>CM062814.1:572971477-573571477 GCA_031772625.1 Pinus tabuliformis
ATCATCCAACTTGTTTGTGTTTCCCTTCTTATACTTGATCACCAGATGAAACTGCAGTAAAAGCCCCATCCACTTGTAATGCCTAGTCTGTTGTAGCTTATTCTGGGGCTGCAAGTACTGTAACGGATAGTGATACGTGTGGATTATTTTCTCCTTTCCCATCAAATAGTGCTTCCACTTCTTCATAGCTTGCACCATGGCATAGAGCTCCTTATTGTAGATAGGGTAGTTAAGAACTGCCCCAACAAATACGTCAGAATGGTAGAAAACATGCCTTCCTCCTTGCATCAAGATAACTCCCATAGCATACCCACTCGCATCTATATCCACTTCAAAGGGTTTTTACAAGTTTGGTAATGCCAAAACTGGTGCTTCACTGATCTTGTTATTTAGCTCATCGAAAGCCTTTTGTTGCCCTTTTCCCCACTGGAAACTCTTGCCACTTTTTGTTATGGCATGGAGCGGTGCTGCTACCGCTAAAAACGAGGCTATGAATTTCCTCAGGTACCATGATGCTCCAATGAAACTCCTAACCTCAGTAACATTAGTAGGAACCGACCATTTCATGATGGCCTCCATCTTGGAAGGATCTATCTTCAATTCTCCTCCACCAATCACATATCCCAAATGCACCAAGGACTATTGCGCAAACTCAAACTTCTTGAGATTTTCTAGCAACTGGTGCTTCTTCAATGTTTCCAGGACCAGCGTCAAATGTGAAATATGCTCCTCCCAAGTAGCACTATATACTAGTAAATCATCCAAATAGACAATAACAAATGAATCTATAAAAGGGCATAGTACATCATTCATTAATCTCATAAATGTAGTTGGTGCATTACATAGGCCAAATGGCATAACTAACCACTCATACAAACCTTTCCTGGTTTTGAAAGCAGTCTTCCATGTATCTTCTTCTTTGACTCGAACCTGGTGATATCCATACTTCAAGTCCATCTTGGTGAAATACCTTGCTTGTTGTAACTGATCTAGTAGATCGTCTATCCTAGGCAACAAGGAAAATTTTAAGGATGAAAATTTTTCTTCAAGTTTAGAAACTTTGACGAATATTAGTAGTCCCCAAATTAAAAAATATAAAATATTGTTTGATATCTTTGTAAAAACATGCAAATTTATAATAGTTTTATATATAGCCTTTATACAATTTTTCTAATATTAAGGTAAAATATTTTTATACTATAAAATTTGGGCAAATCATCTTTAGAAAAAAATGGAAATTGGCGAATCTTTTTTTGGAAAAACCATGGAAAATTAGCCCACTTGTGAATATTAGCCCTTAAAATTTTCCATGCTAGGCAAGGGGTATCTGTTCTTGAGCGTGATTTTATTGAACACCATGTAATCTATACACATCCACCAAGTCCCATCCTTCTTTGGTACAATGATGATGGGTGACCCACATGGTTATGTACTCGATCGAATGATACCCTGTTCTAGGAGTTGTTGCAACTGTTTCTTCACCGCACTTGCTTTTATAACAGACTACCTGTACAACCCAATATTTGGCAATGGGGAGTCTGGAAATAGTTGGATCTCGTGCTCCACTTCTCTCTTAGGGGGTAGCCCTTTAGGCTTTCGAAACACGTCTTTGTATGCCTGTAACAACTCCTACAAAAAAAAAATTGTTTCTTAGTACACCCCTCTAGGGATGCCTTGCCTCTTATTGACTCTTGTATAGACTGATTTTCTCTTAAAAACAATAAAATATACTTCTTGCTGGAACTGATCAATTTCTTGGCTTGGTTGGCACTTACTAGTGAAATTTTTTACTTACCTTTGTGCTTGTTGATGATGAGTGATTTTCCATCCTTGATGAGCCAGTACTAGTTAGTTCTCTTCATGAATATTACATCATGCATGTACATGTATGGACTCCCAAACACGACTCCACATACATCAAGGGAAACCATATCCATATCTACTTCATCAATCAAATCAACACTAATAACAAATCTAATTTTACACTATTTTTTTAACTTCAACTCTGCATCCTTATGTACCCATCCCAGTTGATATGGGTTTGGATAATCACGAACTTCCAGCCCCAACTTCTTGACTAGATCTACTTCAATGATATTTTCCTATGACCCTGAGTCAAATAGAGCATCAATCTTCATCTTCTTGACCAGTATATTTACATGGAAGAGTCTGGTCATTTCTTTCTCTTCTTATTGTTGAAGGCTACTCAGGTTCACCTTCTTTTGCACTGATGTACATATGATCTTCTCATCCAAGTCTAATTTTCTTTCAACTTGGTTTCTCAAATCAGTGGCCATGCGATTCTTCTTCTTATTATCTTTCTTCATGTGCTTTGGGTTTAGCTTTGCATGCAACTTCCAGCCCTTCTCCACTGTATGGCCATCAATGTTGCAGCGATTGCAGTGGTTGGTAGGATCTTTGCACTGGTTTGTTGTGGCTGTCATATTTTTATCTTTCCCCCTTTTGGCTTCTTCATCCCCTCCTTAGAAGCATCTTGATTCTCCTTTTTCTTCCATCCACTTGATTGCGCTCTTTTTAGGCCTACGTTCTCCAAGTATTGTGCCTGTATACAAGCCCTGTCCACCGTTTTGGGCTTGAACAACATCACTTGCACACGCATATGGCGGTGCAGACCCCCCAAATACTTGAGGAGTACATCTGGGTTCTTTGGAGAGATACCCAACATTATAGCCATCTTTCTAAATCTAAATATTAAATCTAATTATAGCCATCTTTCGTGGCCAAGACTTTGGCGGAGCAAGCAGCAATTGAGTATGGGTCAAAGAGCGAAATGGAGGTTGTGACAATTGGACCGAGTACAGTGTGTGGGCCTTGCCTTACTTCTACACTTCTGTTTTCATGCCGATTTCTCATAGAAATGGCAGGATTAGGTATTCGATTTTTCACGCTTAGTTTTGCTTTTGAAGACAGGGTTCCATTTATTTGGGGCCGTAAAAATCTGAAATGACAAGTTTGGTTTAAAACCCACAGGTAATTCCGAACTTCCACAGTCCCTTGTGGGATCCATTCCATTAGTTCAAATAGATGATGTATGTGAGGCTCATATATTTTTGATGGAGCAACCGAATGTAGAAGGGTGACATATTTGGTCGGCGTCCTCCCTCACTGTGTCTGAGCTGGCAGATATAGTTCATAAACTTCATCCAGAACTCAGCCTACCATTCAAGTAGGCAATCTGCCCTTCCCACCTTTTTAAGACATATTTTTATATATTTGCATTGACTAATAACTTCAGTTAATTGGCTTATTTTTGCAGAGGTAGTGATGAAGAGAACGGTAGTGTTTATGTGCCAACTTCATCTAAAAAGCTTTTGGACATGGGTTTTTCCTACAAATACGGTTTAGAAGACATGATCAATGACACCGTGAAATCAGCTAAAGCGTTTGGATTATTAAAGTAAGAATTTCATACTCATTTGGTAAAGTTTTATTAAAATAAGAATTTCAAATTCTTGATTTTAGAGTTGTGTGGTTAATTTATGTTAAGTTGTATTTTAGAGTATTCACAGTAATAACTATATTTTGTCGGTATTTCAAATCCCAAAGATTTATTATTAAGTTATTTTTTCAAACTCATTTTGTTAAAAAAATATGTAAATAGTATATTTTATAATTTTTTAAATGACAATATTTTTGATAAATTTCAAAGATTAGTTTTATTGGTAAGTGTTTCTGGGAGAAGGACAAAAGAAATTTGAAAGGGAAATTAGTATTTAAAGTTTAATGATAAGATGAACATTAAGAAGAGGGGATAATTGTTTGAAATGTTATAATATTTGATTTAATTTTTAAAGAATGATTTTATTAGTAAGTATTTTTGTCAAAAATATCTAAAAAAAATTGAATGGGTAATTAGTAGCAAGAGTTTATATTGTGAAGTGGAAGTAAATCTTTTTGAAAAGAAGAGATAATTGTTTCATATTTCTATTAAATTAAATATTTAATGTTTTATGTTTTATGTGAAAGAAATAGAAATAGAAAAACAATTTTCTTAAAATTATTTAGATTTTCTTTTAAATATGAAGTGTTGATTAAAAATATTGAAAAACATTATTTTTAATAATGAAAAACATAAATAATTTTATTATTGATTTAATAGTATTCTCATCGTATAAATTTTGTAATGTACAAATAAAAATTACAATGAATACATGTCATTGCTTTACTTGAATGTACAAGAGAATTACTAAATAGTTTGATTTACTTATATGTACAAGAGAATTACTAAATTAACTATTGATTATATTTTATATAAATGGTGTCTTCTCATTCTCAATAAATCTAGATAGTGCTTTAGTACTTTAAAGTTAGTTTATGGACATATTAATAAGATGAGAAAGAGTTCTTTCATATCATAAAATGGTATTGAAAAGACAACAAGTTACATAAAATTTAATATAATATAAAATGATTGTGATTTTTTCCATATCATAAAATGAGATTGAAAAGACTAGTTAAATACATTTTAATATAAGATGATTGTAATGTGTATTGGTGTTAGGAATTTGCATGTATATTTTTCAAACTTTTACATAAAGTTTCAGAATTTTTTAAACGTGCTTAGGACTCAAAAGAAAAAAATATTTTAAAATTGAGATTATTTGATTCAGTACATGTTTTGTTATTAATTGTGGTCATACTTAATCAGTGGTGTGAGATCTATTTTAAAAATATTAAAATAATGTTTCTACATCTTTTAAATATTTAATAATATTTTTATTTTTCTAACATAATTAATGAATATTTTATAATTATTAATATATAATTTTATGTATAAGCATTTTTCATCCAAATTATAGTAAAATTTAAAAAAAAACACACAATAAATGAAAATTTCAATTATAAAATTAAAACACTAAATGAAAAATTCAATTATAAAATGTTGCACTATAGTTTGAGTAAATGTCAGTAAATATTTTGTAACAATGTATTTTAATGCAATTTATAATAGCAAAAACACAATTTGTATTAAAGGCTCAAGGAAAGTACTATATGTAATGATAAAAATATCTATATTATATTATTTCAAAAACATATAATTATGAAGGGATGAATGGAAAATATTTGTAAATTTTGTTAAAAGCTTTAAAAGATATATATTAATGTGATTGAATTTTTTTTATCATTTTTAAAAAGAATTTATTATTTATATATAAAAATTTGAGCTGTTTCACATATTTTATGCTTAATAAAAATAATTGAATTAAAAAAAAAAGGAAGAGAAAGAGAATTTGAAAAGTAATTTTATATGATGTTTTGTATCTTATCTATTTGTTATTAATGAATTGTGTTTTGTTGTTAGAGTATACATAGGATCTAAACTATTGTGTATATTTCACTGGATTAATTCATCACAACAGATTTGATAAAATATTGAAATTTTATTATGAAGGTTTATTTCCTTTATATCTCACATTCTTTTAAGTATTGATTTTATGCTTAGTTCATAAAAATAGTAGAAATGTGAACATTATAAATATAAAAATACACATACACCATTCACAAATAAACATAAGATGAGGCCACTTTGTTCACTTTTCTTTAATATGGATAATATGTAAATATAAAGAAAGAGGTACTCCTTGTGGAAATACCTTATAGATGTGGCTCGGAAAGCTACTACAGAATCTTATCCTCCTCTTTTCTACTAACTAAATTCCCACTCCTAGGTCCTCTATCTAACTATAAAACAATATAATGAAATAGAATAGAACCCCTTCTCCTCTTAGTTTTTCGATATTTAATATTTCCCCTCTTAGTTGTTCGATATTTAACATTTCTTCGATATTTAACATTTCCCAATAGTCATATACAAACAGGTTTTTGACTTCCTCGACTGTCAATTAGAGTTATAATTTTGGACCTTCTAAATTTTTCTTGAAATTCCACACATGGATATCCCTATATGAGTAAGTAATGGGGATTGATGTGGCATCTTTATCATACCATGGTGGTCAACATGGTAGGTCGTGGGAGGCATAATTTTTTGCATACGAGCTCTAATTGACATTATATCTATGTTGTTGGAAAAGTCTATGAGTGTAGATTAGTATCAAGGAGTCCCAACATAAGTCAGGAAAGTTTTCACCCCAAAAAATGTTTATTTATGTGTCAAAACAACTCTAAAAGGTTTCAAACCCTTTTTTTCGAAGCTGAGACCTGTCATTAAAATGAACCTACAAGTTTATTCTTTCAAATTTTTCCCACTTTATAAGCATTGAGAGAGATGAAAGATAATATAATGATTCAAACCATATCATACCTTCACATTTAGTGTGGACTTTAGTCCCCAAATTATTTATTAAATAAGGTGATGAAAATTCTCCTCTACCTTCTCCCTAAGTATCAATGTGTTTTGCCTAGAATTTTTCCTTTCAACCAAATCTTTCAAACGTCTCGCTACCCCTATCTTATAGTTTTGGACATCTTCTACAAAATTGTGTGCTCTACCAACTTTTCTAAAGCATTCGGTGCTAAGTCTTTTATGAAATGTAGAACCTACTCCACTTCTTGATCCAACATGGAAGGTTCATGGAGTTTTAGATTCTCCACATTAATTATTAAGTATATGTGCATGAATGGAGGTAGACTAGATATGTAGGCATTATCTTCCACCTTTTCCAATATCTTGAAAGGACCATACTATAGAGCCTTGATCTTCTTACTAGAGCATTGTAGTCGTTCTTGTTCAGCTATAACCAAAATTTATCTCCTACTTTCAATGTTTGGTCTATTCTGTGTTGAACATGTCTGGACTTGTATTTCTCCTATGACTTGTTTGACATCTCTTGCACTTGTAGATGGATTTTCCTAATATTCTAAACAAATTTATTAAATCTCAATGCATTTCCTATGGGGTCCTACATCACTCCTCCTTGTTATCCATATACAACATCCAAGGTTGTAGGTGAAAAATATCCAAATATAGTTTCAAAAGGTGCCTCAATAAAGGAAGCGTGGATTTCTATATTATACTAGGGTTGTATTCATGGTGCTAGATACTGCCAATATACAAGGGGTCTCCCCGATGTGAATTCTCAATTAGATCTCGCACCGTTTGGAGTAGGAGCCCCATCTGAAGTATCAGCCTGGCCACCATAAATTAAGGTTTTCCTTGGTTTCAATGGATAGCATAAGAGATTATACACATAACCTTTGAATAACCAAGTAAGTGGACATTATGAAACACCAATTGCAATGTGTAAACGGAGACTTTCACGAGCGGGAAACATGAGTGAGTCTCTAGAAGGAAATTAATAGTAATATCCTAAGAGAGGCAGACGAGAGCAAGAAAAGCTTCGGTAATTATCTAGTGAATTAGTTCACATAGGAACCACGATCATTAAAGTGAATACAACATGCATTCAACAAGATAAGTACCAAAGCCAATGAAGTACTTCAATTGCCTTAGTACATATGAATATAGCAAATACCACAAACATCCAAGGAATAATCCTACAATATTCATGATACATACATGAAAATGTGTTGGCTCATTGAGCTTCAATTATTAAGTGAAATATCCAAGTACACAATTACAATGATGAGCCACTAGCTCCAATAGTGCAACATTAAGTCACTTCTTACTTCTCCAAAGAATAGATTTCTCTCCTATGTCAAGTTAGAGAAGCTGAGACTAGGTCTCCAAAGCCTAAGCCTCCAAAATCCCTTTGCTTGAGTTATGAGGTTTTTTTATAACAAGAGGAATGAACTTTCATATCCCCTAAGACTCTTGAACTAAACTCATGACTCTTGGACTTCTAATGTGACCTTTGGACTTTTCCTAATAACTCTTTTGTCCATATGTGACTTTTCATATTCCACATATGACTCTGGGACTTCTACACATTACATTTTGTTATTTCCATTTTGATAATTACATCATCATATCCATAAGTAATATAGAAAGACACATGGACACATATGACATTGTGATGACTTGTACAAGCCATGACTTGAATTTCATGATGTTGTGGCAATGCCAAGTTGTTTTCTTTGTTGCTATGTCTTTGACTTCTTCATGATAGATTCGATCAACACTTCATTTTCATGAAGGATATACTTTGTTTTTCATCTTAACTCTCCAAAGGGTCTTGCATCAACATCAAGGCCTTCTGATTTATCATGCAATGTCTCCTTTCTTTCATGGTTGAGGATTTGTTTCATGCCTTCATTATGGTTTCTCTTTGTGCATCTTCTCTGCAACTACTTCTTTGTCTCTTCTCCTTGAAATATTTCTTGAGCATTATCTTGTCATGCTTAGAAAGTACATATACCCATGAAGATGACTCGTGACAAGGAAAAATCAGTCCTAATATCACCTATTGTATATATACCTTGCTCATGAAAGAACTTGCTTATGATAGGATTGTGAAAGGACTGAGAAGGAAGGGCTTGATGAGGAAGGCATAGTTGATCTCAATAATGGATTAGGAAAACACCATTTTTCACTAAGACTGTGCCATGCACTATGAGGAGGAGTTCTTAAAGGTCCATCACAATGGGCAACCACAAGGAACAAGGTTGATGAGTTTGTTGATTAATACTACGCCATGTGATAAGCTCAAAGGAATATGAGATAGTGAAAGCATGGTTTGACTTGACAAGGACTAAAAGGAGGCCTTACTAAGCTCTAGGACTATGCCATGTGATAAGAGAGAGATACTTGAGTCAGTGTTCAGCACAGGGGGGAAGCTTAGTGAACAAGGGTTTAAGGCTTGTTGCTTGAGATTGTGTTATGTGCTGGAAGGAAGAGGAGGCTTAAAGGACATCACAAGTTGTTTCAATAGAGGCTCATTGTTTGTTGAAACTACACCCTGCACTAAGAGAAGCTAGACATGACAAGACTTGGGTGCAGAGAGGGATCATAGTCAACTGTGGAAGCAATACTAATCCTTGTCACTTCCCCTTACACTAGGATTAAGGGGAGGCCTCTCCACCAACGTAGTTTTTCTCAATGGTGACTATTTTTTCATCAGGAATATGCTCTGCCTCCTATGCTAGCATAGTTTGGCACAATAGTGGATGATTGTCGAAGGAGATTGCGTAGTTCACTGACAGAGGCAACAAAAGGTAAGTCACTTTTCCCAAGAAGGTTCTGTTGTGGTGAAAACACAACCCCCCCATTATTGATTTGCTCAACTCAAATAATGGGGACCCTTTCTATAAAAATTTTGGCTAAACAGCTTTTTGGATTTTTATTTAGTTGATTACCCTACGCTTTCGTTAATTTTTCATTTTCTTTGGATTTTGGCTTTGATTGCTTTGTTAGAATCGATTTTTTATAAGCTTCCCATTGATGCTTGTTTCGCCTCATTTGGTCAACTGGTTTGAAAATGGCACTCCTTTGAAAGTCTGATTATTTATGTAGCCTGGGTTAAAAATGCATAAAATGTACATTATCACATTTTGTAAATAAATTAGTTCAATAACGCATTCATTTTAAATATTAACCCACAACGATTTTTTACTAACATTTTTCCATTTTTAGTTATGCAGCCAAATCATTAATTATCGAGATTTTAATAATTCACTCCAATTTCCAAATCAAATCCTAATCTCGAAAACCCAAAATTTTCAAAGTGGCTGTAGTTTATTTTTATATTTTTTACTTTTATTAAGAGTGGTTGTAGTTTATAAAATAACCCTCATAAAATAAAATCAAAATCAAAATTGATTTTTAATATTAAATCTTAGATTAATTAAATTAATTATTATTTAAAATATAATTAATTTAATTAAACTAAAATTTAATATATAAAAAATATATATCGGATCGGAAGTTTTGTTCGGAACACATTTTAAAAAGCCCCGATACACATCATACCTCCGATGCGATATCGGATCGGGGATTTTGGCAATGTAATAAAAACCTCAATAACCTGACACTTCCATACCCCCGATGCCGATCTCCGATAAATAAAGCATAAGGCAAAGGGGCATTGACCAAGTCTTATTATAAACTTCGATTGCATCAGAGCTTTCATGCGAAGCAAGTTTAACAATCATCACAATCTTCCGATGCCAATCGCCGATCATTAAAATAGAATGGGGCATTAACTTATATTGTAAAGTTTGTAAGTTATTTGTTTTTTTTTAACTTCCACTCATACGTATGACTAAAGAAGTAGAAGTCACGTGGAGTAGTTATGAAGTGGTAGGTTGGTATATTAGTTTAGTTTAAAATATTTAATATTTAATTAATAAATTTTAAATTAATCATATTAATTAATTTATAACATTTAATTAATTTGATTAAGTTAAATTTAATTATCATTTAGATTAATATTAATTAGTTTTTTTAATTAGATTAAATTTGTTTATAAATAATTAATTAGATATCAGTTAGTTAAATTAATAAATAGTTTATTAATAATTAGTTTAGTTTATAATTAACAATTAATTTAGAATTAATTAGAATTCTAATTTAGGATTTAATTTTTAATGAGAATTTTGATTTTTTTTAGCCCAGCGACAGAATTTCCAGATTCATGCCAGATTTGACTCATCAACTTTGGAAGCTCATAGAATGAGTTTTACTTGGCCAAATGAGGCCCAGGACGGCTCATTGGAAAGAGAAAATCAAGGAGAACATTTTTGAGGAGGTTTCACTAACAGATTTAATTATTTATTGGATAAAAAATCAGGCAGAAAATCAAGCTCCGAATTTTGAAAATAAAATCAATTTTCTGAGTTTTATTTTTATTTGTCCAAGCCTCTTCTAATTGCAGATTCACTCGTCAATGATAGCCTTGGCCAATTAAAACATCACATGAACCAATAAAAAGCTTACATTTTATTTTCAATTATTTATTTAATTGAATTAGCTTGGATTTGATTTAATTGCCAGAAATAATATTTTGATTGCATCTTAATTTATTTTGATTTCTTTTTGCAGGAAAACAGTGGAAGAAATATGGAGAAAAAGATCTCAATCAATGAGAATGCTCCAGCAATTGAAGATCAGAATTTTGAGCAAGTAAAATTGGATTTCGCAGATTTCTCTTCAACAAACTCTTCTCTCAAGAATTCCTTCACAAAAAATATAAGTAATAGATTGCAAAATGGAATCAGGGCTGCTCTCCTATGCAATGCTAGACTTCTAAAAGCACTACTGTAATAGGAATTTAGAGTTGTAGGAGAGAGGAGAGAAAATCTCAGATCTGGGGATTATTGAGGATTTTTCCTTTGTATCTTGAATTAGGTATGAGGGGCAGAGTTTTCACTATTGTGGCTTTAGCATTGAAGGCAGAAGTTCAAGCAATGTAAAGGACTGTTGGAGACCAAGATCAGAGAAATGGATGCAATAAATTGGTATTTTTAATACTACTGTTTCAAATATCAGTTTCATTTTTATGGTAACAGGAATGTCTAATTTTATTCATGTTTGTGCACTATTGTCAATATAGGTAATTTGTCTCAATCTTGTTATTAGGTATCTCTGTTCTTATGAATTAAAATCTGATTTCTGAGTAACTATTTACTCAGAAATCTGTCTTATAAAACTGATTTATTGAATGGCAATGTGTTGTGAACTATTTCCACATATCATTATTCAATTATTGGATTTACTGATTTGATAATTAATATCATTTTTATGAACTACTTCTTGAATGTTGTTGGTTTATTATTTCAGTTAAGAGGTCTCAATGGGATGTGTTTTGGTAACTATAATATCAGTTAATTGAACTACTTCATTAACTTGATATTCATTATAAACAAGACATATTTAAATCTCAATACTTTAATTATCTTGCTCTTAGTTGGGTTAGATCTATATCTGCCTAATTAAGATAGGATTTAGATTAGTTTTTTTTGCTTGCATCATAGAATAAGCTTGCATTTAGAGTAAATTTTACATTCTTTTAAGTCTTCTCCTTAAAGAGGCAAAACTTTAGTTGTGGCTTGGTTGAACCCAAATCAGCTTAAGGGTCATTCTCTTGCCTAATCAGCAAGAAGGAGTGATTTGATATCCCTATCTATCGGTATGTAAAGATACATCATAAACCAATAGCAATAGGGAGAAGGTAACTGGACCTAGTTAAACCAGTCGGAGCCACCACACCAAACGGAAAAGGAGCTGCTTTAAGGTCCGGACCGGGTGGTTATCCCCCAATGTTGTTGCAGTGATTTTCGAGGCATCAACATTTTTGGCGCTAGAATGAGGGCCTGAGATTTTTTGTCTATTGGAGTCCTTTCAATTTTAATATTTTATTTATTGTGATGGCTCTTCTTAAACTTCCAATTTGGAGTTGTATCCATGGACGTGCATCCTCCAATACTCCACCCGAAGTGGTAAGACTCTTGTCTCAGGTAAAGTTCAATGGTAAGAAAAATTCTTCTACTTTTAACCATGTCTTTCAATTTATTCAAAATGTTTCAAATTATGATTTTCAAGGAATTGATGAAGGCATTTTATGCAGGATTTTTACTCTCACATTTGCGGCAAAAGCCAGAAACTGGTGCAAAACTCTTCCAGTTGCCTCAATGCATAGCTGGGATCAATTTGTTACAATTTTCATTTGTAAATTTGACGGCTACGATTATGAACAGGTATGTGAAGAAATTGAATATCTACGAAGGTTTAAAAATGAGTTTGTTAATGATTTTCATATTCGATTTCACTTGAATTGTTTAAGATTTAAGGACGAAGATAAACCTACGGAAGAAGAATCATTAGATTGGTTTAAATATATTTGTTCTCTTCCAACCATTCCCAATCCATATGAAATTGATTCAAGCTTTGTTCCATCCCCTTCCAATATAAATGAGAATCCCAATTTGGATGTGCAAATAAATTGTGATGAAGTGGTTTCACAAAGCTTAGAAGATATTATTAATCAAATGCAAGAAGACAACAACAGCAATTTTGGAGAAAAAGCCGCCTTGAAATCTGAAAGCTACTTTGAAGTAAATTCGGAAAATCAAATTGCAAATCAACAAGTACAAGCAGCAATCAGAGTAAATAATAACACGCAACCTGCTATACAAATTTCTGAATTTTTCCATAACGAGCAAATGCCCAAATTAAAGCAGCAAAGCAGCGTTCTCCAAGAAAGTATGCGCACGCAAAGGAATGATCTGCAATCTGAAATTTACAGTGACCATAATACACAAGAGTTCTCAAACAGAGACAGTTTTAAATGCATTGTTTCAGGTTCACATTTTTCCCTTTATCCTGATATTTTTAATGATGGTAATTTTTCCCCTCTTGGTATTAATGGTATTTCAGAAATTACAGAGGCTGATCTAAATGAATTACCATTAAGTTTTTATCAAGATAGAGAAGCAATTAATGATCATTCTTTTTCCATTAATGAACATGAAATTCTTGTTCCTCCTTGTTTGGATATATTGGATGAGATTGAAAGGAATTCTAGAGAATCTTGTGAGGTCATTTATGATGATTACTCTGATATTGAGGATGTTGATTTCAATTTTTCTCAAGAGAATCATCATGATAAAATTCAAATAACATCTATAAATGAGGAACGTTTCAATGTAGAAATTATTTCAACCAATCCTCATTTTAGAGTAGCAAATTATCTTCATGATTTCACTATTCAAGAAAACATTCCAATTTATGATTCATATTCATATCAAGCTCTCATCCCTACTCATAATTCGTTTTCTAATTCACAAGTTGGAATTCAAAATTATTTAAATTCCATAATTCTGGCCAATCCTTGTGAAAATGAAATCATTTCAAAACAATCCCAATTGTGCTGTAACATTAGTTGTAAAAATAGTGATTTCATTTTATTTTTATTTCCTCACTTATTTTGTATAAAATCATATTTAATTTCAGATTTAATTTTTCAATTTTTTCACACTTTTCACTGGCATATTGAATACTTTATTATCAAACACTCAATTGATACATTGCCTTATTGGGAAATTGTAGTTTCACATTATAACCATGAACATTAAGAGCTGTTAACATATCAATGTCAATCGATGTTCTTTGCTTATCAAAAGCTTCTATTTTTTCAAAGGCAATGTCAACAAGAAAATGTATTTTTGCAATTTGGCCAGCAATTCAATTCAATTAATAATTTTCCATTTCATTTGAAAGATTTCCATCCATTTTTCATTAATTCATTTGAAAAATATTTGGAATTTTTTCTCTCAAATGAGATTTTTAATAGCTTAACATTTGTACATAATACTAACAATTCTTTCCAGGCCTTTGAATTTAAAAGCTCATCTTCACAATCTGGTCTGTTATCTTTTCCTTTGAACATTTCCCAATTTTTAATAGAGATCCATCCATATTTCTATGATCCAATTGGTATTCAATCGGAAAGGAAAATTCAAGAGAAAGAGATTTTAAATAAGTTACTAACAATAACAATAACTGTACATTCTGATTTCATATTTATTTTCCTTAGTTTAGTTAGATTTGTATTTTTATTACTAACATTTGAACTGTACATATATGCGGGAATAAAAATGAGAAAATGGCTACACTGGAAATATGACTATACCTAGTCATTTTCATGTATATGGTTAGAATAAGAGTAGAATTAATTTAGTTAGTTTATTTTGTATAGTTAATTTGTTTTTAACAGTTTTTTAGATTAAAAAAATAAAACAAAGCAATCAGCCTTCTCATGCATGTTCACTGAAACATTTTCTCCTTATCAGAAAGTTTTAATTCTTGCTTGCCTTTTAAAATTTTTGCAGCAATATCTCTACTCTGCTTATTTTGAATAATGTCTTGATTAAATTCAATTGAGGTTGCACTTGGCATCGATCACCTCAAAGCCATTTTTCTTCATTTCGAGATTTCCTTCTAAGATTTTCTTTTGGAATTTATATGATAAAGGTTGAGGATATAAGAGCTTCATGATCTCATTATCCCATGAAATGTATGACTGTCTATGATAAGCTTAATTCTGACTCAATCATTAGTAGTCAGTCTAACCTTTCATGGTAATCATATGAAGTTCATATTATCTTCCTCGGAATTTGCTAAAAGCTGACCTTAAGGATGTCCATTTTGCCAAGTGCACACATTCAAATCTGTTTTGATATTTTTCTACAATTAGTGGCTTAATCTCATTCTAATCTTTAGTTTATTATCTGATGCTGTAAAATGCATCATCTTTATTAAGTAAAGGCATTATTGAACAGTCACTATAACAATACAGATTTTTCTCAAGATTAATTCGGAATGAGCAGAGGTAATAAATTGTTGTTTCACTTCAAAAGGGAAGCATAGTTTCATATTTATTTATGGTAAATTTTATATTCCATGGACATCAATAAACAGATTTTATTTAGGCTGATTGCACACTTAGATTTAGAATAAATGATGAGATGATTTTAAACGAAAGAAATTTTTTTATAAATCAAAGGAAGAATTTGAAGATTTATGAGGTAAAATCTGCAGACAATTTCATTCTAGGTACGCATTTACAAGTTTATTATCATCCATTATTAGTTCATCCTTTCCTTAATTTATTTTTTATTCTTTTCTGTTTTATTTGCAGGTTTTCATTTTGTTTTCAAAACTTGTAGTAAGCAGCAAACCCATTTCAAATTTGCAACAAGTTCAGGGAAATTTCATTTCTGATTCATTATAATTTAAGCATCTTTGTAGCTTTGCTTTCATTCATTAGAAAACCCAATTGAAATTTCAAAGAATATCATAAGACTATTCGCATCATAAGATTTCATCGGAAGTAGTTCTTAACATTTCTTTTGATAACAAATTATTCATAAAAACCTCCGATGTATTATCTTACTCATATGCCATATCGCATTTCGCATATCGGGAGTTTGCAAGTGAAGTATACTTTCATTATCATGAATCGCCGATCTCCGATAATCGACTTTACCGATATTGCGATAAACACATAATTCTGGACTCGATATGAAATTCAAATTAAATTCATAAAATATCGCATCCGCTTAATCGCAATAATGATAGGAGTATAACTTTAAAAGGGGCCGATGTCTCGGATCCAATATGTTATTAAAATCCCATCATAAAAAATTATCGGGTCCACTCTTCATCATATATCGGCATCGCAGGAATTATATTGTGTTACAACGGGTACCCAAAGTTTGCCGATTGCCGATTAGCTACGTCTTCCATCGCATCGCCGATATTGCAATCGTTTCATCACATTTTTATGCTCACATCACTTCTCTGAATCAACGATGTGCGTTTTGCGATATGGGAAGCACGATGTAAATATTCTCCGATCCCCGATATAATATTTCTTTAATGATGCGATTGCTTCATTTCATTGCACATGTTCTTATCGGCAGTTTGCCATTGCAATCTCCGATGCGATAGCTTCCAATGCATGCCTTTCAGCCATTAACATTTAATCGATATATGGCATAGCGACAAAAGTGAAGTCTTGCAAATTAAAATTCAAGCATGGTGAAGAGATATGTTATGTGAATCATCCGATACAGCGATGTGTTATTTTAAAAGCAAGCTTGGGTAACCACCATGGTAAGAAAGCAATTGTTGATGAATTTGCAGCACACAAAAATCATTTCAATTTCTCATACAATTTAGTTTTAAATATATAATTCCATAATTAAAAATGGAATTCAAGACCTTTCTATCTTCATATTTAAATTTTATTATTTTCGATTTGGTCTTGATTCTAGACAATTAATAAATTCTTGGAATCTATATGAAACTAATAATATTTTGAGAAACATTCGTTACTGCAAATTCTCATTCTCATTTCTGATGCATTTGTTTTAATTTCAACTCTCCTGAGTACTAAGCATTCCATTTTTTCATTTTACTGCTTGCTTTAGTAAATAATGATTTTGGGTTATAGGATCTTGGTTAGTTTGACTTCTTCATGTTTTTAATGTTAATTAAAATAAGAAGTCAGCTAGTTTGGAAAAACTGATACCTTTCAGGTAAGATCAAAAGCAATTATCCAATGGTAAGATTCATATGCCCACTTTCATTAATTCCCATTTCATTACTTTAGTTTCAGTTTTGTTTTCGCTGATATAAAAAATCTGTTTTGCAGTTCTCCATTTAAAGCTTTCAATCCTCTGCCAGATCATATTTTCGAAGTCCATACTCTTCTCCTGGCTTAATTTCATGAAGCAGCGACAATCCTCATTGAAACAGCTACACCAGGAAGTTTCTGAACCTTTAGTTTGTTTCTTTAATCTTTCCTTTTTAGAAATGATTAAGATGATGCTTGGAAACAAGAAGATTCATATTAGACAGAAAGTATTCACTGTGGCTGAATTTTACAATCACTGTTATCTAAAAGCCTAAAGCATTCACAACTCTGCAAGGTATGTTTTTCTAAATCACAACATAAGAAGGAATGATTACATGCTTATTTTCTTTTTCTTCATTGTTGGTATCATCCCAAGACCCTTTTTCCTTCCCAAAAACATATCATTTATCCATACATTTTCATCATATATCCCTCAAAATCCTTGAATATTGATTATTAATCGTTTTATAGTTATTAAATTGCATAGAAATTAATTTAGGGGTTTTATGTTCAAGAATTGGAAGTTTTTGATGACTTGGTTACAGGAAGTACCTACATCCTGTAATGAGCTTATCGTTTGACATGTGGTGCAGCAAATGAGCTAGAACGAAAGGCATGGGCGAAAAGCAGAATGTCCAAGCATGGACAAACACCTATCTCCCAGCCAAATCGAACCTCCTATGTATGCGGTCAACTCAAGTCAAAGCAGGGCACTTTGACAGACAAAAGCAGCAACAGCATCGTTCCATTTTCATTTTAGTTTTTTTGTTCTTTTTGAAACACTTAGCATGGAAACATTTTGAAAAGGCTTATGTGATAAAAGCGGCAACAGCCGAATGTACATTCATTGTATCGATGACATGGCTGTGCGTACGCATATGTAAATACAGTCAGGTTAACATTTGAAAGTTTAGTGGTTGAATCGTTTTCTCAGAACAGAGTTTTAAGTTAATACAGAGACCTATTCACAGTCACGACATGTGTATACCTCTTGCATTGATTTGATAGCTGATCGGTGACAGCCAGTGTACCCTTAGGACGCGGACGGGCCCTGCGTTCTTCGATTGGTATACTGTTCACTTGTTTTGTTACATTTCGGTTTTCACATGTTCGCACAGTATTTATATTGGATTTGATTTAGATAGCATATGGTTTGCATCACAGTTACGATTACATAGCTTTCGATTTACCCAGCTTATGGTTTGCATAGCAATTACATAGCTTTTGATTTCTATAGTCTTTGATTTTCATTGTATGTATATGGTGTACGCTTATGAATGGTTTATGGTTATGTTGAATGGTCAGCACTAGGATCTGGAAGGGAGTCTTGTAAGGGATTCGATCCCTGTGTGACTTATAGAGACATTATCATAAACTCTGTTTTGTTTCACAGTTCATTTATGTTCTCTTTATATAGTTTGATAGTGTAAATATCTTTGCATGCTGTGTGTGTTTACCAAACAAGGGTTTTCTGGGTGATATCTCTGTAAGGGGGTTAAAATCATTGTTACAGTCATACACAGTACTTAGGTTCATGGTTTGATTTGATAGATGCATCTCATAACAAGCACTGTAATCAGGCATATCAGTAGGGTAATCCAGGTGTGTGAATGATAGGCTACATATTCCGGTCTTCCGTAAAGAAGCCTTGTATCCTACCTCATAATCACTTGGCCAGAGATTCTTTATGTCTATATATTTTAGACCACGCCTCTAAGCTTACGCACCTCGGTCGATATTAAATATAGAGTCTAGTCTAGTACCCTAGCTAGAACCACTACATTTTGGCGTCGTTGCCGGGGAGGCGTACGTAAAGGATTTAAACAAAAAGAAAAAAATTTCAATACACAAAAACAAACAAAAACACAGTTAGAAATCATGTTCATTTATGCCTAGACTTAGAGACAATCAAGGGAGATTTGTAAGAACCCCCCACCATCTCAAAACTAACCCATCATCATCAGGAGCAGACTCTCCAGGGAATACAACACCATCTGAGGAGGATATTCAAACATTGGCAGAAAGATTTTATTCAGGACAGCACATTACTCTTGCTGAGAGGAAAACTCTATTTGCATATAAATCACAGCAGCAAACCTTTCCTAAATCTTCTACACAAGGGAAAAGTAGTACCATTACCAAGCAATATTCCTTTCTCTCTTTTCCACCAAGAGACACCAAGAGACCAATTAGAATGGCTGAGGAGGGATCTGGATCAGTTCCCCATCAAGAGGAGTAGGAATCAAATTTTAAATTCCCTATACAAGAACCACAGGAGGATGAGGAGATCAAAATGAAAAATATACCCCCATCCGTGCTACCCAATTTCTATGGTATGGCTTCAGAGGATCCGGACTCATTCTTATTTGAGTTTTACATTGTATGTCGAACTTATGGCTATACAGATTATGCTCATAGACTCAAATTGTTTCCAGCCACATTAAAGGCAGCAGCCTTGAAATGGTTTATGGGGCTAGGTGAGCATGCCATAGTAGATTGGGATGGCATGAGGAGAATATTTCTGAGGAAATATCAGCCTTATTGCAGATCCAAAG
Source organism: Pinus tabuliformis (assembly GCA_031772625.1). NCBI lineage: Eukaryota > Viridiplantae > Streptophyta > Pinopsida > Pinales > Pinaceae > Pinus > Pinus tabuliformis. The sequence continues at coordinate 572,991,048 of CM062814.1, forward strand.
ACTCTAAAGATGACATCTTTAGAATGAGTCAGCAGGAGGATGAAACCTTAGAAGAATATCTAGAACGGTTTGTCTATAACTTGCAAAAATCTAAACACCGAACAATGCCTCCTGATCTAGTCCGCACAATATTCTTGAAAGGTATCCGGGAAGAATACATGGATGATCTCAACTTAATGGGCAAAGGTGACATCTCTGCCTTACCCTTTGAAGAAATAGCTGAACTGTGTGAAAAATATTCAAGAAGTAAAGCCAAAATGGGAAAGAGAACCTTGTCATCTAGGGTCACAAAAACTGCCTCTGCTAGTGTCACCCGGGCTGAAATTGGTAATCTTTTAGAAGAGTTCAAAACAGATTTGTTGAGCACTCTAGGAAACCAAATTGATACCTTAAAAGCCAAAAAGTAACAGGAGGAAGAAGACAATATCATGGCTATTTTCTGCCCCAAGTGTCGCAAGAAACATGCATTAAAAGACTGCCCTCTAGAGAATATCCAAGTATGTGCTTTATGTACTGAGCATCATGATATGTTTAACTGTCCTAAAGTTAAAATTTTGCAGAACTGTAACATGGCAGCCAGCACAGAGATGGAGAACGTGTACTACATGGGTGCAAAGCGACCATGGCAGCCAAGGCAAGCACCCCAAGGTATGTTTCCTAATCAAAATATGCAATTTCCTATGAATGATCAGGTGTATGCACAAAACTCATGGAATATACCTATGCCATGGCAGCATGGAAACCAACAACAAAATCAATGGAGACCGTCTCAACAGTATTCCCAATCCTACCATCCATATCCGCAATCATACCCACCTTATTCACAGCCATATTAGCAGTACCAACAGCCATATCCATCACCGTCTCCAACATATCAGCAGCACCCTCAGCAAGTTGTTTATCAGCCCCAACCCTCTCAACAGACCCTGCCTGCTCCTCCACAAATAAATGTACCACAACTTCAATTTCCAACTAACCCACAACCTCCGAGACCCACACAAATACCTGCTCAAACTGTCCCAAATCCGAACAATAGAGCAGAGAGGCCAGCCTATAATGTAGAGGAAGGAACCTCCTACTCCACACTGCCTTTGCAAAACATTAATCTGAGGTCTGGTAGGGTGCTTCATAAGGATTCTCCAATAACAGATCAGCAAGAAGAAAATTTAGAAAAAGAAAATGAAATGACAACTCAAACAAAACCAAGCAGTGAAACCAAGGACAAACAGATGCAATCACTGCAACCACCTTTTCCAGACCGTTTGGTCCAAGTAAAACCACCACTGCCTCCACCACAATTTGATGTCTTGGATGAACTTAAAAATGTCTACATAAAAATCCCTTTGCTACAAGCTATAAAGGACATTCCTATCTACACCAAAGCCATCAAAGACATGTGTCTCAAGAAACCTGCTAGAAAGAGGATTGATCCTCAGACCATTCATGTTTTAGGAAATTTAGCAGGCCTTATGACCAATACCATCTCCATGGAGAAGTATGTTGATACGGGCATTCCAAAAGTGACCACCATCATTAACAACATACGGATTCCAAACACTTTGATAGATCTAGGAGCCGCAATCAATGTCATGACCCTTGAAACCATGAGAACACTCCAGCTTATGAATTTGCAACATACCACGATTGTTCTCGAACTAGCTAATAGGTCCAAAGTCATTCCTGAGGGGATTTTGGAAGATATCATTGTCTCACTGGACTCTTGGGAGTATCCAGTGGATTTCCTAGTCCTTCAACCCAAATCCAATCTAGGAGGACATCCTATCATTCTAGGTAGACCATGGTTAGCGACTGCTGATGCATTTATTGGATGCTGATCAGGTAACATGATTATCTCTAGAGGGATCGAAAGGAAACAACTCACCCTCTATCCATCGGAACAATCACCTGCAGTAACACATAACTTGCGGCTTGATGATAAATTTAATGACAAAGAGGAAGTACAATCTGTTTTTAGCATTGACCAGATCTATGATTTCCACGAAGACAATAATGATTTGGTAGAACTATTTCTTTCTCAACCTGATGTATCTGAAAATTTGAGAAATGAACAATATAATGCTGCAGATGTACTTCTGGCTCAAAACTTTCAAGAAACATGCATTATCCACTCCTTACAATCTACATTTCATGACATCTTTCCAGTTCAATCCATCACCAATACACAGAGTCAAGTCATAGAGATCAGTCCAGGGAAAACTTTGAACATAGGCAACCACCTAGACTCATCTCAACAAGAGAAATTGATTAGACTCTTGACGAAGTACCAAAAAGCCTTCGCTTGGGATTACACTGACATGCATGGGATTCACCCCAACACATGCACTCACCACATCTACACAGATAGCACCATTAAACCGGTGAGGCAACCACAAAGAAGAATGAACCCCATGCTCCAAGACATTGTCAAAGAAGAGTTGCAAAAACTTTTGAGAGTCAACTTTATATATCCTATTTCTGACAGTCAGTGGGTATCCCCATTGGTTATTGTGCCCAAGAAAAATGGCAAGTGGCGCATCTGTGTTGATTACAGATAGCTGAACAAAGCAACGCTCAAAGACTACTTCCCACTGCCATTCATTGATCAAGTGTTAGACACCCTAGCCGGCAAATCATCATTTTCCTTTCTTGACAGTTTCAGTGGCTACAACCAGATCCGGATTGCCTCTAAAGACCAGGACAAAACCACCTTCACCTGTCCTTGGGGCACCTATGCCTACAATGTTTTGCCATTTGGACTTTGTAACGCTCCAGCTACATTTCAGCGAGCTGTGTTAGCTATTTTTGCTGATTTGATTCATGATTGTGTTGAAGTGTATATGGATGATTTTTCAGTATATGGCAATTCTTTTGAACATGCATTAGAAAATCTAGAGAGAGTTTTGAAAAGGTTTATTGAAGCTAACCTGTCCCTCAGCAACGAAAAGTGCTTCATGATGTTAAATGAAGGGATAGTGTTGGGCCATTATATCTCTTTTCAAGGCATCCAGGTTGACCCAGCCAAGATCCAGATTATTGCCGATTTGCCTATTCCGCAGAATCAGAGAGAGGTAAGAAGTTTTCTTGGGTATGCTAGTTATTATCGCAGATTCATTGAACATTTTAGCAAGATATCCTTACCTTTGTTTAAACTTCTAGCCAAAGATGTACTTTTCAATTGGACTGAGAACTGCCAACATGCATTTGAACAACTCAAAAAGAAACTATCTACCGCACCAGTCCTGAGAGGGCCTAATTGGAGTTTACCATTTCATATTTTTACTGATGCATCTGACACTGCAATAGGTGCATCCTTAGGACAAAAAGAAGAATCTTGTACATATGCAATTTATTTCATTAGTAAAAATCTCACCCCTGCCGAGCTAAACTATACAGTTACAGAAAAGGAAACACTTGCCATCATTTATGCTGTGAATAAATCCTGCCATTACATAACTGGTTATGAAGTCTTTGTACATACTGATCATTCTGCCATTCGACATCTCATGAATAAACCAATAACTAGTGGCAGAGTTACCAGATGGTTACTATTGTTACAGGAATTTAACATCACAGTGTTAGATAGACCAGGCAAAGAAAACCAGGTGGCAGATTTTCTGTCTAGACTGCAAAATCCAGGTGAGATTGTTCCTGTTGAGGATTCTTTTCCAGATGAGCACTTATTTGCAATTTCCATAGTAACTCCTTGGTTTGCTGATTTAGCCAATTACTTGTCTACAGGTAGAACACCTCCACATTTCACTGCAAAGGAAAGGAAAAGACTGATCAAACAAAGTGCTAGATATTCATGGCTTAATGGCGATCTCTTTTACACTGGTTTTGATATGATCATTAGGAGATGTGTACGAAATGATGAGGTAATTGACATATTAAAATCTTGCCATGATGAACCATGTGGTGGGCATTTTGCAGCGAAGCGGACAGCCTTCAAAGTTCTTACTCTTGGATACTACTGGCCATCCATTTTCAAGGATGCCAAGAAGTATGTAAAGAGTTGTGACAGCTGCCAAAGAATGGGCAGACCAACAGCTACCGATCAGATGCCCCTTCAGCCCCAAGTTCACTTGGAACCATTTAATAAGTGGGCTTTGGACTTCATAGGACCTATCAACCCAACCTCTAATGGTAAGAAGTACATCCTAGTATGTACTGATTACGTCACCAAGTGGGCAGAAGCAAAAGCACTGGTAAGAGCAACCGAACACACAGTAGTCAATTTTCTTTTTGAGGAGATCTTTGTGAGGTATGGAGTGCCAAGAGAAATTGTCACTGATCAAGGTACTCAATTCACCTCAAAGCTCATGAAGGACATCACAGACAAGTACCAGATAAAGCATAGGAAAAGTACCCCCTACCATCCACAGGCCAATGGGCAGGTGGAATCAACCAACAAGACTTTGGAGGGGATCATTACCAAAACTGTTGCAATGAACCGGAAAAACTGGGAAGAAAAGCTCAAAGAGGCACTCTGGGCTTACCGGATTACTTGGAAAGATACCACCGGATTTACACCATACCAATTGGTGTACGGTAAGGATGTCATGCTTCCTATTGAATTCCAAATTCACACTTTTAAATTAGCTGCAGATTTACTAATTGATTTGGATCAAGCACAAAAGGAGAGAATCCAGCAGTTGAACCAGCTGGATGAGATGAGGCAGGAAGCAGAACAAACCACCACCCTCATGCAACAGCACAGGAAGCAATGGCATGATTCACACATTAAGAAGAAGCACTTCAAGGAAGGTGACTGGGCTCTGCTTTTTGATTCAAAATTCAAGGATCACAAAGCTAAGTTCACCACCCATTGGATGGGCCCCTATGAAATTGTTCAGGCTTATGACAATGGTTCAGTAAAGCTCCAAACTATTGATGGCGAAGGTCATTCCTTCACAGTCAATGGTCATCGCCTGAAGTTGTACAACAAGCCCATCAGCAAGCAAGATTTTCTCCATACACTATCTCAGCAAGAAGAGGTTGAGATACTGCAGCCCTCAGCTGCAGTATCACTGCCTTAGTTTCATTTCCTTTCAATTTCAAAATCGAAAAGAAAAAAAAAAAGAAAAAAATAATAAAAAAAAATATACAACAAAAACTTAAAAAAAAAAAATTAATAATAATGGGTTAGATGTGAAAACCAGTATCTGGCACAATCTAACCCCGAATTCCTACCTGAAAACCAATTTATTGGCGGGTATGAATTCTCTTTCTTTTGTTCATTGTTTCATTTCTCAGTTGACTCATGACTTGAGGACAAGTCAAACTTTAAGTCGGGGAGAGAGGCATCTGTTCTGTTACTTTTATCTCTCCCTTGTAAATACTTCAGATTTCTTATTCTATATTTCACTGTAAATTTCCAACAGCAGCTTGTTACCAGCAGTAATTCCAGACTTTAACAAATAAGCTGTTCTGTCATGATTTTATTTCAGAGGGACCTGGTTATAAATATTTTGCAGGGGGACCTGTTCTGTTCAGACATCTATGCTACCAACACTAGTAGTCCAACACCAGCAGTCATGGGACCTGTTTAAGATTTTCAGAAGGGACATGTTAAAGCAATTGACACATGTTAAGACATTCCAACCAACAGTAATGGGACCTGTTTAAAACATTCAGTTGGGACCTGTTAAAACAAAGTTTTTGACACCAAAGGCTACTTCAACAGACTTCTACCAAGATTTTACAAGGATTTGGGCACCAACACTTCAGCGAATGGCAAGCTCAGTGAACCTGTAACAATACAAAGAGCTGCATGAACACCTTCAGCTTTCTCAAAGGACCTGTTACATTCAGTTTTCTCAAGGGACCTGTACATTTAAATTTTCTTAAAGGACCTATTACATCTTCAGTTCTCTAAGGGACCTGTACATTCAAATCTTTCAAAGGGACCTGTTATATCTTCAAAAAAATTTCTCAAAAGACCTGTGCATTCAACCTCCCTCAGAGGACCTGTCAAAAAGAACAGTCAAAAAGAATTAGCAACTCAGCATGTCAAATGATCAACAAAGGAGTAATGTATTTCTGTTCTTAAACATTTAATTTCCTAGATTGGTTTTTAATGTAACTTTGGTGACTATAAGTTGTTGTAATTGATTTCAAGGATACCTATATGCATCAATCTATCACCCTTATCCCACCAATTCTCATCATTCCCCTACATTAACCTATCCATACCCCAAAAACCCATTACCAACACATCCACCTTGTCATATACCCTACAGGCATACCAACATTCTCTATATGACCGAATACTCATTGAAAAGGACACGTGGTGAGCTGTGTATTTTTTAAATACAAAGGATGAGATAGATGTGGAAGCGGCCTATATATATACTTCACTCCATACAGTCAAATCATAATCAACGGCCTATATATATTTTACTCCACACTCCATAATCATAACTTCGCCACCCAGCATTATAGCCCAGCACTATGGGTACGCTCTCAGCGTTCTTGTGATAACATGCATGCAAGCGTACAGCACTCTGTTTTTAAATGAATGATTACATTGTGAAGTGAGTACAGGGTTATTTCACCATCCTTTCCACCCTCGATTCCCATAACTTCCAAGGTGAGAATCAAAAGCAAGGAGCGCGAGGAGATTATTATCATTTGGGTGGAGTTACAAAGTGAAAATCTGAAGCAAGGAGTGCCGAGGAGAGTATCACTGTTTGGGGTCGGTTTACACAGTGAAACCAGTGAACGCCGAAAAGGGAAAGCATCACCATTCTACTTCTAACTCCCATCACAGTCATATCGACCGGCCAAGCACCATATTGAAGACTGAAGGAAGCGATATATACCAGGTAACCAACTTGACATTTCTGTGTTTAAATTTTAAAGAGTATAGACAGAGAAGGGTTAGAGGCACAACCCTCTGCCATCACCATGACTAATAGGGTCGAACCCAGTACATTCGACAGCTCACAATACCATGAGGATTGCATTGAGATTCTGAGAGAAACACAGTGGTTACCTTTTCTGGAAAAATTCCATGGGAGTAATGAAGAAATCACCAAGCAATTTGCCTTCACCTTTAATGGAGAAAAGGCCCTAATAGGCACCTTCTCCTTCAGAATCTCAGAGGATACTATAGCTCAGGCAATTGGAATTAGTCCTGAAGGAGAGAAGTACTTTAAAACCAAACAATTCAAGGAGAAATCATGGACACAGTTCATGTCCAGATCTAGAGTTTCCTCAGTAAACTGGAAGAAGGGTGTTCCAAGAAGCTGGTTAGTTCATCCTTGGGATGAAATGGTTTACATTCTTCAAAAGTTCATAACCTGTGAAGGTAGGTATAGTATTCTTTATCTATACCACATCAAGCTACTCCTCCATTTAAAGAAACAATGTGTAATCAGTGTGCCATATTTTCTGCTGCAAAGTTTAACAAAGATGGCCAAAGCTATCCAGAAGCAAAAAGGGAATGAAGACAAAAGCCTGTACCATTTTGGCCTAATTAAAATCCTCATTGAACATGAGTTGCAGAAGCGAGGGAAGCCATGGAAAGAATTCTTAGCTGTCAATCAAATCAGAGATGAGGAGGAAAAAGAGGAAGTGCAAGAAGATTCAGGGTTTATGAAGGACATTGATGAGGAAATTCCAGTGTCCAAAGCCAGCAGAGCACCTCCACCTGTGGGCAGCATAAGGACCAGGAACATGCAAAAAGAGGATGCCAAGAGGGCTGAGAAAGACAAAATTTTTACCACCTACTCACGAAGAACAAGGAGGACACCAAAAACTCAGCTGCAAGAAGACCAGTTTGAATCTCATGCACCTGCACAAATGGATGTTGGGAGTGGTGAGCATTCACTACCAGCACCAGAAGTTGACATGGAGGTAGAGAGCCATAACAAACAGGAAAAATGTTCACCACCTCCCACCAAAAGACAGAAGAAATTAGAAAAACAAATTAAAGAATTGAAAGAAGAGCTCATGGAAGCTAACATGTTGGAAAAAATTATTAAAAGGGAAAATGAAATGCTCAGGGCGCAAAGCAAAGAAACACAGAAAACAAATGAAAAGCTAAAGGAAAGAATCAGTGAGTTGGAGACTGAGCAAACTGAGATTTCCAACTGGGCCACTAAGTGGTACAATCAGAAGAAGGCTCTTAAAGAAAAATATAAAAAGTTAAAGCAGGAGCTCAAGGGACAGAAAGATCACCAGGTGAAGAAGAATGTAGATACCTTGCTCAAGGCAGCAGAGATCCATGCAGGGACAGAGTTCAAGGGGAGTACTTCTGGGGTAGCATGAGGACATGCTAAGTCCTTAAGTCGGGGAGAGATGTTGGTATCATCCCAAGACCCTTTTTCCTTCCCAAAAACATATCATTTATCCATACATTTTCATCATATATCCCTCAAAATCCTTGAATATTGATTATTAATCGTTTTATAGTTATTAAATTGCATAGAAATTAATTTAGGGGTTTTATGTTCAAGAATTGGAAGTTTTTGATGACTTGGTTACAGGAAGTACCTACATCCTGTAATGAGCTTATCGTTTGACATGTGGCGCAGCAGATGAGCTAGAACGAAAGGCATGGGCGAAAAACAGAATGTCCAAGCATGGACAAACACCTATCTCCCAGCCAAATCGAACCTCCTATGTATGCGGTCAACTCAAGTCAAAGCAAGGCACTCTGACAGACAAAAGCAGCAACAGAATCGTTCCATTTTCATTTTAGTTTTTTTGTTCTTTTTGAAACACTTAGCATGGAAACATTTTGAAAAGGCTTATGTGATAAAAGCGGCAACAGCCGAATGTACATTCATTGTATCGATGACATGGCTGTGCGTACGCATATGTAAATACAGTCAGGTTAACGTTTGAAAGTTTAGTGGTTGAATCGTTTTCTCATAACAGAGTTTTAAGTTAATACAGAGACCTATTCACAGTCACGACGTGTGTATACCTCTTGCATTGATTTGATAGCTGATCGGTGATAGCCAGTGTACCCTTAGGACGCGGACGGGCCCTGCGTTCTTCGATTGGTATATTGTTCACTTGTTTTGTTACATTTCGGTTTTCACATGTTCACACAGTATTTATATTGGATTTGATTTAGATAGCATATGGTTTGCATCACAGTTACGATTACATAGCTTTCGATTTACCCAGCTTATGGTTTGCATAGAAGTTACATAGCTTTTGATTTCTATAGTCTTTGATTTTCATTGTATGTATATGGTGTACGCTTATGAATGGTTTATGGTTATGTTGAATGGTCAACACTAGGATCTGGAAGGGAGTCTTGTAAGGGATTCAATCTCTGTGTGACTTATAGAGACATTATCATAAACTCTGTTTTGTTTCACAGTTCATTTATGTTCTCTTTATATAGTTTGATAGTGTAAATATCTTTGCATGCTGTGTGTGTTTACCAAACAAGGGTTTTCTGGGTGATATCTTTGTAAGGGTGTTAAAATCATTGTTACAGTCATACACAGTACTTAGGTTCATGGTTTGATTTGATAGATGCATCTCATAACAAGCATTGTAATCAGGCATATCAGTAGGGTAATCCAGGTGTGTGAATGATAGGCTACATATTCCGGTCTTCCGTAAAGAAGCCTTGTATCCTACCTCATAATCACTTGGCCAGAGATTCTTTATGTCTATATATTTTAGACCACGCCTCTAAGCTTACGCACCTCGGTCGATATTAAATATAGAGTCTAGTCTAGTACCCTAGCTAGAACCACTACATTCATATTGTTGGAGACATTGGTATAAACATTCTTGTTTGAGTTTATCTTGCGAAACTTGGATTTTCCTTTCCATTTTTAGAGATTTCTTTGTTTTTATTTTTGTTCGTTGATTTCTTTTCTCATTTTAGCATAATAATTATTTTCCTTTGGATTTCAGTTTTGATTTTGGTGACTTTGTCATTATTTATATGGAAGGCCTATTTGTTACCTAACAATGGTCAGGATACATGGAGAAAAATTATTAATAGTCATCTATTAGCTTTTTCTTAAATCTCTTAGTGAAGTTTGATTTTCTTATTATAGAGGTAGACATACTTAAGGAAGAGATTACCAATCAAGAGAAGTTGGTAAAGTATCATAAAATCTGAAAATTTTCTTTTTCATCAAATTGTAATCATTTTGAGATTTCAAAATTTCATTAGGATCTTTCAAAGTTCTATTATCAGTCAAGAAAAATTATTTTTAACTAAGTAAAGACACTTTACAGCAAAGCACCTTTAACTCTGAAATTGTCATTCTTAACTCTTAAGGAGTCAATGATTCTCCCTGTCCCAAAGAGTCTTATTTTTCTAGAGTATAATCCAGAAATATATTTAAACTTAAAAGATAAGAGGTCTCATCATGAGCCTGCTTACCATGATCATAGGGGAAAAATAGGCTGACATTACCAACACTGTTTGAATGACTTACTTAACGCAGTTGAATCCCAAAAATGATATCTAATATAATGCACTGCGTAAATCCCCCATACTTTACTGCTAAACAAACCAGGGTAATGGCTTATGATTGCAAACAATTATAAGACAAGGGGTCTCATCACGAGCCAACTTGTTCAGTCCGATTATAGCCAGTGAATGGCATTGTCAACTATCTGGCCACCAAACCGGGACAATGGCTTTTAAGATTTATAACAAAAATAAAATTCAAAGAAAATAAACATATATAAATGGATTTATCTCTAGATCAATAATTCTTAAACAGATGGGATTCTGAATCATTGATGATTAAAAGGTAACCCTGTCGAAACTATAGATGTTTGCTGGCAGCAGTGGCTCTACCTATGGCAAATGAGTATATTTTAAAAAGCTAAGCTGTAAAGTGACCCCTGCTTTATCTCTACAACTAATTAAGGACTGATGTAGAGTTTTGAAATATTTTAATGTATGAGGAATTTTAAGGAAAATTACAATTAGGTGATTCTTGCTTATATTCAGACTAACGAACTTAGTCAAGCATTTCAAGCATAATTTTCTCTTCTTTAATTATTTTTACTTTAATTTTAGGAAAATCTTATTCATATCAAACAGAGATAACTGGTTCTTCTCCCGTGTGTCGCCATTGTTGTGGTGAAAACACAACCCCCCCATTATTGATTTGCTCAACTCAAATAATGGGGACCCTTTCTATAAAAATTTTGGCTAAACACCTTTTTGGATTTTTATTTAGTTGATTACCCTACGCTTTCGTTAATTTTTCATTTTCTTTGGATTCTGGTTTTGATTGCTTTGTTAGAATCAATTTTTTATAAGCTTCCCATTGATGTTTGTTTCGCCTCATTTAGTCAACTGGTTTGAAAATGACACTCCTTTGAAAGTTTGATTATTTATGTAGCCTGGGTTAAAAATGCATAAAATGTACAATATCGCATTTTGTAAATAAATTAGTTCAATAACGCATTCATTTTAAATATTAACCCATAGCGAGTTTTTACTAACATTTTTCCATTTTTAGTTATGCAGCCAAATCATTAATTATCGAGATTTTAATAATTCACTCCAATTTCCAAATCAAATCCTAATCTCGAAAACCCAAAATTTTCAAAGTGGCTGTAGTTTATTTTTATATTTTTACTTTTATTAAGAGTGGCTGTAGTTTATAAAATAACCCTCATAAAATAAAATCAAAATCAAAATTGATTTTTAATATTAAATCTTAGATTAATTAAATTAATTATTATTTAAAATATAATTAATTTAATTAAACTAAAATTTAATATATAAAAAATATATATCGGGTCGGAAGTTTTGTTCGGAACACATTTTAAAAAGCCCCGATACACATCATACCTCCGATGCGATATCGGATCGGGGATTTTGGCAATGTAATAAAAACCTCAATAACCCGACACCTCCATTCCCCCGATGCCGATCACCGAAACTTCCATACCCCCGATCTCCGATAAATAAAGCATAAGGCAAAGGGGCATTGACCAAGTCTTATTATAAACTTTGATCGCATCGGAGCTTTCATGCGAAGCAAGTTTAACAATCATCACAATCTTCCGATGCCGATCGTCGATCATTAAAATAGAATGGGGCATTAACTTATATTGTAAAGTTTGTAAGTTATTTGTTTTTTTTTAACTTCCACTCATACGTATGACTAAAGAAGTAGAAGTCACGTGGAGTAGTTATGAAGTGGTAGGTTGGTATATTAGTTTAGTTTAAAATATTTAATATTTAATTAATAAATTTTAAATTAATCATATTAATTAATTTATAACATTTAATTAATTTGATTAATTTAAATTTAATTATCATTTAGATTAATATTAATTAGTTTTTTTAATTAGATTAAATTTGTTTATAAATAATTAATTAGATATCAGTTAGTTAAATTAATAATTAGTTTATTAATAATTAGTTTAGTTTATAATTAACAATTAATTTAGAATTAATTAGAATTCTAATTTAGGATTTAATTTTTAATGAGAATTTTGATTTTTTTAGCCTAGCAACAGAATTTCCAGATTCATGCCAGATTTGACTCATCAACTTTGGAAGCTCATAGAATGAGTTTTACTTCGCCAAATGAGGCCCAGGACGGCTCATTGGAAAGAGAAAATCAAGGAGAACATTTTTGAGGAGGTTTCACTAATAGATTTAATCATTTATTAGATCAAAAATCAGGCAGAAAATCAAGCTCCGAATTTTGAAAATAAAATCAATTTTCTGAGTTTTATTTTTATTTGTCCAAGCCTCTTCTAATTGCAGATTCACTCGTCAATGATATCCTTGGCCAATTAAAACATCACATGAACCAATAGAAAGCTTACATTTTATTTTCAATTATTTATTTAATTGAATTAGCTTGGATTTGATTTAGTTGCCAGAAATAATATTTTGATTGCATCTTAATTTATTTTGATTTCTTTTTGCAGGAAAACAGTGGAAGAAATATGGAGAAAAAGATCTCAATCAATGAGAATGCTCCAGCAATTGAAAATCAGAATTTTGAGCAAGTAAAATTGGATTTCGCAGATTTCTCTTCAACAAACTCTTCTCTCAAGAATTCCTTCACAAATAGTATAAGTAATAGATTGCAAAATGGAATCAGGGCTGCTCTCCTCTGCAATGCTAGACTTCTAAAAGCACTACTATAATAGGAATTTAGAGTTGTAGGAGAGAGGAGAGAAAATCTCAATCTGGGGATTATTGAGGATTTTTCCTTTGTATCTTGAATTAGGTATAAGGGGCAGAGTTTTCACTATTGTGGCTTTAGCTTTAAAGGCAGAAGTTCAAGCAATGTAAAGGACTGTTGGAGACCAAGATCAGAGAAATGGATGCAATAAATTGGTATTTTTAATACTACTGTTTCAAATATCAGTTTCATTTTTATGGTAACAGGAATGTCTCATTTTATTCATGTTTGTGCATTATTGTCAATATAGGTAATTTGTCTCAATCTTGTTATTAGGTATCTCTGTTCTTATGAATTAATATCTGATTTCTGAATAACTATTTACTCAGAAATCTGTCTTATAAAACTGATTTATTGAATGGTAATGTGTTGTGAACTATTTCCACATATCATTATTCAATTATTGGATTTACTGATTTGATAATTAATATCATTTTTATGAACTACTTCTTGAATGTTGTTGGTTTATTATTTCAGTTAAGAGGTCTCAATGGGATGTGTTTTGGTAGCTATAATATCAGTTAATTGAACTACTTCATTAACTTGATATTTATTATAAACAAGACATATTTAAATCTCAATACTTTAATTATCTTGCTCTTAGTTGGGTTAGATCTATATCTGCCTAATTAAGATAGGATTTAGATTAATTTCTTTTACTTGCATCATAGAATAAGCTTGCATTTAGAGTAAATTTTACATTCTTTTAAGTCTTCTCTTCAAAGAGGCAAAACTTTAGTTGTGGCTTGGCTGAACCCAAATCAGCTTAAGGGTCATTCTCTTGCTTGATCAGCAAGAAGGAGTGATCTGATATCCCTGTCTATCGATATGTAAAGATACATCATAAACCAATAGCAATAGGGAAAAGGTAACTGGACCTAGTTAAACCAGTGGGAGCCACCACACCAAACGGAAAAGGAGCTGCTTTAAGGTCCGGACCGGGTGGTTATCCCCCAATGTTGTTGCAGCGATTTTCGAGGCATCAACAGGTTCTCAATGCATTGTGGCGGTAGGAGGACCTTTGTATTATGTAATTGATTTTTGCAAGGGGATGGAAGAGGTCCTTGTTGTCAACCAGGAGTTTTCTATGTGCTATGCAAGGAATAGGTGATCAAAAATCAATGTAGTGAGTTAATACAAGCAAGAACGGTTAGGTGGCCATACCTAGAATTAAAATAATCTTTTTTTATAAAAAAAATTAAATTATTTGGTCAAGTTACTAGTGGTGTTTGAGTTCTATGTTTATGAGAACCCATGGTATTCATGTGGAATATAGGCTCTTTAAAGGAGAAAATAACCAGCTTAGATCAATCTTAACTCCCAATCTAAAATTAAATAAATAAAAAAATATTATTATTATTAATTATTATTATTTTTTCTTAGGTAGTCAAGTTACACTTGACTTGCTCAAGTTACCGGTGGTTTTTGAGCTCCAAGTTTATGAGAACCCATGGTATTGACTCATGGTATTCATGTGGAATATAGCCTATTTAAAGGGGGGAATTAAACACATGATCTATTAAGCGGTGAGAGATTTGGTAGATCCCTCTCAACACAACTTTATTTAAAAGTTATTAAAAATAAAATAAATATAAATAATTAGTATTTTGTTGTTGTCGTTATTATCATCTTCATTAATTATCAAAATAGAATAAAAATAAATTATTATTATTATTATTATTATTTTAAATAAAAAAGTGATTTTTTATTATTTAAAATATATTTTTGAAAATATAAATAAAATTTACATCTTAAAATACCCATATTAAAATTATATAAATTAAATAATTTAAACTCAAACTTTAAAAAAAACTGTGGATATTAAAATTATATAAATTAAATAATTTAGACGAAAAAAACTGAAATTAAATAACTTAAACTTCAACCTTAAAAAAAGAAGATTGATTATAACGACCGCCTTAAAAAGGTATTGTTTTAAGACTCTGACTATTATTATCAAACGACTTAAAGAAGGTATTCTTTTAAGAAGCCATAGCCTCGGCTTTGTTTGGATAAGCCCCTAGATTTTAGCCAAAAGAAGCAACACTTCACGTCCTCATATTTTCTTGGATTTTGGATAACGCCAACTTGCTTTCAAAAGCAAGTTCCAGCTGCAAATACACATCTGGAGCCTGCATATTCATATCTATCTGCAATATTATTTTTCATCGCGTATTCATTCTTCCCTGTTCCCACCATAAAAAAAAATGGAAATCCAAGAAGGGAAAGGTGGTGTGAAGGTGTGCGTTACAGGAGCAGGGGGATACATCGGATCATGGCTCGTCAAGAATCTTCTCCAAAGAGGCTACACTGTCAACGCCACTCTCAGAGATCCACGTACTATTTTCTTTACATTCGTCTAAAGCGTAAATTTTAATGCTAGTTCTGGTTAGATTTTTGTATCAACTAGTGTAGGTTTGCATAGATTTCGTTAATTTGAGATTTATCAAAGTGTATAAAGGGATTTTATATATATATATATATATATATATATATATCAACACAGTTATCAATGAATTTCCCGTTTACAGTACCTCCTCCGGTATGATATTTGCATGCAGAAAATGAGGCAAAAACTGGGCCTCTGCTGTCGCTGCCTGGTGCTGCAGAGAGACTGAAGCTCTTCCAAGCAGATTTAAGCGAAGAGCACGCCTTCGATTCCGCAGTGGAGGGCTGTCAAGGGGTGTTCCACGTGGCCAGTCCTATGGACTTCTCCAAACTCACAGAGGTAAATTATTGTTAATTTTATTTTTCTGGTCATAAGCTTTATCATGATTGATGGGAGCTGATATATTTATTTTGATTGTAGATTTTTGAAATATTAAATCTAATTACTGTGCATAAGATATCCTAGAAGTTTGTCACACACCCATTATTACATATACAAATTTTTTTTTTTAAATATATATATACATGTCAACCCTTTTAACTTAAGGCTCACCCTATGATGATTCAGCCTTATATACGCACCTTACACTTTATAACTATAAATTACAGGTATATCATACACCTATGTATCCTTGGCATGCGTTAATTGGAATATATAAAACAATAAACATTTGGCATGCATTAATTAAAGTTATGTGAACCCATATCCATGTATATCGTGGCTTGAGTTCTATGCTATGGATCTCTGTTGTATTCACCACGCGGCATCACAACTATTAGCACTATGGTTTAAGTTTATGCACTGTTCATATTAGCACCTACCATAGATATTCCAAGGCACTGTATTAATGGGCGTGGGCTTTTATGGTCCCGCCGCAGTACTCATCCGGTGACAGGTCATACTTGCCTTTACGACGGTCCGTCCTTCCGGGGCAGGTGGCATGGCCTGGTTTCTCCAGCCATGTGACACCTTGGTAATGCCAATTTTGGTCTCACCGCCAGCGACTCCCGCCATACTTCAACGGCCCGGATCTCTTCCGGAGATCGGAGGGCTGGAGATCTTTCAAGGATTATCGGTGATATTTAAGCGTCTCTTCACCGTGTTAGAGTTATTTGGTGTCTGCGGCCTTTGCGGACTGGTTCAATGTCCCTCCTCGAGCTCGACTCCATCAGACTCATTCCTTCAACCTGCAATGCTCCGGGCTGCATTCCGCTCATAAACAATCCTCGCAGGTATTAACGATGTTTCTCTCAGTCTTGTATATGTTTTAACGGCTTAGTTATCACTGGATTATCACTTACAGTCTTTACATTTCCCTACCAAGT
This sequence comes from Pinus tabuliformis, assembly GCA_031772625.1. Taxonomy (NCBI): domain Eukaryota; kingdom Viridiplantae; phylum Streptophyta; class Pinopsida; order Pinales; family Pinaceae; genus Pinus; species Pinus tabuliformis. The sequence goes on from CM062814.1 coordinate 573,007,910, forward strand.
TTTGTGCAGCCGCTCTTGCTATGCTTCGGCCGAATCCCATGGTGACTTGCTCTGCAAACAATCCTCCAGCGACTCCAGGTATGATTCTCGGCATTCGAAGCCTATTTACTTGGTATGGTTAATGGATACAGTTATGAATTACCCTGTATGGTCTGGTGCAGATCTCTGTTTTCAATATGGTCTTCTCATTTCGCTACCGGGTATTCTCTGTGGAGAACCCTTACAGTTATCTCGTTGCATAGATAGGTTATGACTGTGCTGTCCGGTTAAATGTTATTGATTGCAGAGAGGTTCTGGGTTTATTATACCAGTCACGTTTTCTTTCGTTTGGATTACAGAACCGTCTAGCGGCAAACTTGGTTTATTCGATGTGGTTGCATGGTTTCAGATCTGGCCTTCACGCGCAGATATAGACCTGAGTATATTGGGCTTGTTCCCTTGTTCAAATGTATTGTTATATTTACGTTATTACTCACCGTTCGGTGCTTTTATGAACTCTTCAGCCCTCAGGGCATTTTCATTATTGTATTGACTTGTTCCAGTTCGAAAGTCCAATGTTCATGAACAGAGACTTAGGGTTTATATTTTGTACCGGTTTTTATCTATTTCCAAACGGCTTCCACCTCGGCTTTGTCAAGCTATAATGATAATCTTTGGTATAATCTCTGCATTTCTAAATACTTTTGTTTCACCAGTCGATTAATACAACTTGGGCGAATGATTAATTGTTGGACAAATAACCCCTTTTCCTTGTGGAAAGGGCTACCCTTCATGCACGATTTCTGTTCTTTCGCACAGTCTTTCTGATTATTATGATTATCCGCCGTTTCAGTTTGCATGCACAGGCTCGCTGTTTTAATAGAGTTATATTTCATTTTTTATTCGCATGCACAGGTTTTTCCTGAATTAATAAGGTTATGATTCATTACCAGTTACATGCTCCCGTCTCGGGTTTGAAATAAATGTCTTCCATTCTGTTGCTATAATACGTCGAACCTTGGTTATTCATATCTGTTATTGTTCTTGTCACTATATTACACAGAACGTAGAAATATATTCTTTCTGTACTCAGATATAGTTCTGTAACACAGATTTGTTTTTGAGTTTATACCACAAGCACTGAGACTCGATGGCATCTCTTTAATGTATTGTATGGTTCTTTATTCCACCGTCCACCCACGCTCTCTGTGCAGAGCCATTTGTTGGACACACACGGTTTTTTTAATAACCTAAGTTATCTATTGGCTCACCATTTCTCCGTGGCGGAGTTACTACCGCCTACAGTCGGTGTCTTCTTCTACCGCAGAGGTTTATACCCTCATTCGAATGCCGTTCCACAGCATTCACTTCAGTCCACAGGTTATAGAGTTTACTATTGTTTAACTGCTTCAATGTCTAATAGTTTTGATTAATAACCCTTTGCTAATAGGGTTAGGTCGAGACTGCTACCCAGTAACCAGTCCTTGAGTAAGACTTCTTTATACCCATATATAACCTTGTTTCAACATTTCCGTACTGTTATTTCTGTCTGAGTACTAACTCAGACCGGGTCCATTAACTGACGGTTTTTAAGTTTTCCAAATGCACATTATGCTATCCATCACAACAGTATTTAGGAAACAAACAGTCTTTCCTAATTAAATTACTGTAATTTCCATGCACATTACTTTTTCATATCAGGGACTACTAGTTTGGAACCGTACCTGATTATTCCGTTATCGATGTCCTTACTTGCAGAAGTCACCTGCAATAGTTTTGCTCTTATCCTCCCAACCTTGAGATCCACTTCACACTGGATTCTCCCCCCGAGCAGTCTTGCAGGCCTACAGCCCTCAACAAGACACATGCACTCCTGTGCTGGGTTATCTGGTCTCTACCAGACTTAACCTCTTTCTCAGGTTATCTGGTCTCTACCAGACTTAACCTCCTTTCTGCCTCTGTTCTCTCATGGAATTTCTCTCTCTCTGTTTCTTTCTTCAGTTCTCTCTCCCCCCTGTTAGGGTGCTCGCTGATCCCTTTAACCAATGCCAAGAATTAGTTGTAACTGAAATGTAATTTAAAATTACTTTTACGCAGGTTTGAATAACTGATTGGTAATTTAAAATTACTTTACGTGGGGTAAATCACAATAGGTATATTACATACTCCCCCCCTTAACAGGAACACCGTCCTCGGTGTTCATCTTTCGTCGGAACTTTGATATTTACTCGTGGTATTACCATCTAATCCACACAAAATGTGATCCTTTCTCTTTGAAATCAACGATTTCATTCCGACAAACAACATAGTAATGATATAGTCATAAGAAATATCATTAGTTATAAGCATCAATAGTCATAATCATTCGTAATTGCAAAAATATGCAACTTCTAATCGCCACCACCTGGCCCTTATTCATTCATAATAAACAATTCTCTGTGTCAACTTACCATAACTTACCATCTTATGCTTGAAAATCATGAATATTTCCATGTAAGCCTGTTAATAAAGATTGGACAATTCTTCACCCTTCCATGGTAAGTAGTTCCTGCAATATATGACTAACAAATTCAACCAGATTAGTCACTATATTTTGAGTCAAATGAGACATTTTTGACTATCAATCAATTGTGGAATATTAGATGCTTCCTAAATCACAGTACTTTTACAAGTACTTAAAGAGCATTAACACTAATCATCAAATGATGAATCACTGCTCACGTGCACACTGAACGAATTCTCACTAAAGACATTCGTAAAGTACTTCGAGAAGTACCAAAAGAGCACCTAGCTCTCTAATCATCGAAACAGTCAATCACTGCATCAAGCAAGAATTGTCTTAGCTCCCACTAAGATGTTCACAACATTAATAACACAATAAAGGAATTAAAATTTCCATTTATTCTTTATTGAGCACTAAGCTCATTTCTTATTAAATGTGCATAACATACTTTGCACATCTATATGTAAAATTCCTTTTTAACATAACATATATCTGATTAGTTAATTCCTTTAGCCATGAGACCACAATGGACTAAAGAATTCCCAATCCATGGAAACTGGTTCTCACAACCAAATTGAGTCCTTTTCACATCCAGACAGTTTCTTTGATAAAGACCTTACCAGGTCTAACATAGAATCCCACTGGCCAACCAGCTCAAGAATTCTAAGGAGAGGAGATCTGGGCAGACAAGTACCATCAACCCTTCCGGGCAGGTAGCTGCCATCAACCCAACTCCGGGCAGACAAGTACCATCAACCCCTCCGGGCAGGTATTGCCATCAACCCAAGCACTTGCAGGTCCTACTCGACCGCAATTACACTGGTCTCGCCAGTAAACGCAGGTCCTACTCGACCGCAATCACACTGGTCTCGCCAGTAAACGCTATCTGATCCTAACCAGACGTAGCGTACACAGGAAATTCTTTCCTCTTATGCCATCTGATCCCAACCAGACATAGCATGAATATTTTCTCTTTTAATACTCTTCCTCAAAGTAATTTACACAATGAACCATATGAACATTATCATTAGCACAACAAACATGCATGTATACCATGCATTTACACTTAACCCCAACATGGGTCCACAATGGGAAACATATCCATCATACACGTTGTATGCATGCAAATTTTCCAAATAACATAATTCATGCATATCATATAACATCATTCTTTCTCATTAATAATTGCATTTCACATTGCAGCAATTTACGTAGTGAGTTTTCTTGTTGCCATTAAGCTACCACCACTTAATCCCATCAGCAACGTTAGTTATAAATATGCATCAGTTAACACGTATTCCATTTCCAAGAATGTTCCTGCATACAATATTGTCATGTATAAAAGCATATGCAAATACTCATTAATGTATAATTGTCAACAACAGTTGAGTTAATAATCTAAACATTTCCAATTTTGCCATAGTTTGTTGTTCCAATTCAAATCATCATTAATGGAGTATTAGCTTACGTTTACTATGTCTAGCTTTAGTCATGCATTGTTAATGTAATTAAACATAATCTCTCTAATAAAGGTCATAACTCCATATCATAATGGCTAATCTTTGTGCATACTATTGCTTATCGTATAAGCCCTTCTTTAATGTATGCAACACTTATTCCCTTCACTAGAAGACCACCATCATTTCATACGACAAACCACATACCTCTTTCTTAAAGGAAGTCATTTTAATCCTCATTTCTCTATCTTCAGATGTGAGGGTTTCTCAAGATTCCCTTTCCAGAAATTATGAAAGGTATCTATCTTTAGGCATAAAAATCAGGATACAAAAACAAGGATTAATTATCCTTTATGTATCAAAATCAAGCAATCAACACAGCTCATCCAACAAGACAATCTCTCCAAGAGATTTATCATTTTCAAGGAAGCTAGCATGACCACTTTCTCTAAGTACACACAGACTCATAATTCCAAGGTCAAAATAGCTACCAATATGCAACATGTGTGCTCCTAACACAATTATTTTACTTTAATGCACATAGTTCCTTTCACGAAACAAGTAAGACTTTTTGGTTCTTGTATGAACACTATTCTAATGTGTTCTTAAAGGACAGAACCTTTATTTCCATTTTCAAGAACTCTCTTAAAATCCTTTATCTTCATACATGAAGTATGCATACTCTTAGGATGAGACTATATTTATGTATATAGGTAATATACTCTTTCCTCAAGAAGTTAGGGATAAATATCTATGTGCCTAGAAGCACATCCTTAGTTATCTTTTATCATGCATGTGATGCATAATCATTTCACTAGAACTTAGAGACTAACTGGAATCATAATGCAATTAGCATATATATATATATATATATATATATTTCCCAAGAAGCTTTTATCAAATAAAGATACATATTTTAATTCAAGAACACTTGACCACCTTCCATGCTATGTCCTCGGGACATTTATATGCCTCATCCTCTTCTCTCAAGAAGATACTTTGGCTATATTTAGCAAGGATTTTATTCCAAGAAAACAACGAGAGACAAACATTTCTCTCACAAGACTCTCACAAGACTCACATGTAGTCCGACTAGGAGGAACTATCAATTCTTTTTACTAAGAAGCATATAAAATAACCAATTCTTTTACTGCAAGTATTATCATAAGAAAACATATAAACAGTCAATCTTTAACTGCATGCCTTGTCTCATTTTCTTTACCAAGAAAATCTATAAAAGAACCATTCTTTTATTGCATGCATTCAAATACTTTCTCTACTAAGAAATCATATAAGACATTCATATGGGTTCTTCAAGAAAGTGGACAAGACACTTATCTTATCCTTGGATCAACATGCATAACTAACAAGTTAAACCACCCTTACCGAAAGCAATGGCTCTACTTTATGCGATTAGAAGCATAATCTCCTAAGTGTCACACACGCACCAGAGTTACCACTTGATGCTAGATGCAACAACTATCATAACAGTACTATGTGTCCATTTCAGAACAATGACTTCAAGGAAGCATTACGAAAATCATTAACATCAATACACTATATCAATACACTATAGTTATCATTTTCCAACTCCTTAAGCATGGTCAAGAGAATACTCACATGCACATCAAGCACTATCTGGTCATTTCCAGACTTAGAGTTTTCTGCAAGATTCTGATACCCAAGCTTTGCTCTATCTGGTCATCACCAGGCTTAGCAATTTCTTTTCCCATCTCCGTCTGTCCCTACAGCACGGTCTTCTTCCTTCTCCTTGCTTCCTTTTCCTTTGGAAGCATCTATAGCTGGGGAAGGTAGTTAGAGTTTACCGACGACTGTGTTAACACAGGTAGTCTATTTATGAATAATTATCACATGTAATTATACCATGAATGGGTCTTAGAAATGTTACCCACTGAACATGCCTCTACCCTTAACTTCACACTGGAATGCAGGAATCCATCATTCCCATAGTGTAGATAAATTCAACCATCATTTAATCGAGACTCCAATGGTTTTTTTTTGTCTCCCAACAAGTAATGATTAACATCAGCACATACCATGCTAATGGATTTCCCTCAATTAGAGGGTATCATCATTAAAACTATTAGGACATAAGCATATACTATTCTTCATGCATTCTCATGGTGAATAAAATTAAGAACTCTTCTCGTGCACAACTGGACTATAGCACCGCGAGAGTAACAAAAATAAAATCTTCATACACACATTTCATGCATGCGACATCAATCAACCTTCACTTGGTTATGAACTGTAACAATCTTAGCTCAATTGAATTAATGCATATAAGTTCTATGGGTTAGTCATACAACACTAACCGATCTCAACCACCAATCGTCTTCATGCATCCATGACAAGACTGAATTAAAGTTAGTTATGACAATCAAATCTCGCTGCTTGACTCATTGCATGTTTTCAATATCTAAAGGGGTTCTTCTAATGTCCTTTTTAAAACATTTTTTTTTTCCATCCTATTCAAGGATGTTCCCCCTAATTTTATATTCATGCATTGGCTCATTAAGTTTTGTTCGTTGTAATTTCAATCTAGTTCAATATATGCATTGTTGTTATTGCCATATGTGCAAATAAGAAGTTGGTAGTTGATTGTCATTTCCTCAATGAGTGTTCAATATGGTTCTTCGGTGTGACAAAAGTGTCATTGTCTTTTATCCTCATCAGGAATTTTAACGTTATGAACGTGAGTCACACCTAATGCACTGATGGCGTACCCCAATATCCTTTCCACTTACCAATTCCCAAAGGCGCCAGTATTGCAACCTTTGGCTCTGATACCAATTTGTCACACACCCATTATTACATATACAAATTTTTTTTTTTAAATATATATATACATGTCAACCCTTTTAACTTAAGGCTCACCCTATGATGATTCAGCCTTATTTACGCACCTTACACTTTATAACTATAAATTACAGGTATATCATACACCTATGTAACCTTGGCATGCGTTAGTTGGAATAAATTAAACAATAAACAGTTGGCATGCATTAATTAAAGTTATATAAACCCATATCCATGTATATCGTGGCTGAGTTCTATGCTATGGATCTCTGTTGTATTCACCACGCGGCATCACAACTATTAGCACTATGGTTTAAGTTTATACACTGTACATATTAGCACCTACCATAGATATTTCAAGGCACTGTATTAATGGGCGTGGGCTTTTATGGTTCCGCCGCAGTACTCATCCGGTGACAGCTCATACTTGCCTTTACTATGGTCCGTCCTTCCGGGGCAGGTGGCATGGCCTGGTTTCTCCAGCCATGTGACACCTTGGTAATACCAATTTCGGTCTCACCGCCAGCGACTCCCGCCATACTTCAACGGCCCGGATCTCTTCCAGAGATCGGAGGGCTGGAAATCTTTCAGGGTTTATCGGTGTTATTTAAGCGTCTCTTTATCATGTTAGAGTTATTTGGAGTCCGCGGCCTTTGCGGACTGGTTCAATGTCCCTTTCCGAGCTCGACTCCATCAAACTCATTCCTTCAACCTGCAATGCTCCGGGGCTGCATACCGCTCATAAACACTCCTTACAGGTATTAACAATGTTCTCTCAGTCTTGTATATGTTTTACGGCTCAGTTATCACTGGATTATCACTTACAGTTTTTACATTTCCTCTACCAAGTTTGTGCAGTCGCTCTTGCTGTGCTTCGGCCGAATCCCATGGTGACTGGCTCTGCAAACAATCCTCCATCGACTCCAGGTATGATTCTCGGCATTCGAAGCATATTTACTAGGAATGGTTAATGGATACAGTTATGAATTACCCCGTATGGTCTGATGCAGATCTCTGTTTTCAATATGGTCTTCTTATTTCGCTACCGGGTATTCTCTGTGGAGAACCCTTACAGTTATCTCGTTGCGTAGATAGGTTATGACTGTGCTGTCCGGTCATATGTTATTGATTGCAGAGAGGTTCTGGGTTTATTATACCAGTCACATTTTCTTTCACTTGGATTACAGAACCGTCTAGCGGCAAACTTGGTTTATTCGATGTGGTTGCATGGTTTCAGATCTGGCCTTCACGCGCAGATATAGACCTGAGTATATTGGGCTTGTTCCCTTGTTCAAATGTATTGTTATGTTTACGTTATTACTTCACCGTTCGGTGCTGTTATGAACTCTTCAGCCCTCAGGGCATTTTCATTAATGTATTGACTTGTTCCAGTTCGAATGTCCAATGTTCATGAACAGAGACTTAGGGTTTATATTTTGTACCGGTTTTATCTATTTCCAAACGGCTTTCGCCTCGGCTTTGTCAAGTTATAATGATAATCTTTGGTATAATCTCTGTATTTCTAAATACTCTTGTTTCACCAGTCGATTTAATACAACTTGGGCGAATGATTAATTGTTAGACAAATAACCCCTTTTCCTTGTGGAAAGGGCTACCCTTCATGCACGATTTCTGTTCTTTCGCACAGTCTTTCTGATTATTATGATTATCTGTCGTTACAGTTTGCATGCACAGGCTCGCTGTTTTAATAGAGTTATATTTCTTTTTTATTCGCATGCACAGGTTTTTTCTGAATTAATAAGGTTATGATTCATTACCAGTTACATGCTCCCGTCTCGGGTTTGAAATAAATGTCTTCCATTCTGTTGCTATAATACGTCGAACCTTGGTTATTCATATCTGTTATTGTTCTTGTCACTATATTACACAGAACGTAGAAATATATTCTTTCTGTACTCAGATATAGTTCTGTAACACAGATTTGTTTTTGGGTTTATACCACAAGCACTGAGACTCGATGGCATCTCTTTAATGTAATGTATGGTTCTTTATTCCACCGTCCACCAACGCTCTCTGTGCAGAGCCATTTGTTGGACACACACGGTTTTTTAATAACCTAAGTTATCTATTGGCTCACCATTTCTCCGTTGCGGAGTTACTACCGCCTACAGTCGGTGTCTTCTTCTACCGCAGAGGTTTATACCCTCATTCGAATGCCGTTCCACAGCATTCACTTCAGACCACAGGTTATAGAGTTTACTATTGTTTAACTGCTTCAATGTCTAATAGTTTTGATTAATAACCCTTTGCTAATAGGGTTAGGTCGAGACTGCTACCCAGTAACCAGTCCTTGAGTAAGACTTCTTTATACCCATATATAACCTTGTTTCAACATTTCCGTACTGTTATTTCTGTCTGGGTACTAACTCAGACCGGGTCCATTAACTGACAGTTTTTAAGTTTTCCAAATGCACATTATGCTATCCATCACAACAGTATTTAGGAAACAAACAGTCTTTCCTAATTAAATTACAGTAATTTCCATGCACATTACTTTATTATATCAGGAACTACTAGTTTCGGACCGTACCTGATTATTCCGTTATCGATGTCCTTACTTGTAGAAGTCACCTGCAATAGTTTTGCTCTTATCCTCCCAACCTTGAGATCCACTTCACACTGGATTCTCCCCCCGAGCAGTCTTGCAGGCCTACAGCCCTCAACAAGACACATGCACTCCTGTGCTGGGTTATCTGGTCTCTACCAGACTTAACCTCTTTCTCAGGTTATCTGGTCTCTACCAGACTTAACCTCCTTTCTGCCTCTGTTCTCTCATGGAATTTCTCTCTCTCTGTTTTTTCCTTCAGTTCTCTCTCCCCCCAGTTAGGGTGCTCGCTGATCCCTTTAACCAATGCCAAGAATTAGTTGTAACTGAAATGTAATTTAAATTTACTTTTACGCAGGTTTGAATAACTGATTGGTAATTTAAAATTACTTTACCTGGGGTAAATCACAATAGGTATATTACAAAGTTGCACTGAGATGGCGCAGAACATCTTACAGTTTTCTGTAAATTGTGGTGTAGGATGATTTCGTTGGGCCTGCTGTGAAGGGAGTAATGAATGTGTTGAATGCCTGCTCACGAGCTAAATCGGTGAGGCGCGTGGTTTATACTTCGTCGATAGCAGCAGCTTGTCCGTTTAACGAGGAGGGAGAATTTCTCAGCGGCTGCAGTCTGGATGAATCTAGATGGACTCCTGTAGATTTCATGAGGAGGAAACACCAGCATCCTCTTGGGGTGGGTATAATTCCATTTCTTCCCAAAACCAACAATGCAAATCGAAATAAGAATACTCATTATTATTTAGAAATGTGCAGTTTTATTTCGTGGCCAAGACTTTGGCGGAGCAAGCAGCAATTGAGTATGGGTCAACGAGCGAAATGGAGGTTGTGACAATTGGACCGAGTACAGTGTGTGGGCCTTGCCTTACTTCTACACTTCCGTTTTCATGCCGATTTCTCATAGAAATGGCAGGATTAGGTATTCGATTTTTCACGCTTAGTTTTGCTTTTGAAGACAGGGTTCCATTTATTTGGGCCCGTAAAAATCTGAAATGACAAGTTTGGTTTAAAACCCACAGGTAATTCCGAGCATCCACAGTCCCTTTTGGGATACATTCCATTAGTTCATATAGATGACGTATGTGAGGCTCACATATTTTTGATGGAGCAACCCCATGTAGAAGGGCGACATATTTGCTCGGCGTTCTCCCTCACTGTGTCTGAGCTAGCAGATATAATTCATAAACTTCATCCAGAATTCAGCCTACCATTCAAGTAGGCAATCTGCCCTTCCCACCTTTTTAAGACATATTTTTATATATTTGCATTGACTAATAAGTTCAGTTAATTGGTTTATTTTTGCAGAGGTAGTGATGAAGAGAATGGTAGTGTTTATTTGCCAACTTCGTCTAAAAAGCTTTTGGACATGGGTTTTTCCTACAAATACGGTTTAGAAGACATGATCAATGACACCGTGAAATCAGCTAAAGCGTTTGGATTATTAAAGTAAGAATTTCAAACTCATGTGGTAAAGTTTTATTAAAATAAGAATTTCAAATTCTTGATTTTTGAGTTGTGTGGTTAATTTATGTTAAGTTGTATTTTAGAGTAATAACCATATTTTTTCGATATTTGAAATCCCAAAAATTTATTATTAAGTTATTTTTTCAAACTTATTTTGTTAAAAAATATATGTAAAAAGTATATTTTATAATTTTTTAAATGACAATATTTTTGATAAATTTCAAAGATTAGTTTTATTGGTAAGTAAAGAAATTTGAAAGGGAAAATAGTATTTAAAGTTTAATGGTAAGATGAATATTAAGAAGAGGGGATAATTGTTTGAAATGTTATAATATTTGATTTAATTTTTAAAGAATGATTTTATTAGTAAGTATTTTTGTCAGAAATATCTAAAAAAAATTGAATGGGTAATTAGTAGCAAGAGTTTATATTGTGAAGTGGAAGTAAATCTTTTTGAAAAGAAGAGATAATTGTTTCATATTTCTATTAAATTAAATATTTAATGTTTTATGTTTTATGTGAAAGAAATAGAAATATAAAAACAATTTTATGTTTTTCTTAAAATTATTTAGATTTTCTTTTAAATATGAAGTGTTGATTAAAAATATTGAAAAACATTATTTTTAATAATGAAAAACATAAATAATTTTATTATTGATTTAATAGTATTCTCATCGTATAAATTTTGTAATGTACAAATAAAAATTACAATGAATACATGTCATTGCTTTACTTGAATGTACAAGAGAATTACTAAATAGTTTGATTTACTTATATGTACAAGGGAATTACTAAATTAACTATTGATTATATTTTATATAAATGGTGTCTTCTCATTCTCAATAAATCTAGATAGTGCTTTAGTAATTTAAAGTTAGTTTATGGACATATTAATAAGATGCGAAAGAGTTCTTTCATATCATAAAATGGTATTGAAAAGACAACAAGTTACATAAATTTTAATATAATATAAAATGATTGTGATTTTTTCCATATCATAAAATGAGATTGAAAAGACTAGTTAAATACATTTTAATATAAGATGATTGTAATGTGTATTGGTGTTAGGAATTTGCATGTATATTTTTCAAACTTTTACATAAAGTTTCAGAATTTTTTAAAAGTGCTTAGGACTCAAAAGAAAAAAATATTTTAAAATTGAGATTATTTGATTCAATACATGTTTTGTTATTAATTGTGGTCATACTTAATCAGTAGTGTGAGATCTATTTTAAAAATATTAAAATAATGTTTCTACGTCTTTTAAATATTTAATAATATTTTTATTTTTCTAAAATAATTAATGAATATTTTATAATTATTAATATATAATTTTATGTATAAGCATTTTTCATCAAAATTATAGTAAAATTAAAAAAAAAACACACAATAAATGAAAATTTCAATTATAAAATTTTAAAAAACACTAAATGAAAAATTCAATTATAAAATTTTGCACTATAGTTTGAGTAAATGTGAGTAAATATTTTGTAACAATGTATTTTAATGCAATTTATAATAGCAAAAACACAATTTGTATTAAAGGCTTAAGAAAAGTACTATATGTAATGATAAAAATATCTATATTATATTATTTCAAAAACATATAATTATGAAGGGATGAATGGAAAATATTTGTAAATTGTGTTAAAAGCTTTAAAAGATATATATTAATGTGATTGAATTTTTTTTATCATTTTTAAAAAGAATTTATTATTTATATATAAAAAATTGAGGTGTTTCACATATTTTATGCTTAATAAAAATAATTGAATTAAAAAAAAAGGAAGAGAAAGAGATTTTGAAAAGTAATTTTATATGATGTTTTGTATCTTATATATTTGTTATTAATGAATTGTGTTTTGTTGTTAGAGTATACATAGTATCTAAACTATTGTGTATATTTCACTGGATTAATTCATCACAACAGATTTGATAAAATATTGAAATTTTATTATGAAGGTTTATTTCCTTTATATCTCACATTCTTTTAAGTATTGATTTTATGCTTAGTTCATAAAAATAGTAGAAATGTGAAAATTATAAATATAAAAATACACATACACCATTCACAAATAAACATAAGATGAGGCCACTTTGTTCACTTTTCTTTAATATGGATAATATGTAAATATAAAGAAAGAGGTACTCCTTGTGGAAATACCTTATAGATGTGGCTTGGAAAGCTGCTACAGAATCTTATCCTCCTCTTTTCTACTAACTAAATTCCCACTCCTAGGTCCTCTATCTAACTATAAAACAATATAATGAAATAGAACAGAACCCCTTCTCCTCTTAGTTTTTCGATATTTAATATTTCCCCTCTTAGTTGTTCGATATTTAACATTTCTTCGATATTTAACATTTCCCAATAGTCATAATATACAAACAGGTTTTTGACTTCCTCGACTGTCAATTAGAGTTATAATTTTGGACCTTCTAAATTTTTCTTGAAATTCCACACATGGATATCCCTATACGAGTAAGTAATGGGGATTGATGTGGCATCTTTATCATACCATGGTGGTCAACATGGTAGGTCGTGGGAGGCATAATTTTTTGCATAGGAGCTCTAATTGACATTATATCTATGTTGTTGGAAAAGTCTATGAGTGTAGATTAGTATCAAGGAGTCCCAACATAAGTCAGGAAAGTTTTCATCCCAAAAAATGCCTATTTATGTGTCAAAACAACTCTAAAAGGTTTCAAACCCTCATTTTCGAAGCTGAGACCTGTCATTAAAATGAACCTACAAGTTTATTCTATCAAATTTTTCCCACTCTATAAGCATTGAGACAGATGAGAAATAATATAATGATTCAAACCATATCATACCTTCACATTTAGTGTGGACTTTAGTCCCCAAATTATTTATTAAATAAGGTGATGAAAATTCTCCTCTACCTTCTCCCTAAGTATCAATGTGCTTTGCCTAGAATTTTTCCTTTCAACCAAATCTTCCAAACGTCTTGCTACCCCTATCTTATAGTTTTGGACATCTTCTACAAAATTGTGTGCTCTACCAACTTTTCTAAAGCATTTGGTGCTAAGGCTTTTATGAAATGTAGAACCTACTCCACTTCTTGATCCAACATGGAAGGTTCATGGAGTTTTAGATTCTCCACATTAATTATTAAGTATATGTGCATGAATGGAGGTAGAATAGATATGTAGGCATTATCTTCCACCTTTTCCAATATCTTGAAAGGACCATACTATAGAGCCTTGATCTTCTTACTAGAGCATTGTAGTCTTTCTTGTTCAGCTATAACCAAAATTTATCTCCTACTTTCAATGTTTGGTCTATTCTGTGTTGATCATGTCTGGACTTGTATTTCTCCTATGACTTGTTTGACATCTCTTGCACTTGTAAATGGATTTTCCTAATATTCTAAACAAATTTATTAACTCTCAATGCATTTCCTATGGGGTCCTACATCACTCCTCCTTGTTATCCATATACAAAATCCAAGGTTGTAGGTGAAAAATATCCAAATATAGTTTCAAAAGGTGACTCAATAGTGGAAGCATGGATTTCTATATTATACTAGGGTTGTATTCATGGTGCTAGATACTGCCAATATACAAGGGGTCTCCCCGATGTGAATTCTCAATTAGATCTCGCACCGTTTGGAGTAGGAGCCCCATCTGAAGTATCAGCCTGGCCACCATAAATTAAGGTTTTCCTTGGTTTCAATGGATAGCATAAGAGATTATACACATAACCTTTGAATAACCAAGTAAGTGGACATTATGAAACACCAATTGCAATGTGTAAAAGGAGACTTTCATGAGCGGGAGACATGAGTGAGTCTCTAGAATGAAATTAATAGTAATATCCTAAGAGAGGCAGACGAGAGCAAGAAAAGCTTCGGTAATTATCTAGTGAATTAGTTCACATAGGAACCACGATCATTAAAGTGAATACAACATGCATTCAACAAGATAAGTACCAAAGCCAATGAAGTACTTCAATTGCCTTAGTACATATGAATATAGCAAATACCACAAACATCCAAGGAATAATCCTACAATATTCATGATACATACACGAAAATGTGTTGGCTCATTGAGCTTCAATTATTAGGTGAAATATCCAAGTACACAATTACAATGATGAGCCACTAGCTCCAATAGTGCAACATTAAGTCACTTCTTACTTCTCCAAAGAATAGATTTCTCTCCTATGTCAAGTTAGAGAAGCTGAGACTAGCTCTCCAAAGCCTAAGCCTCCAAAATCCCTTTGCTTGAGTTATGAGGTTTTTTATAACAATAGGAATGAACTTTCATATCCCCTAAGACTCTTGAACTAAACTCATGACTCTTGGACTTCTAATGTGACCTTTGGACTTTTCCTAATAACTCTTTTGTCCATATGTGACTTTTCATATTCCACATATGACTCTGGGACTTCTACACATTACATTTTGTTATTTCCATTTTGATAATTACATCATCATATCCATAAGTAATATAGAAAGACACATGGACACATATGACATTGTGATGACACTTGTACAAGCCATGACTTGAATTTCATGATGTTGTGGCAATGCCAAGTTGTTTTCTTTGTCGCTATGTCTTTGACTTCTTCATGATAGATTCGATCAACACTTCATTTTCATGAAGGATATACTTTGTTTTTCATCTTAACTCTCCAAAGGGTCTTGCATCAGCATCAAGGCCTTCTGATTTATCATGCAATGTTTCCTTTCTTTCATGGTTGAGGATTTGTTTCATGCCTTCATTATGGTTTCTCTTTGTGCATCTTCTCTGCAACTGCTTCTTTGTCTCTTCTCCTTGAAATATTTCTTAAGCATTATCTTGTCATGCTTAGAAAGTACATATACCCATGAATATGACTCATGACAAGGAAAAATCAGTCCTAAAATCACCTATTGTATATGTACCTTGCTCATGAAAGAACTTGCTTATGATAGGATTGTGAAAGGACTAAGAAGGAAGGGCTTGATGAGGAAGGCATAGTTGATCTCAATAATGGATTAGGAAAACACCATTTTTCACTAAGACTGTGCCATGCACTCTGAGGAGGAGTTCTTAAAGTTCCATCACAATGGGCAACCACAAGGAACAAGGTTGATGAGTTTGTTGATTAATACTACGCCATGTGATAGGCTCAAAGGAATATGAGATAGTGAAAGCATGGTTTGACTTGACAAGGACTAAAAGGAGGCCTTACTAAGCTCTAGGACTATGCCATGTGATAAGAGAGAGATACTTGAGTCAATGTTCAACACAGGGGGGAAGCTTAGTGAACAAGGGTTTAAGGCTTGTTGCTTGAGACTGTGTTATGTGCTGGAAGGAAGAGGAGGCTTAAAGGACATCACAAGTTGTTTCAATAGAGGCTCATTGTTTGTTGAAACTACACGCTGCACTAAGAGAAGCTAGACAGGACAAGACTTGGGTGCAGAGAGGGATCATAGTCAACTATGGAAGCAATACTAATCCTTGTCACTGCCCCTTACACTAGGATTAAGGGGAGGCCTCTACACCAACGTAGTTTTTCTCAATGGTGACTATTTTTTCATTAGGAATATGCTCTGCCTCCTATGCTAGCATAGTTTGGCACAATAGTGGATGATTGTTAGGCCCCTATACTACTAGTGTAACCCCTTATTGTTATTAGTACAACCCACTTATTATATTGATGTACCCATGTAGTGCCCATATTGTTACTATTGTGCCCCATAGAAGCCCATTATTGTTATTATTGTGCCCTTACATTATTATTGTTATGTCAGCTCTGATTATGTTATGACCCCTTAGACTCCTATATATAGAAAGGAGGTCTTTTCATTTGTATCATCCACGAATTGTTCATTTATGTAATGTAAAGGAGGTTGCCCCCTCAAAGAGGCTGAATTCTAAGGCGTTGATCTATCTTTTCTATCTTTTCTTGAGCTGGTTTCATAACATTTGGTATCAGAGCTTTGGATTCTAGGGTTTCGCTGCTCTAAACAGGTCATCGTGGAATTTTCGCTATAACTTTTTTTCTGTGATGTTTCAGAAGTCACAAAAAAAACCCATTTGAGAAGAACTTGTGCTGAACCTTGGGTCCGAATTTCAGATCTTTTCGCGCGATATTTGAAGAGATATGATCTGAGGAAGTTGGTCTTTTTGCAGACTCCTGAATTACATTCCAAACAGGTGACCTGGGGAAAATCGTCATAACTTTCTTTCTGAGCATCGGATTGAAATTTCGCAAGAAGGTACAGAAAGAGGACGGACTGTAGTTTTCTTTTATATATTTTTTAGAGTCAAATCTTGAAACAGTGACACGTGGCACTTCATACAAGTTCGCTCTACTGAACTAGTCTACAATCAGGTCACTGCGGGAGATTGTGCATAACTCTTTCTTGGAGAATCCAATTTGGATTAGACTAGTGGCATTGGAAAGAGGACACAGAAGGCTACTACAGGTTGCAATTTCAGAACTTAAAGATCGAAAAGTACAGAGTTACAGTCGTTTCAAGGTTGAGCTCCTAAAATCAAGAAAAAGAAAGATGAGGAAGTTTGATGGCAAGGATCCAGTAAATTGGATACTTCAGATGGAGCAATATTTTGATCTACATGGTGTACAATTGTTACAAAAGGTATGTATTGCATCTTCATATTTAGAACTAGATCAATTTTTATGGTACAAAGGGCTCTGTTCTCGTAAACAACTTGTTACGTGGTCAATTTTCACGGAGGAAATGATAGCACATTATGAGGATACAAAGAGAAACACCTTCTTTAGAGCAACACCACAACAATTGGAAAGAGTAAAAGGGCTTTGTGACATAGTGGAAAGCAAAATTATGGAAACCAGGAAGCGTACCCCTCACAACTATAAAGATGGAAGTGTTGTTTCTCCTAGCCTTCCACAACCTATAAGGGTAACACCACGACAATTGGAAGAAAAAAGAGAAAAAGGGCTTTGTTATAATTGTGATAGAAAATGCACTAAAGGTCATAAGTGTGCTGAGAAGAAATTATTTTACATAGAATATGAAGATGAGGAAGAAAAGGATCAAGAAACATCAAAAGAAGAAGATATAAGCCAGGACCCCACCCCAGAGAAAGAAGAAACAAATCAGACCATATCTTGTAAAGCATTGGCAAGAATTACCATTCCTCAAACTCTCAAGATAGAAGGACATATCAAGAAGAAAAAGGTGCAAGAAGTGAAAGATCACATCGAGAAAGAAGAAATGAATCCAACCATATCTTGTAATTCATTGTTCGAAATTACCACTCCTCAAACTATCAAGATAGAAGGACACATCAAGAAGAAAAATGTTCAAGAAGTGAAAGATCTCATCGAGCATCAAGAAATGAATCCGACCATATCTTGTAAAGGATTGGAAGAAATTACCACTCCTCAACCTCTAGAGATAGAAGGACATATCAAGAAGAAAAAGGTTCAAGCAGTGAAAGATCACATCGAGCATCAACAACAAGTTCTCCAACTTTTAAAGGATAACGCCACTTCGGTGCAAAATCAAACGAAACAACAGGTAGATCAACATCGTAGTGAAAAATGTTTTGATGTAGGTGATTGGTTATTTTTACCGCTACATCTCAAGCAAGCTATTTATGAGAAGGAAATGTTGGCAATACTACATGCACTTAAAAATGGCAACCTTACCGAATGGGAAGACTCTTCAAGGATGAGGATGTGGAAGCATTGTTTTGTGCTATTTCTATTATCCAACCAGATTGGATAAACAAAGCAAGGGATGAATGGAAGAAGGACAAAGAAGTATGGCCACCTATTCAAAAGTTGCAAAAGATCCCAATTCAAACAATATTGCCAGAAATTGAAGAGGAACGGAAAATCATATTGGAACCTGGAGCAGTCATAGAAACAAGAACCCGAAAGCTACGAAATCAATCAATTTCAGAGTATCTCATCAAGTGGAAGAACTTACCCACTGAAGATTCCACATGGGAGGACAAGAATTTTATACAGAAACATCAAGAACTACTCAAGCGTTGAGGACAACACTTTTTGAAGGAGAGGGGCATGTTAGGCCCCTATACTACTAGTGTAACCCCTTATTGTTATTAGTACAACCCACTTATTATATTGATGTACCCATGTAGTGCCAATATTGTTACTATTGTGCCCCATAGAAGCCCATTATTGTTATTATTGTGCCCTTACATTATTATTGTTATGTCGGCTTTGATTATGTTATGACCCCTTAGACTCCTATATATAGAAAGGAGGTCTTTTCATTTGTATCATCCACAAATTGTTCATTTATGTAATGTAAAGGAGGTTGCCCCCTCGAAGAGGCTGAATTCTAAGGCGTTGATCTATCTTTTCTATCTTTTCTTGAGCTGGTTTCATAACAATGATTGTCGAAGGAGATTGCGTAGTTCACTAACAGAGGCAAAAAAAGAAGTCACTTTTCCCAAGAAGGTTCTCAATGCATTGTGGCGGTAGGAGGGCCTTTGTATTATGTAATTGATTTTTGCAAGGGGATGGAAGAGGTCCTTTTTGTCAACCAGGAGTTCTCTATGTGCTATGCAAGGAAGAGGTGATCAAAAATCAATGTAGTGAGTTAATACAAGCAAGAAAGGTTAGGTGGCCATACCTAGAATATTTCTTAATGTGTAGTCATTGGAGATGGCCTTGAGAAGGACTTAGTACACAAGACTTGGTGGGAAAGGTTGCATAAGTGAGACTCATGAATAGGTTGTGCTCATCAACTGGTAAGAGGCTTAATGCCTTCAGAACTCGCACTAGGTAGGAGGACCAAGAAGAGCTCCAAAATGACCAAGTGTGGGACCAGTAGAGTAAGAGAGGAAAAAGCATCTAAAAACAACTCAAACATGGATCACACACATGAATTACATCAATACAATCAAAAGGAATACACAAGACTCATGAATATTAGTCACCTTGGGATGAAAAAAAAGTGACACTTATTTCTAAGTGTGACAGTCGAAATGCCACAGTATGACACTTAGAACACAAGTTGCAACTAAGGTGTTGACTGTGACCAGAAAGTGCACTAAGTTGTAGGCATGTGTCTAGCACATATTCTTATGATATATAAGACCATATAATACATAAGAGTGTGATAGAACTTCCTCTAGTTATTTGCAAATGTGTGACACAAATAGGAGTGAAAATGGTTGGAAGCGACAGTTGTGACATTAAGAAAGCATGAAAATGACACTTGGAAAAGTTAAAGAAATTGAAAGTGATACATGTCAGAGTGAATATAACATGAGAATGACACTTGTAAAAGTGAAAGAAAGCAAACATGACAGTTATGAACATGAAAGTAACACTTATAAAAGCGAAGGTACGAAAGAGAAATAGTCAGGAAAACTAACTAGAATAGAAGTACAATCACAACCAAAGTGAGAAGGAAATTGTCAAATGAAAGTGTGCACTAATTGTCAACTATCTAGGCTTGCATAAGAAAGGTGCGCTCATGCATTTATCAAGGACAGAGCATGTGTGAGAAAGAAACTTTTACAATTAGAATCCGAGAAGAAGACTTAAACATGTAGCATAACGTCAATTAACCATTAAGTAACCATGAGGTGGCAGATTGTAAGATCCTCAATAGGCTCCAAATTCAAGTGTAGGCAAAATTTTGGAGGGTGTTGATTGCAACATCAACGGGTTGTATACGGATTGTACTTTCATCACAGGTCTTCAAATTATTTTTATTGTAATATTGATCTGTATACTGCTGTGGATATTCCACTAGACAGCTCGTTACAACAGATATGATAATATTATATTAAAAATATGTGATTCCACACTATTACAGTTTTATTTAATTTCTAGAGCTATAAAATTAATTGTAATTAGTGCATGCATGTAAAAGTAAATGAAGAAGAAAAGTAGAGAACGACAAAATAATCTCACACACACAATACCTAAGATATGCTCTCTGGGAAACCCTTTCAGGAAAAAACACAGCTAGAAGGTGAGGTCGCTTCGCTCTCTTTCTCTGTCTAGAAATATGGTTGCAGATATAAAAAAGTAATGTAGGTGGCCCGTAGGTTGCTACAGTGCACAAATCCTCCCTGTGTGCTCAAACTCCTATCTCTCCTTGCTATCTTTTCTCATCTATGGAATAAATTCTCTCGAAAGAATGGAATTCCTCCTCCTCCTAGTGGGCTGATTATAACATAGCACGATAGCCTACTAGTGGTTAAGTTTGACTAAATAAACTCTTAACTAGAGTTACGAAATAAACTCTTCTAGAGTCTTTTACATCACAAACACGTGAATAGCCTCATTTCCATGAATAATGGGGGATGACGCGACATCCTCCCGAACTATAGGTGTGAAAACATGAAGGTCAACTTCTGAGTGGCATAACTTGTTGAAAAATGTGCAACAGTAAATGCTAAATTTAGAAAGCGCTAAAAATAGAACTGCTAAAAAGAGCACTTCTAAAAATAGCAGTTTGGCCAATGATAATTTTGGCCACCTTGGGTGACAGGTGAAACTGCTAAAAATAACATGTTCTAAAAATAGCATTTCTGGGTCCCTTCCTATTTATAGCAGCCCCTGGTATATCTATAGGAAGTAAATTCAGATTTGGTCTTACAGGTAGTTTAAAATATTAATTAATTAATTAATCTCCATGAGTTAATTAGTTATGGAAAATTAAACTTGAAGTGTTTATGAGAACATGCAATAATTTATCCACTAATTAGGGAATGTGTCCTTGATTTGCTCCACGGATTGAGGAATTAAGGGTGAGTTCTATATTGAGAGGATCAAGTTCAGTTAGATTAATTTAACAAGTTGTTAAATTAATGAGATATAGTTTGTTGATGCTTGCATGCATGTGACAACTATTATTTTCACATAAATGTTTTTTCACTCATGGATAACTGATGCATGTCAGTTTTGTCAGAGACCCAGTTGAGATTAGAGAAGGGACAGTGTACTATCAATTGGATGAATATTTTTCCTGTAAAGGAAGCTCATCCATGATGAGTATTTATCTCCTTCAGGTTTGTGCAGTTATTTCAAAGGTCAGTGTTGTGTGTGAGGTGAGAATCACACAGGTTGCAGCTGGAGGACCCAGGAAAAACTGTGCATAGAAATAGGAGGCTTGGAGGGAAGAGAAGAAGGTTTGTGAGAAACCTTTGACTGTCTATGAGCATCAGAGGTATTGCAGAGAGAGCAGGATAGCTTTTGAGTTGATTCTTTTTGTAATACTCACTATATTTCCACTTGTATGATAATACAAAGTTGGGGTTTTAGGCTGGGGCTTTCCCCAGGTTATATCTTCTATGTTATGTGTGATTGATTCCTTCTTATCAGTTATATGTGTTCTTATTGATGTTTCTCATGTTCGATTAAGCTTCCGCTCAATTCTTGTAGAAGTAGATCAAGTTTTTTGCTTTAGTACATTGCATTATTAGGTGTTCTACAGGTAGGAATTTCTACATGGTATCAGAGCTAGCTGATTTGTAGAAAAAATTCTACAAAATTCTACATAATTGTTGCATATATACTCCAATTGACGTGATTATTGCGTCGTTGAAAATCTTTCTGTGTGTAGAATAACATGAAAAGGTATTTTTCTTAAGGGGCAAAGTTTTACCCCCAAAAAACGTCGTTTGATGCCTCAAAACGCTCCCGGAAGGTTTCAAACCTCATTTCACCAACTTGGGTCCCGCCAATGAAAATGGTCCCGTGAGATGATTCCTCGACTTTTTCCACTCTAAATGCATCGAGGAAGATGAAAAGAAATATAATGATCCAATTTAGATCACACCTCCCCATTTTGGGAGGATTTTGTTCCCCAAAATATTTTATTAAATGAGGTGAGTAAAATTTTCCTCCACCTTCTCTCTGGTGTACCATTTATCTTTTCTTGGAAGTTGTCCCTTCAACCCAATCTGCCAAAGATCTTTTTGCCCTTGTCTTGTAGTTCTGGACCTCTTCTGCAAAACCGTATCTTCTGTCAACTCTTCCTAAGTGCCAAATCCTCCATAGAAGGTAGGACATGTTCCTCTTCCTGATCTAGCATGTAAGGCTCATAGAGTTTCAAATTCTCTACATTTACAACTGATTAAATGTGCATATATGGTGGTAAACTGAGTCGATAGGCAATATCACCCACCTTTTCTAGTATCTCAAAAGGACCATAACTTAGAACCTTAATTTTCTTACTAGACCCCTGTAGCCTCTCCTTGTTCAACTATAGCCATACTTTGTTTCCCATCTTGAATGATTTCTCTGTTCTGTGTTGATTATGCTTGGTCTTATACTTCACCTGCGACTTCTGCAGTGTTTCCTGTACCTGTAGATGGAGCTGCCTGATATTCTCTATAACTTTTTCATCCCTCAAAGAGTTTCTTGTAATGTTTTCCTTCACTCCTCCTTGTTGCCCCTATGCAATATCCAAAGGTGAAGGTGGAAAATATCCAAAACAAGTTTCAAATGGGGACTTTCCTGCAGAAGTGTGGACTGCTATGTTATAAGAATTTTGTATGTGTACCATATTTTCATCCCAAGTCCTCGGATGCTTATGGTTGTAACCCCTTAGAAGCTACACCAAAGCCCTATTGTCTACTTCTATCTACACATCTGTATGTGGATGGAATGTTGTAGATCTCTTCAACTTCATGTCTATCTTCTCCCACAATGTAGTCAGAATGCACTGATAAATCTTGTATCCCTGTCTAAAATGATGCTCCTTGGTATCCCAAAGTATACCCAAACCTGTCCAAAGAAAAAGTTTGTTTCTTCTTGTCTGTTGATGGTCTTTTTATAGGGCATCAGAACACACATCTTGTTGAACCTATGAACTACCACGAATAGGTAGTCATGTCCCTTCTTGGTTGGCGGTAAACCTCCCATAGAGTCCATGGAAATGCTTTCCCAAAGACGAGTAGGTATAGGTAAGGGATGATAAAAACATTGTTTCCTATTTCTAGGCTTGCTAGTACAACAAAGCATGCATCCTCTTCTGAACCTGGATACTTGTTCTTGCATCTTGGGCCAATATAGATACCTCTGCAAGTTAGCCACAGTCTTCCCTACACCGAAGTGCCTTGCGACCTTGGAGGTGTGAGCCTCTCTAATTAGCTGCAAACGCTCACCTTTAGGAACACATAGCTTATCTAGCATGTAGAGTAACCCATCCTAGAGATGGTAGTCAATGGTGTTGTCGCCATCATGCACATGACTCTGACTTTGAAACTACTGATACACCTCCTTGAATTCCTCATCTTTTGAATATGCCTCTCTGTATGCATCATGAGTAAATGGATCCATGTGCATAAGAGTCCCCAAAGTTGTAATATTTAATGTGGGTGGCCTTGAAAGCATATCAGCCAACTTGTTTGTGTTGCCCTTCGTATACTTGATCACCAAATGAAACCGCAGTAAAAGCCCCATCCACTTGTAATGCCTAGTCTGTTGTAGCTTATTCTGGGCCTGCAAGTACTGTAACGGCTAGTGATACGTGTGGATTATTTTCTCCTTTCCCATCAAATAGTGCTTCCACTTCTTCATAGCTTGCACCATGGCATAGAGCTCCTTATTGTAGATAGGGTAGTTAAGAACTGCCCCAACAAATACTTCAGAATGGTAGAAAACATGCCTTCCTCCTTGCATCAAGATAACTCCCATAGCATACCCACTCGCATCTATATCCACTTCAAAGGGTTTTTGCAAGTTTGGTAACGCCAAAACTGGTGCTTCACTGATCTTGTTCTTTAGCTCATCGAAAACCTTTTGTTGCCCTTTTCCCCACTGGAAACTCTTGTCACTTTTTGTTATGGCATGGAGCGATGCTGCTACCACTAAAAACGAGGCTATGAATTTCCTCAGGTACCATGATGCTCCAATGAAACTCCTAACCTCAGTAACATTAGTAGGCACCGACCATTTCATGATGGCCTCCATCTTGGAAGGATCTATCTTCAATTCTCCTCCACCAATCACATATCCCAAATACACCAAGGACTATTGCGCAAACTCAAACTTCTTGAGATTTTCTAGCAACTGGTGCTTCTTCAATGTTTCCAGGACCTGCGTCAAATGTGAAATATGCTCCTCCCAGGTAGCACTATATACTAGTATATCATCCAAATAGACAATAACAAATGAATCTATAAAAGGGCATAGTACATCATTCATTAATCTCATAAATGTAGTTGGTGCATTACATAGGCCAAATGGCATAACTAACCACTCATACAAACCTTTCCTGGTTTTGAAGGCAGTCTTCCATGTATCTTCTTCTTTGACTCGAACCTGGTGATATCCATACTTCAAGTCCATCTTGGTGAAATACCTTGCTTGCTGTAACTGATCTAGCAGATCGTCTATCCTAGGCAGCAAGGAAAATTTTAAGGATGAAAATCTTTCTTCAAGTTTAGAAACTTTGACGAATATTAGTAGTCCCCAAATTGAAAAATATAAAATATTGTTTTATATCTTTGTAAAAACATGCAAATTTATAATAGTTTTATATATAGCCTTTATACAATTTTTCCAATATTAAGGTAAAATATTTTTATACTATAAAATTTGGGCAAATCATCTTTAGAAAAAAATGGAAATTGGCGAATCTTTTTTTGGAAAAACCATGGAAAATTAGCCCACTTGCGAATATTAGCCCTTAAAATTTTCCATGCTAGGCAAGGGGTATCTGTTCTTGAGCGTGATTTTATTGAACACCATGTAATCTATACACATCCACCAAGTCCCATCCTTCTTTGGCACAATGATGATGGGTGACCCACACGGTTATGTACTCGGTCGAATGATACCCTGTTCTAGGAGTTGTTGCAACTGTTTCTTCACCGCACTTGCTTTTATAACAGACTGCCTGTACAACCCAATATTTGGCAATGGGGAGTCTGGAAATAGTTGGATCTCGTGCTCCACTTCTCTCTTAGGGGGTAGCCCTTTAGGCTTTCGAAACACGTCTTTGTATGCCTGTAACAACTCCTACAAAAAAAAATTGTTTCTTAGTACACCCCTCTAGGGATGCCTTGCCTCTTATTGACTCCTGTATAGACTGATTTTCTCTTAAAAAAAATAAAATATACTTCTTGCTGGAACTGATCAATTTCTTGGCTTGGTTGGCACTTACTAGTGAAATTTTTGACTTACCTTTGTGCTTGTTGATGATGAGTGATTTTCCATCCTTGATGAGTCGGTACTAGTTAGTTCTCTTCATGAATATTAAATCATGCATGTACATGTATGGACTCCCAAACACGACTCCACATACATCAAGGGAAACCATATCCATATCTACTTCATCAATCAAATCAACACTAATAACAAATCTAATTTTACACTATGTTTTTACCTTCAACTCTGCATCCTTATGTACCCATCCCAGTTGATATGGGTTTGGATAATCACAAACTTCTAGCCCCAACTTCTTGACTAGATCTACTTCAATGATATTTTCCTATGACCCTGAGTCAAATAGAGCATCAATCTTCATCTTCTTGACCAGTATCTTTACAAGGAAGAGTCTGGTCATTTCTTTCTCTTCTTATTGTTGAAGGCTACTCAGGTTCACCTCCTTTTGCACTGATGTACATATGATCTTCTCTTCCAAGTCTAATTTTATTTCAACTTGGTTGCTCAAATCAGTGGCCATGCGATTCTTCTTCTTATTATCTTTCTTCAGGTGCTTTGGGTTTAGCTTTGCATGCAACTTCCAGCCCTTCTCCACTGTATGGCCATCAATGTTGCAGCGATTGCAGTGGTTGCTAGGATCTTTGCACTGGTTTGTTGTGGCTATCATATTTTTATCTTTCCCCCTTTTTTCTTCTTCATCCCCTCCTTAGAAGCATCTTGATTCTCCTTTTTATTCCATCCACTTGATTGCGCTCTTTTTAGGCCTATGTTCTCCAAGTATTGTGCCTGTATACAAGCCTCGTCCACCGTTTTGGGCTTGAACAACATCACTTGCACACGCATATGGCGGTGCAGACCCCCCAAATACTTGAGGAGTACATCTGGGTTCTTTGGAGAGATACCCAACATTATAGCCATCTTTCTGAATTTTGTGGTGTACTCCTGCACGCTTTGGCTTGGTTTTTTCCTTAAGTAATGCCACCGGATCCATTGGTCTTCCACGTACCCAATGTGATAAAATTGTGACTTAATGAGGGTTTTGAAATCCTCCCACTTAATCATTGGAGGTTCTCCCTCCAACCTCAAGGTTTTTGTGTGGCTCTCCCACCAAGTCAGTGCATGGCCCTCCAATTTCAGCCACGCGAATGAGATCTTTTTCCCTTCCTCGATCTTTTGGACACTGAAATAAACTTCCAGTTGATGCAACCAGTGGTTTAGCTTCAGAGCGTCTATCACATCATGGTATGCCTTGATATCGACTTCTCCTTCCACTTTAAACAAGGATTGGTTCACAACACTCGAACTGGGTTGATATGTTTTTGGGTTATTTCTTTGGCTGGTTCTCTACATCTTCCTGATATCCCAATCCCACTTCTGATTTTTCCTCCACATTTGAACCCCCTTCTTATCCAAATATGCCCAACTTATTGCTTAGGTCCACTATGAGGAGGTTTACATTGTATTTTATATCCACGACTTGTTCTTTGAGCCGTGAAAACCTCAACTCTGCAGGATCACGAGGTTCATTTACATATTCATCGCCCATGATTAGGGTTTTACGATTTTCGGCCTCGCTGATATAGATCCCTGCAATCTCCACAAAATACCCAAATAAATGTGCTTTGATACCAAATGATCTGTAAACTACCATGGATATTCCACTGGACAGCTCGTCACAACAGATCTAATAATATTATATTAAAAATATGAGATTCTACACTATTACAGTTTTATTTAATTTCTAGATCTATAAAATTAATTGTAATTAGTGCATGAATGTAAAAGTAAATCAAGCAGAAAATTAGAGAACAACAAAATAATCTTTCACACACACAATACACAAGATATGCTCTTTGGGAATCCTTTCGGGAGAAAACCCGACTGCAAGGTGAGGCCGCTTCACTCCCTTTCTCTGTCTGGAAATATGGCTGCAGATATAAAGAAGTAATGTCTATGGCCCATGGGCTGCTACAGAGCATAGATCCTCTCTTTTTTCTCTACCTCCTATCTCTCCTGGCTATCTTTGCTCAACTATGGAACAAAATGCTCTCGAAAGAATGGAATGCCTCTTCCTCCTAGTGGCCCGATTATAACACAACCCAATAACCTACTAGTGGTTAAGTTTAACTACATCAACTCTTAACTAGAGTTAAAAAATAAACTCTTATAGAGTCTTTTACATTACAAACACATGGCTAGCCCCTTTTCCATTAATAACGGGCGCTGACGCAGCATCCTCCAGAACTATAGGTTTGAAAACATGAAGGTCAACTTCTAAGTGGCATACCTTTTGCATACGGACTCCGGTTGATGTGATTCTTGCGCCGTTGGAAGTCATTGTGTGTAGAATAACATGAAAAGGTGTGAAACTTAAGCAACAAAGTTTTACCCCACAAAAAACGTCGTTTGATGCCTCAACGCTCTTGGAAGGTTCCAAACCTCGTTTCACCAAACTGGGTCCCACCAATAAAAACGGTCCCGTGAACTGATTCCTCCACTTTTTCCACTCCAAATGCATTGAGATGGATGATAAACAACATAATGATCCAATTTTGATTAAACACCTCAAAAGCTACACCAAATTCTTTTTTCTACTTCTATATACCCACCTATATGTGTATGAAATGTTGTACCGTTCTCTTTAATTTGGTGTCCATATTCTCCTACATTGTATTCCAAAATGCATTGAGAAATCTATTATCTCTTTCTAAGTATGCTCCTTGGTATCCCAAAGTGCACCTAAACCCATTCAAAGAACATGTTTTCTACTTCTTGTCTTTTAATGGTCATTTTACATGGCACGAGAATGCACATCTAGTTGAAAATTTTAAGTACCACAAATAGATAGGCATGTCCCTTCCTTGTTATTGGAAAAAAATCCATAAAATCCATGGAAATTCTTTCCCAATGTCTAGTCGATACCAATAAGACATGATATATACCTTGCTTCTTATTGTTGGGCTTGTTGGTACAATAAAGCACATATCCTTCAATATATTCTACTACATCTTATTGCATTCTAGATAAGTACCCATACTTCTCTAAGTTTCCAATTGTCTTTCTAACTCCAAAATGTCCTACAACCGTATAGGTGTGGGCCTCTCTTATAAGTTGTTGTAGCTTACCTTTAAGAACACAAAGCTTGTTGTCACCATCTTCTACATGAATATGGTGTTATAGCGACTAAAACACCTCCTTTAAGTATACTTATTCTATGTATGTCTCTTTAAATGCATCATCTATGAAAGGATCCATGTGCATCAGACATCCCAAAACTATAATTTTTTTATTTGCATGGCCTTGAAAGCATGTCTTCCAACCTATTTGTGATACCCAACTTTTTCTTAATGACTACATGAAATTATTATAAAACCCCCATCCACTTGTAATGTTTCTTTTTTATAGCCTACTTTGGGCTTGCAACTACTGTAGTAGTCGGTGATCTATGTGGGTGATGGTCCTCCATGCCCATCAAATAATGTTTCCACTTTTTAACAAATTATAACAAGGAATAGAGATCCTTGTCATAAGTAGGATAGTTTAGAAATACCCAATGAAATATTTCATAAAAACAATATGTAGGCCTTCCTCCTTGCATTAAAATTGCTCCCATGGTATACCCACTTGCATCTGTCTCTATTTTGAAAGGATTCTACAAGTTTGGTAAGGTGAGAGTAGGTGCCTAACTGATATTTATTTTCAACTCATCAAAATACTTCTACTAATTCTCCCCCCATTGGAAAATCTTACTACTCACTATCATCGCATGGAGTGGTGTAATTGTTATGGTGGATAAATCTCTCTTGCGGACAAGAGTGATCTCCATATATTCAAAGACAAATCTAGAAACAAATAACTACTACATTTCCTTAATCTATAACTGAAATATGATGTATGAAATGTGTAAGAGCCTCTTACCTTTTCTGCAGAATGTTTGTGGATTTCCTTTTGATGCTTTCAAAATCCTTTCCTCATTGCTTCAAAAAAATATATGCATAAACATAAATGAACAAGGAATAAAAGCACAACAAAGATAAAGAGTAAAATACAAAGTGAATGGAAATTGAAACATAGCATAGAATACCATGTTAATCTAGTATTCAGTTATAAACTATGCAAAAGATCAAGGATCTTTGAAAAGAGCATCATAACAAGTGAAAATAGGAAAGAAACAACTGCTTGTATTAACCTTGAATAAGAAGGAGAAATACAACCTTATCCTTGATTGTGTAAGCCTCCTCCCAATGGTCTATGTAAAACCCTCCTCCCATATTTACCCGATTTAACCAGTCTGTTGGGGTAAATATGTGATGAGAGGCCATTATGACGTGATTCAACTCCCAAATTACATTTAAAGAAGTGGAGCGGAAAAAACCAAACCAATCTGGCAAATTGACATTTCACTAATCTGGACCCCTAGCCGCTCCCATGACAAGCAATGCATGTGACTGAGGCCTTCTAGTTGCTCCCACAGCAAGGTAATTCTAGCGACTGTGGACTTTTTCAGCTAGTTCTGAGCCAATGACCCCATATTATGTGCCACTTTTTTAGGGAAATGACTGAGGCCACTACCCAGACCTTCATGAAACCTTTAGAAATGATAAATGACATTGGAATAAAAGTAATAATGCAAACACTTGATCAATGACTTGAATGGAACCCTACTAACCATGGCAAGCATTTCATCAAACATGTCACAAATATGCAATCTACAGGTCATAACAACATATCTGAGCATAGTGGCCTTACTTATCTGAGATTCGTAAAGAAGCAGTATTTCCATATCACAATAGTTGCATTATCATTTATTAGGTTATATATTCATTATACATTCATTTTCAAATCAAAACATGATAAAATCCATACATCAAGTTCGTCATAAAACATACTCATAATCATCATATAACCAACTTAAATGAAAAGGATATAACATCCATAAAATCCACATATAAGTGTATATTTACTAATGAAATACCAAAGAGAAAGAGATCTTATTAAGGAATGCAAAAGCCAACCAAGTATGGGACTTCCACGAACCACCCGACCATATATTGGCTGAACCAAATCTTTCTTTCAACCAATCACCCCATGCCATATTCCAAGCATGAATGTAGGACTCTAAACCGAACCAAACCAAGTTTCCTCGGGCTTTACTGCAATCCCCACCGGATCACTAGGCCCTAAAAAAACATGGATACCACCATATTTATCTACCTACATCGTGAGGAATTTGCTTGTCTCCTAGTCTCTAAGCTTTACTATATATCCCGCCATACAACAACCCAGGATTCATAGGCCTAATCAAGACTCCACCCTCTGGGCTCTATCGTATATCTCGCCATTCACCAGTCAAGGATTCTTAGGCCTGATCAAGGGCACAAATCTCTAGGCTTTACCGTATATACTGCCATACAATGGTATGGGATTCCTAGGCCCACCAAGGCACAAAAAATACGGCTTTGCCACAATCCCATTCTAGTTCAAGGATTCCTAGGCCACGTGTTCTTTCTTTCAGACGCCACCTCACTCAGTTTTGAAACCATCCGGCAATCAAACTCAACCAAATACAATAGTACCCATCACGCCATGGCTATCTTGAAATGGCAAAGGAAAAGATAAAGAACATTGTCGCACCTGGAAAAACCCATGCCAATGACAGCAAGAGAACTAAACACACACATGCATGTACCATGGATTACAAATCTAGCAAGGAATTCACACATGCAAATCGATACCTGAAAATAATCTAGTTGTAGATACTTGATCCTGCTCTTCCTTGCTTGATCCTTACTTCATCTTTGCCTTCTTTACTTTCATTGATCCAAAGCTGAAGTGCTCCAAGAAAACTCTAAGTGTCCAAGAGTGTGAGAGAGAGAATAGAGAGAGAGCTCCAAAACGGAACTAACAAAAGGTACCAACTCATCCTCGGAAGCCTTTTTATTAATGAGGCCTCTATTTTATTCAATTTTCCATTATTTTCCTTAATTTTCCTCCTCACTTGCAACCTGTGACCTTTCACCTTCATTTTCTCCTAATTTCCATTACTTTCATAAAGAAAATGCCAATTGATGAGCCCCAGAAATGGGTAACTAATGGGTTCATTCTACCTATTATTTTCATTTAATCCACCATTCTCAATATTTTTGTGCATGTTTTTGAATATATGTATGTCAATAGAGTGAATGGGGATGGTCACTTTGCCATGTAGTCTAATGAGTGTTTATTGCAGATTTTTTGGACAATTTTGGACAAGGACCAAGAATTTATGAGCAAAATGATAGCCAAACTCGAGGAAACAGGGATGAGGACTTATAGGAGGGGTGTCTCCTTCATTAATGACCCCCTTCCTCGAATTCTTCATTAACATCTCAGAGTACAAAGGCCCACATTGATGATTCCAAGGGGCAGCCGAGCAAGTCAAGTAGGGCTGTTGTTATCTTCAATTCTAGGCAGCTGAGTTCCTTAAGTTTAGGAGGACTGTTGGGAGTCCCCACTTGTATAAATAAGAATACTTCAAGCCTCAGTAGGTTAGCCATTTCATAGTATATTTTCACACTTTTGTGCACCTTTGTAACCAGCTCATTTTCGAGCTCTTTTTGAAGATAGTTTTGTGATGTAACTGCGATTTTTGATCAATGAAGATGAATCCAGTTTTGAACCAGCACTGATCTTTTCTAGAGGGCTGAAGCTCTTGGGTTAGGGCCCAACCCAAGTTGTCTAGCACCTCCTCTATGTATTTATATGCTTTTACTTGCATTCATGAGATAATTTCTGTTGTTTAGGTTAATCTTGCTTTGTTAAAATAGGTTGCTTTTGACAGTTAGAATAGTTGTTTTTGCTTCAAGTTGCTTAAGTAGTTTGCTGCAGTAATAGAAAAAGATCCAGAAAGGCCACCAACAGGTCTTGATCTCCTTTCTCCCTCCTTGGGACCATGAATTAAGGTCAAAGCACTACTGTTGCCACCAAAAACACAGTTTTTGCTCCTCCAATGCAATTGTTAGTGTGATATTTCGAGTTGGAGAAGTTGATATTAGTTTGGATTCACATGCTTAGATCATTTCATGTTCATTTACCATGGTTTTCTCGCATAATATTCTGTTCATAAAGTTATGTTCAGCATTTTTCTAGTTTTAGGTCAGAATTTAGGTTAAAATAGACAAAACTTTGTTTTTCAGTTCTTGCTTTGGTCAATTTTGAGAAGTAAGTGTGCAGCTCTCTTGTAGAACATTCCAACTTATCATTCCTCCATAACACAGCCTGTACCAGTTCATCTCTCAATATTTCCCCACTCATTCACCACATTTTGCCAATTTTCCCTAATTTCTGCATTTTTCCATAGAATTGATTTCTTGCCCTTTGAACAAATCCAACCATCTCCTTCGTTCCTGATCTTCATTGACAAAGTTCTAGACCCATCAACACCTTCATCCAGCCTTCATTTCCCTTTTCCCATCATTTTTCCACCTTCAAACCTCCAAAAACCACTTTCGGCCTCCTCCTGTAGAACCTCCTGTAGATCCCCTGCAGCCTCTTGTAGAAGTTCATGCGAGTGATTTTTCGAAGTCTGATCGCAATGGAAGTCTCTAGAAGGGTACTAGGGACTTCTTAGGACCTCTCCACACCTTCCTCACCTTCTACAAAAGCCAACTCCATCTTCCTTTGCCACCAAACCTCTGCACAGTCACAACCAGTCAAACCATAAGCATAATAATTCCACATAAAAATACTCAAAAGTACAAAAAGATGATTTCTTCTCATTTCTCTTTAGAAGTAGCTTGAATAAATGCAATTTACCTTTTCAGTAGTCAATGGCACCCATTTCAGTAGTTTCCATCTCTTTTCTTGCACAACTAGGGTTTGCTAGGGTTTGTGTTTCATTTCAGTTTTCCTTCTCTTTCTGCAAGTAGAATAGCCCCTATAGAGTTAGTTTCCTTTCATCACAGTTAAAGCTTCTTCTGAGAACTCATAGAAGTTGGCTTAAGCTCCTAGCGAACTTGCGCCAGCTGATCAAGTGATAGCCTGCAGTAAGAGCTAGTACTTGTGCATACAACGTCGTCGCTTCCAAGTTTGTTACAAACTACCAGGTTGATAAAAGTAATGAAGGAAGCCCCAAGAGTTGCAGCATTATTGCTGCAACACTGGAGCTCACCACTCTTTTTGGCGCCGTTGCCGGGGAAGCGTCAGAGTATTTTGTGATTACTGCTTTTCTTCTATTTTCTATTATAACATTCTGCTAAGTAGTTTATTTTAGCAAAAGTAGAGTAGTTGTTTCATTTCCATTCTGCAATTTCAAGTCTGCAAAAGTAGATTAGACATTTCTTGCTTTCATTTCAATTCTGCAATTTCATTTCAGCAAGCGTAGATTAGACATTTCCTGCTTTCATTTCAATTTTGCAATTTCATTTCAGCAAGCATAGATTAGGCATTTCTTGCTTTCATTTCAATTCTGCAATTTTCATTTCAGCAAGGTATTCAATTAGCTGCGATTTTTTGTTCAATCCATTTTAGTTTTTGCAAGTACAAGCAAAAAAAAAAACAAACAAACAAAAACAAAAACAAGAAAAAAAAACAAGAAAAAAACAAGAAAAAAAAACAAAAAAAACAAGAAAAAAAAAAAAACAAAAAAAAAAAAAACAAAAACAAAAACAAAAGACAAAAAAAAAAACAAAAAACAAAAAACAAAACAAAAAACAAAACAAAAAAACAAAAAACAAAAAAAAAAATCACCCAAAAAAAGAGATTTCCTTTCATGCCTCGTAGGAACAAAGAAAATTCAGGAAAATTCCTACCCAACACCCCCACCACATCACTGAGTCACCCTTCTCTCTTCTTTGGTGGCAGTGATCCAGAAGAACCTATAGGTGAACCTCCAGAGATATACGAAGATCATATAACAGAACAAGAACAAGAAACCATTCCTCCTGAGACCATGGCTGAAAACAGAAACATTAGAGGAAATGGGGAAAGAATAGAAGGCACCTTTCCTATCCGAGAAACCAATGGGGACACAAAAAGGAAAAACATAAGCCCTTCAGCCTTACCTCACTTCCATGGATTGACTACCGAAGATCCTGATACCTTCTTGTTTGAATTTGTTGTTCTCTGTCGGACCTATGACTATGTAGAAGATGACCAGAAGTTGAAATTGTTTCCTTCTACCCTCAAGGATGCAGCATTGTGCTGGTTCATGGGGTTACCTAGGAACAATATCACAACTTGGGCTCAGATGCAGCAAGCCTTTAACAACAAATATCGGGACTACTATAGGTCAAAGGATACCAAGGAAGAAATCTTCCGAATGACCATGGGAAGTGATGAATCTTTAGAAGACTACGAAGAAAGGTTTCAACTCAGTTATAAAAGGGCCAGGTGCACACTTGACCCCGAATCTCTAAAGTTGGTTCTGCTTAGAGGAGTCCCTGAAGACCTTCTAGATACCCTCCATTTGCTGGCTGGGGGAGACATCTACCAACTGCCTTATGATGACATAAAGACTGTGTTTAGAAACCATTCTAGGTCAGCTAGAAAGAGAGGTAGGGGAAGTCAACCTTTAGCCAGTACATCCTCATCTAGTTCATCCCTTAGAAACAAACTTGAGAATTCACTGGAAGATTTCAAGAGCGAGGTGAGGCAGACTCTTGCCATGCAAATGGATACCTTGCATATCAAAAGGAAACAAGAGGAAGTCGAGAGGGTTTTGGCGATCTTTTGTCCCAGGTGCACTAGAAAGCATCCTAGGAACGAATGTCCATTACACTCTATAGAAGTGTGTTTAGTCTGTGAAGAAGACCATCCTACAAATCAGTGCCCTTCCTTGCCCAGAATCAAAGCTGCATATCAGGGGGCTGAAGGAGCCATTGAACCACTCTATTTCATGAACCAAAAGAGGCCACATGGACCGAGACCTTACCAGCAGGGAATGCAAAGGACATCCTAGAGCTATTACAACCCAAATCAACCCTCTTCCATGCCTTCTTGGGGTCCCCCTGCTCATCCTTCCTGGTCCACACCCCCTCCTTAGTCGTATCCTTCTCAATACTAGGCTCCTCCAGTTGCTCATTCATTTCACCCTTATGCTCAGCCACAGCCTCAATGGAATGCACCTCATCAGGGGTGGAGGCCCTAGTATAACTCTCCTCCTGCTCTTTTGCATCCACCACCTACTCAACCACAACCATTACCTCCTACTCCTCTAAGACAACCTCAAATACCTGCTCAATGGAACCCGAACCCCAACAACAGATAGGCCCAGCAGGTATATAGTGGAGAAACATCATGCTCGACCTATGCTGTGGAGATTCAGGAGATTAACCTATGATCTGGGAGGGTTCTCCCAAATAGCCAACCTCCTCCTAAGGAGGATGAGGAAGAAAAACAGGAAGGTGAACCAAAAGTCACTCCACTCTTTCCTGAGAGACTAACTGGAACCACACAACCGACGCCAGAAGAAACTGAAATTTGGGGAGAATTGAAACAGTTATGTGTAAAGATACCACTTCTCCAAGCCATAAAGGATGTGCCTATATACAACAAGATGATAAAGGAGAAGTGCTTTAGGCACCCAGACAAGCGCAAGAGAGATGCCCCAACTATCAATGTCATAGGAAAACTGTCTGACCTGATGTTGGGGTAGGTAATCTGTGCAAAATATCTAGATCCTAGGAGTCCTGTAGTCGATGTCCACATCAATGGCACCATAATCCCCTATACATTGATTGATCTAGGGGCTGCCATTAATGTGATGACCAAGGACACTATGCTCAAACTCAACCTTTAGGGTTCCCTGAGAAAGACCTCAACAGTACTGCAGTTAGCAAACCGCTCCCCCGTGACCCCTGAGGGGATTGTGGAAGATGTAATGGTCTCTATTGATTCCTAGGAGTACCCTGCTGATTTCCTGGTTCTCCAACCAAAGGCAAAGCTCACTGGGTATCCTCTCATCCTGGGAATACCTTGGTTGGCTACTGCAGATGCCTACATCAGTTGTCAAGCTGGGAACATGAAAATCAAGAACGGGCATATGTCCAAACAGCTAGTCCTCTATCCTCCTGCCCAACCTCTGCTAGAACATGATTTACCTCTATGGTTGGAGGAGGAAGATGAGGATGAAGTCTATTCTGCACCATTATGTACAAAAGAGGCTACCATGGGGGGTCCACAAACTGAGGATGATCTTATTGAAAACTTGATTCAGAATCCACCCCCCAGTGTGTTGCCATTAGAAGAGTTGGTGGAAGAAACCTAGGCCAATCCTGTAGTTGATCTCTATGTGGCTGATCTGACCTCTCTCCGAGTTAAGAATGTGGAATTTGGCCCAGAAAAAACCTTGAAAATCAACTCATCCCTATCCACCTCTCAGGAGAAAGAACTGTGTAGCTTATTGAAAAATCACTTGGATGTTTTTGCTTAGAGCTATAAGGAGATGAAGGGTGTCCACCCTTCAATCTGTACTATCACATTTACGTTAAAGAAGATTGTAAACCAGTCAGGCAGCCTCAAAGGAGAATGAATCCAGCCCTTAAGGACATTGTCAAAGAAGAACTGCAAAAGTTGCTGGATGCAGGATTCATCTATCCCATCTCTGACAGTGAATGAGTTTCTCCTTTGGTGCTAGTGCCAAAGAAAAACGGGAAGTGGAGAATCTGTGTAGATTATCAGGAACTAAACAAAGCTACCAAGAAGGACCATTTCCCTTTGCCTTTCATAGATCAAGT
Source organism: Pinus tabuliformis (assembly GCA_031772625.1). Taxonomy (NCBI): domain Eukaryota; kingdom Viridiplantae; phylum Streptophyta; class Pinopsida; order Pinales; family Pinaceae; genus Pinus; species Pinus tabuliformis. The sequence goes on from CM062814.1 coordinate 573,045,536, forward strand.
GTTAGATGGCCTGGCAGGAAGAAGTTCTTCTCCTTCCTAGATGGGTTTAGTGGGTACAACCAGATCCAAATCAACCCGAAAGACCAAGATAAGACCACTTTCACTTGTCCTTGGGGTACTTTTGCCTACCAGGTCCTTCCTTTTGGGTTGTGCAATGCTCCCGCCACTTTCCAAAGAGCAGTACTGAGCATATTTGCTAAACTGGTTCATGATTCAGTGGAAATCTATATGGATGACTTTACCTCTTATGGTTCTAACTTCCAGGAAGCTTTGACTAACCTGGGAAAATTTTTAGCCAAGTGTATTGAAATGAACCTATCCCTCAGTCCCGAAAAATGTGAATTACTGATGACTGAAGGGACTGTGCTAGGTCATACAATTTCTCAGCAAGGATTACAGGTGGATCCCAACAAGATTACTATCATCCAAAGGGTCCCACCTCCTCAAAAGTAAGAGATGTTCGGAGTTTTCTAGGCTTAGCAGGGTATTATAGAAGATTTATTAAGGATTTTAGTAAGCTAGTCTCTCCATTGTTTGGTCTTGGGAAAAGATGTTGAATTCATATGGATTGACAACTATCAAGAGGCTCTGGATGCCTTGAAAGGTAAGCTGGTAATTGCCCCAATCTTGAGAGGTCCAAACTGGGCCCTACCTTTCCACATTCACACAGATGCCTCGAACAAAGCAATAGGAGCATCCTTAGGTCAAGTTGATGAGAAGCTATCTTATGCCATATACTTTGTCAGTAAAAACCTATCCAAGGCAGAATTAAACTACACTGTAACCGAAAAGAAGCTCCTAGTTGTAGTCCATTCCCTAAACAAGTTCAGACACTACATCACCAACTATCAAACATTCATACACACTGATCATGCTGCAATTAGGTATTTGATAAATAAACCAGATGTAAATGCTCGTATCATTAGATGGTTACTTTTATTGCAACAATTTGATTTGACCATTGTTGATAAGCCAGGTAAGGAAAATGTCGTTGCTAATTTTCTGTCTATACTAGATCTGCCTGCAGGTGAAGAAGGAATGGTGGATAACCAAATGCCAGATGAACACCTATTTGTTGTTTTAGTACTCTCTCCATGGTTTGCTGATATAGAAAATTATTTGGTTTTAGCATTGTTTCCGCCACACCTGTCCTCAAAAGAGAAGAGCAAGATCGTGAGGAAAAGTGCCCCATTCACTTGGATTGGGGGAAATATTTTTAAACTTCGCCCAGATCATATTTTGAGGCGATGTGTCAGGGAGGAGGAAGTTTTTGACATCCTCCTAACCTATCATGATGGGCCCTGTCGGGGCCACTTTGCAGCAAAGAGGATAGCCTTCAAAATTCTACAAGCAGGTTACTATTGGCCCACTCTTCATCAAGATGTCAAGAGATATATCAGCCAATGTGATCGATGTCAAAGGATGGGGAAACCTACTCCAAGGGATGAGATGCCCCTGCAACCTCAAGTGACTTTTGAGCCATTTGAGAAGTGGGGCATGGACTTTGTGGGTCCTATCAACCCTCCTTCAAAACAAAAATCTTACATCATTGTGTGTACTGATTATCTGACAAAATGGGCAGAAACAAAGGCGATCAAGGCAGCAACAGAAGAAAAAGTAGCTGAGTTTTTGAGGGAAAATATCTTCTACAAGTTTGGCTATCCAAGAGAGTTAGTCACAGATCAAGGGAGTCAGTTTACCTCCAATTTGGTTGAAGACCTGCTCACACACCATAAGATTAAGCACAGAACTTCCACCCCTTATCATCCGCAAGCAAATGGACAGGTGGAAGTCACTAACAAAGCTTTGGAAGGGATTTTGACTAAGGTAGTGAACAACAACAGAAAAGATTGGGCAGATCGATTGGTTGAGGCCACCTGGGCCTATAACACCACTTGGAAAACCACCACAGGGTTTACACCCTATGAGCTGCTCTATGGGAACAAGGCTCTGCTTTTAATAGAATTTGAATATAACACATTAAGGATGGCAGCTCAGCTGGACCTAGATCTCAGCCATGCATAAAGGAAAGATTGCTTCAGTTAAATGGATTGGATGAACAGAGATTTCAGGCCCTTCTCCACTCAGAGGTAGTCCAACTTCAAAGAAAAATATGGCATGACAGACACCTCAAATAAAAACAATTCCAGCAAGGAGATTGGGCGCTGCTGTATGATTCAAGATATAAAGACTTCAAGGGCAAACTGAGGACAAGATGGTTGGGACCACACACAGTAGAAATATGCAATGACAATGGTTCAGTCCTGATCCGGACCATTGATGAAGAAGTCATCCCCATGCTCGTCAATGGGCATAGGTTGAAGATCTATAGGAAGCCCCTTTCCAAGCAGGAATTCATTGAGAATCTGGGTGAAACAGTGTTGGTAGTGGAGTAGGTCCCTGTCTCCACTCCACCCACACCCTAAAAAAAAAAAAGATCTCTTGGTGAAAACCTCTTGGAGGCGCCCAGGGCAGGCAGTGAGGGTGAAAACCTCCTGGAGGCGCCCCAACTATCTCATAAAAAAAAAAAAAAAAAAAAAAAAAAAAAAACCTAACTTCTTTTGAATGAATTGCAGGTTGCAGGAGGGTCACACAAGAGAAAAAGACATGGCCAGGCTGCATACAACCTTCATAGTCCATCCCTCCATCACCATTATCCTTTCCCAAGCCTTGGTCTCATTTGTTCTGAAAATTTCGCATCCTACAAGAAACTCTATGTATTCTACAGGAGGCTCATGTAGAAACTACAGAAAGCCCAAAATCAACTTCAGAGATGAACCCGAGAGCTGGAAATTTGTCTAGAAGGCTTGTGGACCTCCCTGCCACCATCAATCCGCCTAACTCTCCATTCCATCCCTGCACACCCATATTTCCACTTGCTTTTCTTTCCCTGCATAGACAAATAAAGAAACTCTGTTTCTTTCATTCTTTAAACACAAAAAATGATGATAAATAAAGCAGCAGCGTTCTTTACTTATTATTACCTAATGCCTTCTAGTTGTTATTCCTTTCATTCATAACCTTCTTCAGCTGTCTTTTCAGTCCCTGCTAAAGCATCAGCCTGAAATTTCAGAAGGAGAAGCAGCTACAGGAAATCCTGCAGGATTCTTGTAGCAGCTAATCCCTTTGAAAAACAAACTCTAGAGGCAGGGTCAGCGTAGCCAGGATGTATGCAACATGCAAGGAGCAGAGCCTGATCAAAAAATCACCAGCATAAGCCAAAGGCCGAGCATGCAAAGCACCAGCAGCAACAACAATGAGGAAATGAAGTGCCAAAGTCCGAGCATGCAGAGCACAGCAGCGACTAACAGGTAAGTGGCTAAACCTATTCCTCGATTGCATGAATATTATTTAGGAACTGCATGAACTATTGGAATGGTCATGATTAAATGGAATTGGTGGCCAGCTAACTGGCCACCCTCGTTCAGTTCAAAACACCCTTATGGAGTTCAAATGAGCCTCGTCCAATTCAAACCGCAGTTCAGATACGTAGTCAGCACGTGTGGCCCGTCAACTCGGGAAGAAAAAACTCAGAACCGGTAGTGGTGGCAGCATATAACGGGAATAAGGGAGGTGATGGCGGTCAGGCAACATGAAAAACCATAATGACACTAGCATAGGACCAACGGTCTGGATGGGGATAACATACCCATCCGGCCACCTCACCTCGTCACCGCAGATTACGCCATCAGCTTAAGTACAGTGCAGTCTAAGCCTCCACCACCTTTTGTTTCATTTGAGTCGACGAGTTCTCGACTGCAGCACTCACCTACCACCTTCAGAACAACGAACCAGTCATTTTCTGCCAGTTTTTCAAAACCCTCCCACTTATCAGGCTCTATAGGAGCACTACTGCATTCTACAAGAGCAGGAACACCGTCTACAGGAGGCTTTCTACAGGAAGGCCAGAGAGCAGCTCTGCAGAAGAAAAATTCGGAATTTTTGTCAAATTCGAGCTTGAAATGAGGTAGGCTCAGAAACCCACTCTGCATACGATATATCTATACAAGGTGGTGGGTTAAAAGTAAAGTATTGGGTTGAAAAAGAAAGGAAAGAGAAGCTCAAAAGTCTACCTGTGTTTTTCTGAGTTCTACACAGTCTCTCCATTTTCTTCTCTGCATTCAAAATCTGTCTTTTTATTCCTCGCATTCTTCTGTAAAAAAAGAGATGCAACCATAGAAAATCAAGCCTGGGAAAGAAACGAATTTGCAAGTCTGTTTACTCTGTGAGAAGAAAAAACATTGTTTTATATATTCTTTGTTCTATTAAAATATTGAGTTCCTCCAAAAGCCCGAGAAGTAAATTCAGGTTGAAAATGCTTTGAAGGGGGGGAAATTACAATTTGATGTTGTGAAAAAAGAAGAACATAAGAAATTCCCTCTTTGGTTTCAGAAAGACAAACATCAGCTATTCCTCTGTTTCCGGTTTTGAAAATTGTTGCCTTCTTCCTCACCTGAGCATTTTCAGAAGTCACTAAACACCATGCCATGAGGTTTTATGATAAAGGAGCCTTTGAATTCCAACAAATTGCATGAGCACCCTGAAGTGGTGGCCCTCTTCACTAGGGCAAACTGGATGTCTTTCTTTGAGAGAATTCATGGATATGATGAGGAGGTGACTGAGGAATTTTTACTGTCCTTAAGACCCCATTCCAAAACACATGCTACAGTCAGTTTCAGGGGTCTGACCCTAGAGCTTACACCAGATTTTATCAGTAGAATCACAGGTCTTCCACTTGGGCTCCCTTGGAGCAAAGAAGAAAAACCATTAGGACAGGTTGCTAAAAAGACATTTTTTCAGCCTGATGAACATCCTGTAGAGGATAAGAATGGGGTCAGAAGGACAAGTTTACCTCATCCATGGGGTGAGGTCAGCTACCAGATCATGAAATATATCACTTGTGAAGGAAGATTCAATATAGTTTATGGTTATCACTTCAGGTTATTACATGAATTGAGATATGGGATGGACCTACCTGCAGCTAGAAAACTCAGTCTCCCATATTTCCTCCTCCAATATTTGATAGAATGTGGCACCAAGTTGAATGCAAGGGTCCCAGACTAGCTGGCCCACCATGGCCTCATTAAATTATTGGTGGAATATGCCCTACACACATACACCATCCCCATAGCTTGGGAAATTTTCAGGAACATGTCTAGAGAAGATGACATCAAAACTCTAACTAATGACCTTAGCCCATCCAGCAATGAAGAGGAGGAGCAGAAAGAGGAACTTGAGAAGGAAACTCATGAGGAGGCACAAAATATTTAGACAAAAGGAGAAACAGAGGAGAAACAAAAAGAAGAGGAGAAATTTGACAAAACCACAGTTGAACGTAAGGCAGAAATGAAAACAGCATCAAAAGCAAAGAAGAGGAAGAGGATAAAAGCTGAGAAGAAGAAGCCCAAGAAAGCTCAGAAAAAGACTACCACAGGAAAGGAAGAGACTCAACAAGAAAAGGAGAAAACACCACCAGAGATAGCAGAGACAAAAACAGAAATAGCAGACACAGGAAAAATTGCAGAGGATGAAGAAGAAGACCAGCAAAAAGAAGTGTCCCCTAAGACACTGGCAAGGGAAGCAGCAGTTGTGCTTGCTGCATTGAGCACTCTAGCTAAGCAAAAGGGAAAAAGAAAAAGACAGACATCTATGCATTTCAAAGCCCGAAGGAGCACCAGGATTAAGGTGGGAAAGCCCCAACCACCATCAAAAGAACCCATTATCATTGAGGATGCACCTACTGTGAAAAAGGAGGAATCTCCCTCCAAAATCTCTATCACCTACGAGAGAAGGAGTTCCAAAACCTCCACCTGGAAGGAAAGAATCAAATTGATGGACTCCAAAGCAGTCCTACAGGAGGCACAAACCTCTCTACAGGAGACACTGGCCAAGCTTAAAGAAAATGAAAAAATTGGAAAAGAAGGCAGAAGAACAGTCACAAGAGGAAGGTAAGGCAAAAGAAATAGTTGAGCCAAGCCCTCAACCTAATTTAGGCTCCTATTACAATCTTCTAGAAGGTGGGAAGATCATCCCACAAAAATTCGCAGTACCTCTTTTCTTCGAATTAGAAAAAGAAAGAGTCAGGACCCACACCTGGATGCAGATTGCTAAATCTAAAGGAGTTGAAGATATAGGGCACATGGAAAACAAGTTGAGAGAGTTGAGCAGGGAGTTGGGCATGGTAAGGCACACAGAGAGCATTAGAAGAGCCCAACTACAGGAAGAAAATGAACTGTTAAAAAAGCAGTTACAGGAACGGGAACCTCAAGGGGGAGACAAGTTGCCAATCTTGGAAGGGCAGCAACAACAAGAAGGACCCCTAGCAGATAATGAAGCAGCAGAGAAACAGCAGCAAGAAGAAGAACCATAGACCGATGTTGAAACGCTGATGAAACAACAGCAAGAAAAAGAATCTCAGACAGCAACTGAAGTGTTGATTTTGAAAAAGCAGTTGCAGGAAAAGGAAGCCCAAATGGCCTACATGGCCAGCTGGGCAATGGAGGCCTTGCAGTGTAGACAGCCAGCTAGATCCTATGCATTGTATCTCAAAGACTAGTGGCTCCAATTCCAGATTAAAACATTGGCCCAGAGGGGCACAATCCCATTTCAAGATTATGGCAAATTTATGCATTTATATGATAATAGTTCAGCCAAGGATAAAGCCAAGCTAGCAGAATTTTACCTACACAATATGGCACTTCCTGACATGAATTTATGGGATCCAAATGTTGCATTGGGAGACCTATAGCTCATGGCTATGGCTTCTTGGTTGAGCCATGAAGAAAAGAGAGCATTGGAAATTCAAAAAATCATGGCAAAGGAGCTAAGTGAGCCCCTCATGATAAGGGCAGAACTAGTAGAACCATTAGCTATCATTTATGCCCACCAACACCTAGCAACCAATCCTCAAGTTCTTCCTGACTATGTTGACAAGCAAGCACAGGCTATCGCTCATTTTGAAGATATGGAGAGATTATTTGGCGATGACTGCCTTCATGCTTGCATGAGAAGGTGGAATACATTGTCACATAGCCTAAAGATCAGGGAGTATCACTCCCCAACCAGAATGAGGGAAGCTATGATGAGAGTGCCCCTATATAAGCAATCAATGCAAAACTTGAAAGCCAACTGGATTGGTCTTAAATTCAGTCCTCCACTGCTGCTAGGACTGTTGGAAGGGGTTAAGGAGGAGGAAGAACAGAAACAATGGGAGGAAGTGGACAGGAAAGCAGGTTTCCATGACAGAGAGGAAGACATCACATCAGAGGCTTGGGATGTTAGGGAAGCTATTAAAGCTATTAAAGATGAAGAACTGGATTAGTTGCTCAGAGGATGAGTAACCCATTCAGCAGGGGGGTGATGATGAGCCCCAGAAATGGGTAACATGGGCTCATTTTGCGTATTATTTTCATTTAATCCACCATTCTCAATAGTTTTGTGCATGTTTTTGAATATATTTATGTCAATAGAGTGAATGGGGATTGTCACTTTGCCATGTAGTTTAATGAGTGTTTATTGCAGATTTTGTGGACAATTTTGGACAAGGATCAGGAATTTCTGAGAAAAATGATAACCAAACTCGAGGAAACAAGGATGAGGACTTATAGGAGGGGTGTCTCCTTCATTAATGACCCCCTTCCTCGAATTCTTCATCAACAGCTCGAAGTACAAAGGCCCACATTAACGATTCCAAGGGGCAGCCAAGCAAGTCAAGTAGGGTTGCTGTTATCTTCAGTTCTAGGCAGCCGAGTTCCTTAAGTTTAGGAGGACTGTTGGGAGTCCCCACTTGTATAAATAAGAAGGCTTCAAGCCTCAGTAGGTTAGCCATTTCATAGTATATTTTCACACTTTTGTGCAGCTTTGTACCCAGCTCTTTTTGAAGATAGTTTTGTGATGTAACTGCTATTTTTTATCAATGAAGATGAATCCAGTTTTGAACTAGCACTGATCTTTTCTAGAGGGCTGAAGCTCTTGGGTTAGGGCCCAACCCAAGTTTCCCAGCACCTCCTTTGTGTATTTATATGCTTTTACTTGCATTCATGAGATAATTTCTGTTGTTTAGGTTAATCTTGCTTTGTTAAAATAGGTTGCTTTTGATGGTTAGAATCGTTGTTTTTGCTTCAAGTTGCTTAAGTAATTTGCTGCAGTAGTAGAAAAAGATCCAAAAAGGCCACCAATAGGTCTTGATCTCCTTTATCCCACCTTGGGACCATGAATTGAGGTCAAGGCACTACTGTTGCCACCAAAAACACAGTTTTTGCTCCTCCAATGCAATTGCTAGTGTGATATTTCGAGTTGGAGAAGTTGATATTAGTTTGGATTCACATGCTTAGATCATTTCATGTTCATTTACCATGGTTTTCTCACATGATCTTCTGTTAAAGTTTTGTTCAGCATTTTTCTAGTTTTAGGTCAAAATTTAGGTTAAAATAGACAAAACTCTGTTTTTCGGTTCTTGCTTTGGTCAGTTTGAGAAGTAAGTGTGTAGTTGTCTTGTAGAACATTCTAGCTTATCATTCCTCCATAACATAGCCTGTACCAGTTCATCTCTCAAGATTTCCCCACTCATTCACCACATTTCACCAATCTGCCCTAATTTTTGCATTTTCCATAGAATTGATTTCTTGCCCTTTGAACAAATCCAACCATCTCATTCGTTCCTGATATTTATTGACAAAGTTCTAGACCCCTCAACACCTTCATCTAGCCTTAATTTCCCCTTTCCCATCATTTTTCCACCTTCAAACCTCCAAAAACCACTTTCGGCCTCCTCCTGTAGATTCTCCTGTAGAACCTCCAGTAGATCCCCTGCAGCCTCCTGTAGAAGTTCATGCGAGTGATTTTTCAAAGTCTGATAGCAATGGAATTCTCCAAAAGGGTACTAGGGACTTCTTAGGACCTCTCCACACCTTCCTCACCTTCTGTAAAAGCCAACTCCATCTTCCTTGGCCACCAAACCTCTACACAGTCACAACCAATCAAACCATAAGCATAATAATTCCACATAAAAATACTCAAAAGTACAAAAAGATGATTTCTTCTCATTTCTCTTCAGAAGTAGCTTGAATAAATGCAATTTACCTTTTCAATAGTCAATGGCACCCATTTCAGTAGTTTCCATCTCTTCTCTTGCACAATTAGGGTTTGCGTTTCATTTCAGTTTTCCTTCTCTTTCTGCAAGTAGAATAGCCCCTGTAGAGTTAGTTTACTTTCGTGATAGTTAGAGCTTCTTCTAAGAACTCATAGAAGTTGGCTTAAGCTCCTAGTGAATTTGTGTCAACTCATCAAGTGACAGCCTGCAGTAAGAGATAGTACTTGTACATACAACACCGTCGCTTCGAAGTTTGTTACGAACTACCGGGTTGATAAAAGTAAAGAAGAAAGCCCCAGGAGTTGTAGCATTATTGCTACAATACTGGAGCTCACCACCAATTAATGCCACATGCCCTTCCAAATCCTTTTCCATTTCCTTTTCCAATTTCCTTATCCATAATAAACCAAATGAACACCCACACTGGGATGCCTTGTCCAATATTCAACTTGGAATAAGTGTCCCATGACCATGGTTATTATTTTTCCTTTATTAACTTTATTACATGCAATTTTTACCAGGGTTGTTACAGTCTGCAATCCTCCCCTTAGGTGACAAGTTTCCATCTCTAATCCGACAACATAAGTTTATATTCCCAAGTCCCCCTTTACCCTCTGGTATGTGTTGAATTTATAGGCCAAGAGGAGGAGGTTTGAGATCTTCTTCTTAAAGGATGAGATCCATAAAGAGAGGGGTTAGGGTTCCACAACGACAGGTAATTCTCTCCATGAACAGAGGGATGAGGCCCAAGCATGTAGGGGCTCGAGGCCTTCAGTTGGGAAATATTCCTTCAAAAATGCCTTCTAGAAATCACTTTTATTTTTTACCTTCATTAAGAAATTTGCGCATTTTTTAGTGGAAGATAGAGTGTAAAATTGTGCATGCCACAATGGTCAAAACCGCACTTGCACAGGAAATGGCTAGGGAAACTGTGCAAGTGCTTAAAAATAGGTTTTTGAGCAATGTAATATAGGATTCTTGTTGTCTTTGGGATTGTTTTACTTCCAACATTTTAAGGGAATTCTTGGAACACTTCATCAGATAGCGAGAGATCTGGATTGGTGGTCATTTTCCTAATGATGAAAAAATGGCGTGTAACAAAATTCTCCCTAAAGTGCAAAGTCAAAAAATATGTTTGAGGATGTAAGCAATTTATCATACCAAAGTTTTGATTAGATACCATGCTTGGATACCCGAGACAAACAATCAAGGGTTACAATTAAAATATATTTATATAATCATCACTGAGGTAGGCATCCCATAGTCAGAGTAAAAATATCTCGAAAATCAGTATGGAAATATACTAAGTCCATGTCAATAGTAGACACAGTATGGATGCAACCACTAAATATGGATCCATCTTTACAATCATGAATATCTTGAAATTTCATGCAGCTTGGATGGATGAAACTAGATCCAGGGTCTTGGTTTTCATCTCTATCGATCTGTAGTATGAATCTAGCCATGTGGGTGAATGTCTCAAAGTCGAACATGGTAGAAACCACCTGATTATCGACCAATGATGTGAATCATTAACAAGTTCGAGAGAAACCACCAATAATGGAAATGGTTCTCAAGGTACCCCAGTACAATCTATGAAGTCTGATTAAATGTCTTGAAGTTGAATACTTATAGAATCACTTGATCGAAGGAAAATGCTGAGAACCCGTCGTCGAAGCCGAGAAACCTACCATTGAGGTATGCGAGTTTCAAGGTACTAAAGGAGGTTTCTAGATCAAATTTCTAGACAATGAGTTGAAGTCGATAGGAAGCAGCCCATTACAAGAGTGCTTACGACACAAAACTCATGTCAAGTTTTGAAGAACAAATTTGGAGTGATTCAAGGCTAACTCAAGATGGCCAACGTGATTGAGAGCTATGAATTGCAAAGTAATTTTGATTGAGGTTAAAATTCTCTTGAACATATCAGCAACACGACATTTCGACTTAGCAGCATTTGAATCATAAATAAGACCAAAAATTAGTTTGAGACTTTCAATAAGGTGTGATCAACTGAGAGGTAAATGGATTTTCCAACCCAGACACAAAGGTGACGGAGTGTCATGTTCAAGAGTGACATACTGCCTTTTTACAATACAAGAATAGATATTTCTTTCCAATTCCCCCCCCACCATAACTAGCAAGTACCTCTTTATTTTTATGCAATATTGAGGAGGATAAAATGTATTTGTCATGTAAGCTCATCCTTTGTATGAGTCCTTTGGAGTGTTTTTAATGAAACCTAGGAAGGAGTGGTTCGATCTCATCATGATTGACAAGTTCTACATTATTTACATTTTACCAGTCCAGTGAAGGCCCGGTAACTCGATGTCATTTTCATATTTAAAGAGTTTGAAAAAGACACAAAAGGAAACTCATATAGTTCTTTCATTGTAAAATTTTAACGATCCCAGAGAAAGTAAAGCTCGAAGTTTTTCATATTTAGGTCATCAGGAGAAAAACATAAGTAAACTCTAAAATGTCCTTTTTTGTAGATTTAGTCTCCCATGTCTGGAAAAGGGTAAAATCATGCAAGAGAGAACTCTTTTGACCATGATTAGTCAAAGAATACATTTTTCGTAAATAATCTATGTGGTTTGTAAAAGGGGTAAACTTATACCAAGTAGACATTTTTCATTTACTTTAACGAGTTCGAAATAAAAAAGAAAACTCTACAATCTTTTCATATTTTGGGAGTCAAAAAAGAGCTTAAAGTTAACTCTAGGGTTTCGCTTTTTTGTAAATTTTAAGAGCCTGAAAAAAGTAATAAAAGTTTACTCATCGCCAAAATTATATGTTTTCATAAATAATCCTATAAACTAAACACTCAAACTCTAACATTATCATAACTACTCGAAAAATAGTAAAAACATTAAAATATTTTGAAATTTAGAAGCTATAGGAAAACAATATTATTTTAATAGGCCTATTTTGCTTATAAAAAGTCAAAAAGTAAAAAAAAAACAATTACCATTTTTATTTTACCATTGGGGAGCTCTTGAGATTACATTTTCACCCAAATCTTCAACAACAGATCGTGTTCAAACCGGTGAACCATTTCACATGTCGTCTTCTCTAGGTAAAAGATTAATATTTGCTCTTAACATTAACGGTTTTTATTTCACAATTTCATGGTAGTTTTAAAGTTTCTGAGCACATTTATGAATTTAGGGGGCACTCATGCTCTTGCATGGTCGCTCTTCATCAGGTGTGCACAACCCGGATTTTCCCAGTATAGTCGCCAATTTGTTATGGCAGACAAATCACTCTTTCATACAAGAGTGATCTCCCTAGATTCAAAGAAAAATCTAGAAACAAACAGACAAGTAACTGCTACCTTTCCTTAATCTATAACTAAAATATGATGTATGAAATGTGCAAGAGCCTCTTACCTTTTCTACGAAATGCTTGTGGATATTATTTCAATGATTTCAAAATCCTTTCCTCTCTGCTTCAAAAGAATATATGCATAAACAGAAACAAACAAGGAATAAAAGCATAACATAGATAAAGAGTGAAACACAAAGTGAATGGAAATTGCAACATAGCATAGATTACCATGTTAATCTAGTATTCAGTTATAAACTATGCAAAAGATCAAGGAGCTTTGCAAAGAGCATCATAACAAGTGAAAATAGGAAAGAAACAATTGCTTGTATTAATCTTGAATAAGAAGGAGCAATACAACCTTAGCCTTGATGATGTAAGCCTCCTCCCAATGGTCTCCAATCCTCCCCTTAGGTGACAAGCTTCCAGTCCTAATCCGATAGCATAAGTTTACATTCCCAAGTCCCCCTTTACCCTCTGGTCTGTGTTGAATTTATAGGCCAAGAGGAGGAGGTTTGAGATCCTCTTCTCAAGGGATGAGATCCATAAAGAGAGGGATTAGGTTTCCATAAAGAGAGGGAGTTTTCTCCATGAATAGAGGGATGAGGCCCAAGTATGTAGGGGCTCAAGGCCTTCAGTTGGGAAATATTCCTCCAACAAAATTTCTAGAAATCACTTTTTATTTTTACCTTTGTTAAGAGATTTGCGCAATTTTTAGTGGAAGACAGAGTGCAAGATTGTGCATGCCACAGTGGTCAAAACTGCACTTGCGCAAAAATGGCTAGGGAAACTGCGCAAGTGCTTAAAAATAGGTTTTTGAGCAATGTAATCTAGGATTCTTATTTTTTGGGGATTGTTTTGCTTCCAACATTGTAGGGGGATGCTTGGAACACTTCATCGAATAGAGAGGGATTTAGATTGGCAGTCATTTTCCTAATGGTGACAAAATGATGTGTAACAATAACTACTACTAAAAATGGAGTTCTGAACTTTCATGAATATTGTGTCACCCCAACAAATCTCCTAACTTCAAAGACATTTGTAGGAACTAACCACTTCATGATGGCCTCCTCCCCTCCACATATCAAATACCCCAAATAAACCAAATTGTTGGCCAAACTCACATTCTTGAGGTTAGTCAGTGCTTCTTCAAAATTTCTATCACTCACATAAGATGTGAGATATGTTCCTCTATTTTAGCACTACAAACTAATATATAATCCAAATATACTATGACAAATGGATCTAGATATGGATGTCATACATCATTCATGAGTTTCATAAAGCTTGATGGTAAATTGCATAAACCAAATGACATGAAAATAATTCATACAAACCTTTCCTTATTTTTAAGGTAGTCTTCTAGGTGTCTTCTTTTTTTATTTATACCTAGAGTTAAGGTGAATTTGGTGAAGTATTTTACATGTTGTAATTGATATAATATATTATCAGTCCATGGAAGAGAGTATTGATTCTTGATTATAATCGATTTTAATTATATATGTAATCGATTCACATTTTCGAAATCTTATCCTACTTTGGTATAATTATGATGAGTGATCAACAAAGTGAATTTCTTAATTAAATCACACCCTGCTACAACAATTTCTACAACTAGTTCACTTCACTTCATTTGCTTCTAGAATGAATTATTTATATACCCTAATGAATAAATAACTAACACATATATCCTCATTTTTTTGGCCCAAAATATACTTCTTCGCTTCATTTGCTTCTAGAATAAATTGTCTATATAACCTAATGAATAAATTATTAACCAACTAATCATGTCCTTGTTTTTTAATGAATAATCAACTAATCATGTTCTTGTTTGTTTGTTTTTGTTTTTTAATCAAATATTTTTGAATAACGCTTTGACTTTTAACCAAAATAAACAACAGTTCACGTCCTTTTATTCTTATATATATATATATATATATATAGCTTATTTGAATTTTGGATAAATCCTTTTCAAATGCAAGTTCCAAATGAAAAGAGACATTTGTAACCAATCGATGGATTCCAATCGATTTCTTTCTGCCATATCTACAGGGAGCAGAACTCATATGAGGAATCCATCGATTTCTTTCTGCCATATCTACAGGGAGCAGAACTCATATGAGGACTAGCTATCAAAGAGGGGGATCTCAGTGCAGGTCGGACTGATAAGATATGAATGCACTGATCAGGGATCAGCCATCAGTCTTTTGTTTTTGGGTGAAGGAAGTTTCTCTTTCTTGAAAACTTATTCTCGTAGGCTACACCATCAATGCCACTCTTTGAGATCCACATACTTTCCTTTTATATTAATAAGTATAAATTCTGGTAAAAAAAAGTAAATTTTAATTCTAGCAGTTCGTGGATCTTTAATATCAATTAGTGCAGGTTTGTGTATATTATAATGAATTTTAGATTTATCAAAGTATGAAGATTTTTTTTTGCCCTAGATTTAGAAGGTGCAAGGAAAAAACTACAAGGATGGGATTCATCTCCATACTTATATATCTCATATCTCTCATGTAAAATCAATCTATACTAATATATGTAATCTTTTTATTACACCTGCAGTTCAGTGAAAGAGATTGTAAAAACACATGGGATGGTTACAATCTCTTTCATTAATATTAGTAGTTTTTTTATTACACCTGCAGTCCAGTGAAAGAGATTGTAAAAACACATGGGATGGTTACAATCTCTTTCATTAATATTAGTAGTTTTTTTATTACACCTGTAGTTCAGTGAAAGAGATTGTAAAAACACATGGAATTGTTACAATCTCTTCTATTAATTTGTTAAATTAGCCTCTCAGCATAATAATCAATAAATTTATCCATTTATGGTATCAATTTGCTCTAATATTTGCTTGCAAAAAAATAGCAAAATTTGGGCCATGCTGTACTTTTCTTTAAGAAAAATAAAAAATAAAAAACTTAATGAAAGATAGTTACATTTTCGAGGAACTGATATCCACCATTAGCTCCAATAGTCCATAAAAATATTGAATAAGAAACTAGAGGCATTGATATTCGAAGGGAAAAAAAACCTTTGACAAGGGACAAGACCCCCTGAAGAGAAAGACATGTACAACCTCTTCATGAAGCCATCAAAGAAATAAATATTTGGAGAAACAAAATTACTCTTGACAATTAAAGCCCTTGGAGTGAAAGCAAAACCATTAGGACTAGTTCAAGTGTAATATTCTATTTTCTTGATATGGTCAAAATGGACGGAATACGCACACGGTATTTACCATGGTATCCACCTATGGTATTTGCCTTCATTTTCGAAGGAAACTAATAAAATAAGTTTTTTAGAGAGTCCATCAAGCCTATAAAAGAGGATAGAAGCTAGCCATTTGGATCATTATGAGCTTATCTATTTTATTGTGTTTTCCTTGAGAACTTGGTGTGGCCAGTTAAAAGGGGGTAGAAGTTAGGCATTTGGATCATTCTGAGTTTATCCAAGTTTGATCCGAGGGACTAAAACCCTGTGAGTGTGATTTGTCATGGATCCATCTAAAGTCCATGATTGTGCTCGAGTGTCTTGATTTCTCATTTGATGGGCATCCTTGCATGTCATTGGCAAGGGTTTCTATGTTATCAATTTAGAATGTATTATTTGCAGTAATTAATTAAATAAGTGGTTGCATTTTTTCTATATCCCTTGTGTGTTTGGTGTTTTGCTGAAGATATTTTATTAAAACACTGAAATATTTGATTAGAATCTTACAATGGTATTTTGTAATAGAGTTGTGCATCATGTCAGCGCACAGTTCCATTAGAGTTGTGCATCATGTCAGCCTGAGAAAGCTTTGTTTGCAAAATTGTCGTAACCTCAATTATATTTATTCTCAACCTAATTAATAGTCTCCATCTTAGGTGATATCTGGTATCACACTAGTTGATCTCTTACTTTCAGTTAATTTTGAAGTTTTTCCTACTGCAAGTTCGAAGAACGAATCTTGATCTATATTGGTGATATCAATTTTTTGGGTTTTGCCCTTGACAATTTTTTGGGGCTTGAGGGCATGGGTTTCTCTGGTTTATCTATAGGGGTGAGCAAAATCTTTCGTTGTGAAGGCCGGAAGGCCATTGCTCTCATTATATATTGTTCGCACCGATCTGTTGCGGTCAAAGGGATCATCAATCATATTCATATCATTTCGCCGAAGAATCCATATTATATTAAAACTTGTGCGCATCATTTGATTCTTAATTTTGTCGGTGCCTTCATTGCGGGCAAGATCCAGGATTCGTATGCAGGGATGTTTTCTTGAAGTTCAATATCTGTCGGATCTAGAGACTGATTGTCTCATCTAGGAAGTTATTTACTGTTCGAGGTTTTTTGATATATTTCAGAGAACAAATTTGGTAATCGGAGGGCGAAGATCATAAAATCCATTGTCGGAGAAGTCTAAGAGAGAAGACCATGAACTTAGATCTGTAAGAGCCTGGGGCTGCTTTTTTCCTGATTTGAATGGTAATTCACTCATGGTGTTTAACTATGATAATGTAACTAAAGTTTATAAATAATTTATTTATGATATTTTTTCACTTAGGGTAATGTAACTAAAAAATTCACTCATGATATTTTACTACCATGATATTTACCAATAATAATGTAACTAAAAAAATATAAATAACAAGCCTCTTTTATATGAGACAGACGGATCCACACAATGTAGATGCATCAGTGTTCTTCCTATCATTTAATAAAGTATAATAAAGTATTGGGTTCTATGGGTTTTATGGTATATCTTGCTTTTTCTTTTAGTATTTTTTGTTGGATGTATTCAATTCATGCATTATTTTATCAATGTTCTCTCACTGGGTTCTCTCCTCCTCTCGTAACATTCTTGGTTGCTATATCGGTGATATCAGAGCGGTGAGGAGGGTTCTCTCTTCTTGGTTCTAGATCAGATCAGTGATATCAGAGCGGTTAGTTCTTGGTTCCTAGATCAGTGATATCAGAGCGGTTAGTTCTTGGTTCCTATATCAGTGATATCAGAACGATGACGATTCCATAGTGAGAGGGGTTTTATTGGTTATTTTCTGTGAGTGTGGAGTCTCTCACAATTCTCGGAGAGATAAATGAAACATTGTTTTTTTTTTCCTCTACATTTTTGTGTAGTGCCACCAGAATTCGAATGCAACGGATCCCACACATGGATTTTGTGGCATGTTGAAGATCTTACCCTCTCTCAGCAAAATTTCCCTCACCATGCTGCTTCTCGCTATGGATGGCACCCACCAGCTCATATTCCGCAATTCGACTAATAATTTCTAGCATCTCCATTGCAGGCCACTCATTGATAGTGTGGGCATCAAAAAAAAATGTTGCCCAGAAAATATGTTATCGAAAAGAAAAACAAAAACAAAAAAACCACGGAGTGGGAGAAATAGCGAGTCAGGTTTCCCACTATGAAAATAATAAATATGTATCAGAAAAATCAATCCACGGCACAACAATGGTGATGTCTTTCGCGCTGTCTTTAGCCATGGTTTTTTAGGCCTACAACAACAATGCATCGATGTCCATGCTGGTATCATGATCGGGAAAAGCAGCTCAACGACTTTTGGATTGAAATTCGAGTTTTCAAACCTAGGGTTAGATTCTTCTCAGTTCTTTATGTTGGGAATTTCTAATAATTCCAAAACAAATAAATAGAGAAAAAAAATGCTCTGTTTTTAACATAGGAAACAGAGTTTTTCACACACACAAAAGGAAACTTGTATTCATTAACAAGACCGATGTTACAAAATTCTTCCTCTCACAGATGGATTACCACAAGAACACTTCAGATGCAGTTCCAAAAGAAATTTCACTCTGTCTATGCTTGCAAATTGACACCGCTGTGTGTAAAAAAAAATCTTTTTCACTTCTTACATACGCGCTGCTGCGTAGTACATTTTTTTCATTTTCTAAAAAAAAAGTCTCTATGTTTAAACGATCAAGTTATCAAAATATAGAGTAGGAGATGATATTGAATACATCCGAGTTGACATATAACATTAATCCCTGAAGCCACAGAGTTGCCGCATATTAACATCAAGAGCCTTAGGCTTTTTCAATGAATGGAGCGTATATCTAAAGATTAAAAAAAAAACGAGCAAACCCCAGAACGAGTTATCCTCAGGCGAGCTAAGAGGTCGGCGCTGCATGTGTACAATAATCTTTAATTCTCAAAATTACTACAGGTATGGGGAACATTCTGAAGCGCACAGCGACCCATCTGTACTCTTCTCAAAAATTTGCACACAACCCATTTATCATTCAACAACCGCAGTAAATTACCTTAATTACTTCACATGGCGATATATTTTTTTTTATTATTAACAGTAGATTTTACTCCAGGTTAATCGTACGACTGTCAGCAATATCGCACGGCCCTTTCTTACTGAATTTTACCCACCGAGGAAAGTTGTATTTTCAAAACCACTCAGGCATGTGTCATTTGATTAGTGTGCTTGCTACCCTCGGAAAAATACCACTATTCCGTAAAAGTGGTGCAGGGAATCCTTAGACGGTTTTCCAAACAAAACGTTGTAGTTGAAAATAATATTTCAACACTCCCCTTTAATTTCAACTGCTGGGTTATCATTCATACCCAGACATTTCCTCAAAAACTCAAAACTTTTATGCCCCAATGGTTTGGTCAGAATATCAGCAATCTGCTCCTAAGTTCTACAGTGTTCTAAAACAATTTCTCCATTGTTTACCAATTCCCTGATGTAATGAAACTTTGTGTCAATGTGTTTCATTCTCTTATGAAACACAGAATTCTTGGATAATGCAATAGCTGAGATATTGTCACAAAAAATCACAGTTCCTTTTGCTTGCTCTTGGCATAAGCTCCTTAACATCCTTTTCATCCAAATTGCTTGACACGTTGCTGCTGTAGCTGCCACATATTCTGCTTCTGTTGTAGACAATGCTACAATAGGCTGTTTTTTAGAAGCCCATGAAATGGCTCCTGAACCCATGTGAAAAACATAACCGGATGTACTTTTCTGATCATCTACACTTCCAGCCCAATCACTATCAGTGTATCCAATTAAATCTGAACATTCTGAAGCAGTATATAAAATGCCAAACCATTTAGTACCTTTAACATACCTCAGAATCCTTTTTTCTGCCTACCAATGTGCTTCTTTTGGCCTTTCCATGAATCTGGAAATCAAATTAACAGCATGCATTATATCTGACCTAGTTGCAATCAAATACATGAGGCTGCCAACTATGCTCTTGTACAAACTAGGATCAAATTCCTTGCTGTTGTCCTCTTTGCTGAGTTTTAATCCCATCACTGTGGGAGTGATTGCTGCTTTGCTCTCCTGCATATTAAATCTTTCCAACACTTCATTAACATGTTTCGCTTGTGAAATAAAAATCCCATTTCCATTTTGTTCTACTTCTATTCCTAAGAATTATCTCAGCAAACCCATGTCAGTCATTTCAAATTCTTCTTTCATGACTGTTTTGAAATTTTCAATAGATAATCATCATTACCTGTGAAAATAACATCATCAACATATAACACAACAATTAGTATTTTACTATCCTTTTATTTGATGTAGAGGGTGGGTTCTCCCTCACATTTTTCAAATCCATTTTCCAGTAGATATGAATCTATCCTACTGTACCACGCCCTTGGTGCTTGCTTCAGCCCATAAAGAGATTTCTTCAATCTGCATACTTTGTGCTCTTGGCCTTTCTTTTCATAGCCTAGAGGTTGTTCAATGTAAACCTCTTCCATTAACACTCCATTTAGGAATGCTAACTTCACATCCATTTGGTAAACTTTCCACTTGTTTTGTGCTGCTATGGACAACATTGCTCTCACGGTTTCCATTCTAGCAACCGGTGCGAAAGTTTCCTCATAGTCTCTCCCATACTGTTGCTTATATCCTTTGACAACAAGTCTTGCCTTGTGTCTTTCTATTTTGCCTTCAGCATTACTCTTGGTCTTGTAGACCCATTTAACTCCAATGACTTCCTTTCCTTTTGGTAGTTCAACTAAACCCCATGCCTTGCTTCTTTCTATGGCATTGATCTCCTCATCCATAGCTTCTATCCATTTCCTATCCTTAATTGCTTCTTCGAAATGAACAGGGTCATCAACATGACAATATAAAGCAAACAAAGAGTTCATACCTTCATTTGTTGCCTCTTGTTCATAAATGTCACTTAAATTTCTAAACTTCTTACCTCTTTCATTTGGTGTACAAGTGCTTGAAGAAGCACTTGAATTTCCTCCTTGTGGTGTGCTTGGAGAAGCACTTTCATTTCTCCTCAAGGGTGTCTCTTGCTGCCCTTGTGTTGGTGCTGCTGTTTGGGGATGTATTTCAGCCATTTCCTCATCATCTTCATCATGAGACAAAGAGTTTTTAACATTCACTGTTTTCTCTATGCTTCCATCCCAAGCTTCCTCCTCAATGAACTGAACATCTCTACTCACAATAAGCTTCTTGGTGGATGGGTTATACAACCTATAAGCTTTGGATTCTTCACTGTATCCAATAAAAATACATTTCTCCCCTTTGTTGTCCAACTTCTTCCTTAGTTGATCTGGAATGTGTGCATAAGCCACACATCCAAAAACTTTCATGTGTGTGACTCCTTGCTTTGTCCCATTCCATGCTTCTTCCGGCACTCTGTTCATGACTACTTTTGTAGGGCATCTATTCAAAATGTATGTTGCACAGTGTATAGCTTCATCCCAATAATCATTTGGCAAATGCTTTTCCTTTAACATACTCCTCGCCATATCCATGATTGTCCTATTCTTCCTTTCGGCAACTCCATTTTGCTGCGGAGTGTACCTAGTGGTAAACTGCTTATGAATTCCATTTTCTCTACAAAAACATAGAAATTATTTAGAGATATACTCACCTCCTCTATCAGTTCTTAGAACTTTGATATGCAGCCCACTTTGGTTTTCTACAAGTGCTTTGAAATTGCAAAATCTTTCAAACACTTCACTTTTGTTCTTCAGAAAATAAACCCAAATTTTTCTAGTAAAATCATCAATAAATGTTAGAATATAGTGGCTGCTTGCAAGTGATGGAGTTTGCATCGGTCCACATAAATCTGAGTGGACAATCTTTAAGGGTGCTTTTGCCCTTATGCTTTTCCCAGATGGAAAACTTTCTCTGTGTTGTTTCCCCAAGATACAACCTTCACAAAGGCTGTCTGGTTTCTCTATCAATGGTAATCCTCTTACCATTCCTTTTCTATTCAACAAGTTAAGACCTCCAAAGTTGAGATGTCCAAATCTCAAGTGCCACAACCAATTTTCATCTTTTGGTTCGCTTTGGAAAGCCTCTTGTGTCACTGCTACTATTTCTTCTCCATTTTTTAAATCTGCTTTCATTCTGAGAGGGAACATCCTGTTCCTTGTCATCTTCACTTCAGCAATACATTGTTTGCTAGGTGTTTTATCCATGATGGTGCATACATCATTCACAAAGAAAACATTGTACCCCTTTTGAATAAGTTGTCCAATACTTATGAGGTTACATTTCATTCCAGGAACATAATAAACATCTGCTATGGTTTTCTTTTCACCTTTCTTTGTTAAGACATTTACTTCTCCTTTTCCCATAACAGAAACTTTACTATCAGTCCCTAGTGTGACTTGTGACTTCACACTCTAATCTAACATAGAAAACAGGGCTATGTTTCTTGTCATATGGTTACTGCAACCGGAGTCTAGAAACCATACATCTTCACTCTTTGCTTCAGCCATATTATAGGCTAAAAACAAATTATCTTGGCTAATATTTTCTCTAGTGAAATTTTCACTAGTTCTATTACTCATATCATGCTACTTCTTCCTACATTCATTTGCATAATGCCCATATTTTTTACAATAGTGACATTGGACATTGGATTTATCATACCTTTGTCCTTGAGCATGATGTTGTCCACTTTGTTGGCTGCTGCCTTGGCCTTGGTTCTGATTTGGATTGCTGCCTCTTCCTTGAGCATTTGCTGGACTGTTTCTTCCACCTCTGTTTTGGCTTCTGCCTCTTCCTCTCTTGTTTCCTCTGCCTTGACCTCTTCCTCTTACAAAGAACATCTAGGTCTTGAAGGCATGTTCTAGAGATGAGTTTTCATTTCTACTCAATCTCTGCTCATGTGTTATCAGTGATGCATGTAGTTCATCAACTAAGAAGTTTGTGAGATCCTTTGTCTCTTCTATGGTGGTGACAATCACATCGAACCTTGAGGGTAGGATCCTCAATAGTTTCTCCACAATCCTCCTTTCTTCAAGAATCTCTCCATGAGACCTTATCTGTGTGACCAGACCAATCACATGTGTGAAGAATGAGTCAATATTATCTGACTCCTTCATGCAGAGAGTCTCAAAATCTCTCCTCAGCAACTGTAGTTTTGTTGTCTTCACTTTCTCCATGCCTTGATAGGCTATCTTGAGAGTTTGCCATGCTTCTTTGGATCTCTTGGCTGCTGCTATCCTTGGAAACACACTCTCATGCACTGCTTGATACAAAAAGTAGAGGGCTTTAGAATCCTTCTTCTTATTGCTCTTCAACAGATCTTTCTCTGCCTAAGTTAAATTATTAAACTCATTTTCATCTGCTGGTTCTTCAAAACCATCCTCAACAAATTCCCATAAGTCTTGGGAAGCAAGCAAAGCTCTCATAGTTATTGCCCAATAGTCATAGTTTTTCCCATTAAATTGTGGGAGTTGAGTATTACAGATACCCATGCTAGTGCTGGCTCCAACGATTCTTGCACTCTTAACTATGCTTCAAAATACTTGACTGTGTATTTAAAATATCTGACTGTCCTCAATAGTAACACAAAAAACTAACTTGAGAAATACCTTGGATTCTTTCTTGACTAAGTCTTCACTCTGTTGGAGAAGCTGCTACAATAAGAAATCCTTCCTTCAGCTTCTTTGACACCTTCAAAGAGCCTGGACAAGCTCTGATACCATGTTGGGAATTTATGATAATTTCAAAACAAATAAACAGAGAAAAAATGCTCTATTTTTAACACGGGAAACAGAGTTTTTCACACACACAAAAGGAAACTTGTATTCATTAACAAGACCACTGTTACAAAATTCTTCCTCTCATAGAGGGATTACCACAAGAACGCTTCAGATGCATTTCCAAAAGAAATTTCACTCTGTCTCTACTTGCAAATTGACACTGTTGTGTGTAAAAAAAAAATCTTTTTCACTTCCTACATACGCGCTGCTACGTATTACATTTTTTTCATTTTCTAAAAAAAATTCTATGTGCTTAAACGATCAAGTTATCAAATACAGAGTAGAAGATGATATTGAATACATCGAGGTAGAACAGTCGAGTTGACATATAACATTAATCCTTGAAGCCGCAGAGTTGTCGCATATTAACATCAAGAGCCTTAGGCTTTTTCAATGAACGGAGCGTATATCTAAACATTAAAAAAAAACGAGCAAACCCTAAAACGAGTTATCCTCAGGTGAAGCTAAGAGGTCGGTGTTGCATGTGTACAATAATCTTTAATTCTCAAAATTACTACAGGTATGGGGAACATTCTGAAGCGCACAGCGACCCATTCTGTACTCTTCTCAAAAATCTGCACACAACCCATTTATCATTCAACAACCGCAGTGAATTACCTTAATTACTTCACATGGCGATATTTTTTTTTTATTATTAGCCGTAGATTTTACTCCACGTTAATCGTACGGCTGTCAGCAATATCGCACGGCCCTTTCTTACTAAATTTTACCCGCCAGGGAAAGTTGTATTTGCAAAATCACTCAGGCACGTGTCAGCTGATTAGTGTGCTCGCTGCCCTCGGAAAAATACCACTGTTCCATAAAAGCGGTGCGGGGAATCCTCAGACGGTTTTCCAAACAAAACGCTGCAATTGAAAATAATATTTCAACACTTTAATGGCAGTCAGCGTTTATGGAGGAATGCAAAGCTTTCATATGATTTCAATTGCAATCACAGACACAAAAGGGCACACCAGTTTGTTTTTATGGCAGGTGGTTACTACGCAACTTTGGGGTTATCGAGGTCTACAAGTACAAAGGAGATTCGACACCCCCAGAAAGATAATACTGAAATATATTGTTGTGGGGAAGTTGATTCAGTGATCCTGAATTTTCTATGGATTTAGAAAAAAGATGAAAGTTCAATGCGACGCGTGCCAGAGCATGGAGTAATCTATGTTTTGTTGCGCAAAGGAAGCTACTCTCTATATGAAATGTGACTCCGAAGTCCGTGATGCCAACAAGATCGCCATCAAGCACTGCAAACTCTCTCCTTGAGCCTAGTTCAATACTCAGGGGGATGATAATTTCAGTGTCTCAAACATCGTGTTCACCAAATCTACAAAGCGAATGAGGATGTCCAGCACCACCTTCTTTCCCAACAGAATCAAGGATTGTCGCTCCTATCTACGATACGAGTTTGTGCAACTGGAGATGGTGAACGTGATGCGTTTTGTGCATAGGAAAGACCCGCTAAATGTCCAATTCAAAGGATACGACATTCCTGTTGGATGGAAGTTTCTTCCTGTAATTTATTTTGTTCTCTTAGATCCAGATGTATATGACAATCCTCTTATGTTTAACCCTTGTAAATGGCCGAAAAGTGGTGAGTACATATTTAACACCTTTTGGAGGAGGGCCAAGGTTGTGCACAGGAGTAGAACTTGCAAAACTAGAGATTTTTGTGTTCCTCCATCGCCTCATACTAAGCTATAGTAAGCTATAGATGGGAATTGGCAGAACCAGATCTCTCGCTTGTTTTCCCCTTTGTGAAGTTTGAAAAGTGTCTTCCAGTTAGAGTCACATAATCGATAATCAACATTCATCTTTTGATATATAAACCTATATATCATGACGCATATATTGATACGATACAAAAATATATTAGCTATCGACATGCTTCACCATGGACATTGATATAAGCGAAGGGTCAAACACACACAACTTTTGTTATTGAAGTCCATTTGCTAGGTCACACACTATCAACATCACAGTTAGCCACCATTATTACATGGTATTTTTATCTTTGGATTCTTTTTATCATGGGTTCTTGGTCATCCACAAATCCATAATTGTGGGTCAAATCCATAAAACGTTTGCCACCGAAGTCCATTTGCTAGGTCGCACATTGTCACTATCACAGTTGGCTCACAAGCATTACAGGGTATCTCTATCCTGAGATCTTACGGGTCATCCTCTAACACTCGGTTATGGTCAACCACACAAAACTTTTGTCTTCAACAACACTTGATCATCCACAACTCATATTCGACAAAGGTTTCTTTGGAGAGAACCTCACACAATGGGGATCATTACTTCCTAAGGGGGGGGAATAATCTGAATGGGAATTCACCCATGGTAATGTAACTAAAAAAAAGGCTATAAATAACAAGTCTTCTTTTGTATGAGTACATATGGATCCACACAATGTAGATGTAGCAGTTTTCTTCCTATCATTTAATAAATAATTGGCTTTTATAGTATATCTTGCTTTCTCTTTTCATATTTTGTGTTAGATGTATTCAGTCCATGCATTATTTCATCAATATTCTCTTACTGGGTTCTCTCATCCTCTCTTGGCATTCTTGGTTCTTGGATCTTAGCCCTAAGATCCAGATCACTTCAAATTCAATCATTATCAAATAAGGAGGCCTGGATCTGCTCCCATAATATTTTTCCATACAGATCCATAATATTTTTCCAGAAGTTGAGATCTATTCTTTTATTAGAGGTCGAGTCTAACTCTGTCCAGAAGGTCGAGATTTTATATTCTCAAGGATTAGGTGTATTTTAGTTCAAAAAGATTGAGATTTATGTTTTTCTCAGAGTTCAAATCCATTCCTAACTCAAGCAGTTGAAGATCTATCATTTTTTTCTTACATTGAGTTTGTTCTGCAATTCCAAACTCTAAGATCAATTGATCTTCTCAAGATTGAGCTTGTTTAGCTCAGATTTGTGGCTACACGTATGTTGTTCGAGGGTCAATGGCTTTGCGGTATTGATCTACCATTTACAAGAGAAAGTTGAGTGCATCCAAGTGATCGAGATCTACTATAGGGTAATTATGTGAGGGTTGAATACATCTTTTTGGTGTCACAATCCATGTTATTCGAGGGTCAATGGCTTTGGGGTATTGATCTACCATTTACAAGAGAAAGTTGAGTGCATCCAAGTGATCGAGATCTACTATAGGGTAATTATGTGAGGGTCGAATACATTTTATTGGTGTCACAATCCATGGGGTTTGAAGGCCAAAAACTCTCTTATTAGCGAGTCGCCGAGTTGAGATTATATCAGTGGAGATTTAATCTATCCGAGTAACATTGGTTGCAGGGATTCCAGCTAAGCCAAAAAAATTGTAGACCACAAAATTACAAGACCAAGCTGACGTGAAAAGTTAAGGTTAGTCTCGTTGCTATCAATTGGAGGATGAATTTAATTCTTGAAGGAGATTGCGCTGAGAATGGTAGAGACATCACCATATGATACAAAGACCAAGTGGGAATTGAGGAATTGAATTACAACATGGATATGGGTGGAAGAGTTTTCATACATATTGCCTTGAATTCAACGTGGAGTATAAATGGCATGAATATGAGAGATAATAAGTGGAAAAGATAATCAATGGAGGGAAAGAAATGAGTGTTATGCTTATTTTATTTATATTTTAATGGGAATAATAATTGTGTTATGTATTTGGTAATGTATCCATTTGTTAATGAAACTCTTAGGCATATTACGATTTGTGCTCATATTGGAAAAGTCTTATTATTGGAAGCATAAATCATTAAATTTCATCGAGACCTTGCACCACTTGGAGTTGAGACAGGTGGGTCTTTCGATTTAGATTTTTGGGTTGGTGATGCTTGTTTTTCTTTTCTTTGAATCATTTGTAATGTTCCTAAACAAGAATTTAAGTGATAAACCAATTAAAGAAACAATGTAACAATAGAAAATTAAAAACATTTAGCAAACACCCATGAACACTGTAATACTATAACTGTTGAACCATATATTATGAAATATAAGAGCATGAGTACAATATATAAATGGAGTAGTGCACATGGGCTTGTCCCAAGGACAAGTTGGACCAAACCCAGGTGGTAGAATAGTTGGAAAGATGGTTGTTCAGCTAATGCTCTACTATGCTCTGCGTTGTCCTAGTAAACTATTGATTTGTTGACTTCGGCCTGCTGGAAAGTGCCCAAAAACTGCTCAACAAATTCTTCCCTTTTAGCCTTAGACTCCTTGGAAAAAACCCAGAAGGGAATTTCTCTGATTTTGACTTTGGATTTTCGGGCTCTTGGGAGCTGCTCTCCGGCTACATCTGCTGACTTTTGGCCTGCTAGAAAGTGCCCAAAAACTGCTTAGAAAATTATGCCCTCTTAGCCTTAGACTCCTTGGACAAAACCCAACAAAACCCAGAAGGGAATTTATCTGATTTTGACTTTGGATTTTCGGCCTTTTTGGAGTTGTTCTCCCACTACATCTGCTAACTTTCGGCCTGCTGGAAAGTCCCCAAAAACTGGCTAGAATTTTCTGTCATTTTAGCCTTAGACTCCTTACTCTGATTTTGACTTTGGATTTTCGGCCTCTTAGGTGGCTAAATCAACCTTTGCGTATTTCTCTCTCCCCAGAAAACACGCAGTCCCTTCCTCTGCATGGCTAACTGAGCTATGAATCGTTGCTGAACACTCCTACAATCTCTGTGGAATAGCCTCCCTAGGGTGGGCACGGATGGTCCCCCAAAGTAGAGGCTGAATCTTCCCTGCGGAAGACTCGTGGCTAAACAGTCAGTAGACTTGCTAAGCAGCAGAGCATACAAGAGTGAGTTTGTTTGTCAAATATTTAGAATGAAAACAAAATGAGAGATGGTCTCTCTTTATAACTCTTTGGGCCCCCTTAGCCTCATGCGGGCCCCTCCATCCACCCATTCGATTTTCTCTCCAAGCATATCGAATGGCTAATTCGAACTCCCATGTGGGTGGCCCCCACATTCCACTAGCAGCGAAATAAAGTCGATTTGGCCCCTAAGTCCCTAAGTCGAAAATGTGGGCCCTCTTCCTTAGCCAAAAATGTGCAAAATTGTGTAGCAGCACCCTGTTACTAATGTGTTTGAGAAGGGACATGACATCATTGAATACTGAAATAATTATTGCATTGGGTTTTTAGGCGACATCAAGAGGAGTCACAGAAGGCAGACACACCACAAACTATTGAAGAAAGTGTAACTAGGTTAGGTCTTCGTAAATGTACTTTTGGTATTTGTATTTATTCAAGAAAATAAATATAATTTTTGTTATATTTATCAATGAGGTTTTTGTTCATTAAAGTAGGTCAAGCACATATTTAAGTGTTTCTAGGAAGTCAAAGAGTCAATGTATTTATTGAAGACTCTTAAGGGCATGTTACACTATGTATAAAATTGTATAAGAGTCAAAGGAGATATCTCCAAGCAAAGTCAAATCCTCTCCATGCAATGACATCCTCCTAGCAGCAAAAATGATGAAGAAACACCAAGTCGTCCTATAGCCAACAAGTTGGCCTCAATTTGGCCTAAAGGAGGAATAATCCTCTATATATAGAGGTTGTCCACTCCCTCATAGTGACCAATACTCACCTCTAAAATCAACAAGCAAGATAAGTCAAGGAAAAGTGAAGAAGGACGAAGTTTAAGGGATCTCCAAGTGCAGTGAAGAAAGAAGGAAGAAAAGTGAAGTTTTGGGATTGTTTCTAGGGCGAAGTACAATCACACATGTGAGAAAAAGGAGGGCAGTCTGCGGTTATATCAGTAGCAAAATCACAGTCATATATTCATCTTTTTTTGGGCTTGAAACTTAGGCCTACAAGCCTCCCACTAGAGTGAAGAAGAGACTCTCTCATACGAAGGAGAAAGGAACCAAATACACTACTAAACCTCCCACGCATGCTTGATTTTAGGGTTGCAACACTGTCATATCAAGTTTGTACCTACACATTGAAGAAGGAGCTTGGTTGGTCAAGAAGAAGGAATAAATCATCATTAGTGAAGGGCTTCACTAGAGACCAAGGATAAGTGTCTCTTCTAGGGCAAGTACAACAAGGACTACCAACAATTGTAAGAAGAGAAAAGTGTCGGAAGAAGGAGAACAAAGTGCTAGAAGGAGGACTAAGTGTTGGGGAACAAAGTACAGGAAGGAGGAAGGACTTGACTTGTGTTTGGAGGATATTCTATTCAAGGGTCTAGGGTTTAGAATTGATCAATAAGAATCTTCAATAAGATAAATTTACGAAAGGGTTTTCCTCTCTAAGAGAGAGAGGTTTTTGCCCTGACAGAGAGCCATTATCATGTGTTCTTGTTTCTTATGTTTTGGTAGCAGTTTGATGAAGTAAACACACACAATAATAATAAGAAGAATATCAAGCTAAAATAAATTGTAAAGTGATTCACAAATTGTTATCAAGTTTAGAAGAATCCTATTATATATAACTGCCCTTGATTCTTCAACATGGTTTCAGAGCTTATGTGACACATCAAGAAAAGGGCATCTCAAGAACACTCATCAAGGAAGAACATCTACAAAAGTTGAAGCATCAAGCCAAGAAGTCTCAATCTCATCAAGGACAAGAAAGGACAACAAGAAGACTACAAAGAAAAAGGAGAAGCATTTTGTATAAAGGCACCTAAAAGAAGAGAAAATCAAGAAGGGACCAGCATCAAGCCACACCATCTTCAAAAGGAAAATCACTACAAGCCAAGTCATCAAGCAATCAAACAAGTCCATTTGAAGAAAGCAACTTGAAGAACATCAAGATCCAATTAAGGAAAACCATCAAGTCTTCAAGAAGAAATCAAGTCCACTACATCTCAAACTCTATCAAGCAAGTATATGTCCCCTTCTGATTATACATCAATGTCTTTTTGCAAGGAAAGCAATAAATTGGTTGGGACCACTAACTTCCTTGCATGGAAGAAGAGGACTTATTTACTTCTCAAGGTGAATGAACTTCTAGAACACATCAAAGGGAATATCACTATCCTTGCTAAGGAACAAACTCAAGCCTTAGCCAAGTACAATAAGGCTGAGACAAGAGCTCAAAGGATTCTAATAGAATCCATCAAATATTCTCTCATTCCTTATGTCTCCAAACTTGAAACATCAAAATAAATATATGACAAGCTAATAGAGATATTCTCGATAAGCACAACTGGAGAAGTGATATCTCTTCAAAACTATTTGTATAAGATGAAGATATCAAAGGAAGGAATAGCTCCATATTTCATGAAGATATCAGAGATAAGGGATCAAATTTAAGACCTGGGAGAATTCATGTCTGACAGAGAAATGACAACCGTATTACTCAATGCTCTACTTGAGGATTGGGGCAACTTTACATCAAGCATATATGCCAAGAAAGAAGCTACCCAACTAAGTGAATTATGGTCTCTATGAAAGATAGAGGAAAGTAGACTCAAAGAAAAAGAGGATGTGGGATCAAAGGAGCAATCATTTGCAACCATGGCCAAGAAAAAGGGAAAAATTGGCAAATTTGGTCCACAAAAAACAAACAATAGAGATATGTCCAAAATCCAATGCTTTGCATGCCAAGAATATGGACACTACAAAAGGAATTGTCCAAAACTTAACAAGGACAACTACAACAAAATAAAAAGGGAATAAGTTCACATGACTCAAGAGGTGCAAGAAGAAGACAAGAAGTAAAAGAAGGAAGATCCTTCGAATCTCTACTATGACTAAGTCTACTTCTTTACCCAAAGTCTTATTTCAAAGTTTTGAGTAATAGAGGAGCATGTAGGAATATAATAAATATTCATGGCTAGAAACATATTCTAGAATCTCGAAGCATGATGTACATAGAGTTCAAAATACTTATGTAGAAGGAGCATTTAGAAATAGAACAAAATGCATGGTTAGAAATATCTTCTAGAATATAGGAGCATAACATACGTATAACTCAAGATATTCATATAGAAGGAGCATACCTATTATAAGACCTCATTCGTGATAAAAGAATAATTGATCATGATTGCAGATCCTAGAAGGCCACCATCATCAAAAGAAAGAGACATTTGCGGGATGAGGATCTACAAGATCATATGACAAGAATCTTCAAAAGAAGGTTCATAAATAAGAGCAGGTGTGTCAACAAGAATTCCATTCATGGAATACAAGGAAGAATGATGTGAAAGCAAGAATGGATGAAGAAAAGAAGGGCTACATCAATCAATAAGGACCATCAAATGAAGCCGATATGATCAAAGCCGAATAAAGATTAGGTATGTATGCACTAAAAGGTAAATTCATGTCATCTTATATATTATTAAAGTCATGTGAATAACTCTAAGACATGATCAAGTACAAAAAGAAATATTTCACCCAAGACATACTCAAGAGCATGTACAAATCAATGGGAGAAGTGATCACATAAGGAGCATAAGGTTGTTGACTACTCCATGAAGCAAGTGAAGAAGAAAATAATCTCCTAAGGAGTACAAGATTGCTAACTAAAAGACATGTGAAGAAGAAATGATGACTAGTTCAAGTAAGCAGGAAAAGAAGAAAGTGCTCTCATGGGGAAGTATAAGGTTGTTATCTAAACAACTCAAGAAGAAGAAAATGAAGAAAGATATCAAGCATGTGAAGAACACCATGGTCATAAGGAATCACTATCCGACAAGATCCATTAAATACATCTCCCGAAAGAAGGCATGACAACTCTGACAAAGGAAGAAAAATATCAAAGGACCCTTGACACCTATGAAGGCCTTGGAGATATTAAGGTGCAGATAGTTGATTCAACTCTACGAAGATGTCATGATGAAGAGGCCATCCAACAAAAGCACTATCTAATGTTGAAGCAAGTCAGGATGAATTCATGAAGGGCTATTGAATCGAAGCATGGAAACAAGAAAGTACAACTAAGCATCTATGTGATAATTATTCTAAAAGCATAGAT
Source organism: Pinus tabuliformis (assembly GCA_031772625.1). NCBI lineage: Eukaryota > Viridiplantae > Streptophyta > Pinopsida > Pinales > Pinaceae > Pinus > Pinus tabuliformis. Next base: position 573,077,932 of record CM062814.1, read on the forward strand.
AGATGACAAGGGAGTAGCCAGATGATGAAAGAACCTGACACACATCTAGAAGGACACTTTCCATGAAGAAGCAATGACATGACGAGCCAAGAAGGAAAGTGATCGATGGTCGGTGCCCTACCAAGAAGAAGTTAGAACAAAGAATTCATTACATCAAAGAAGGAGATCAAGCAACTGAAGGACCCACAAAGAAGAAGTTGATGATGAATGGACAAGTCCCTAGCTAAGAGGGAGTTATAACAAGTTCATAAGTACAAAGGAACTTGGACAAGTACCTTGTTAGAGGATACTTGGGCATATCTTCCTCAATTGAGAGGAAGAGATAGACACAGCATTCTTGTCTTCACTTGGGAAGAAAGAATGGGAGGACTCGGTAATCATTTGGCATCTGATACTCTTTGAGGATGTGTAGGGAATCCAAGACAAGAGTAGGCAAGAGAATCGATATTCTTTGAGGGCTGGGCACCCAAGACAAGAATATTCCTAGAAGGTCATACTCAGTGAACACCATGGTGGGCATGTACCTTGAGAGACAATGATTAAGGTGTCTATAAGTCATTGCTCTCTCCAACATTGTGCTCTAATCTAATGACAGATATAGTTGTTAGTCAAGGCCTTGCTATGGATAATGTTGGTTACTATGATATTATAACAGATGGATTACCAATCCTGTTTCTCTTATGCGAATTCTTCAAGATTGAAAAATAGCCAAACACGTTGTAATGATTTATGAATACCTCCTAAGTTAAGAGGGAGTGTTGTAGAAAGTGTAACTAGGTTAGGTCTTCATAAATGTACTTTTGATATTTGTATTTATTCAAGAAAAGAAATATTATTTTTGTTATATTTATCAATGAGTTTCTTGCTCATTGAAGTAGGTCAAGCACATATTTAAGTGCTTCTAGGAAGTCAAAGAGTCAATGTACCCTTAAGGGCATGTTACACTATGTATAAACTTGTATAAGAGTCAAAGGAAATATCTCCAAGAAAATTCAAGTCCTCTCCATGCAACGACATCCTCCTAGCAGCAAAAATGATGAAGAAACACCAAATCAGCCTACAGTCAACAAGTCGGCCTCAAGTCGGCCTAAAGGAGGGACAACCCTCTATATATAGATGTTGTCCAATCCTCATAACGACCAATACTCACCTTTGAAATCAGTGAGCAAGAGAAATCAAGGAAAAGTGAAGAAGGATGAAGTTTAAGGGATCTCCAAGTGCAACGAAGAAAGAAGGAAGAAAAGCGAAGTTTTGGTACTGTTTCTAGGGCAAAATATAGTCACATATGCAAGAAAAAGGAGGGTTGTCTGTAGTTATATCAGCAGCTAAATCACAGTCATGTATTCATATTGGTTTGGGCTTGAAACTTAGGCCTACAAGGCCTACCACTAGAGTGAATAAGATTCTCTCTCATACGAAGGAGAAAGGAACCAAATACACTACTAAACCTCCCACATGTGCGAGAATTTAGGGTTGTAGAACTGTCATATCAAGTTTGTACCTACACATTGAAGAAGGAGCTCGGTTGGTTAGGAAGAAGGAATAAATCATCATTAGTGAAGGGCTTCACTAAAGACCAAGGATGAGTGTCTCTTCTAGGGCAAGCACAAGAAGGACTACCAACAATTGTAAGAAGAGAAAAGTGTCGAGGGAAGTAGAACGAAGTGTCGGAAGAAGGAGGACTAAGTGTCAGGGAACAAAGTACAGGAAGGAGGAAGGACTTGACTTGTGTTTGGAGGATATTCTAGTCAAGGGTCTAGGGTTTGGCATTGATCAATAAGAAGCTTCAATAAGAGAAATTTACGAAAGGGTTTTCCTCTCTAAGAGAGAGAGGTTTTGGCCCTGGCAGAGAGCCAATATCTTGTGTTCTTGTTTCTTATGTTTTGGTAGCAATTTGATGAAGTAAACACACACACTAATAATAAGAAGAAGATCAAGCTAAGATAAATTGTAAAAGTGCTTCACAAATTGTTATCAAGTTTAGAAGAATCCTATTATACATAACTGCCCTTGATTCTTCAACACAAAGAAAGAAGTGTCGGAAGAAGGAGGACTAGGTATCAGGGAACAAAGTACAGGAAGGAGGAAGGACTTGACTTGTGTTTGGAGGATATTCTAGTCAAGGGTCTAGGGTTTGGCATTGATCAATAAGAAGCTTCAATAAGAAAAATTTACAAAAGGGTTTTCCTCTCTAAGAAAGAGAGGTTTTGGCCCTGGCAGAGAGCCAATATCTTGTGTTCTTGTTTCTTATGTTTTGGTAGCAATTTGATGAAGTAAACACACACACTAATAAGAAGAAGAAGATCAAGCTAAGAGAAATTGTAAAATTGCTTCACAAATTGTTATCAAGTTTAGAAGAATCCTATTATGCATAACTGCCCTTGATTCTTCAACACAAACAAAGGAAATAGGGTTAAATTTTAGAGAGGTTTTATTATCAATTGAAGCTAAATAATCCCATTTTTTTTTTGGAGCAGTTCAAAGTGCCAAGTTTTAATGATTATTACTCTTTATAGAAGGTTGAGAACCTTCAACACTACCTTGTGACGAGTTTGTTGATCCATCTGAAGATTGAGATTGTTATTCCAGTGGTATGATCTTGAAGATTTCATGATTGTAATTACTTCTCCTACAAGGACTAATCATTGGCATTATTCAAGAGACCGTTTTCCTCATTGAGACTGAATCCAATTGTGGGGACGAATCTTTGGTGGAGGCAGATCATTCCAATAATTGTTAGGACAAGTTTCTTTAGCTTATTTTTCTGAGGGTTGAGTTGCTTTGTCTTCTCTTTTGGATTAGGTGTCTTATTGTATCACTTTGTAAACTCTTCATATTAGAATAATAAAATTAACCAACATCTAGTGTTGGAAAAAAAAAATATATATATATATATATATATATATATAGATATAGATATATATATAGATATATATATATATATATATATATATATAGATATATATATATATATAAAATATATATATATATATATATATATATATCTATATATATATATATTCCACTAGTTATTGCAGGGATGATTTTGCATAGTTTCTTTCTAGTTATTATTGCAGAAGAATTTCTTCCATTGGGTTATTATTTTTATTAGTGAGAATTCAAGCCCAATATAGATCAATTTCTCAGAAAGGGTTAATCGATTTTATTGAAGAAAGTAGGGGAGAGGGAAGAGAAGATAAGTATTGAAATCCATTGATTCCAAGCCATAATGTCATCAGTTTACTTTTGGAAACGATGTAGGAATCAACATAGTAATATGTCAGTTGATTCTATGGGCTACAATACTCTTGTGGATAAAAAATCGCAACAGCTTACAGATCAAAAGCAAGAGAAGAACAAGGGTCTTTCTCTCAAAAAATCCATGTTATCCTTCAGTAGTCAAAGAATATTGTCATGTCCCTTCTTAAATCATTTTGGAACAAGATTAATTTTTGTATTATGGGGCCAATTTTGGAGCTAGTGGACCCCATTCGATTTTATGGGGAGATTAGACGTAGGAAAATTTATTTATGTTGTAGTTAAGTTACGCAATTCCTAGTTCGATTTGCATGGAGGTGGTTAAGTTTTGCATGATGGTGGTTAAATGAGGGCCCACGATGGACAACAAATTGGAGGGAAAAGTGCTCCATGAAATCTATATAAGGAAGGCAACTCTCCTCATCTCATTCATTCATCCTTTTGGTTATATCGATTTCTATTTGGTCGCTCGAGATGCTTAGTTGAGTCACTTGTTGTCAACACGAGTTCTTCAAGTGAAGAGCTCACCCTTTCTTAGGGGGGCTTCGAGTGCCACCCTAGGAAGGTTTTCTTTCATTTATTTAGGAGGAGGATCTCAGTGTGATTCCCAGCGATTGCATCCATCTCCAGGTGGTGCATATTACTGAAAGATACAATGAAGAGGAGGTCGAGTTTGCTTGTGGCTTCTTGCAGAGGAGTTTGGGTGAAGGATTTTTTGGAGAGGAGGTATAGGAGGATTGTTGGCATTTGGGAGAAGTTTTGGAGCTGGAGGAATGTGCTACTTCGCAGGGTGATTTTCACACTTCCTGGGCTAGTGCAGAGGCAGCACTAGGTGTTCATGTTCTGGGTAGAGTATCAGTATTTGAGGCTGAAATTTGGTGTGGAGGTTAAGGGAAATATTTGGAGAAGTGATTGCTGCATTTTAATGAGATTGGAGGAGGATTTGGTTGGGGTTTATTGCAGGCCGTTTTCTGGAGAAACTTGGAAGGCGTGGGGGTATTTTAGAGGTCAATTTTTAATTTCAAAATCTGGCCAAACCATTTCAGGGTTTTTCTGGGTTTTCAACAAGGATTTCAAATATAGTGTTTCATAATTTTCTAATCACCAGAGGTGGAGTTTCCAGTCGTATATTTGCAGCAGATATTGTAGAATCGCTAGGGATTGCGTAGGGCATATTGGAGGCCGAATTTTGGAGGTTGGATTCAGCCCAAACCCTTTTTGGGTTTTTTTGGGTTTTTGATAAGGATCCCATATATAAATTTTCAATATTTTCTAAGCACCATAGACGGGGTTTCTTGCAGTTCTTTTCTAAGGACAATGTCGAGCATTAGAGGAGCAGTCATTTCCAGCTTCGAGATTAATGTTTTATCACCTGGGCCTTATCAAGATTTCCCTCGAGGCAATCTCGAGTTCATTTCTCCATATTATTGTACTTGCTACATTTCATTAATAAAATGGCTTAGTTGGTTCATACTTGTGGATTTTTAATAAGCATTTGTTGATTATTTTTATTTCTTGTGTCACAAATTGATTTTATTTTGCATATCACTGTTTATTTAAGTTTTTAATATTACAAATATCTAGAAGAAATATTTAAAAAGAAAGTGTATCTTTGAGTTTGGATACAAATTGAAGGATGCAAAATCCAAAGATGTACTCCTAGAGTTGGACACATTAGATATGGTTTTGTGTCTGATAGAGCAATCGGATTGGAAAAGGTCAAGTTGGGTCTTGAAGCCTTCCATGTTTTCTTTGATACAACCCATGTTCTTGGAGAATCCTTGTGAAGAGGTTAGACTCATAGTTGCCTCTTGTCTCAATGGGATCATGACTTTAACATTGCCACTATCACCTTACAATTGTGAAAATTCCTAAACTGGAATCCCTACTGCAGCAACTGATGATATTTCTCCAACTTGTTAGATTTACATGAACAAGTTATTTGCAGTTTCCTACGGAAAATATTGAAATACATACACTGCAGCCTTCACTTAATTAATTTATATGAGGAAACAATAGACTGAGAAAGAAAGAAAATACAACATAATAACATCGTTATTTTTGGACAAATATCCCCAGAAAAATCTAATGTGTAAAAACTGATGCAGCAAATCTGAGGGTTTTATTATTATGCAGTAGTAAAATCTTAATACATATTTGGAAGCCTTCTCGACAATCCAGTTACAGAGAATAATCATGTCAGAGAGATTTGTGAGATTACCTCAAACTATCACTAGAAATACTGGTTGATCCAGCCCCAAGAAAAATTGCCCCTAGATTTTCTGGTTACCTTTGCAGAGTGTATGTGTCAGCCCAGCGTGAAGCTCTCTGGGGATAGTGTCAATCCTCCGACTAGTCGATTTTCTACCCAGATGATTCGATTTCTACCTCTCAGTCTCACACCTTGGCTCCCGACTTCTGAAACTTGAATTCCCTCTGCAAATTTCAGACTTCCTCTTGGCTTCTGTGTTGTCTCTGTGTAGCTCTGTATCAGCCCCTCTGGCATAGTGTAACCACTGTTGAATCTCCCTCTGCCTTCTCTTCTGAGTATCCTTCGATCGAGAAATTTCCCTTTGGATACAATCCCTGCCCCTCACTGCAAAAGCTCACTTCGAATCTCTCTCCGGTAGCTACTTTGCTTCATAAATTCAATCTTCTAAACTCTCTCGGTGTGTTCTCCAAGTGCCCATCAAGCTTCTTCATATAATCCTCTCATTGATCAATCAATGACCCGGATTAGATCCTAATCAATGCTAGGATAATATTGACTTGATCTCCGCCTTCTTCTAGAAGTTTTTCCCACAATTTATATTAATACCCTTTAATTATTTTGATTTCCTAAGTTTAGACTTAGGGTCCCATTAAAAATAATTAATTATTTTAATAAAATTGTCTCCAGGTGGAATTTCCCAAAATGATTTCTGGGTATTGGAGAATACATGTGTCTAAGCCTCCCTACAAAATTCTAGACTTAGAACACATCCGATGCTACCATAAATCAATAACAATAATGATATCGTGAAGGAGATATTACAGCTGATAGTAGAAACCCTTCAAGGGTTGAACAACATCATACTTCCTACCTTCCAAAAGCAACACAAAATTCTAGAACTCATGACAGAGTTTAAATTTGGCACATTCATGTTAAATCTTGACTGTGACAACTTGATCTTTCAGTTGTTCTAAAACTTTTACACCAGCATTACATCAGTTCATCCAAACCATGTCAAAACATGCATGCAAAATATTGTGTCCTTGTTCTTAGAAGGATATGCTGACATATGCAAGATCCTAAGAGCCAGATTGTTGACCATTTGGAGAAAGGAACTAGTTGTATCACCAGTCGCCTATGATCTAGTAAAAAATTTGGTCATGTAAAACATAAAATTGCTCAGAAGGGTGTTGTCTAGGAAGCAGTTGAAGAAGATTGACGGAGGAAGCAAGAACAAAGGAAATAAAACATGTAGCAAGAATAAACTAAGAATGAGAGGACTATGCTTTATTTGCAAGGGATCTTGGGCACTTAATCGCTCATGTCCAGGTGAAAGGAAGGAAGCAACAAGAATAGAACATAAGGATATTCCCTTAGATCATGGGGAGTCCTCTATAGATGGGTCTATTGATTTTCTGGATGATGAGCATCAATGTGATATTCTTCAGAAATATTCAGAAGTGCAAGTGAAAAATCTACCTAATTTTATTGATGGGTGGACTCCCCTACAACATAGTCCATAGGTATCTTGGAGGATTTCCATAGAGAATATGAGAAGTTAAGTATAGAAAGTAGTCCACCAATGCATCTATGTTTGACGGCTGAAGAGGATGAAAAATAGATTTTCTTCACAGATGTGGGAGGCCAGGAAAACTTGAGTGAGGAGACAACAGTAGTGAACCGAATGAGCATGATCATGACGGGGAGCATGACAGACATAATGTGCAGGATGAACCATTCCCAGAGAGTTGGTTAAAGGCTCAAATTGAAGTCGTGGTCGTGGGGCATCTGGTGTAGACAGGCATAGAGACATTCAACATGGCTTCAGAATCTCCTGTAGAGGACTTTTGAGGAAATATCACTCATTTCAAAACAAATCTTATGATGTTGAAGTAGAAAGTCTCGATAGCTCGAGATGTTATCTTATAGGAAAAACTTGATCTTGCTAAAAAACGTTTATTCTATGAACAAACTCTTATCTTTTTAGAGTATGAATGTTTTGTTATCAATCAAGAAAAGAATCTTTAACCTAGTAAGGACTTTCTGCAGATGAGTATCTTAAAACTCTATCATTATCATCCAAAACTCCCAAAAGAGCCAATTATTCACCCCATCTGATAAAATTTTCCTTTTTTAGAGTGTAATTCTAAAATATACAAAACTTAGAATATAAAGAGTCTCATTACAAGCTTGTTTACCATGGTCATAGGGAAATAATTAAATTGATATTACCAATACTGCATATCAAAGAAGGATAATAGCCAATGATATCATCGATCAGAAGACAAGGGGTCCCATCAAGAGCCAGCTTGTTCAGTTTAGTTAAAACCAATGAATGGCATTGTCATTATTAGGTTACCAAGCCTAGATGATGTCTTTTAAGTAACCTAAAAGAAAAAATTATATTAAAAAGGAAAAAGCGACAAGGTCCAAGTGAGATTCAAAGCAAGTGAATATCATTTTGAAATTTTAAAATTGCTTCAGATGGGACAATGAATCATTGTTGGTTAAAAGATAACCCTATCGAGGCTATGAACGCCTACTGGCAGCAGAGGCTCTATCTGTGATAAATGAGTAAACACCAAAAAACTAATCTATAGAAAACACCTGCTATATCACTTTAACTCTTATTATTGACTGATGCAAACATTTGTATTTATATCATTACAAGAGTAAAGTAGTTGAATAAATAGATTGAGTAAGTGATGATGATTCTAGAGAAATGTTGTTTACTTTATAACTCATGTTATTATTATTCCTATAACTCTAATTACTTTGAAAGTTTTAGAAATTCCATAAAACTACTCAGAGATAGATGGTTCTCCCAAGTGAATCGCCAATTGTTGTACTATGAAACAACCCCCCTATTTATGAATTACAATAGCTAAGGTTAGAGATATAAATGGGGACCATTTTTAGATTTTTAGTCTTAAGATAATAAAACTTGACTCTAAGAAATTGCCTTGAAAAATCTTGCAAAACAACCCAAGGATGAGATCCTCATCGCAAATCGCAAATCACGCTTTTCCATGTGACTATCATAAAACACCTTTAAAAATTTGCGATGCGCGATCAAACCTCCCGCTACGATATCCCGATCATAAGCACCTTGTCATTTTGCAAATTGCACTTCGCAAACTTTGGGTCTTGAAGCCTTCCATGTTTTCTTTGATACAACCCATGTTCTTGGAGAATCCTTGTGAAGAGGTTAGACTCATAGTTGCCTCTTGTCTCAATGGGATCATGACTTTAACATTGCCACTATCACCTTACAATTGTGAAAATTCCTAAACTGGAATCCCTACTGCAGCAACTGATGATATTTCTCCTACTTGTTAGATTTACATGAAAAAGTTATTTGCAGTTTCCTACGGAAAATATTGAAATACATACACTGCAGCCTTCACTTAATTAATTTATATGAGGAAACAATAGACTGAGAAAGAAAGAAAATACAACATAATAACATCGTTATTTTTGGACAAATGTCCCCAGAAAAATCTAATGTGTAAAAACTGATGCAGCAAATCTGAGGGTTTTATTATTATGCAGTAGTAAAATCTTAATACATATTTGGAAGCCTTCTCGACAATCCAGTTACAGAGAATAATCATGTCAGAGAGATTTGTGAGATTACCTCAAACTATCACTAGAAATACTGGCTGATCCAGCCCCTAGAAAAATTGCCCCTAGATTTTCTGGTTACCTTTGCAGAGTGTATGCGTCAGCCCAGCGTGAAGCTCTCTGGGGATAGTGTCAATCCTCCGACTAGTCGATTTTCTACCCAGATGATTCGATTTCTACCTCTCAGTCTCACACCTTGGCTCCCGACTTCTGAAACTTGAATTCCCTCTGCAAATTTCAGACTTCCTCTTGGCTTCTGTGTTGTCTCTGTGTAGCTCTGTATCAGCCCCTCTGGCATAGTGTAACCACTGTTGAATCTCCCTCTGCCTTCTCTGCTGAGTATCCTTCGATCGAGAAATTTCCCTTTGGATACAATCCCTGCCCCTCACTGCAAAAGCTCACTTCGAATCTCTCTCCGATAGCTACTTTGCTTCATAAATTCAATCTTCTAAACTCTCTCGGTGTGTTCTCCAAGTGCCCATCAAGCTTCTTCATATAATCCTCTCATTGATCAATCAATGACCCGGATTAGATCTTAATCAATGCTAGGATAATATTGACTTGATCTCCGCCTTCTTCTAGAAGTTTTTCCCACAATTTATATTAATACCCTTTAATTATTTTGATTTCCTAAGTTTAGACTTAGGGTCCCATTAAAAATAATTAATTATTTTAATAAAATTGTCTCCAGGTGGAATTTCCCAAAAAGATTTCTGGGTATTGGAGAATACATGTGTCTAAGCCTCCCTACAAAATTCTAGACTTAGAACACATCCGATGCTACCATAAATCAATAACAATAATGATATCGTGAAGGAGATATTACAGCTGATAGTAGAAACCCTTCAAGGGTTGAACAACATCATACTTCCTACCTTCCAAAAGCAACACAAAATTCTAGAACTCATGACAGAGTTTAAATTTGGCACATTCATGTTAAATCTTGACTGTGACAACTTGATCTTTCAGTTGTTCTAAAACTTTTACACCAGCATTACATCAGTTCATCCAAACCATGTCAAAACATGCATGCAAAATATTGTGTCCTTGTTCTTAGAAGGATATGCTGACATATGCAAGATACTAAGATCCAAATTGTTGACCATTTGGAGAAAGGAACTAGTTGTATCACCAGTCGCCTATGATCTAGTAAAAAATTTGGTCATGTAAAACATAAAATTGCTCAGAAGGGTGTTGTCTAGGAAGGAGTTGAAGAGGATTGACGGAGGAAGCAAGAACAAAGGAAATAAAACATGTAGCAAGAATAAACTAAGAATGAGAGGACTATGCTTTATTTGCAAGGGATCTTGGGCACTTAATCGCTCATGTCCAGGTGAAAGGAAGGAAGCAACAAGAATAGAACATAAGGATATTCCCTTAGATCATGGGGAGTCCTCTATAGATGGGTCTATTGATTTTCTGGATGATGAGCATCAATGTGATATTATTCAGAAATACTTGCAGGATGACAAGCATTCAGAAGTGCAAGTGAAAAATCTACCTAATTTTATTGATGGGTGGACTCCCCTACAACATAGTCCATAGGTATCTAGGAGGATGTCCATAGAGAATATGAGAAGTTAAGTATAGAAAGTAGTCCACCAATGCATCTATGTGTGACGGCTGAAGAGGATGAAAATTAGATTGTCTTCACAGATGTGGGAGGCCAGGAAAACTTGAGTGAGGAGACAACAGTAGTGAACCGAATGAGCATGATCATGACGGGGAGCATGACAGACATAATGTGCAGGATGAACCATTCCCAGAGAGTTGGTTAAAGGCTCAAATTGAAGTCGTGGTCGTGGGGCATCTGGTGTAGACAGGCATAGAGACATTCAACATGGCTTCAGAATCTCCTGTAGAGGACTTTTGAGGAAATATCACTCATTTCAAAACAAATCTTATGATGTTTAAGTAGAAAGTCTCGATAGCTCGAGATGTTATCTTATAGGAAAAACTTGATCTTGCTAAAAAACGTTTATTCTATGAACAAACTCTTATCTTTTTAGAGTATGAATGTTTTGTTATCAATCAAGAAAAGAATCTTTAACCTAGTAAGGACTTTCTGCAGATGAGTATCTTAAAACTCTATCATTATCATCCAAAACTCCCAAAAGAGCCAATTATTCACCCCATCTGATAAAATTTTCCTTTTTTAGAGTGTAATTCTAAAATATACAAAACTTAGAATATAAAGAATCTCATTACAAGCTTGTTTACCATGGTCATAGGGAAATAATTAAATTGATATTACCAATACTGCATATCAAAGAAGGATAATAGCCAATGATATCATCGATCAGAAGACAAGGGGTCCCATCAAGAGCCAGCTTGTTCAGTTTAGTTAAAACCAATGAATGGCATTGTCATTATTAGGTTACCAAGCCTAGATGATGTCTTTTAAGTAACCTAAAAGAAAAAATTATATTAAAAAGGAAAAAGCGACAAGGTCCAAGTGAGATTCAAAGCAAGTGAATATCATTTTGAAATTTTAAAATTGCTTCAGATGGGACAATGAATCACTGTTGGTTAAAAGATAACCCTATCGAGGCTATAAACGCCTACTGGAAGCAGAGGCTCTATCTGTGATAAATGAGTAAACACCAAAAAACTAATCTATATAAAACACCTACTATATCACTTTAACTCTTATTATTGACTGATGCAAACATTTGTATTTATATCATTATAAGAGTAAAGTAGTTGAATAAATAGGTTGAGTAAGTGATGATGATTCTAGAGAAATGTTGTTTATTTTATAACTCATGTTATTATTATTCCTATAACTCTAATTACTTTGAAAGTTTTAAAAATTCCATAAAACTACTCAGAGATAGATGGTTCTCCCAAGTGAATCACCAATTGTTGTACTATGAAACAACCCCCCTATTTATGAATTACAATAGCTAAGGTTAGAGATATAAATGGGGACCATTTTTAAATTTTTAGTCTTAAGATAATAAAACTTGACTCTAAGAAATTGCCTTGAAAAATCTTGCAAAACAACCCAAGGATGAGATCCTCATCGCAAATCGCAAATCACGCTTTTCCATGTGACTATCATAAAACACCTTTAAAAATTTGCGATGCGCGATCAAACCTCCTGCTACGATATCCCGATCATAAGCACCTTGTCATTTTGCAAATTGCACTTCGCAAACTTTGCAAGTAATTAAGCTATGCCACTACAACGCCCATTAACAATTTGTGAAATGCGATATTGCAACAATCACAATCGCATTTCACCTTATAGAAAAGACAACGCTATATTGTATCCATTTAAAGATTGCGATGTGTGAATAAGAGCAGTAAGCATGTGAAATAATTGCGTTTTAAATACAAAAATGAATGAATTGACAGGTTAATAAATATTTAGCGGCCCAAGGAGAGGTAATCATTTTCCAAGTTATGGGTAGTTAACATTGAGTATCTCATTAAACCTTTCTCACGATCCAAAGTCATTTCAGAAAATCTTTCAGTCTTAATTGCCCGATACTGTCTGTGTTGATATATCTTGTCCATTTCAGGAAAGCTACAAAAGACATGTCATTGAGGAAGGTGATGCAGAAACAGAAAAAGCAGAGCATTGCTGAATCTGAGTTTACAGAGATGGCTCCCATATTCTCTGATATAGTTTGCAATGCTAACGGAGGAGCAACAACTTGGGAGGTCATATACAATAGGCTTGAGGACGAGCATCCTAATATTACTGTCACAAGAGCAACAGCTGACTCAACAAGACCTTAGGGGCTTCAATTCAAGGATGATTCATGTTCATTCCTACATAGGATAGGATCGAGGGCTAAAATCCTCCCATACACGGATATGATTAGGTGGGTGGTCGAAAACCTCACCATAGAAAATAAGCAATTCAAGAATTCAAGAATGGAACTCATGGGATCATTCAGGGCAAAGGACTTGAAGAAAATGTACCATATACCTGACCCTTAGGATATATATGATAAGAAATATGTGGCCAGCTTTGCAAAGAAGAGCCCATACCCCTTCAAGTTGATTCAGGGCTGGAGAGTATTGGACAACAAATTCAAATTTGACAAATTGGGTATGTATGCTATAGCCTCTTTGGAAAACCCCTACAACTATGCAGCTGCTATGTTATGTAGACTATATGGGTTGCCCAATAATTCTAAGTTTTCCATAGAATGGATTCCTCTGATTGATGCCTATGTTAATTCCCACATCATGAATTGGGCCACCATCCTATCTGATAACCTAGCCACCATCATTACTGAATATCGATAGAAGAGAGCCTCCTCTCCAGAGAACCTTCCCCCATTCTATTTTAGTGCCTACATTATGGACGCCATTTGTTTCTGCACTACATTTCCGACCATGGGTTGGAAATGGACCTTACAGGACCCCTACCCTATCCATCTCAGTCATAAGAAAATATGGGAATCCCATTATATACCCCATTTCTATAAAATATGTCATTTTGTTATTTTTCCCCTGCATCAAATAATTTTCAATAAGAAAGCCCCCAGGTTTTCCCAAGAAGCCGCAACAGACCTTCTAGCTGTCGACAAATATTTTATTGAAGAATGGTTTACCTGCATTAGGGTTTTTAGTAGCACAGCCGACCCACATGTCCTTCTTTTGTATGTTTCTGATAAATTGTTAGCAAGGGAAATCACCCACCAGACTGTGGGAAAATGTAATTGAAGTCCTCAAAGAAAGCAAGAAGTTATTATGGCCCTCTTTTCCTATCAAGTGCAGTTTTTTGCTTTAGCAAATTTTAATCATGCTATTAAGGAGTTAGTAAACATGGAAGCCCTCAAGCTTCATACATTACCGAAAAGGAAATTTGATCCAGACAAGGTAGCATATAACATCACTACTGTGGTAAAGCTCAAGCCATATAACCATGAGGATAATGATTTTGAAGCCCTGTTACAATCAGCTGAATCCTTTGAACAAGCGTTCAAATTGGCTAAAGCAAACCTGAGTCTTGAAGATTTTGAAATATTTTGGAAAATTAAGAAATGAAAGGCTCGAAGTAATCCCAATGCACTTGCTAAAGATCGAATATAAGCCTACACCAAGTGTGAATGTTAACAGTGAAGGACCTAGTTCTTGCATAGAGTCTCAGGTGAATACTGAGAAAACACCATATACAGGGAAGGCCCAAGACACATATAATACAGTAGAGTCCAGCAGGAAGTCAGCTGAGAAATAGGTTATGAGCACCCCACCTAAAGAAATTAGTTTAGAGGTCAAAGACAATAGTTTGGAGTAGGAGTGGGATCAGGTTAACTAGAAACAGCAAGACACTCCCAAAATGACAGTTACTAAGAAACAATGGAGTGTCAAACTCCTTTGCATATTCAGGAGAATACAGAGTCCAAGTCTTTGGAAGAGCAGTCCAAATCCATGGATGAGCAGTCCAAGCCTATGGATGAGCAAGAGACAACATCCTAGCAGACTGAGATTATCCCTGCTCTGCCCACATCAGAGATCGTCTTGAAAGTGACCGAAATCCCTCTACTTGATGTGTTTTATAGCCCACTCCATAAGGTTGTAGTAAGGAGAAAGAGGAAAAGGAAAAGGGTAGAAACACCCAAACTCCCACCTGGAAACGAGCCAATGGACATAGTTTGGAGGGACATTCCTTTCAACCCAGCTAAGAACTTTACTAGATTGTCATAGTTCACGAGACCATATGCAACAGCCACAATGGACAAAGCTACTGAATTCTCTACTTTGTTGAGAGAAAAGGAAGAGAGGATTGCATAGCTCGAGCAGCAGCTCGAAACAGAGAAAGCAAGTGTGAAAAGGCAAGCAACTGAGTAGCTTGCCCAATTGCAACAGAGCATGGAGGTCCTGAAAATAAGCCACGAAGTCGATATATCAGCTAAAAACATGCAACTCCAAGAATTGTAGCAAACCATGGGAATATATAATGATGTTCCTACTACCGAGGAGTTTGTTAAAGAGGAGTTTCTTATTTTGATCAATACATAAGAATATATCATGACTCGAGTCAAATGACAATTATGAAGACCGAAACTAGTTACATTTTCCAACACTCTCTCTTAACTAGGGAGGTATTGATAATTGTCCAACCTGTACAAGGAAAATACTCCCTTTAAAAAGTTTTGATAATAAGAGATCTAGATTGATAAGAATCACTCATCATAGCCAACATTGTCACATTACCAGTACCTTGATAGGTACACTATATCTCTCACAATATCATAGCATAATGTTGGGATGCATTCCATAGGACACCATACCAGCTCATCATGGTACATACTCCACCTAAGATACCTAGAGTAATCCTACTATCAGGCCATTCTTATCCAAGTCCATGTGACTTACGATCTTCATCCTAATCCATCACATTACATGACGCAATCATGTTTATCCAAGATGCTTATCCAATCCAAAAGTATCCTTATCCATGTCCATGTACTTGACTTAGGATATCAATCCTAATCCATCATAATACCTTACAAAAGGAGAACCAAACATGTCATCATTCTCCCTATCTATGATGCATGCAATAGACTTACAGTTGTTAGCCTTGGCCTAGTACATGACATAGTGAAAACCAGTGTCCAACCATACTCCCTCTCAATTAGGGAGGATATCCCTATTCTCCTTTTAATCAAAGAAAAGATCCTACTCCTATTCAAGGAGACTCCTTTTACTCCCTCAAACCTAGAGGATATTCCCAACTTCATTAGAGAAGTCATAGCCAAAAGTCCTCTTACTTGTCTTTCATAAAATCACCAGCTATTAGTTTTTTAAAGCTCGCATGACTCCCTCTTTCCTTAGAAATTCATTGTACAAAGCATGCTTCCATTCATCGTATCATGGATCACAGAGCCATCTTCTCACGGTAGGTTCCATGTTATCCATCTTTCACATCACTTTCATCTTGAGTTTATTGATGAAGGAATTCTATTGAACCTTCCCAAACATCAATCTGGTCATAGATTCCTTAAGAAATTGATCTTCCTTCTTGACCTTCAGGTTATCTTCTCACATTTTTACCTTCTAACCCAAAGATGAGCACATCTTGATCTTTATAAATGTCAGGGACCAAATTTTGAGCTTTCTCTCAACATCCACATAGTTGAACGTGCGTCAATTGTCATCATGTATACCTGCAACATCTTTCCAAGTAGAAAAACAACATGTTAACTAGATGACCAATAATAAATATTAACATCAAACTTACCTCACCATGACGACAATCTCGACAAAGCATCAACATCCTCATGGTCCATCTTCATATGACTCTACCTTTATGCATCAGATTGCCCAAGGATCCAACTTGATTACAAAGTTACCATTTTTCTTTTGATAACATCAGTTCCCTTAGGGGATTTATAGTTCCCTTCATTCATCATGCTCATCATGGCATAAGATCATTTTTCTTAGCCATCCTTCTCATTTTTATTCTTTCATTATGTACTTGCAATATTCACTAATAAGTACCACCAAACAAAATATATAAGTACAAGAGCACGATTATGATTTTGACAATATAGGGATTCCATGGTATCTTAGAGAGGGAGAATTCCTAGGGTTTTAAAGTACAAACCATAACCAGTTCTAGGGAGATGATTTCATACCCTAAATTTTATTCAATTCCATCCTTGCTAGGATTTGTCATACACACTAAACTACCTACAAACCCTAGAAACCAAAAGCAAGGGTTTTTATGAGGGAACAAATAGATTAGGGTAAGGGTTTCTTTCTTGACTATGGTTTTCTATTCCAAGCACTATCTAGGGTATATAATCCCTAGATACCAAATACCTTCAACAAGATGAAGAATACAAACCCTAGAGTCAAAAAATGACACAAAACCCTAAAACAATTCATGTTAGACCCTTTATGTATAAAAACAATTATGTGTACTTTATAGTTAAGGACTACATAACTAAGTCCTTCAGGATCACTAGAAATATGCTACAAAACCTTCATCTAGATGCCACAATCTTTTTACTGTTTTCAAGAGTGAAAAATCCAAAGATGTCATAGCCAAAGGTTTCCTTCAAACATACTATTACTTCCAATTATGCCATCGTGCCAAATCAAGATGTTGTTCATAATGTGACTAATTGTTTCATACTGCTATTGTTATCACCAAAAAATTGATCATCTAGCCTAATTTACTAGATGGATCAAAGTACACCATGTAAAGCTAATTTTACCATATTAAAATTGCTTTCACTGTGAGAAATTACTTAATAAACCACCTTTGTTAAGTAATTTATAATTAAACCCATGAAGAATAATTAAATAAATCACTATTTATTTAATTTTTTTCTAGGAATAATTAATTAAATCGTTGTTCAATTATTATTCCTTTTCAAATTTGACTAAATCCCTTAGGAATAATTAAATAAATCATTATTTGTTTTTTATTCCTTAACCAATTTCTTGACATGATAAATAAATCATTTATTTATTTATTATTTCTAAATAAAAGTTTAAATATTGTTTCGCTCCCAACCAAATATAATAAAATATTCCAAGTGGTTATTCCAAGAATGGAGTTAATAATATTTTATTATTGCTCATTATTCGAGGATAACTCAATATTTTGTTATAAATAGAAGGGTTTTCCATTCATTATTCACTTTTGATTATTTTCATTGTTACACTCACTATTGTAACTTTGATCATTTTCATTGTCACACACCATATTTTTGGGTTTACACATTATAGAGGACAGAGACTCTACACGTGCTAAAGACGTTCGAGGATAGCCATAAACTCATCCCATATAGGAGGACTAGTAACATTTATTTTTTCCCTTTACAGGTGTTATAATAAAATTATTCTTTGTATATGTGGTTTCCATTGGATGATTGGAGTTCTTACTATTTATTTTTTCTGTTTAACTATGATTGTGGCATAGATCAGAATTTTGGCAAGTTTTGTTTCTATCAGTTGCTACAGATCTATAATGTTTAGCAGCCATTTATATTGTTGAGATTGTTTGTCAGCCACAATCTTAAGTGGGTTCTTTTTGTACATCTTTGAGAAGAAAACACTACAACAAAATTGATGACTCCACTGGGGATTTTTTGATTGTTGCCAATCACAAAATTGGCGACTCCACTGGTTTTATACTTCAAATCCATAAACTTGGGTGATCTTCGGTTTTTAGCTTAGGGTTTCTTCTTTTTTTTAGCCTCTTAATGTTTCCTAGCCTTTTAACCCTAGATCTGTTAAATTTCTGACTTCCGCAAGCTTTCTTGTCTTTTCCGTAGGTCACAGGAACCAGTCACGACAGAGACGACATTTTTTTCCGAGATTTGTCGACCGGGGATCATGGAGTAGAAATCACAGTTTTTAGCCCAAAATTTGTGATATAGGCTCTAGAGCACACCTTTCAGCCCAAAAAGTGTGATCCCACCGGAAAACAGGTCAGTACCTGCAATGTTGGAAATAATACTGAGAGGGGGGGGTGAATCAGTATTAGCAAATCAATAAAAAAAATTCATTTCCATACTTAGATACATATACACTACTTCAGTTAATGGAACCCGCGTTTATACGCAACTGTGTCTAATGCAACTAGCATATATCCAGAATATTTATGATTCAGTTAATCCATTATATGTTGATCTTTAGTTAGTGCATCAGAACTTCATTAACCATATGAACAGTAAGCAGGTGCAGTAAAACAGAATAGATCATCACACACAAGAAGCACACATGAACACCATGATATAAGGTGGAAACCCAATGTGGGTGAAAACCACCTGCTGCAAGTCGTCTCTATCTTCTTTTAATAAGAAACTTCATTTTACAATATTTTTGTACTGGTGCAGTCTTATACCAGTACACAGGCTTCTACCTGCAGAAGGCTACAACCTTCTCTCATTCTCCAGACTCTCTTGGAAGGGAGCTACAACCCCCTTAGCTCTTGTACTAGCCGATCCATTTACTAGTACGTAGGTGCCGGCCTACTGAAATGCTCCAACCTTTACTCGTTCTCCAGCTACTACTGGAAGGGAGCTACCACCCCCTTTGCTCTTGTACTAGCTGATGTACTAGTACGTAGGTGTCGACCTACAGAAGGCTACAACCTTCTCTTTCTTCCTCCAGGTACCACGTTTCATAAATTTTCAAATTGGATACTCCTAAAGCACAACACCATAATTTGAAGGCCACGTTTCATCCAATTTTCATACTGGACCCATCAATATCATTGAAGCACAAAAACAATCAATAATAGCATCATCAAACTCTAAATCACTGAAACACTGAAACCCTGTCAACAACACAGTCACCAGAACACAGAGCAGACAACAGAACTCTGCAATAACAATCAAACCCAACTGCAACTTCAAATATCATACTTCATAATGTATACGCTCCTACGATGAACCAAACCCGCGTACATACGCGCTTTCTCCAAGGCCAACCCGCGTACAGATCTATAAATATTCAATCATGACTTGCAGCTATTTCAAACTTAAGTTATACCCAGTTTAGAACATTACATACGTCAGTATACAGATCTAGAATAAGCATAATCAACCATATAGAGATAGTTCATTTCAAACCATTTGATCCTGAACTATCCTTAGATCTTGTTCTCCATCAACCGGTGAGATTCCTCCTTAGCTCAGATCAATCAATGCATCATAAACCCATAACCTGCATACTGGATCTCATACTTCATCAGATATTCAAGACTTTCTCAATGCATTTGCCTAATGATCTTCTTCTCCTTTTATAGTCTTAGGCCTTACTCAATACCATGGTCCATAACCATTAAGAACCAATACTAGGGACCCAATACCTAGGTTCAACACTTCGGACGCAATACCAAGGACCAAAACCATAGGTCTAAATACCACGGACCCAAAAATAAGCTTTCCCACATGTACGTGCTTTTCCGTGCTTGAAAGTGCGTGCATATGCATACGCGACTTTTGATCAGCAATCCCGTGTGTATATGTGTCTTTGTATATAAAGAACCTGCATGTATACCCTACTTGGTATATAGCGAACCTGCGTATATACGCGACTTGGTACATAGTGAACCTGTGTATAACCTTCCTCTATACGCGACTTGGTATATAGTGAACCTGCGTATATACTCATCTTTCTTCATTCTTTGTAGTCTGATCATCAATTCTTTGCTACTGACCTGCTGCACTATAATCTGTCATCTTGCCATCAAGGACAACACTTGTATCATAATGTCAACAATCTCCCCCTTTGGACTTGATGGCAAAGCTAACTTGTCATACTAAGAACTGTCATCTAATTCCTTTGAGCTGTCCTACATCCCATGTATTCTGTCACATCTGATATCTCTTCTGTAGATTCATCTAGTTATATATAAGTGATTTGTTCTTCTACGAGTGGGTTGCCATCAAGTACAACACATGCATCATAATGCCAACATGCTATTTCTGGGTTTTTGGGTTTTTCTTAGATTTGTTTCTGGGTTTTGCTAAGAGTTGTTTGTTGAGTTCTTTGACCTCTATCTCATCCCACTTAGGCCTTGATCTACTCTGACTTACTTGTCGAAGTGAAATTTAGGCCCCCCTGGGGCTTCTAGTACGCTTCCACCTTTATAGGAGGAGTTTAGCTAAGTGAGTAGTCTGAGTTCCTGCAACACTTTCAGCCATATTTTCCGGATCTGTACCCTTCTATTTCAGATATATAAATATAGGTCGTCACCATCCATAGTTTCATATTACAACTTGTTTGGTCATTGGCCTTAAGGTCCCATCATTTTCCCTATGTGTTTCACCCATCTCCCTATCTTTTTGCAGCAATCTTCTTTCTAGTTTTTTGCTATTGTTGCACCACTTTCCAACAACCTAGTGTCACTTGATCCCAGTCACACTGAAAATTAGATCTTTTGACCTTTTTAGTGTGTTTTTTGTCGATTTAGCCACCAACCAGCACAGTGTTTGCAAACCTAGTTTGGGTGGGGTTTAGTTAATTGTTTTGTTCATTTTTTGTTCTTAATTTCAGTTTATTTTCAGCAAGCTTTTTTCTTTTTGCCAAACACAATATGGACTTAATAAATAAATACACTCACACATACAAGAACACCTTAAGCGAAGGGTGCTTGGTTTACACCGCCAAGCCAAGACTTAACATAATAAATTTATCTCCCCTCATTGAGACAAAGGCATATTGTTGATCTCCCTTCACCATTTCCATGTCACGTGTGTCTTACCACCATTGTGCCACCAAGGCATTTGTCGCGGAGACTATTAGGCCTTCACCCCTAGTTTCCTCTTGGGCATATTACCCCTCCCCATCATATTCAAGTTCATAGCCCTCTGAGTCCCCATATAGACTCTTCTCCTCATTCATCTGATTCCTCATCTGATTTTGAGCCTCTTTCACCGCATATCGTCACCATGTCTAGACCCACAGCTGGTGCAGGAACCCAACCTGGTGTTGGCTCCGGTTCTATCCCGATGGTCACATCAAGTGGGACAGTCTTAGGAACTGTTCTGGCAGCCCCTCTGCTCCCTTTTATGACAGGGTTAAGTCTACTGATTTTAGCCAGTTGATAAACGACCCAATACACCACAATGTTGGTTGGCCTTCTATGCCAACTAAGCTTCCCTCAGACATCCCAAAGTTTGAGGGTAATGCTGTAGAGGATCCTACCAACCATGTGTGATCCTTCCACATGTGGTGTTCGTCCAACACCATTACCGATGACTCCAGTCGTCTTCGGCTCTTCCAACGCACGCTCATGGTATGTAGACCAGCCCGCCACATCTCATTCTATTTTCATGATGCTTGCTAAAGCGTTCCTCTCATATTTCTAGTTATCTCTCTGGTACGACACTAGTATGAAGTTATTGACCTCATTCCATCAGTCCTCTGCCACTCACCTTTCTGACCATGTTCAAGAGTAGTGTAGAAGGAGGAGCACATGTTGTGCCCCACCCTTCGAAGACCATGTCTATCTAGATTGGTTTCTTAGGAGCCTTTTAGCACCCATTGGAAAAGATGTCGCATCCCATTTTCCTCGTACCAAGGAAGAATCTCTCCAAACCGCTCTAACATATGACCTGATTTATGCACAATTTAGTTATATCTATATCGTCATTCCAAAACTCTCTCATCTTGGAACTGCTAATGCACCGAAGGCATTTCACGTCACCGACAATATCGTTGGAACCCTTTCACACCCTTCGCCATATACTCAACAAAGATATGGCTATTTGAAGGGGGGCACCAGTTCCTATAACCCTCATGCCCCTCCTACTAGCAACGTGTTTTCAAGGCCCCAACCTATCCATCAAACTGTTGCTCCTCCTTATGCACAACCGAGAGCTCTAGCCCCTCAAGCATTAGAGCCACAGCCTCCCATGCATCCTCAACCACCGCCCCCTTAGGGTCAAGTGTTTGCACAGCAAAGTGCGACCAATCCCCAAAATTTGAAGAAAAAGAATAAGGGGAAAGGTAACAAGGGTAATCAAGTTAATCAAGGTAATCAAACTAGTGAACCCTAGGGGAACCAACCGAACACCAACAACCAGCAACAAGGTAGTCAGCCCAAGCAGAAAAAGGTTATTCATACAAACAAGCCTTGTGCATGTTGTGGTGTACATGGCCATTATACACATGAGTGTCCTCTGTTACCCCAGATGTGCAAAATGTGGGAAGCTTAAGCAGCTTCTAGAGGTCAACAATTTCCTCAGAATCTTGTGCCATCTCAACTAGCAATGCTTACAAATCATTTCCCTCAGCAAGGATTTGTTGTTGCTCAACCTCAGCCAGGTCAAGCAGCCCATCCCCCCCAACCTTCTGGTCCTGGTGACTACCAGATCCTTATGATTAATTCTGAAGAAGTTAACCCCTCCGATCAACAGTCATCTCCTCAGCACTCCAATGTTGCCATCCTAGCTGAGCCCTCTGGATCCACCCCCCTAGGACCTCCTTTGTTTGTGGGTGTCTCTCTTATGTTTCCACCAGGAACTGTTCCTTGAGGTATCAACCATCCAGGATGTTAGGTCCCTATAATACTAGTGATTCCCCCATTACTATTGTTGTTGTATCCCTTATTGTTATTGTTGTGCCTCTATTGTCCTCATATTGTTATTATTGTGTCCCATAGAATCCCACTATTGTTATTTTTGTGTCTTTATATTATTATTGTTAGGTCGGCTTTGGTTATATTGTGACCCCTTAGACTCCTATATATAGAAAGGGGGTTTTGTCATTTGAATCATCTAAGAATTGTTCATTTGTGTAATGTAAAGGAGGTTTCCCCCTCGAACAGGCTTATTTCTAAGGTGTTGATCTATCTTTTCTATCTTTTTGTGAGTTGGTTTCATAACATTTGATATCAGAGCTTTGGATTCTAGGGTTTCACTACTCCAGACAGGTCATCGTGGAATTTTCACTATAACTTTTTCGCTACAAAGTTTGAGAAGCTAAAATCAAAACCCATTTGAGATAGAATCAACCTGAACCTTGGGCCCGAATTTAAAATCTTGTCTCACTACATTTTCGGAGATATAATCTGAGGAATTTAGGGTTTTTACGGACCCCCGAATTACATTCAAAACAGGTGACCTTGGGAAGATCATCATAACTTGCGTTTTGAGCATCAGATTGAATTTTTGTAAGAAGTTACATAAATAGGATGGACTATAGTTTTTTGGGTATCATTTTCAGAACCTAAGGTTGAAACGGTGACCCGCAGCATGTCATACAAGTTCGCTCTACTGAACCAGTCTATACTCAGGTCATCGTGGGAGATTTGGTATAACTCTTCATTGGATAATCCAATATTGATCAGACTTATGGGGTTAGCAAGATTACTCAAAGGGTTACCGCAGGAAGAAATTTCAGACCTTGGAGATCCACAATTACAGAGATACATCAGATTCAATATCGAGCTCCTACAAAGTGAAAAAGGGTGTGTAGTTTTTTTTTAATTTTTGCATAAGATTGGTTTGAAAAATTAGTTTGAAGGAATTCAAAGGGCATAGTGAAGCATTATTATTGGTAATTGATGCCCCAAATAAATAAAATGGAAACACCTAGTAAGTGACCTGAAATCTCTAGCATGACTCATGAGGAAGAGGAAGAAATGTGACATGATATATCAAAATTATGAGACGAAGTGCAACAAATTTCACTCGCACAAAAAGTAATAGAAGCTAAGATGGATGGTTTAAACAAAGACATAGAAGCTAAGATGTATGGCGTGGAAGCTAAGATGGATGTTTTAAAGAAAGGCATAGAAGCTAAGATGAATGATGTGGAAGCTAAGATGAATGATGTGGAAGCTAAGATGGATGGCGTGGAAGCTAGGATGGATAATTTAAAGAAAGGCATGGAAGATTTGAAAATAGATTTGACAAATTTTCTACAAGAAATGCTTACTAATGGCGAAATGGTAGTAAAGGAAACTCATGATGAGAACAAAATAAATGTTAATCATGATTTGATAGACTCTAACGTTGGATCAAAGAACCACCATGTTCCAAAGATTGATATGAGGAAGTTTGATGGCAAGGATCCCGGAACATGGATACTACAAATGGAGCAATTTTTCGATCTCCATAATATGCAAAACACACAAAAGGTACCCATTGCAACTTTATATTTGGAACCAAATCAGTTTGTATGGTATCGATGGCTTTGCTCTCGTAAACAAATTGTCACTTGGGCTATTCTTACGGATGAAATGATAGCACATTATGAGGATACAAAAAGCAACACTTTTTTTAGCCAATTGATAAATCTCAAACAAAAGGGTTCAATGATGGAGCACATTGAGGACTTCCAAAAATTGAATATAAGGGTAAAAGATATTCCAGAGGACCATAGGATTGATGTGTTCATAGGGACTTTAAAAGATAACATCCAACATGAGGTTCACCTTTGGGAACCAGATTCATTGGACAAGGCATTCAGGTTGGAAAGAAAAATGGAAAGCAAAATTATGGCAACAAGGAAGACTACCACTCACAATCATAAAGATGGAAGTGTTGCTGCCCCTAGCCATCCACAACCTACAAGGTTGACACCACAACAATTGGAATAAAAAAGAGCAAAAGGGCTTTGTTACAGTTGTGATAGCAAATACACTAAAGGTCATAAGTGTGCCGAGAAGAAATTATTTTACATATATTGTGAAGAGGAGGAAGAAAAGGAACAAGAAACGTCAAAAGAAGAGGATATACACCAGGAACAAACCCTAGAAAAAGAAGAAATGAATCTGACCATATCTTGTAATGCATTGGCTAGAATTACCACTCCTCAAATTATAAAGATGGAAGGGCATATCAAGAAGAAAAAGGTAATAGTGTTGACTGATTTGGGAAGTACCCATAATTTTATTCATTGTAAGGTAGCCAAGGAATTGAATTGCTTCCTATATCCAGCACCAGAGTGTCAAGTGATGGTTGCAAGTGGAGGAACCATAAATTTCTCAGGAAAGTGCCATAATATCAATCTATCCATGGGAGAATATGTATTGAATAGCCCAATGCTTTCCATTCCAATGGGTGGTGCTGATGTTGTACTAGGAGTCCAATGCCTACAATCCTTGGGTACAATAGCTTTCCATTTTCAAGAACTTTTCATGAAATTCTCTTCAGAAGGAAACGAAGTTGAATTAAGGGATATCAAAGGGAAACTAGGAAAGTTAATAAGCTCTAAAGAAATGACAAAGCTTCTAAAGAAAGAATAGTGAGGCATAATTGCACAATTATGTTCACTAGAGGTTCCCACATCGAAATCATCCATTTCTCCAGATCTCCAAAAATTCTTGGACAATCATTCCAAGGTATTTGAGACTCCCAAAGGCCTCCCACCTATTCATGATCATGATCATGCTACTAATTTGATTCCAGGAAGTGTTACTCCAAACATCAAGCCTTATAGATATCCCTATGTCCAAAAGAGTGAAATTGAACGTATGGTTGCAGAACTGCTAGAGGCTGGTATAATTCAACCTAGTCAAAGGTCGTTCTCTACTCCAGTAGTATTGGTTCACAAGAAGGATGGATCATGGCACATGTGTCCAGATTATAGGGAGCTCAACAAGCTCACTATTAAAGATAAATTTCCCATTCCTCTCATTGATGAATTATTGGATGAATTGCATGGATCAATTTTCTTCGCCAAGTTGGATCTTCATTCAAGATATCATCAAATTAGAATGAAGACTGAATACCTTCCAAAAATAGCATTTAGAACTCATGAGGGTCATTATGAATTTTTATTCATGCCTTTTGGCCTTACTAATGCACCTTTTACATTTCAAGGTTTGATGAATTTCATTTTCAAACCCTTTCTTAGAAAATTTGTGTTAGTATTTTTTGATGATATACTAATCTACAACAAGTCTTGGAAGGATCATGTCCAACATGTTGACATGGTGCTCAAACTATTGGAGGAGAAACAATTATATGCAAAAATCTCCAATTGTTTCTTTCGAGTACAAGAGGTGGAATATTTGGGTCATATTGTATCTCGTGAAGGTGTTAAGGTAGACCCTAGCAAAATTAAAACCATTAAGGGATCGAAAATCCCCACATCCATAAAGCATCTACGAGGATTTCTCGGGTTGACAAGGTATTATCGCAAGTTTGTTAAGAATTATGGGATAATAACAGCACCTCTAACAACATTACTGAAGAAAGATGCATTTTCATGGACTCCTGAAGCAACGAAGGCCTTTGAACATCTTAAAGAGGCAATGTGCCAAGCACGAGTCTTAGCTACACCAGACTTCACAAAAACCTTTATTGTGGAATGTGATGCCTCAGGAAATGGAATTACTGTTATTTTAATTCAAGAAGAAAGACTCATTTCTTTTGAAAGTCGTCCAATCAAAGGAAAGTATTTACACAAATCTATTTATGAAAAGGAAATGTTGGCAATAATACATGCACTTAAGAAATGACGACCCTACCTAATGGGAAGACACTTCAAGGTAAAAAAAGATCATGATAGTCTTAAATACTTTTTATAACAAACATTATCTTCAGAAGAGTAGCAAAAATGGGTCACAAAGATGTTGGGTTATGACTTTGAAATCATCTACAAAAAAGGGAAGCAAAATGTTGTGGCAGATGCACTCTCAAGAAAGGATGAGGATGTGGAAGCATTTCTTTGCACCATTTCTATTATCCAACCAAATTGGATAAACAAAGCAAGGGATGAATGGAAGAATGACGAGGAAGTGTGGGCACTCATTCAAAAGATACAACAAGATCCTAGTAAATCTGATACATTTAGCTGGAAAAATGATTCGTTATGGTACAAGGATTGGTTATACCTATGTAAGAATTCCCAACTAAAACAAAAGATTCTTAGGGAATTGCACACCTCTCCCTTAGGAGGGCATTCAGGATTTCTAAAAACCTACCACAAGGTTAAGAAGGATTTTTTTGGGATGGCCTTAAATCAGATATTCAAAAGTTTGTGGCGGAATGTTTGGTTTTCCAACAAAATAAAGTTGAAACAATTAAGACCCCAGGACTATTACAACCTTTATCCATTCCAAGCCAACGTTGGGAGGAGGTTTCAATGGATTTTATCACAGGTTTACCCAAGTCCGAAGGAAAGAGAGTTATCATGGTGGTAATTGACAAACTTACCAAGTATGCACACTTTTGTGCATTATCTCATCCATTTAAAGCAAGTACAGTTTCTACTGCATTTATGGAAACAATTCAAAAGCTACATGGAAACCCAAAGATTATTGTAAGCGACAGAGATCCAATTTTTACTGGAAATTTTTAGACAGAATTATTTTCTTGTCTTGGTACTCAGTTAGCTCCTAGCTCATCTTATCATCCTCAATCTGATGGGCAAACTGAGATAGTAAACAAATGTTTGGAAGGATATCTTCGTTGCTTTGTATTTGATGAAAAAACACAATGGGTCAAATGGTTTCCTTTGGCTGAATGCTGGTATAACACTTCCTTCCATACTGCAACAAAAATGGCCCCATTTATGGCACTTTATGGATATCATCCACCATCCATCACATCATATTTAAGAGAAAATTCTAAGGTTCAAGCAGTGGAAGATCACATCGAGCATCAGCAACAAGTTCTCCAACTCTTAAAGGATAACCTCACCTTGGCATAGAATAGAATGAAACAGCAGGCAGATCAACATCGTAGCAAAAGAAGTTTTGATGTAGGTGATTGGGTATTCCTACGGCTACAACCATATAAAAAAATGTCCCTCAAGCAAGCTAAGAAGGATAATAAATTATCACCAAAGTATTATGGTCCATACAAGGTGTTGCAAAAGATAGGTACTATGGCATACAAATTGGAGCTTCCTGCAACTTCCCGAGTGCACCCAATTTTCCATGTTTCATGCTTAAAGAAGGTTATAGGTGACAAGCTTCTAGTTCAAACAATATTGCTAGAACTTGAAGAGGAAGGAAAAATCATATTGGAACCTAAAGCAGTCAAAGAAACAAGAACTCAATAACTACGAAATTGATCAATTTCAGAGTATCTCATCAAATGGAAGAACTTACCCATTAAAGATTCCACATGGGAGGATGAGAATTTTATACAAAAAAAATCTAGAACTACTCAAGCATTACACTTTTTTGAAGGAGAGGGGCATGTTAGGTCCCTATAATACTAGTGATTCCCCCATTACTATTTTCGATGTATCCCTTATTATTATTGTTGTGCCCCTATTGTCCCGTTGATGCCTCGAAAATCGCTGCAACAACATAGGGGAAACCACCCGGTCCGGACCTTAGTACAGCTCCTTTTCCGTTTGGAATAGTGGCTCCGACTGGGGATAATGGGACCAGTTTCCCAAAAATTATAGGTAAATGGGATGGATGAATGACTTATAGAATATGCTAGCAATAAGCGAATAATTAAAACTATCAGCAAAGTATGATAACTATAATCTATCCCGGGGACTTATTGATTTCTAAAGTGTAGCGTTTGATGGTTTGTGCTCTTAAGACAGACATATAGATGACTCCATCTCTAAATCATAGATATTAAATCATTCAAGACTGCTGTGCATAAATAGTTACGCAAAGCGATAACAGCGAAATTACCACACTTTATCATTTATATCATTGTTACATGCATGATTAAAGGAAAAGGCATATCGCTAAACATCCAATAGTGGAATGAGATAGAGATTTGATGTTACAGCACATACATGTATTCAACAATAGCAAGAATAATTACACAACAATTCATATAAAAGGAATGAATACAGATACAGATAAAAGTACCATATAAGCTGCTTAACACTCCCATATATCAATCGCTATGTCGCAGTTCTTCCTTCGACTCAGAAAACATCCCCAACAAAAGACAGTAGTGCGCAATTGCATAAAGAAACTTCCTTGTCAAATTAAGAACGATTGGTCGAGTTTCATAAAAGAATATAGGCTGAAGCATAGTAGTGCAAACTTCAGTCTTTAAGTCTATTACAAAATTTTATGACCCTTTCCAAAACAATGAAAGGGTCTATAAATACTAAGCTAATCTAAATATCTAATAAACAGAAATCCTACATAATTGGCATCAATAAATATTGATCGTATTTCCTGGAGCGATCTGGCAATCGGCGGCAATGATTCATCAGGTAGGCTCTTTGCCTTTAAACCTGAGCTGACTTATCGCTAGCATTGGCTCTACTTCAGGCGGTTTGTTGAGGCGCGAACTGAGCTGAGCGGCGTATGTGGCATCTTGAATATCGGGAATTATACACCCGAGTGCAGCAGTCAAACACTTGAGGGTAGACCTTTGTGGGTGTGGCTTGATCAGAAAGAGCCAATATGCATCGAAAGTCAAAGTGTTAACCCCAGCGATTAATCTCCCCTTCTCTTCTAATTCAGGATAACTTGTTTGCTCAATCACATTTCCTGTTGTTATTCTTCCAGGTGTACACTAGGAGATCATGTTTGCCAGGTAGAGGGTGTTGTTGACCAGATCAATCATATTGCTGGCAGTTAATTTACATCTTGAAGCCGCCCTTTCTGCTTTCATCACTTGAGTGTGCCATTCTGTAAAGAGTATGTCCTTGTATGTTTCTTGGATTCTAGGCAAATTCGCTGCTTTTCCCACATCAAAATCTTGCCAGTCAAGATGTCCACTTATGATCTCATCGGCCTGGTCTAACTCATTCCTGGCCTTCTCTACCTGCTGATTAATGGATGTAGTTAGCTCGCACAATGGTTCTGCCTCAGTGAGTTGATTACACAGGAGTCTAATCTGTGATATTAAAGCATTGTTTATTTGCGATGCTTCTGCTCTGAAATCCTCCACCTTTTGGGTGCCCTTTATGACTTCGAGCCGTGATGATAATTGAGCTATTTGCTCGTCCTTCGTTTTGATCATCAGCTCATTTGCTGTCCTCAACTGTGCCGATGCCTCTGATAACTCCTTTTGTTTCTGGATCGCGCTTTGGTCGATCCTCTGCCTTTCTTCCTGCAATTGCTGGGTCAATTGATCGTTCATTTGCTGTTGTACCAGCAATTGCTCCTCTGCTTGCGCTGCCTTCTGCTTTGTCTCAGTCAATTGTGCCTGTAATGCAAAAATATCTTGGTCCTTAGTCTTCAGTAGAAGACTTACCTCCGATGCCTTGTCGATAGTTGCTGCAGAATAGGCACCTGCATACTGTGACAGCTTTGTTAGGTCATCGGAGGGGTCCAATTCCTCCTTCCATACTACATTAACCATCACTGTTTGCTCTGGAAAGATAGAAGGTTGATCAA
The DNA here is from genome assembly GCA_031772625.1 of Pinus tabuliformis. Taxonomy (NCBI): domain Eukaryota; kingdom Viridiplantae; phylum Streptophyta; class Pinopsida; order Pinales; family Pinaceae; genus Pinus; species Pinus tabuliformis. The sequence goes on from CM062814.1 coordinate 573,108,738, forward strand.
TCCTTCGTCTTTTCCTTGATCGCTTCGCCACTGCTCTATGCCTTGGGCTGTAGAAAACATCCAAGGGAGGAATATCTTCCACTTGGAGAACAATTTGATTGGAAGGGTCTTTAGGAATTACCTCAACATCCTGGGAAATGGGTGGGCCGCTGGTTCCACTTAGAACCTGAGGAGAAGTGATGTCCTGCGTATCATTTGTCTTGGAAGTGTCCCCATATTTTGAACATTCCAATCCACTGATGATGGAATGAAATTGCTGCCATTCTTGAAATAGCTTGGGGTCTATGGTAGTGTCCACATTGACATCGGTGGTTTTCTTCTGCTGCTCTTCTTGCTCTTTCCTCTGCTGCTCTTCTTGCTCTCTCCTCTGTTTTTCTTCTTGTTCCCTTTTCTGCCTATCTGCCAGTTCTTTTTCCTATTTTTCTTCTTTTTCCCTCTTCTGCTGTGCCTCTACCTCTTTCTTCTTTTTCTCTTCTTGTTCCATTTGCGCTCTCTGTTGTTTTTCTGCTTGTTCTTTCCTTTGCCTTTCCACTTGTTCTTTGCTCTGCCTTTCTGCCTGTTGCTTCTTCTGATTTTCCTCCTGTTGCTTCTTCTGATCTTTTGTTATAACAGGAGGTTGGCTTGACTGTTGCCGACCAGGCTCGCTTGAAGACGTCGCTGGGGTTGTTGCCAGTAAATCTAGAGGCAGAGTTTGCAACCTCTGCTCCCTAAGTTTATTGAACTCAGTTACCCCTTCATCATTATATTTCAATCGAGCAAGTTCTCTAGCTTGACCTATTGTTTCGTTTGAAACAAATAGGTCGTCAAACCAATCTTCTTGATGGTCACATTTTGTTAATTTGGCCTGTTCTAATGCAGTATAGGCGTGTTTGTTTGGATCATATAGCCTATTCGGAATAGTGGCCAGGGTTAAGGACTGAATCTTTGTGGCTTCCTTTTCTGCGTGTTTGAGATCATGCAGAGTATAAAAACCAATTCTCAAGGGAAAAGAGGGCCAGCCCCTCTTCTTTTCTTTCTTGAGAGTCTGTGTAGTACTCTCTGCCATAATTTGATAGGAGACTTCTCTTGCTAGCAGTTTATCTGGAATATACAAAGGGAGAACATGTGGATTGGCTTGGCTGCCGAAAACCCTAATGTAGGTAAATCTCTCTTCTCCAAACCAACTTGCTACCGCCGGTAAATCGAAGGAAGCTAGATAGGAGATTCTGGGAATGGGCTTATCAAAAATAGAATAATGAATGGGAACCATAAAGCCATTGCAGATTTGGTACAAATGGTGCTTGTAAGAAGATTTCCACAATTTCTGGTGGTATATATGAATGGGTGAGGGGTCTTGGGCAGTCCACCTCCAACCGAGGACGGGAAACTCAGAATTGAAACATAACGTATCTAAAATATATGCACTATAATAAAACGGGGGAATTTTCCTTTCAGTAACAACAGAACCTTTTCTAAAATCACGAACAGCTACGGCTAGCTTATCAGAGAGAATAGTAGCCCAATCCATAATTATGCTGTTTACTGCTGCTTCCATTAGAGGAACCATCTCTATGGTAAAATTAGCAGAATCATGTAATCCCCATAGCCTACACATCATTATCCCCGCATAACAATAGGGGGAAGCCAAAGAATCGACTGAGTACTTACCGGAAGACTCGTGCTTGTGTTTGGCTGGATTCTGCCTCCAATCCCGGATGGGTTCGGATTCCACTTCATTATCACTTGCAAATTTCTCCAGGAACGTCTTGTTATACACCTTCTCTGGCTCAGGCAAATGATACATTTGCCTCAGATGCTCTGGTTTGAACGATCCAAAAATCCTCCCATCTCTGGTGCTAAAAGTTCTGTCGAGGATTGGAATTTCCTCAATTGCCCATCGCACGACGTCTGTGTAAGGGAAAATCTGTTCTCTGGCCGCTATCCTATGAAGGAAAGAGTCGACTAAGTCTTTGAGAGTGGAATCAGACTTGCGAGCAGGATCCGCAGTAGCTTCCGTCACTGCCTTTTCTGGTTGTTCGGCTTCAATCAAATTATACGTGCCTTGCCATGTAGCTCTGGTAAGACCCGTGCATGTAGTATCTGATATTAAGCCCTTCTTTTTATCCGTGGCAGCTTGTCCTGTAACTGATGTAGCAGCGGAACCCGCGGTCTTCTTAGATTTCTTTCCCATCATGCTCAGGTTTCTGTTAGAAGATGAATTATGCACAAAGGCAAGAAAAACCGTAACATAGAAATATAATAATGAGGACTTATGGTGGGAGAGATATATCAATCGAAGCGTGCTGAGAGATTAACTCTCAAAAATGGCTGCGGATCCAATCAATGAGAAGATATTGCGGATATATTAAATGGCCGTTTAAGGCCTGCTACTCCTTAAATGCTTATTACACCATTATCCGGTTGAATGACTCCCTTAAGCGTGCAATGGATATTTTGGCGGTTGAGCGCAGGTGATCGTTAATCGAAGGGGAAAAACTTTAAATATGAATACATCACCTTATCCCTCCATTTAATGGCTTTTTCGAAATCCGCGTTCTATCGATCGAATATCAATAATACTTTAGATCTTCAAGCTATGCCTTTTGAAATTCCGATCGCCGATAGCGATATCGCATCGCTTTAGGAGAATAGGTGTTATATAATCATAAGTATAGGATCCTCCCGAATGCCGATTGCGACGTCGCATCGGATTAGTGCGAAGAAATATGACAAGGTGCTTTTAGAGTGATTTGCCGATTCCCCGATTGCCGATATCGCATCGCATCAGGGATAAGACCTGGGCGCCTTATTAATGTGCATGGGATGTTGCCGACTGCCGATTGCACAATTGCATCGGATCGGAGTAAATGACTTAATCTGCCTTGACCGCATATGGAGTATCGCCGATAGCCGATCGCCGATATCGCATCGCATCGGAGCTTATGTTATGTGCGTTTTTAAGATGTGTATGAAGTGTTGCCAATCGCCGATTGCGATATCGCATCGAGGGTAATCAATGTGCCGCTTATTTATATTTCTTATGTCATTGCGATATGCGATCTTGCGATCGCTTTATCGCAATGACAAAGATTTGCCTTATTTCTTTAAAGGGTTTTTTCAAAAGGGTTTTATGAAATGAATTCATTTGATTATCGGACCTCTTTTGAACAATAAAAGAATTGATACCAATTAAACTTTGAAGGGACCCATTTCATACGTTAATATTTATAAGTAAAGATGATATGAAATGGGGGGTTGTTGTAGAGCACAACAATTGGCGATTCGCTGGAAGAACCAATTATCTTTTTCAAAAATAGAAACATTTAAACTTTTTCAAAAATAGAGTTTCAATCAATGGGGAAATTTCTAATATAACTAGATTTCTATATATTCTGAAAAATGAAACTATTTTGTTGACTTCCTCTTTTTTAAGAAAATAAAAGCATTCTAAGCTTTAAAATAGGCCTTTATTGGTTTATAATGATAAAATAGAATACCTTTCCAAATCAGCCTTTATAGTAAACTCATCTGTCATAGGTAGAGCCTCTGCTGCCAGCAAACATCTATAGTTTCGACAGGGATACCTTTTAACCGTGTGGTTGTCAATTGTCCCATCCAATTAAGAGTGTGATTAACAGAATGAATTCAAAATATTTTTTCATATTTTGTACTTCATTTCCTTTTTTCTTCTTTGTCATTGATAAGATAAAAAGCCATTGTCCTGGTTTGGTGGCCAGCTGTTGACAATGCCACTCACTGATAGTAGTCTAACTGAACAAGCTGGCTCGTGATGAGACCCCCTGTCTTGTAATTTCAAGCCATTACCCTGTTTTGGTTTGCAGTATTGGTAATGTCAGATAAACTATTTCTCTGTGAACATGGTAAGCAGGCTTGTAATAAGACCTCTTATCTTTTAATATCTTATTTTTTAGAATTACACTCTGAATAATCATAAACTTTGATGAATGGGGTGAACAAATTTCTCCTTAAGAGTAAATGGATGACAGGGTAAGAGTTGAAGATGCTGAAATTGGATTGATTTCTATCTTAGTATGGATAACCTTTAGAGACCAATTTAAAAACAGAAAATGATTTACAATATTTCTATGCTTTGGGAGGAGTTGACAAAACTTGAATTGTGATTTCAGAATACAAAGATATCTAATTTCCTAGAAATTATCCTTTTTGGTTAAAAGTTCTATCATTTTAAAAGTAAATGTTCATACTCGTTCTGTGGGACAACTTTTCAAACACAGCAAAAGGTCAATGGGAGACATCTCTCAACCTTATTTCCTAAAATCCTACAAACTATAAAATACTACTGAAATGAAAGGAGAAGGGGTTACCTCCTCAGTTAAAGAATTTCTTCAAGACAAGGCCATTAACAGGGAGAGAATCTCTCAAACCTGATAAATCTTGCAATATAAAGGTTGAATGGCCTATCTTCTCACAGATATGAAATGGTCCAAGCCACAATCTCTGGAACTTGGAGTGTTTACCCTTGTCTTCATGGGCTTTGTCCCATTTCAGAACTAAATCACCGACTTGGAATTGTTTTGAACCGGATGAGACTGAATCAAAAGCTGCTTTGATGACTTGTTGATGTTTGGCATGGATAACCTTGGCTTTTTCTCTTTCCTCTTCTAATTTTAGAATCTGGTCATGTCTAAACTGAATAGAAGAGGAAGGAGTTTCCTCAATAAACTGCACTAGGGCTAAAGAAGGAAGAACAAGATTTGTGGGTAAGATTACTTCTTTTCCATAGACAAGATTAAATGGGGAAGTTCCAATAGAAGCTTTCTGTGTTATCCTATCAGCCCATATTGCAAACACTAAGGATTTGTGCCAATTTCTCTGATTTTGTTCGATAGTTCGCTTAATGATTTTAATCAGATTCTTATTAGTAGATTCTGCTAAACCATTTCCTTGGGGATAGTAATTAGCAAAATATTTTAACTTAAATCCTCTTTTAATAGCGAAATCAAACATAGCATTGCCTGAAAAGTAAGATGCATTATCAAAAACAAGAGCGTTTGGGACACCAAACCTGGTAATAATGAATTGGTCTATGAATTCAATGATTGCTTCAGAATTTGTTGTCTTTAAAGGGATTGCCTCAACCCACTTTGTAAAGTAATCGGTAGCAGTAAGGATATACTTATGCTGTTTGGAAGATGCTGGAGTAATCTCCCCAATGATATCCAATCCCCATTGTTCAAATGGTTGCTCAATGTTGATTGGTTGCAGAGGGAAAGTTGATTTACGTTGTCTTCCGCTAGCAGTTTGACAATTGAGGCATTTCCTTACGTACTCATGAGCATCTTTAAACAAAGTAGGCCAATAGTAACCAGCATGAATAATTTTGTGAGCTGTTGTGTCAGCTCTGAAATGTCCTCCTGCTGGTCCATCATGTAACTCCTGCAAAACCTTTTGGGCTTCAGGTTTCTCAAGACATCTTAACAAGATAGAATCATAATTCTGCCTAAAAAGCACGTCATCAATGATTGTAAAATTCTTCGCTTTTAACCTAATGGCCCTTTTGTTTTTGTAAGACAAATTCAGAGGTGCATAACCATTCTTTAAATAAAAGATTAAATCTGCATATTGAGATCCAGAATCAGTAACACTTATCTGATTAATTTCTTGAGTTTGATCTGTATCGCTTGATTCTGGAATGTTGGATGCTCCTGCCAATATCCCGCAAAAACCTTGGCCCCTAACAATCTTTGCTGGCCTAATTTCTAAGTCATACTCTTGAAGCGCTGTGACCCAATTTGCCCTTTTTTCACCTAGCTCTTTTTGGATTAATAGTTGCCTAACTGCCGGGAAAGGAACTATTACTTTTGTATGATTTTTCAAAAGGAAGGGTCTATAATGTTTGACCGCTTTAAATACAGCAAAGGCTTGTTTTTCTACATCGGAGTAATTTAATTCGGCACCCTGAAGATTTGAGCTGAAGAATGATATGGGTGCTTCCAAATTGTGAGCATTTGGCTGCGTGAGAACTGCAGCATAAGACACATTGGATGCAATGGTATACAATGTAAAATGATTAGAAAAATTTGGAGTATTCAAGGCTGGGGCATTGATTATTGATTGCTTGATTACATCAAAAGCTTGCTTTTCTGCTGATCCCCACTTGAAGACTGAATTCTTCTTGATCATTGTCTGAAGTGGTAATATAATTTGAGAAAAATCTGGAACAAATCGTTTAACAAAATTGATCTGGCCTAAAAATGACTGCATCGACTTTTTATTGTGTGGGAAAGGGATTTCAGAAATTTCCTTGATCCGATCAGGATCGATATAAATGCCATCTTTGGACACAATAAAGCCTAAGAGTTTTCCTTGATCAAGAGCAAAGAAAGACTTTTTTGGGTTCAGAGAAATACCATATCTTTTGCATCGCTGAAAGATTTGTTTAAGTCATGCAAATGATTATACCTCTTCTTAGAAAATACAGTAATATCGTCTAGATAGACGACTACTGTTCGATTAATCAACCCTCTAAAGGCTATATCCATAGCTCTCTGGAATGTCGCTCCTGCATTTATAAGTCCGAAAGGCATTTTCTGATATGCATATGTTCCCCATTTTGTTCTGAATGTGGTTTTAAGTTGGTCATCAGGATGAACCAGAACTTGGTTATATCCTGAGAATCCATCAAGAAAGGACATCAATTCAGAGCCTGCTACTGATTGGAGTATTTGCTCCATAGTAGGTAATGGGAAGTTATCTTTCAAGCTCGCTTTGTTCAGGTTCCTGAAATCAATACAAATTTGAATGTCGCCATTTTTCTTTCTGACTGGCACCATATTAGAGACCCAGTTTGAGTGTCGGACAGGGAAAATAATCTTGGCTTTCAAGAGCTTGTTAAGTTCTGACTTTATCTGGCTCTCTAAATTTGGATGTATTTTTCTTAACTTCTGCTGAATTGGTTTCTGATCGGGAAGCATAGGAATGGTATGTTGGATAATAGATGTATCATATGTCTTCAAATCATCATACTTCCAAGCAAAGACCTGTTTGTTTTTTCTTAACAGTTTGATGAATGCCTCCTTCTCTTCCAAGGAAAGTCCTAATCCTAAATTGATGTTTTGAGGAGCATGGTCAGTACCTAGATTTATCAATTCAAACCTAAGGGTAGAACTTTGAAGCTTTGCATTAATTACAGGTTTAAACCTGTCTTTGATATCATAAAGATCTTCGAGCTTTACCACTGGTTTAGGAATTGAATTTTCCTGAGGTATTTCTTTCATTTGTAGATCATGGTCATTTTCCTCAATAATTTGATTGTCATAGGACTTTTCAGAAGTTAGAAATTGCAAAATATCTTCATCATGGTTAAATACTCTCCAATTAGTGACATTGTCAGGAATTGAAGGCCTAAAAAGCAATTCTACGGAAAATCTATCAAGGCTGTAGTCTTCAGAAGGTAGAAGCTTGGAAGCTACATTGGCTAGTAGGTCGGCTGCCGAGTTTTGCGACCTAGGAATGGAGGAAATGTTAAATGCTGAAAAGTGTGAGGTAAGATCCTGTACTAGCGATTGATAATGCTTGAGGTGATTTGAAAGACAATGAATTGCATTCCTCACCTGTTTAACAATGATTTCCGAATCGCCGAATACATTTAGATATTGCACTTTAAGGTCGATTGCTTTATATAATCCCTGGACTAAAGCTTCATATTCGGCTGTGTTGTTAGTGCAGTCAAATTCTAACCTACAAGACAGCATTGTCTTTTCTCCTTGTGGACTAACCAAAATGCAACCTGCTCCTGAGCCCTCGCTGGACTTAGAGCCATCAAAATATAAAGACCAAAATAAAGGAGTATTAACAAAAATATTTACATTTTCCTCAGCATCATTAAAACATCTAGACTTATCAGTTTGTGAAAAAATTTCAATCTGAGATGTAAAATGATTAACTGAAAAAGGAGATGGTTGGGCAACAAAGTTGCCAAAGAATGACTCTGACGAATAATTCCCCAAAATGTTGTTGTTGAATGCTACAGGTTGGTTTTCTTGCTCAAATTCAGTAACTGTGTGGGTCATGTGCTTCTCTCGATCGATCCTTATTTGATTTGGCTTTCCCTTGTAGGGAAGCCACATATGTGACCAATCTGTGGAAATATACCCATGCAATTTTTCAGACCAATCCCTACTCAAAATTAAACCGTAGAATTCAAGTATGTCAGCTATTAAGATGTCAATCCTCTGTACAATTCTGGGATCGGCAAACAACCTGATAGTTATGGAATTAATTTCTCCCACAACCTGCACTTTGGTCCTGTCCAACTGTACAATATGAATAGCGGATTTCTGAGGTTCAATGTTCAGTTTAGCGCAAACTGAAGCTGGCATTATGTTAGATGATGCCCCTGAATCAATTAGACAGTTGTGCAGGTTTCTGTTATAAATCTCATAGGTCAGCAGGAAGGGTGGAGTATGAGAATTCAATCTATCTCCAATTAGAACTGAATCGGTAGCTTCAACCATACCTGGAGGAGGTTGGCCTGAATCATTAGCAGCTTTTGCACTGGGAAGGGGTGTAGAGGGAACAACATTCAATTCTTTGAGAAGTAGTTTTTGCTGATGCTTTAATTTACTAAGCTCAAACATAGTTATGTTTGCTTTAGTTTTCTTCATGTCATCAACAATGTTATATTCCATTGAATCGGATACCACTAATGTTTTGGATGTTGAAGGAGAATTAGAAGTTGAAGGCTGGTTTTGGGGAACTACTACAGGCGACTTCTTTGGGGGAACTTTTTCCTTTGTTGTGGTAGCACCTGCACTCCTTTTCTTTGAAGTTGCTTGGGCAGGTTCAGAAGTACTTTTACTTCTTGTAGTAACCGGAAAGGCTTCTTCTTCATTCTCGGTATCAGAGTTAGGGAGTATAAAATCCCACATTCCGTGGCATTCAGCTACTTCTTCTTCATCATCAGTTTGTGAGGTTGTTTCCTCTTCCTCTTCTTCTTGCTTTGAATCTGCGTTAGATATAACATTCGGTGGCTTTGTTTCAGTTTTCTTATAAGTCCTAAATGGTCTTTTGTTTGAGGTTTCGGCCACCTGCTTCTTTATTTCAACCATTTCGTTAGACAAAGTTTTCAGGACTTTTTGTAAACCCTCCATGTCGTATGGGTCCTTTGGGGTTTTCTTCTTGGAATCCTCTTTAAATGAGACTATTTTGGCTTTTCTGTCTTCCAAAGCAGCTTTCTTCTCTAGAGCATTGATGCGCTTTTCCACAGCAAGTGCTTCTCTCATGTTTTCAGCTAAGGTAGGTTTCCCAGCCCTGTCCACAAAAATGGCTATGTTGGCAGGTAGGGCGGTAATATACCATTCGCTTCGAATTTGTTCACTTGGTTTGGAAGCTGTAGGGATTTTATTCAGGAGTTTATTAAATCTGGCGTTAAATTCCTTTATTGGTTCCCTATGCTCTATTCTCAGATTGGAGAGGTCATTTATTAAAGTAGCTAAGGACCTATCATCTCCATATTTGGTAAGAAACTGCTCTTGGCAAGTGTTCCAACTGGTAATTGAACCAGAGGGTAAGGAAAAATACCAGGATCCTGCTGATCCTTGCAAGGTGTAAGGGAAGAGTCTTACAACAACATCTTGTTCTGTCACTCCTTTCAAGTTAACTGCTAACATAAAATTATTAATGTGTTCTTCAGCCTGGGTCCCGTCATCTGGGTTGAATTTAGGTAGCCATTTTTCAGGAGCATCTGGTAGAGGATGCAATGGTGCAGGCATGTTGACTGCACCTGGCCTAGTCCATGGGTCTGCCATTATAATAGCAACAGTGGTTGATACTACTGTTGGAATTCCAGATGTATGGGAAGGATTTAATGATGAGGAGTGAACAGGTTGGGATGTTGAGGCTTCTAATCCCTGGTGAACGACAATATGTAATGGGGGAGTGGATGGTTGACTTTGCAGAGGAGAAGATGCAATGGAGGTCGTGGATGAAAGCTCTTCACTATCAGATCCTTCAGTAATTTTCTTTGCCTTTTTCCTTTTGGGTAAAGGGAACTCAGTGGGTTCAATACCGATTTTTTCGCTCTGAAGTCTAGTGAGAGGATGAGTTAGATTGAACTGCGAAGTCGCACTGCTTTGTGATACCTCAGATTTCTATGGTGAAATTGAGAAGCTCTAAAGTTTATGGATTAGAGACTGGACTTTAGGTGATTCAAGACTTAATTGTTCTGGGGTATGATGGGTTTGACCAGTGGTAGTTGATTCCCCTTCTCCTTGTTTGGATACCGGCGAACCAGTATGCAAATGGGAAGATCGAGGGGATACGGAGGGAGAATTACTCTTAGAATGGCTTATAGGTTTTGACTTATGTGCCATTCACAGTTGAGGCCCTCCTTCTAGCGCCAATTATGTTGATGCCTCGAAAATCACTGCAACAACATAGGGGAAACCACCCGGTCCGGACCTTAGTACAGCTCCTTTTCCGTTTGGAATAGTGGCTCCGACTGGGGATAATGGGACCAGTTTCCCAAAAATTATAGGTAAACGGGATGGATGAATGACTTATAGAATATGCTAGCGATAAGCGAATAATTAAAACTATCAGCAAAGTATGATAACTATAATCTATCCCGGGGACTTATTGATTTCTAAAGCGTAGCGTTTGATGGTTTGTGCTCTTAAGACAGGCATATAGATGACTCCATCTCTAAAACATAGATATTAAATCATTCAAGACTGCTGTGCATAAATAGTTACGCAAAGCGATAACAGCGAAATTACCACACTTTATCATTTATATCATTGTTACATGCATGATTAAAGGAAAAGGCATATCGCTAAACATCCAATAGTGGAATGAGATAGAGATTTGTTGTTACAGCACATACATGTATTCAACAATAGCAAGAATCATTACACAACAATTCATATAAAAGGAATGAATACAGATACAGATAAAAGTACCATATAAGCTGCTTAACACTCCCATATATCAATCGCTATGTCGCAGTTCTTCCTTCGACTCAGAAAACATCCCCAACAAAAGACAGTAGTGCGCAATTGCATAAAGAAACTTCCTTGTCAAATTAAGAACGATTGGTCGAGTTTCATAAAAGAATATAGGCTGAAGCACAGTAGTGCAAACTTCAGTCTTTAAGTCTATTACAAAATTTTACGACCCTTTCCAAAACAATGAAAGGGTCTATAAATACTAAGCTAATCTAAATATCTAATAAACAGAAATCCTACATAATTGGCATCAATAAATATTGATCGTATTTCCTGGAGCGATCTGGCAATCGGCGGCAATGATTCATCAGGTAGGCTCTTTGCCTTTAAACCTGAGCTGACTTATCGCTAGCATTGGCTCTACTTCAGGCGGTTTGTTGAGGCGCGAACTGAGCTGAGCGGCGTATGTGGCATCTTGAATATCGGGAATTATACACCCGAGTGCATCAGTCAAACACTTGAGGGCAGACCTTTGTGTGTGTGGCTTGATCAGAAAGAGCCAATATGCATCGAAAGTCAAAGTGTTAACCCCAGCGATTAATCTCCCCTTCTCTTCTAATTCAGGATAACTTGTTTGCTCAATCACATTTCCTGTTGTTATTCTTCCAGGTGTACACTGGGAGATCATGTTTGCCAGGTAGAGGGTGTTGTTGACCAGATCAATCATATTGCTGGCAGTTAATTTACATCTTGAAGCCGCCCTTTCTGCTTTCATCACTTGAGTGTGCCATTCTGTAAAGAGTATGTCCTTGTATGTTTCTTGGATTCTAGGCAAATTCGCTACTTTTCCCACATCAGAATCTTGCCAGTCAAGATGTCCACTTATGATCTCATCGGCCTGGTCTAACTCATTCCTGGCCTTCTCTACCTACTGATTAATGGATGTAGTTAGCTCGCACAATGGTTCTGCCTCAGTGAGTTGATTACACAGGAGTCTAATCTGCGATATTAAAGCACTGTTTATTTGCGATGCTTCTGCTCTGAAATTCTCCACCTTTTGGGTGCCCTTTATGACTTCGAGCCGTGATGATAATTGAGCTATTTGCTCGTCCTTCGTTTTGATCATCAGCTCATTTGTTGTCCTCAACTGTGCCAATGCCTCCGATAACTCCTTTTGTTTCTGGATCGCGCTTTGGTCGATCCTCTGCCTTTCTTCCTGCAATTGCTGGGTCAATTGATCATTCATTTGCTGTTGTACCAGCAATTGCTCCTCTGCTTGCGCTGCCTTCTGCTTTGTCTCGGTCAATTCTGCCTGTAATGCAAAAATATCTTGGTCCTTAGTCTTCAGTAGAAGACTTACCTCCGATGCCTTGTCGATAGTTTCTGCAGAATAGGCACCTGCATACTGTGACAGCTTTGTTAGGTCATCGGAGGGGTCCAATTCCTCCTTCCATACTACATTACCCGTGACTGTTTGCTCTGGAAAGATAGAAGGTTGATCAATCCTTCGTCTTTTCCTTGATCGCTTCGCCACTGCTCTATGCCTTGGGCTATAGAAAACATCCAAGGGAGGAATATCTTCCACTTGGAGAACAATTTGATCGGAAGGGTCTTTAGGAATTACCTCAACATCCTGGGAAATGGGTGGGCCGCAGGTTCCACTTAGAACCTGAGGAGAAGTGATGTCTTGCGTATCATTTGTCTTGGAAGTGTCCCCATCTTTTGAACATTCCAATCCACTGATGATGGAATGAAATTGCTGCCATTCTTGAAATAGCTTGGGGTCTATGGTAGTGTCCACATTGACATCGGTGGTTTTCTTCTGCTGCTCTTCTTGCTCTTTCCTCTGCTGCTCTTCTTGCTCTCTCCTCTGTTTTTCTTCTTGTTCCCTTTTCTGCCTATCTGCCAGTTCTTTTTCCTGTTTTTCTTCTTGTTCCCTCTTCTGTTGTGCGTCTACCTCTTTCTTCTTTTTCTCTTCTTGTTCCATTTGCGCTCTCTGTTGTTTTTCTGCTTGTTCTTTCCTTTGCCTTTCCACTTGTTCTTTTCTCTGCCTTTCTACCTGTTGCTTCTTCTGATTTTGCTCCTGTTGCTTCTTCTGATCTTTTGTTATAACAGGAGGCTGGCTTGACTGTTGCCGACCAGGCTTGCTTGAAGACGTCGTTGGGGTTGTTGCCAGTAAATCTAGAGGCAGAGTTTGCAACCTCTGCTCCCTAAGTTTATTGAACTCAGTTACCCCTTCATAATTATATTTCAATCGAGCAAGTTCTCTAGCTTGACATATTGTTTCGTTTGAAACAAATAGGTCATCAAACCAATCTTCTTGATGGTCACATTTTGTTAATTTGGCCTGTTCTAATGCAGTATAGGCGTGTTTGTTTGGATCATATAGCCTATTCGGAATAGTGGCCAGGGTTAAGGACTGAATCTTTGTGGCTTCCTTTTCTGTGTGTTTGAGATCATGCAGAGTATAAACACCAATTCTCAAGGGAAAAGAGGGCCAGCCCCTCTTCTTTTCTTTCTTGAGAGTCTGTGTAGTACTCTCTGCCATAATTTGATAGGAGACTTCTCTTGCTAGCAGTTTATCTGGAATATACAAAGGGAGAACATGCGGATTGGCTTGGCTGCCGAAAACCCTAATGTAGGTAAATCTCTCTTCTCCAAACCAACTTGCTACCGCCGGTAAATCGAAGGAAGCTAGATAGGAGATTCTGGGAATGGACTTATCAAAAATAGAATAATGAATGGGAACCATAAAGCCATTGCAGATTTGGTACAAATGGTGCTTGTAAGAAGATTTCCACAATTTCTGGTGGTATATATGAATGGGTGAGGGGTCTTGGGTAGTCCACCTCCAACCGAGGACGGGAAACTCAGAATTGAAACATAACGTATCTAAAATATATGCACTGTAATAAAACGGGGGAATTTTCCTTTCAGTAACAACAGAACCTTTTCTAAAATCACGAACAGGTACGGCTAGCTTATCAGAGAGAATAGTAGCCCAATCCATAATTATGTTGTTTACTGCTGCTTCCATTAGAGGAACCATCTCTATGGTAAAATTAGCAGAATCATGTAATCCCCATAGCCTACACATCATTATCCCCGCATAACAATAGGGGGAAGCCAAAGAATCGACTAAGTACTTATCGGAAGACTCGTGCTTGTGTTTGGCTGGATTCTGCCTCCAATCCCGGATGGGTTCGGATTCCACTTCATTATCACTTGCAAATTTCTCCAGGAACGTCTTGTTATACACCTTCTCTGGCTCAGGCAAATGATACATTTGCCTCAGATGCTCTGGTTTGAACGATCCAAAAATCCTCCCATCTCTGGTGCTAAAAGTTCTGTTGAGGATTGGAATTTCCTCAATTGCCCATTGCACGACGTCTGTGTAGGGGAGAATCTGTTCTCTGGCCGCTATCCTGTGAAGGAAAGAGTCGACTAAGTCTTTGAGAGTGGAATCAGACTTGCGAGTAGGATCCGCAGTAGCTTCCGTCACTTCCTTTTATGGTTGTTCGGCTTCAATCAAATTATACGTGCCTTGCCATGTAGCTCTGGTAAGACCCGTGCATGTAGTATCTGATATTAAGCCCTTCTTTTTATCCATGGCAGCTTGTCCTGCAACTGATGTAGCAACGGAACCCGCGGTCTTCTTAGATTTCTTTCCCATCATGCTCAGGTTTCTGTTAGAAGATGAATTCTGCACAAAGGCAAGAAAAACCGTAACATAGAAATATAATAATGAGGACTTATGGTGGGAGAGATATATCAATCGAAGCGTGCTGAGAGATTAACTCTCAAAAATGGCTGCGGATCCAATCAATGAGAAGATATTGCAGATATATTAAATGGCCGTTTAAGGCCTGCTACTCCTTAAATGCTTATTACACCATTATCCGGTTGAATGACTCCCTTAAGCGTGCAATGGATATTTTGGCGGTTGAGCGCAGGTGATCGTTAATCGAAGGGGCAAAATTTTAAATATGAATACATCACCTTATCCCTCCATTTAACGGCTTTTTCGAAATCCGCGTTCTATCGATCGGATATCAATAATACTTTAGATCTTCAAGCTATGCCTTTTGAAATTCCGATCGCCGATAGCGATATCGCATCGCTTTAGGAGAATAGGTGTTATATAATCATAAGTATAGGATCCTCCCGAATGCCGATTGCGACGTCGCATCGAATTAGTGCGAAGAAATATGACAAGGTGCATTTAGAGTGATTTGCCGATTCCCCGATTGCCGATATCACATCGCATCGGGGATAAGACCTGGGCGCCTTATTAATGTGCATGGGATGTTGCCGACTGCCGATTGCGCAATTGCATCGGATCGGAGTAAATGACTTAATCTGCCTTGACTGCATATGGAGTATCGCCGATAGCCGATCGCCGATATCGCGTCGCGTCGGAGCTTATGTTATGTGCATTTTTAAGATGTGTATGAAGTGTTGCCGATCACCGATTGCGATATCGCATCGGGGGTAATCAATGTGCCGCTTATTTATATTTCTTATGTCATTGCGATATGCGATCTTGCGATCGCTTTATCGCAATGACAAAGATTTGCCTTATTTCTTTAAAGGGTTTTTTCAAAAGGGTTTTATGAAATGAATTCATTTGATTATCGGACCTCTTTTGAACAATAAAAGAATTGATACCAATTAAACTTTGAAGGGACCCATTTCATACGTTAATATTTATAAGTAAAGATGATATGAAATGGGGGGTTGTTGTAGAGCACAACATGTCCCCATATTGTTATTATTGTGCCCCATAGAATCCCACTATTGTTATTTTTGTGCCTTTATATTATTATTGTTAGGTCGTCTTTGGTTATATTGTGACCCCTTACACTCCTATATATAGAAAGGAGGTTTTGCTAGTTGAATCATCTAAGAATTGTTCATTTGTGTAATGTAAAGGAGGTTGCCCCCTCAAAGAGGCTTATTTATAAGGTGGTGATCTATCTTTTCTATCTTTTTGTGAGTTGGTTTCATAACACAGGACCTATTCCTCCACAACATTACCCTATAGGTGAGATACCTTTCTTATTCCCCCCTCCAGGATTTTTTCTATCCTTGTCAAGGCTTCGTTGGTCCTTCCTAACATGACTTTGGGGATCCCAGTATGGTACATCGATCCCCCTGTAAGCATTCTTCCTGATCAACTAAGACCTTATCATGCTTTGACCCTGGTTCAACTGGTCCCTACGGCCCCGGCCACTACTTCAGTTTTGTCACAACCTCAACAAGAACCCACTCATGTTGCACAAGCATATGGACAGGGGGACAAAGCTAAGAGGAAATAACCAAAGGACAAGGCTCCCTAAGCTCCTCCAGCCCCTAAGGCCCCAAGGTCGTCACCTTCATGTGCTTTGTGTAAAATTGTTGGGCACACCACCAATAATTGTCCTGAGCTTCCTCATCTCAAACCTTTGGTTCATGAAATGTTCCCTAAGTCAAATATCCTTGAAGTCCATGTTAACTTACCAGGTCCACCCAAGAAACTCAGAATGTTGCGCACAAATCACCCTTGTGCCCTGTGTGATCATCATGGTCACTATTCCCATTGTTGCCCTCGTCTCGATGAATTTCGCGATTGCCTTGAAGCGCTTCGCGAATACGAGGCCACTCGTAGTGGAACACCTACTCCTCTACCCATGGATTCTATTGCCCCTAGTCAATCATAACAGGGGGACTCTATTCCCACCATCGTGATCCCTCCCCCCAATGTCAAGATGACAGACACAACAGGCCATATTCTTTACCTATCGTCATCCTTGAGTTCCTCGCAGGCAAACCTTTCTGAGGTTTCTGTGCACGCTTCTATCGAACCTCTTTCAACATAATCCATGGTCTCAACATCCATTGATCCTCCATCTACTATCTCGTCGTCTACCATTCAAGATGATGCGTATGTTAACCTTCTTTCTCAGGTTGATGCACCAGGTAACGTCGTCGCATCGTGTATTCAGTATTCCTCCCGTCCGCCCATCTCCCAGCCTGATGAGGACATCATGGAAGCTATGTCTACCCCTGATTACCCTTGAACTTAGGCAAGGGGGCATAGTTTAGGAGGATTCTGAAGGCCATTACCTTCCTAATTCTCCTAATGCACTCTATCTCAATAAACTTTGCTCATAGCATATCCCTTTGATTTGCGTGTCTTTTTTTCTGCCATGAAGATAGGTAGATTGCATCATCTCATCCATTGTCTTTTGCACCTTTCAGATGGATCCATCATCCACACAGTATATCGGTCATGCCGACTGTGTGAGTCGCTTCTCCAGGAATCTAACCTCGATAGCCTAGGCCATTTTCACCCCCTTGCATAAGTTAGTCCTTTCGAACAACGTGTGCATTGGATCCGCCACCAATAACCATGCTAATATGATGCAGTGATAGGTTTGTTAGTCTATGCCCTTGCCCATCGCATCCTTCATCTTCATGTTCGTTTAGATTCCTTACTACTTGTCATGTAATTGAATGGTGTGTATCATGTGCATAACGAAGTCCTATTTAGAAAATATCTACGAGTTAATTTGTTGGTACGTGAATTTGAAACCATTACGTTAGTAACATTCCTAGAGCCCAAAATAACTATGTAGATACCATTGCAAATAACATTCTAGATTGGAATTTATCACATGTATACCACAAAACACAACCATAAACACATCACATGGCGAACCATCATTGTCATCTAAAAATGCATACTCATATTATGTATCACTTAAAACATATAAGTATTTGGATTCCACCACTCTAAATACATCCAGTATGCCCATAGAATACTAGGAGGACACATAGGCCCCTACATCTCCTCATCATCCTTTTGGAGGATCTCGTGCCAAGTTTTTCGGTGATGCTTGAATCCCTTTTTCAAGCACTCGGAACACAATGGCGCTCCACAAACTCCTCCTGATAGGGGGCATCATTCGCACCTTTGCATACCAGATCAGTCCCCTCCATCAAATATGTTTGCAGGCAATATCCCATGCTTGAGGGCATGATGGTTTTCCCCTGGCCATCTTCTCAATTGATTAACATAAGTCTCGGCCTAGATCCCATAGGATCTAGGTATGGTTGATTATCCTCCCATTCCTTGGATAATTTGTCCTACCAGCCTCTTCGGCAAGCCATATGCACATCGTATATCATAGATGTTTGATACAATATCTTCAAATATTCTACTCGATGTCCACATAGTCCCCATGTTTGACTTAGTGGGTGAGAATGATTCTAGACCTCCTCTAGTAATTCATTCTCGTTTTCCTCTTCGCTTTATTCTTCACCAGGAACCATCTTTCCAAGAAGCATTAAGGCCATCTTTAGACAAGGCCACTTGCCTGAAAGTTACAGATCTCAATTCCGATAGTTGGTTTGTCCGCTATGATCTCCACAAGATTTAGAGCCTTCTCCTCCTCCCAAATTGGAGGGAAAACACCCTTTTATAGGAAAACCCACAGTTTTTCTATCGCACATTGCGACCAGGAACTATTAGAACTATTGGAAATCTATCATCGAGTACTATAATGGGTATTTCATAATTTTTTATGATTTGACACTTCACCCGGAAGCCATTTTTCCAAGAAGGGTCATTTCGTCGCCTCTCAAAATCGGATTTGTTCTTATGTGATGCTTGTACTTTAGGGACCACCTTCCCTTAATACTTGTCATACCACGTGCTGATTTTCTTCATGAGTAACCATCATTTACTCATGTTTTCATGGTCCCCACCGAGCCTATTCTGTGTGGCAGCATCACCAAGTCACCCTTGTTCAGAGCATCCGTGATGAGTCATCCTTGCATCCATGGAGTCTGTTTCGCGTCCCATTCTATCATGTCACAGTATTCCATCCATATTTTCATACCATTCATATTGTGTTTCCCATTTTGGCCTCCACTCATACTGTCCCCATCCGCTCCGAAATTGCGTCAGTCGCTGCCAGGTCAACTATGCATTTTATGCTCTGACAAGGGAAGTCGTCTGTTTGTCCCTTGGTCCCATCATTTTCCATTGTCCCTAGTGCCAATCCATCAACCACGTTACTATTTTCCCTCGTTCCTTAGTTGAGGATCCTCATTGCTTCACCTATGGCGGACCCTATTCTGTTGACATCAGCACATTTATTCCATAATAACGGCCTAGAGGGTAGTGTATCTTGGTTCCATCTTCCATTCTTGTTCAGTACCTTGGATTGAGCAGAGGGACTCATCATTTCCCTTTGACTTGGTTATTTTATGATCGTGATTCATACACTTGACGGTCCAGTGATGCAACAGATTGTACCAGTGATTCCCGGGTGTGTGTGAGATGTTTCAAACCTCATGAAGGGGTGGCCCTTCAGGTAGCCCCCCACATGCCCGGATGCATTCCTATTATGCTACAGACTCAGATGCAATTATGTAGATTTGATGGGTTATGTTCCTACCGATTGTAGTGTTCATAGAATGCATGTCTCCTTTAGATGATCCATTTAATTTTACAGAGCCCTTCCCTGTTTAGGAGGGCTTCTCCGATTGTTCTACCCTCCCTTCCACCCATTTTTTGAGGGAAGGGCCATTATATCTCATGTACTCAGATGATGTTGCATTAAATATTAGCTCATGTTTTTTCTAGTTGCATTATGTATATGGGACACATTGTATTATTTTCTAGCTCAGTTATGCCAACATGTCATGTACCATTCATCATGTACTTCATTGCTTAGTTTTCTGTTTTTGGGTGCACCATTATTTTTTACTAAGTTATCTTGGTGGGTATAGGTGAGCCTCCCCCACCTCATTGAGGTCCAGTACCACAACATAAAAGGATACTTGCATTGGTCTCGCCCCCTCTGTCCCTATCCTCTTTCACTTCAGCTTTATTGGTCTCTCTCTCTCTATCTGACTCTACTTTTTTGTCTAGTGACTATGTCTTTACAACGTACTTCGGTCATACGTTTTTCTCCTAACACTCGTACGTTGGGGGGCAATCTGTTATCACCAAAAAATTGATCATCTAGCCTAATTTACTAGATGGATCAAAGCCATGTAAAGCCAATTTTACCATAGTAAAATTGTTTTCACTGTGAAAAATTACTTAATAAACCACCTTTGTTAATTAATTTATAATTAAACCCATGAAGAATAATTAAATAAATCACTATTTATTTAATTTTCTTCTAGGAATAATTAATTAAACCATTGTTCAATTATTATTCCTTGTCATCTTTGACCCAATTATGAAAAACCAACAGATAAATTATTAATTATCTTATTTTTCTCTAGGAATATTTAATTAATCACTAACTAATTATTATTCCTTGTCAAATTTGACTAAATCCCTTAGGAATAATTAAATAAATCATTATTTGTTTATTATTCCTTAACCAATTTCTTGAGATGATAAATAAATCATTTATTTATTTGTTATTTATAAATAAAAGTTTAAAATATTTTTTCCCTCCTAACCAAATATAATAAAATATTCCAAGTGGTTATTCTAAGAATGGGGTTAATAATATTTTATTATTGCTCATTATTCGAGGACAACTCGATATTTTGTTATAAATAGGATCCATTCATTATTCACTTTTGATTATTTTCATTGTTGTACTCACTGTTGTAACTCTGATCATTTTCATTGCCGCACACCATATTTTCGCTGGATTTACGCATTATAGAGGAGAGAGACTCTACACAAGCTGAAGACGTTTGATGATAGCCAAGAACCCATCCCATAGAGGGGGACTGGTAACATTTATCTGTTCCCTTCACAGGTGTTATAATAAGACTATTCTTTGTATATCTGGTTTCCATTGGATGATTGGAGTTATCAGTATTTTTTTTCTATTTAATTATGATTGTGGCATAGATCAGAATTTTGACAGCTTTTGTTTCTATCAGTCGCTACAGATCTATAATGTTTAGAAGCCATTTATATTGTTGAGATTGTTTGTCATCCACAACCTTAAGTGGGTTCTTTTCGTACATCTTTGAGAAGAAAACACTACAACAACTATAATCCTAGAATTCGATAAAAATTCCTCTTCTTAAATCTTTCTTTTGAACTATAGGTCTAGAGCCTATCTTAGACTTTCGAACTTCTAATTTCCTTATGTTTTATAAAATATTTCACACGGGTCATCTTACTAGGCATTCCTTCACTGGCTTTTAGGCCTATTTCTAGTCCACATGAGATACTTCAAGTCGATCACTCTTTTAATTGCAAAAACCTCGGCCTAACCTAGGCTTCTCGTACCTTTGAAGATGATAATAAGGTTTCCTTTTTAGCCTCTTCTTCATTATAAATCACAATTTTGTTCATAGTCACAAAGGTATTGACCTCTTTTTCTCATCATAGTGAAGATATGAACAAGACAAGAAATGTGGAACTAGACCATTGTTAGGTCTTGATCATCTTCTTACAAACAATTATTAAGACATTTTCTAGTGCTTCTTAGGCTCAATAATGAAGCACAGGATTTGGCCTAATTTAGGCCTCTCAACTTTCTAGAAAGAATGATGTTGATATTTTTTCGGCCATAGATACCTTAGAGATATTCAAGACTTCAGAATCTTGTAGCTTCAATTTTGGATAGACTTCAGACTCCCATAGCTTAAACTCAGAGTTTCAATTTCGGATCTGGTCTTTAATCCAAGAAGGATAACGAAAATAAAGCTTGATCTAGGCATTAATCAACCCAAAATGTTGGATATATTATCTTAGACCCTCCTTCTTGGAAAATAATGATATTTCAGTTGCCTAAAACCTTTTCCTTAGCTCTGGTACCATGTTTGAAAATGGATTAGGGTAGCATGTTTAAGTTTTCTTTATCCTTTACTTGGCATTTACTTGTGATGTTAGGTTCTTATTTAACTTGATTATGCTTATGTTCTTATCATCAAATAAATTCCAAAACAATGAAAATCACATGAACACAAGATATAGGCTCCAATCCAGGGAAAAACCCCTCCAAAGGGGAAAACCCACAAGAAATTCTCTTCTTATCAACTTCAAAGGAGACTTCCAAGACCAAAACATAAACCAGGGCTCCCATAATGACCAAGTAGACCAGCCTATCTTCCCACAAAATCTTCCAAAATAGCGAAGCAACATCTCTCCAAATTTTATCTTATTCTTCCTGCAACTCAGTTCTGAGGAAAACCTAGCAGAGCCTAGGGAACTCACATAAGTGAATAGTGGATTACATATATCAGGTATTTGTATGCTCTTCTATCCTATTTTCTCTTCTTATATTGACTGTAGATTAGATGTGTGGTCTCTTACTTCAAGGAGGTCAAAGTACCACTTATATATAACTTTTGCAAGGGCTTCTTTAAGCCCTTCAAGGTCGACATGAGAAGGTTGGCTGAATTGTCATTAGAAACCATTTAGACACACTCAATTAAAAATATATATATTAATTTATTTTATCTAAGAGCCCAATAGGGTTTTTTACATAATGAAAAATACACTTTGACTCATGGCAATCCCTAAAGGAATGCAATGGAAGCCTTGACCTATTTTGACCAACGACCCAAGCATGAAACCCATGCTTCAAAAACAATTTTTCTTTTACACTTTTCTTCTTTTGATCAATACATAATAATTATATCATGACATGAGTCAAATGAAAATTATGAAGACAAAAACTAGTTACATTTTCCAACACCTCCTCTACCATTGGAGTTTTAAAAAGTGTCTCTTCTTCAACCTAAAACCTTGTTGGTTCTTGTGTTGCAGCAAGGTTTGTGATTTACTCTTCAACCTCTATCACTGTTAGTTTTTGTATTGTAGTAAGGTTTGAAAATTCCTATCCAATTTCCACCCTTGCTGGTTCTTTTATTATAACAAGGGTTGCAATATTAGCATGAGGAAACTTCCCTTCTCCTATGGTGTACCTTGTCCTCTTCTTTTTTGAGACAATCTTATATGTAGGATCTTAGTTATCTGCCTCAACCATTTTGTTTGAGTTCTACTACATATGATTTCCAAGTCCCTTTCATGGATTCTTGATTCCTCTATCTCCTATGGTTGCATGTCAATCTATACCCCTACTTCAAGCCCTTTGAGAGTTACAATAAAGGGTTCCCTCAATGTTGTAGTTATAGCAGCGAAGGGTGGAGTTGCAATAGAGGGTTCTCTAGTTGTTGTAAAAACAATAGTAGCCAACGGAGTTACAGTAGTTGGTTCTCCAACCAATAATGCAATTACCTCCTTTGCTCCCACTACTTGATTCGAGGTGTAAACCTATCACTAGAGGGAATGCTCCACTAGTAGTTTAACCTAGCCATGGTGTGACAGGGCATCCCTAGGAATGTTAGACTCTTGCAAATTAACCACCATATACTGAAGTGTCCTCCATAGAAAATATGGCATATTAATTAACCTGTGATTCCTTAGGCGATCCAATAGTTTTAAATGAGGCCAATACATGACTCCATGGTGCCCCTCATAGGTGAACTATCTCTAGAAAAGAAGAGCTACATCTACCCATGGTGTTGATAGATATTTTCTATTAATACCACTTACTTTTCTTATCAGAGCCTCTGTTTGTTCAAGGAACTATTCCATTAATTTTAGTTCAGGTTTCCTCCTGAAATACCATTTTTCCCCAACCTGTGGTAATCTAGAAACTATAACAATTGTGTCCTCATCCACCTAGACCACTATCCCTTGTACCACAATCTAATCATTCTAGAGGTTCAACGCATATTCCAATTCCACATCGTTGTCATAACTCTATAGCCACATGACATAACCTATCTAACCTCCAGCTTGAAAAAATGCCCATATGTTCTTATAAGCCTACAACATAAGTCTTTTAAATTTATTTATGATTTAATCACCTCCCATTTTTTATGTAATAATGAGATCTTAAGCAATTATTAAGGTATTACAAACTCATGTGCATGGATTTTCCTATGTTATTTTGTGCAATGGATTGATAACATTGAGAAATACATAGACAATGAAGCAGTAAAAGAAACATAATAGACAACACACTTAAACACAACAAGTTTAATAAGGAGTTCACCCAACACTCCTGGGCTACATCTCTTGGTCTAGGATTCAATGGTGACCTCTCTATTATGTCTTCAAAACAGAGTTTTACAATAGTGAGCTCAATTTGAGCCTCACACAACATATACAAAACAATAAGGCTTTACTTGGATCCCCCAAGTTTCTTCTGAGTACACAGACTCTCCTCACTGACTCTCTGTCTCTGTTACTCTATCTCAGCACTGCTTGCCTCTGTTTTCTCTTTGTCTATGGCTTTAAAGCCAATCGACATTGTCTGCTCATTTCACCTTCTCGATCTTTCTGGCTTCTTGACCTCTGTCTGCTCAGATCCCTTTCTGAGCGTTAGCAATCATTGCTAAACGCTTCCAGGGTTGGTGACCACCTGTACTGTAACGGAATGGTCATTGGGCCTTTGAAATCCTTCGAAACTGTCGTTCGCTGTTTACACAGAGAAATACGTTCAAACATAGGAAAAGCCCGCCAAACTTTGTTTATCGGACTTCAAATATCCATAAATCTGCCTTATACTCCTATCGGGTCCGTCTGTATGTCGACATCACACCTCCACCATTGATCTAGGAGATCCAGATCCAATGGCTATGGTTCATTTCAGGCGGCCCTTTCGTACGGGGGTTAACCACCTGATAAGGGTGGTTTTCTCTCTCCTCATCCTGGACACGTCGCAGCCATTATATGGGATTGGGCAGAGCCCAGCCTAAACCATTTACTGCCCACGGCCTACCCGAAATCTTGCATGTTTCCTTTGTATTAAAAAATACATTAAACGCTTAAATACTGCTCATATCGAACTTGAAAATAATATTCAACAGCATTAATAAACCCTTTCGGGTCTGTAATATCGCATCGGTGCTTTATCCCTTGTATTACGTTTGTTTAACGAAAATGCGATTTACACTGAAAAATGAGGTTTTCAAACTTGAAATATTATCAAATATAGTCCATAGTTTTATCGGGTCTAGCTATCGCAGTCATGGTTATTATCAGCCTCGCTCCATTGAAATGTTGCGATGTGATTGATCGCAATCACACATTGCACATGCCCTGGGCCGTTGTAAGCGCTCCTTTGCATTTGTCGATAACGATACTGCGATGCAACTGGGGCCGTCGATCTACGCACTTGATCGATGATCCTCGTTGACCCCACTGATCGTTGTCGCGTATTTCTTGTGGTCTCCGCTGATAGCCTCCCTTGGCCACCGATGTTTTCGATTCGCTGATCAGATCTGGACCATTGATCGGCCAGATCCGACAGCTCCGATTCAAAGTTTCTTTAAACCACTGATACTCTATTTTTCAATGATTTATCTATGTTTTTTCCTCTCAATAGTGTTATCCACCTTCTTTAAAGGTTTTTCTTAGGTGACAATTTTGAATGTTTAGAAGATTTTGAAGACTTAGAGGTTTTCTAGGATCCATTTGGATCACGCCTTCCCACTGAAAAGGCTTTTGGACCACCAAAAGTTCATTTTTAAGCATCAATCAAGTCAGGATACAGCTTCCTCACTTGTTCAATCTCTATACATCTTGCACCACTTGGTTTTGAACCTTTGAGTCCAATTCTGAGGTACTCAACATCCCCTCTACGCGTAGTTCTCACCTTCCTGTCCAGAGCTATATCTTCCTGAAACTCATCGAGATATTCAGGCAACAGATGATGAATAGAAGGAAACTGACTTTGCTCTTCAAGATCTTCAATCAATGAAGGTTCAAATAGTCTCAAGTTCTATACATTAACTACTAAATAGATGTGCATGTAAGCTGGCAAATCAAGGCGAAAAGCGTTATCACCAATTTTCTCAAGTATCTTGAAAGGCCCATACCTTATTGGCTTCAGCTTCTTACCTTCACCTTGCATTTTGTCTTTGCTAATGTACAGCCAAACTTGATCACCAACTTGGAAGTTATGCTCAATTCAATGCTTATCATGCCTTGCCTTGTACTTGGCTTGGCTCCTTTCCAGTTGTTCCTGCACTGCCTGTTGAATTTCTTGGATCTATTCAATGAACTTGGTTTCTTTGTCCACATCATCGTGTCCATCAACTGCTATGTCTTTACTAAAGACAAAATCCAAGGGAGACCTTGGTGTAAAACCAAAACAAGTCTCAAAAGGAGATCTTTGTGTATAAGAATGTTTAGCACAATTGTAAGCATGTTCCACATAACACAAATGTTCATCCCAAAGCTTGGGATGCTTGCTTCAATAGCCCCTGAGCAACTGGATCATTGTCCTGTTGACCACCTCTATTTGGCCATCTATTTGTGGATGGAAGGTTGTGCTCTTCTTCAGTCTAGTGTCCATCAACTCCCATAGACTTTACCAAAACTTCCCAACAAATTGGGAATCTCGATCAGAGACAATAGAAGTGGGTAACCCAAAATGAACCCATACATGCTGAAAGAACAACTTTGTTGCTTGTTCAGCTGTAATCTTCTTGTTGCAAGGTATTAAAATACACATTTTGTTGAACCTGTCCACAATAACATATAAATAGTCATGACCTTTTCTAGACTTTGGCAATCCCCCAACAAATTCCATGGAAACACTTTCCTAGGGATGAGAAGGAACTGGGAGTGGAGTGTACAAGCCTAGTTTTCTATTGCTAGGCTTGCTTCTAACACACATGGTACACCCTTTAATATATCTAGAAATTGTTTCATGCATTCTTGGCCAATAACAGAATCTTTGCAACTGTGCAACTGTTTTACTTACACCAAAACGACCTGATATTAGAGAAGTGTGTGCTTCTCAGATTATATTAACTCTTTCAGTTTGAGAAATGCATAACTTTCTCAAATGATACAAGAGTTGGTCCTTAACATGATAATGCAATTCTTCTACTTGTTTCCCATGACTTAAAGTTGCATATACATCCTTAAAATCTACATCTTGAGCATATTGTTCAATGTAGCTTTCATGCAATATTGAGCTATGCTTAATTATAGTAGATGCATTTATAATTGGTCTAGATAACATATCTACAACCTTATTGTGTATGCCTTTCTTATATCTAATGACAAGATGAAACTGTTGTAGAAATCCCATCCACCTATAGTGTCTTGATCGCTGCAATTTAGTTTGTGAGTGTAAATATTGAAGTGGTTGATGATCAGTATGT
The DNA here is from genome assembly GCA_031772625.1 of Pinus tabuliformis. Classification (NCBI taxonomy): domain Eukaryota; kingdom Viridiplantae; phylum Streptophyta; class Pinopsida; order Pinales; family Pinaceae; genus Pinus; species Pinus tabuliformis. Next base: position 573,135,803 of record CM062814.1, read on the forward strand.
ATAATTGTTTCTTTGCCCAATAGGTAATGTTTCCACTTTTTCACACTCTGTACTAATGCATACAATTCTTTATCATATGTTGGATAATTAACTACTACAGAATTAAATGTCTTAGAATGATAACATATGGGTTTACCATGTCGCATCAACATTGCTCCCATGGCATAGTCACTGGCATCTGTTTCAATCTCGAATGGTCTTTGAAGATCTGGCAATGCTAGTACTAGCGTTGTACTAATCTTTTCTTTCAAGGTGTTGAAGGCTTTCTGTTGTTTGTCTCCCCACTGAAACACCTTGTTCAATCCTATTAAAGCATGTAAGGGAGCTGCAATCAAGGAAAAGTTAGCAATAAACTTTCTCCAATATTGTGCTGCTCCTAGAAAGCTCCTAACTTCTGTAGCAGATTTGGGTTTAGGCCAGTTCACAATGACTTCAACCTTAGAGGGATCTATCTTCAATTCACCACCCCCTATAATATGACCCAAATAATTCAAAGATGTTTTACCAAATTCACATTTTGATAATTTAACATAGAGATTTTCTCTTTTCAAAACATCTAGAGTCTGCTTTACATGCTTCAAATGTTCTTCCCATGTTTTACTGAAAACAAGAATGTCATCTAAATATACAATTACAAAATCATCAATAAAAGGCTTGAGTACATCATTCATTACTCTCATGAAAGTGGCAGGAGCATTAGTTAAGCCAAAAGGCATAACCAACCATTGATACAGCCCTTACTTTGTTTTGAAAGCAGTCTTCCATGCATCTTGTTCTGTAACTCTGATCTGATGGTAGCCACTACGCAAGTCCAACTTGGAAAAGTAAACAGCTTCTTTCAGCTGATCTAATAGATCATCTATGTGAGGAAGAGGATAACAATTCTTTATTGTTATTTTATTTATTGCTCTGTAGTCAATGCACATCCTCCATGAGCCATCATTCTTTCTCACCAAGACAATTGGAGATCCACATGGTGATGTGCTTGGCCTTATGAACCCTTTGTCACGCAGCTCCTATACCTACTTCTTGATCTCTGCATTCTCTAAAGCGGATAACCTGTATATTCTGATGTTAGGCAATGGAGCATCTTGCTGCAAATGAATATCATGTACAATTTCCCTTTTGGGTGGCAGACCTTTAGGTTCTTGAAATAGGATATCATATTCTAAAACAACTTTTTCTAAATCAGCTTTCTGTTTAGCATCACAGCCTTCAAATGCATTGGTTTTATCAGGTTTCTTTTCCTTTGCAACCATTAGTAAAAATTGCTTGCATGAATTTACAATTCTTTTTATCTGCCCTGAATTAATGAGAGTGTAGGTATTTTTGAGCTAATGAGTTCTTACAATATATTCTATTCCATCTTTTGTGAGTTGATACTTATTTTCAGTTCTATAGAAAATGGTTTTTCTATCATACAAGTAAGGACTTCCTAAAACAATACGACATATATTTAGGGGAACTATATCTAACTCAACCTCATCTACAAAAGTTGACCCAAAAGCAAACCTAAGTTTACATTGTCTAGTCACTTGTAGTTTTGCTTTATCACAGACCCAACCTAATGGATATGGCTTCTTGTGAGGTGTGGTTAGTAGTCCCAACTTCTTTACAATTGCTTCAGAAATCAAGTTTACTTGTGAACCACTATGAAATAAAGTATCAATCTTTTGATGCTTGGAAATAACTCTAATATGAAAAAGCTCATGTCTTTTCCTCTCATTTTCTTCATTATCAATATATTGTGCAGAATTACTAGTATATGCTTCAGAAATTTTACCTTTTATACCTTTGGCTATGATTGTTGTTTCATCACCTGAGTCTAACCCCAAATCTTTGTTAATAGCAGCAACAATCTTCTTCTTCTTGCCATCGAACTTCTTGGGTTTCAACTCTGGATGCAAAGCCCAGCAATGTCCATCATCATGTCCATCCTTCTTGCAGTGAGTGCATGAAGGTTTGTCTTTATGTACAGCGTTTTTCTTCCTCTCTTTCCATTTCTACTTCCTCTTTTCCTTGTTCTTGCTTGCAATGGGTTTTGATGATCCCCCAATCTCTAGGTTCACATTCTTGCCTCTAGCCTCTAGATGTGTAGCCTGAACAGATACCTCATCTATGCTAGTGGGGTTAAACATGAGAATGGTGTGCATAAAATAGCTGTGTAGACCACCTATATACTTCAAAAAAGTTTTAGTTGAGTCTAGAGAAATGCCTAAAATAAATCTCTTTTTCTAAATTCCTGGGTATAGCTTTGTACACTTTGCCCTTGTAGCTGGCAAAGAGTTTGCCAACTCATGATTGTTTGCTGCATATAAGCTAGTGGATATAATTGTTTTTTAATGGTAGAAACAAATTCACTCTAGGTAGAAAGAATTTTACCATGCTTCTTCAAATCAACTTGTGTCCTGCCTTCCCACCACACTAGGGCAGTTCCTCCAAGGCGAAGGCTAGCCAACTGAATCTTTCTCCTTTCTGAATCGATGTTTTGCACCCTGCAATATACATCAATCTGTCTAATCCAGTTATCTAGCTTTTCTGCATTTAATTCTCCATCATATATTGGAAAATCAAATTTTACATCTAATTTAATCAAAGTGCTAGAAGGAGGTGTTGATAGAAAAGGCTCTTTCCCTTTCCCTTTGCCTTCTGAATGGCCATCTAGAAGAGGTTCCTCTGTTCCTTTGTCTTGTTTAGAGGTTGAAGTATCCTCACTTCGACCTTTCTTAAATTCTCAATACATCTCTTCTACCATGGCTCTCATGGTCATGAAACTGTCCATGAACTGAGAGTCTGATTCCAAGGGAATTTCTTTTGCCATTTTCCTCCTAGGATAGACTCTTCCTATTCCTCGATTAATCTCAACCAATTCTCCTTCTCCTAATTTGAGCTTTGACCTAGTTAGCATTCAACAATCCAGCACAAGCTTGTCTAACCTTAGCAAACCTAAAGCTCTGGTACCACTTGATCTGATAATGAGATCTTAAACAATTATTAAGGTATTACAGACTCATGTGCATGGATTTTCCTATGTTATTTTTTGCAATGGATTGATAAGATTGCAAAATACATAGACAATGAAGCAGTAAAAGAAACATAATAGACAACACACTTAAACATAACAAGTTTAATAAGGAGTTCACCCAACACTCTTGGGCTACATCTCCTAGTCTAGCCTTCAGTGGTGACCTCTCTATTATGTCTTCAAAATAGAGTTTTACAACAGTGAGCTCAATTTGAGCCTCACACAATAGATACAAAACAATAAGGCTTTACTTGAATCCCCCAAGTTTCTTCTGAGTACACAGACTCTCCTCGTTGACTCTCTATCTCTGTTACTCTGTCTCAACACTGCTTGCCTCTGTTTGCTCTCTGTCTATGGTTTTAATGCCAATCGGCGTTGTCTACTCGTTTCACCTTCTCAGGCTCTCTAGCTTCTCAACCTCTGTCTGCTCATATCCCTTTCTGAGCGTTAGCAATCATTGCTAAATGCTTCCAGGGTTGGTGGCCACCTATACTGTAATGGAATGGTCATCGGGCCTTTGAAATCCTTCGAAATCTTCGTTCTTTGTTTACACAAAGAAATCCATTCAAACACAGGAAAAGTCCGCCAAACGTTGTTTATCGGACTTCAAATATCCATAAATCTACCTTATACTCCTATCGGGTTCATCTGTATGTCAACATCACATCTCCACTGTTGATCTGGGAGATCCAGATCCAATGGCTATGGTTCATTTCGGGTGGCCCTTTCATATGGTGGTTTTCTCTCTCCTCAGCCTGGACACGTGGCAGCCATTGTATGGGATCGGGTGGAGCTCGGCCCAAACCATTTACCGCCCACTACCTAACCAAAATCCTGCCTGTTTCCGTTGTATTAAAAAATACATTAAACACTGAAATCCCGCTCATATTGAACTTGAAAATAGTATTCAACAGCATTAATAAACCCTTTCGAGTCCATAATATCGCATCGGCGATTTATCCCTTGTATTTCATTTGTTTAACAAAAATGCGATTTACACTAAAAAATGATGTTTTCGGACTTGAAATATTATCAAATATAGTCCATAGTTTTATCGGGTCTGGCTATCACAGTCATGGTTATTATCAGCCCCGCTCCATTGAAATGTTCTGATGCTATGTTGCGATGTGATTGATCGCAATCGCACATTGCACATACCCTGGGCCGTTGTAAGCGCTCCTTTGCATTTTTCGATAGCGACATTGCGATGCAATTGGGGCCGTCGATCTGCGCACTTGATCGACGATCCTCGTTGACCCCACTGACCATTATTGTGTATTTCTTGTGGTCTCCACTGATAGCCTCCCTTGGCCACCGCTGTTTGTGATTCGCCGATCAGATCTAGACCGTTGATCGGCCAGATCCAACAGCTCCGATTCAAAGTTGCTTTAAACTGCCGATACTCTGTTTTTCAATGATTTCTCTATGTTTTTGCCTCCCGATAGTGTTATCCGCCTTCTTTAAAGGTTTTTCTTAGGCGACAGTTTTGAATGTTTAGAAGATTTTGAAGACTTAGAGGTTTTCTAGGATCCATTTGGATCAATTTTTCCTCTGCTTAGTGCTTAGACAGACTATTAGTTTCACAATTCAAATAATAGTTCATTGGTTGCCAAATTATAATAATGGAAAGGTGATGATGGGGCAATGATTCAAGTCATTTCATTGGTTATGGTCGCAATTAAATGGAATGAATAAACTATTGTCAAAGTACATTTGATTAGGTCAATCAATGTTATTCATTGATAAAAAAGAAATATGTAGCTTTATTCTTATTGTGAGTTTTTCTCCAAGCTAGTGGTGGTAGACTATTAGTCCCACATCCCCTAATGACGTCACCTCATGTGTAGAAATAGCCATCATCCTTGTTGGTAGGTGTGTTGTAACACCATTAATCCTGGATTTGTAGCATTTGTTAAACAGGAATTGTAGGGATTTTGTAATTCCCCTCGTGTGTTGCTTTAAAAGCATGACTATTTTTAGACTTTTGAATCATTTTGAACCTAACAGCTATGGAAGCTAGGATTAATTATTTTATTATGTAATTAAATTTTACTTATTAAATTAATAAATGAGATTGCTTGGGAATATTCTAGAAAGAGAACTTGAGTACTAAAGACTTCTTGCCAATTTATAAAAAAGTTCTTAGTGGTTAAGTCTGCATGGTCGACCTTCCCAAACGTTCTCCTAAAAGTACCAAGGAGAAAGTTGTTAAATAAATTAACATAATGGGAGAGAAAGATTATGTTAAACACTTAGCTGGAGAAAAATGCTAAATTGGGTGAAAACCAGAATAAAGCTCAGCAAGAAAGAAAGATGTGCTTTAAAGATAAAGAAAGACTTTTTCTTAAATTAAAATAAAAAGCCTAGGTAAATAAGGGAGGCAAAGCCTTAAAGCAGGATGTTGCTAAGGAAATAACTCACGAACCCAAGAAGGTGTGGATTCCTAAAGGAAATAAGGTCTAGGCTCAAGGGTGATTGTGGAGACAATCCATGGTTGGGTAGAATGTGTTTTTTTCTTGAGTATTTCCCAAGAAGTTGATTGGTGAGATGATTTTATTTTTCATTAATTCAAGTTGAATTATATATTTCCGTCAATATCATTATTGTTGTGAATTTTTGTTGAAAGTTGTTGAATTGCATATCTTGTATAGAAAATTTCTAATATGGTTAGATAAAGTAAATGATAATGAAAAGAATTATGCATGCATAAATAGAATAGTCATTATGAATAGAATTGTACATATAACATCTTTGCAAAGATTACAGTTAATCGACATGGTTAAAAAGGTTTAGCTTAGATAATATATCTTATTTTATGATGGTGCATGCATGATACTTATACACATAACTCACAAAATTATAAGTATGAGTTTTGGAGGGGAGTCTGATTTTAACTTTGAGGAAACAAATCTACATAATTAGATTATGATAGAATCTAGTATAAATAATTACTAGGTTAAGGTGTAAGGCTTTATGGTATACATCAGGAGTATGAATAAATCTAAATTAAATAAATTTATATTCCTTACATATTAGTGATTTGGGATGAGTTGTGAGCAAATTAATCAGAAAACTATTGAGAGTTGAGGAATATAGTCCATAACTTGAGGTAATGAAACATAAAATACTTGTAGTATTCCTGGGAACTATTGGATATACGAATTCAATTTGTGAGTCTAGTAGAATTGGACATTATGGTAAGAAACATATATATATTGAGGTAGTGATCATGTTCTAGTTGTTGGATGGGATGGATTCAAATAAAATATTAGGAGTACATGTATATTTAATGATGTAGAAATATATTATGTGTAAGAAACGACTGTAAAATAATTAGAGTTATCAATATAATATATTGGAAATTAATAGCAATTAAATTTTGTGAGACATTGTTTGAATACCATACAAAAATCTGAAATATAGTACATGCTACTGTGTTTTTGCTACTATGGAGTGCCAAAAACACTTTCCTTGGAGTTGGTTGTTACCTACAAGGGATCAATAAACACTTGGTTGTTGTTAGTGAACAAATTACATAACAAAGCATTGAAACAATGGAAGTAATGTATACAAAAACATAAACTAAAAAACTATGCTAGATAACACAAAGAACAAAGCTTAATGAAGATAACAAGTCAAAAAAATTTAGGAAAAGGGCTCCCTTTATTAACTACTGAAAATGGAAGAGATACAATAGATGAATTCCAAACACTTGGAGAGAATTATATAAGCAATTGTGCTAAAAAATCCTCAACAAGGAATTTTATTTCTTCAATCTCCTTGCAAGATTCCTCTCTCTCTCAAAGAAGTATAAATACTCTCTCAAAGGTGAAATCATTTTCTCAATGAAATGTTGGATTGCTGTGGAGCAATTTTTTCAGCACAACAATGCTTTAGTTCTTCTTGTTTTTTGTTTTGAACTCCTCTTCCCTCCCTTATTCTGTTAATGAGAAAATGAGTAGGACAAGAGGATCCCTTACAGGTTGTATATCTCCAAGTCGACTTGAAATTGGCTATCCTTAGGTAGTACATGTTAGGGAATCCCAATTCCAAGTGTGTGAAGTGATCTCAAATTGTTGATTCAGACTTTTGTTGGATTGCATGGCTATCGAAGAAAAAGTCGCATTGCTGCTAATTTCTGCCTTTGGATGACCTGCGCAGGTAGAATGTATAACTTAAACCATTGGATAAATTTTGATTTTTTTTATTTCATGATGTTTTCAGCTAGAAATTATTCACATGTATGTTTTGTTGGATGACACTGGGTGTCATCTGGATTATACATATGTGTGTACGATGTTTCCTTGTTAACAGTTGCCCCTTGATGTATGAGGTTAGGAGCAAGCGTATAGCTGAAATACATCATGATTTTTGTTGATCTTAGTGAGAGTCTTGCTAACGTATTAAGAGAGAGAAAATTATAGTGGAAATGAGTAGAGAAACTCCTTGACTAAGAATTAAAGATAATCATGCCCTGGAGAATTTTGAGAGAAGAAGTTTGCATGTCCCATGCTCATTATGATAACTAATTATTAATTATTACAAACATATAGGAAATGATCCTACCAAGCCAATGTTTATGTGGCTAACATGTTGATGGTGATTGATGATAACTTCTTACGCCCTCAAGGGCACCTCTAACAAATAGACTAAACTAGGTGTCGCCATGCATTGATAGTGAAGCACTACTGACTGAGGTGTTGACGGATGCATGATTCTTCGACTCTGGTTACCTCCCACGCATCAAAAATGTAAGCATTGGTGAATTAGGTGATAAAGGATGCATGGGTCTTCAGTGAAATAAGAGAACTACAACAATCATAATGTATGGTACTACCCTGACACAATAAACTTTGCTAGTGTCGAATGTCAAGGACACTGATGACATCAGTGAGAGATAGTGGTGCCCATTGTGCCACCCAAGGATGTTCTGTAGGGGGGCAACAACCACGGTACAATTTCAATCCTGGAAGATGGGTGTTGAGGTTGACAGGAAAGAAGTGCCAACCAACCAAAATAACGATTCAAGGAATCATGGTGAAGGAACAAAGATGATTATAACATGGTGAGTCATGATAATGAGAATTGACAGTATGGGGGGATACTCTAAACTGCGTAAGATTGGAGTTGTAATGCGAGTGCAGAAGTCAAAACAATTCTTTTGGCGAAATTACCCTAGAGTCAATAGGACATCCAGGGTGGGTATAAGCATGTTCTGACTAGTGTGATGAATAATGAATGAGAGTGGATCATGGTGTGGGGATGAAAGGAAGCTCCAACCAAGGGCAAATAGGGACTATCGCCGAGTAACTGACATGAAAATATGGGTGAGTTAGTTTCCTTAAAAAAACTTGTACACTTACCAAAAGAATATGAAAGTGGCTTTGGATGTACAAACATGGAAACAGGTGCCCCAAGAAAATGGCATCCTGCGTAATAGTGCAGGTAAGATTTTTTTGTTAAGGATGAGGGCCCCATTGGTTGGTTTTTGTGTGAGGTTGGTGAGGCAGATGAAGTGACGCAGATGGGTTATTCTGTATGGAGGAATGATAGGCCAAATGTAGAACACAGGAGTGCATTCAAATTTATCCGACAAAAATAAATGAGGCAGCCTGGGAGTGGGGTTGGTAAGCAATAAGTAAAGAAGAGGAGAATGAGGCTTATCTTCAAGACATGTAAATGAGATGGCTCCTGAGCCTAAGTGGATGGTCATGGATCCTAATAGTGTATGGTGATCTATAAAATGAGGTGATTTATGTGTGGGGAGGTCCCATCAACCGACATGTACATTTACTATGTACAGGGTGAAGGTAGTGGTAAAAGTGGTTGAGATGATGGAACCTGTGGTGTATCTCAGAGAAATGATGTCAGGATATGCAAAGCTTTGTAGGAATCCTATCATGATTAGTGGAGAATGATACCTTAACTCTGGACAATCACCAGGGGACTAACTTTGATGAGAAACTGTTGGGACACCTGCAACTTCCACAACCAATACCCCGAGTGAAAACATATTAATGAAATCATGCATAAGTTAAATTGTGCTAAAACAAGATGAATCAAAGAACATGGAAGGGCGCACTTGAAGGAGTACTCTAAAACTTAGAATGAGACCAAAAATAGTTGTGTTGAGGAAATGGGACGGAGGGTACCATGATGAAGATGACGTCGCCTTGATCCTAACGTCACTAACGGTTTTGCAAAAGGATGCCTTGAGCTCCTATACGGGCCATAGAAAGGTGACACAGAGGGCGATATATAGGGTGAAGTGGTTCATATGCCACCTCATTTGTACATGTTGACATGGAGTGCAGAGCTTGGTCTATGAGTTGTATTCCTATGTTGTGGTCAGCAAGTGTACCTAAGTAGCGCGTGAGGATTGCCATGTAAGAGGTCACTATCTATACTTCGTGATTTTGGTAACTTAGGGTAGATAGGTCATACAGGATGGCCTTTACGGACCCTTTTTTAGGAAAAAGTTTGAAACTCACACGAGCGATTGTGAAATATTCATGCGGGGTGTGCGAGTAAAGGCAACAAAGTTGCGCAATGCCATGACGAAGGTTGAAAAAGTCATGGAACCTCCATGGTGAGGTTCGTGCAGGTTTGCGGGAAACAGGCACACAGAGCACACAACTATCTAAAGAACAATTATGCATATGTGCGAGAAATAGACGCACAATCAAGGGGTTGACGTCCTCATGGGAAAATCGTTGACATTTGCATGGGTGAGAAACTATATGGGAAATAGTTGATCGGTATCGTGCATGTGTTTGAGGAACAAGTGCACAGTCGTGTGCTTATTATTGAAACAAGCGTGCAAGCTAATAGAAAGGAAAATTTCAAGCCTATGACGCTAATTTATGCTTTTTCTTCCTATTTTTGGCAGGATGGGGATGACATGGCGAGATCAAGATTGGGACCGCATCCGCATAGCGGTGGAAGGTTATGCTCAGATGAGTGAAATGTTAGCACAATGGGGGTTGCTAAAATTTGTTCAAAACTCGTTGCTCATATCACAAGAGGATTTCCTACATTTTGTTATAGGGATATGGGAGCTTGATCGATAGGTTTTCAATATCCGAGGTTGTGACTAAAAATTCACCGCAGAGGTGGATTTTTATTTTGTGACCAAGTTGGTACCACGGGGAGAGGTACTCTAGGATCCCTTACCTCCACATTGAGTAGACCTTGCTAAGTGGGCGAGGGACCATTGTGGGTCAAAACCTTGACAGGATGGGTGTATTCACATTGATGCAATCCTAGATGTAGCTGAGCGAGCAGCGCTAGATATGATTTTACGACTGGTGGGGTCAGCGTCCCCACATCGATTTTCTGGGCCCCAGCTAGTCATTCTTCAGAGGCTCCAAGGAGGATATGTTTATGACTAGGCAATCTTCCTCCATAGGAGGATGACAATGCATCTCACACGGGTTTGTCGAGGCAAGTTGTGGATCTTTTGTTATGGCAGTTGTTGGCATTATGACATAGATTTGGCACTATGACACGGGTGTTATCCTTGATGGCAACTCACTCTGATGACAGATCACAATTCAAACTCACAGAATGAAGAAAGAAAGGTATACGCAGGTTCCCCATTGACCAAGCCGCATGTACACACAAGTTAGCAGACCAAAAGGAGCGTATAACGTACACACGCACTTTCATAGAAGGAAAGGTGTGTACATGATGGAAAACTAAGTTTTGGTCTGTGATATTTGGTCCATGGTATTTTGATCCATGGTATTGGTCCAAGGTATCTGGTCCGAAGTGTTGACCCCAGGTATTTGGTCCAAGGTATTGGTCCTAAGTGGTTTTAGTCCATGGTATTGAGTAAGGCCTAAGACTATAAAAGGAGGAGAAGTTCATTAGGCAAAGGCACTCAAGTATTGAATATCTGATGAAGAGCAAGATCTAGCATATAGGTTATTGGGTTATGGTTCTGTTGATGCCCCGAAAATCGTTGTATCAACATTGGGGGATAACCACCCGGTCCGGACCTTAGTACAGCTCCTTTTCCGTTTGGAATGGTGGCTCCGACTGGGGATAATGGGACCAGTTTCCCAGAAATGGATAAACGGAATGAATGATTGGTTGATTAATCTAATGATAGGTGAATAACTTGATCTATTGGTGAAATAAAAGAACTACTACTAATCCCGGGAAATATTGTACTCTTAAAGTGTAGCGCTTGATGATCTATATTTATAAACAGGCATGTAGACGACTCTATTCAATAAATATGGACTTTTATTCATTCAAGAATTACTTTGCTTAAATAGTTAAACAAAGGGATCAGCGCAATGTTGTTACACTTTATATATCATCGATACATATATGATCAAAGGAAAGGCATTCCATACACATCCAATAGTGGAACACATACAGAAATGCTGTTAAAACACATACATATATGCGATAATAGCAAATGTAATCAAATAACAATTCATATGAAAAGAATGAATTCAGACATAGATAATAGTACCATATGAGCTGCTAGACACTCCCAATATCAATCGCTACTTGAAATTCTTCCTTTAACGCAGAAATACTTTCAAACAAAGACAGTAGTGCACAATTGCATAAAAGCTTCCTTGTCAAAATTAGAATAACTGGTCCAGTTTCATAAAAGAATATGGCTGAAGCACAATAGTGCAACTTCAGTCTTTAAGTCAAGTACAAAACTTTACGACCCTTTCCAAAACAATGAAAGGGTCTATAAATACTTAATTAATCTAACTATCTAAGAAACTGAAATCCTACTTAATTGGTATCAATTGATTTTAATCCTATTTTCTTCAGCAATCTGGCAATCGGCGGCATGAATCATCAAGTAGGTTGTTTGCCTTTAAATATGAGCTGACTTATCGCAAGCATCGGCTCCACTTCGGGTGGTCTGTTGAGGCAAGAGCTGAGCTGGGTGGCATAGGTGGCATCCTGAATATCGGGGATAATATACCTGATTGCATCCGTAAGGCACTTGATGGCAGCTCTCTATGTGTGTGGTTTTACCAAGAAGAACCAATAGGTGTCCCAGGTTAAATTGTTAATTCCAGCAATTAATCTCCCCTTTTCCTCTAGGTCTGGATAACATGATTGCTCCAATGTTTTCATCGCTGTCAATTTTCCTGGTGTACATTGGGAGATCATGTTTGATAAGTAGAGAGTGTTATTGACTAATTCAACTAGATTGCTTGAAGTTGATTTGCATCTTGAAACTGCCCTCTCTGTTTTCATCAACTGGGACTGCCATTCTGTAAAGAGTATATCTTTATGTGACTCTAAAATTCTTGGTAAATTCACCGCTTGTCCTTGATCAGTATCTTTCCAGTCGAGAAATGCAGCTATCGTTTCTTCAGCTTGATCCAATTCAGTCCTAGCCTTATCTACTTTATTACTTATGGATGCCGTTAATTCACATAGTGGCTCTGCCTGGGTGATTTGTTGACATAGAAGCTTAATTTGAGCTATCAATGCAGTATTTATCTGTAGTGCTTCTACTCTGAATTCAGCTACTTGTGGAACGCCCTTTGTCTTTTCAAGCTGTGTTGATAATTGAGCAATTTTCTCGTCTTTTGATTTCAGAATTTTTTCATTCGCTGCCTTCAATTGCGCCAAGGCCTCTGACAATTCTTTCTGCTTTTGGATTGCGTTGTGGTCAATCCTTTGTTTTTCTGCCTACAATTGTTGAGTTAGTTGACTGTTTAATTGTTGTTGTGTCAACAATTGCTGCTCTGCCTGCTCCGCTTTCTGCTTTGCTTCAGTTAGTTGTGCCTGTAATAAGAAAATTTCCTGGTCCTTTGTTTTCAGTAAAAGACTCACCTCCGATGCCTTATCTATTTTTGCTGCCGAATAGGCTCCAGCATATTGTGACAATTTTGTAAGGTCATCAGAGGGGTCAAATTCCTCCTTCCAAACCACATTGCCCGTGACCGTCTGTTCTGGGAAAAGGGAAGGTTGATCAGTCCTTCTTCTTTTCCTTTGTCGTTTTACTACAGCTTTATGCCTTGGGCTGTAGAAGACATCCAAGGGAGGAATCTCTTCTACCTGCAAAATGATTTGATCGGAGGGGTCCTTTGGTATTATCTCTACTTCTTTTGAAATGGGTGGGCTGCTGGTTCCACTTAGAACCTGTGGTGAAATGGTTTCCTGTGTGTCTGCTGCCTTCGAAGTTTCAGTGTCCTTTGAACATTCGAGACCACTGATAATAGAATCAAATTGCTTCCATTCCTGGAGCAATTTTGGGTCAATATGAGTATCCACATTTACTTCAATGGTGGTCTGTTTCTGCTCTTTGATCTGGGTCTCTTCCCGCACTTTCTCCTGCTCTGTAGTCTGAGTTTCCTCCTGTGGCTTTTCTGGTTCTATTGTTGTAACCGGAGGCTCCTTTGACTGTTGTCGTTCAGGCTCGCTTGTTGATGTTGTTGGGGTTGTTGCTAATAGATCTAGAGGCAGAGTTTGCAACCTCTGTTCTCTAAGTCTGTTAAATTCAACCAACCCTTCATCTTTATATTTCATTATGGCAAATGCCTTAACCTGCATTATTGACTCAGCAGAGGAGAACAGGTCATCAAACATATCTTCTTTATGATCAAATTTTGACAATTTGGCCCGTTCTAGTGCATTATAGGCAACTTTGCTGGGATCAAATTGCCTATTAGGGAGAGTTGCTAGAGTTAATGATTTAATCTTTGTAGCTTCTTTTTCTGCATGTTTGAGATCATGCAAGGTATAGACACCGCATCTCAAAGGAAAATAGGGCCAGCCCTGCTTCTTATTTTTCTTGAGAGTCTGTGTAACACTCTCAGCAATGATCTGGTAAGCGATTTCCCTTGCCAGCAGTTTATCAGGTATGTATAAAGGGAGGACGTGAGGTTCGGCTTGGCAACCGAAAACTCTTATATAAGTGAACTTCTCCTCCCTGAACCATCTCCCTACTACTGTTAAATCAATCCCAGCTTGGTAGGAAATCTTGGGAGCAGGTTTATCAAAAATATAATAATGAATAGGCAACATAAAGCCATTGCAGACTTGGTATAAATGGTGCTTATAAGAGGATTTCCATAATTTCTGATGGTATATGTGAATAGGCATGGGGTCTTGTGGTGTCCACCTCCAGCCGAGCACAGGAAATTTAGAATTAAAACACAAGGTATCTAAAATATAGGCACTGTAATAGAATGGGGGAATTATCCTTTCAGTAATGCGGGTCTTATTCCTAAACTCAAGAACAGCTGTAGCTAGTTTATCTGAGAGAATAGTGGCCCAATCCATTATTTCACTGTTGCATGCCGCTTCCATCAAGGGAACCATTTCTATAGTGAAATTAGAAGAGTCGTGCAATCCCCACAATCTACACATCATTATTCCAGCATAACAATAAGGAGAACATAGGGAATCAACCGAGTACTTACCGGAAGACTCATGTTTGTGTTTTGCTGGATTTTGTCTCCAATCCCGGATGGGCTCGGATTCCACTTCATTCTCTTTTCGGAATTTCTCCAAAAATGCCTTGTTATACTTCTTCTCTGGCTCAGGCAAATGATACATTTGCCTTAAATCATCAGCCTTGAATGACCCGAAAATTCTCCCGTCTCTGGTGCAGAAGGTTCTGTCCATGATCGGGATTTCCTCAATTGCCCATCGCACTACATCTGTATATGGGAGAATTTGCTCCCGAGCTGCTATCCGATGAAGGAAGGAGTCAGCCAAGTCTTTTAAAGTACCCTCAGATTTCCTAGTTGAATCTGCAGAAGCTTGTACTGTTGTCACTTTAGGTTCTTCGACTTCAATCAGATTGTAGGTACTCTGCCAAGTAGTTCTGCCGAGGCCAGAACATGTAGTATCAGAAATCAATCCTTTCTTTTTGTTTGTGGGATCAGCGACAGCTTGTCCTGTGGCTGGCGCAACGGAAGCGACTGTGGTTTTCTTAGATTTCTTCCCCATTCTGCTTGAGTTTTCTTCTTTGGATGAATTCTGCACAGAAGTGAAAATGAACGTAACACAGAGAATTGGCAATGAAAACCCAATATGAGAAAGATAAATTGATCAATGCGTAATGAGGAATTAGCTTTTAAAATGGCCGCGAATACAATCTATAGGAAGATTTCAGGACTTATTATTACATTAAATGGCCGTTTAAACCTGCCAATCCTTTAAATGCCCATCATATCATTAATCGGCCGAATGATTCGTTTAAGCGTGCCTTGGATGTTTTGGCGGTTAAGCGCAGGTAAATCACCGTTCGACAGATCGAGCTTTTAATATGAATTGATCGTAATATCCCTTTGTCTTAACGGCTTTTTTGAAATCTGTGCTTTTGGCTTTATCGCAATCGGGCGTCGGGAAAACTTAACTCCTTATGTTGA
This sequence comes from Pinus tabuliformis, assembly GCA_031772625.1. Classification (NCBI taxonomy): domain Eukaryota; kingdom Viridiplantae; phylum Streptophyta; class Pinopsida; order Pinales; family Pinaceae; genus Pinus; species Pinus tabuliformis. Next base: position 573,151,196 of record CM062814.1, read on the forward strand.
CACTTTTTGAAATCCCCGATCGCCGATAGCGATATCGCATCGCATCGGGAGTATGGGCGCTATATAAACATATGGATAGCATACCGCCGATAGCCGATAGCGAAATCGCATCGCATCGGGGTGAATGGCCTGGGGCGCTTTAAGAATGTGCATAGAACATTGCCGATAGCCGATAGCGATATCGCATCGGCGAAAACCAATGTGCCATTTACTTATGCTCCTTATGTCATTGCGATATGCGATCTTGCGATCGCTTTATCGCAATGATAAAAGATTGATTATTTGTATAAATATGATCAAAATGGGTTTTTCAAAAGGTTTTCATAATGTTTTTCATTTTGTTTTCGGATCTTTTTAACAATACAATATTGATACCAATCAAAACTAAAAGGGACCCATTTCATATGATAGTTTTTCAAAAGAAATAATGATAAGAAATGGGGGGGTGTTGTAAAGCACAACAAGTTCATAGTTGAATCTGAACCAAGGATGAACCTTAGCGCTTGATGAAGGATAAGATCTAATGATGGGTCATGATCTTAAGGCCTGAAGTGAAGTATCTTTATGTGGTTTTTGATCATTTATCTGAATAATTGGCACATGTTGTAGTCTGTAAATATGATGATCGGGGTATAACTAAAGTCTGCAATTGTTGTAAAGTTTAAATCATCATTTACAGATCTGTACACAGGTTCACTTTAGAAAAGGCGTGTATACACGTTGGTTCTGCATATCAAAACAACGTATACATCTTAAATTTGATTTGCAGATCTGTACGCAGGTTCACCTTGAGAAAAGAGCGTATGCACACAGGTTCGACACATTGAAGTAGCGTATACCTCATAAAATATGTTTTAGCTACTTCTATTTGCTATTGCAATGTTCTAAGTTTTGGTTATTGTGCTCTGGTTACTGTATTTTGGTTACAACATTCTGAAAAGTGATTGATTGATTCAATTGTGGTTGGTGCAAAGGAGATTGGTTGATGCAAATATATTTGATGGTTGATTGATGTTATTGATGGATCCAGACTGAAAATTTATGAAACGTGGTCCCTGGAAGAAAAGAGAAGGTTGTAGCCTTCTGTAGGCCGGCACCTACGTACTAGTACACATATCAGCTAGTACAAGACTGCACCAGTACAAAAATTGTAAAAATAAGTTTCTAATTTAAAAAGAAGACAAAGACAATTGCAGCAGGTGGTTTTCACCCACATTGGATTTCCACCTTATATCTTGTGTTCTTGTGTGTGATTGTCTGTTTTGTTTTTACTGCACCTGGTTACTGTTTATATGGTTCTTATGCACTGATTAAAGATCAACATATAATGAATTAACTAAGTTATAAGTCTGCAGGATATACGCTAGTTGCCTTAATCATAGTTGCGTATACATGTGAGTTCCATTAATTGAAGTAGCGTATATGAATCTAATTATGGAAATGAAAAATTATTGACTTACTAATACTGATTCACCCCCCCTCTCAGTATTATTTCCAACAATTGGTATCAGAGCAGGTCCTTTAGAAGAAGCTTGATCGCTTGAAGGAATATCTATCATCATGAGTAACTACGAAAGATAGGGATCCATTAGACCATTAATCTTTGATGGGAGCAACTTTGTTTATTAGAAGGTAAGAACCACAGCCTATATTCAATCTCTTGGAACAGATGTCTAGGAAATCGTGGAAGGAGGATATACATTTCCATTAGCAATTCCTACAGATACGGCAAGTAAAAAGCAATATGAAACCAATGCCAAAGCTGTCAATACATTATTGGGGAGTCTGTCACAATCAGAATTTGTCAAAGTTATTCAGCTCAAAACTGCCAAAGAAATATGGGATAAGATCGTTCTAAGCTATGAAGGAGACAATCAGGTAAAATGTGCAAAACTGCAAACTCTCAGAATTCAATATGAAACTCTCAAAATGCACAATGATGAAAGTATAGCTAGTTACTTCTTACGTATAGATGAGATTGTTAATTGCATGAAGAACTTGGGTGAAGAGATAAAAGCAGTTACTTTAGTTGAAAAGGTTTTAATATTCTTGTCTACTAAGTTTGAATCAAAAGTATCTGCCATAGAAGAAAAGCAGGATCTTCAGATTTTTACTATGACACAGTTGCACGGAATCTTAACTGCTTTCGAAATGAGAAAAGGAGGTCCAACATATATGAGAGAAGCTGCATTCAAAGCTTCAAGAAGAGAAGAACTCAATGAATCGGGACATATTTCAGAAGGAGAGGAAGAAGCAAACTTTGTCAAGAACCTTCAACGAGGTTTCGAAAGATTCAGAGGTAAACTACCCTTCAAATGTTTTGCTTGTGGAAGAGTCGGTCATTATGTTGCCAAATGTAATCATAAAGATAAGCTTGATAAAGGTAAGGAATCAGCAAAACGGATTAAAAACAAAGTGTAAGTAAGAATAGCTACTATACGCATGAAGATAGCGATGGTTTATCAATTAGTGATGAAGATGAAAATAGTAATGACTATAGACTTCTGATGGCTTTTGAAGATGATGATTTCTTGGATGCTTTAGATGAAGATGACCTTTATGAAGAAATCTCTAAACTCAAAATCTGTTTAGAAGAAAATAATATGATTATAGATACTCTGGCATTCCAACTTGATGAAAGAGAAAAACACAATGAAAAACTAGAATGTGAAATTGTGGGTCTAAGAAAGGATATTGAGAAAACAAAAGCTCTCAATCTTAGATTTGCTAAAGGATCAGAAACCTTAAATGAAATTATCAAAGTGCAGCGTTCTCCTCTGATAAAGATAGGTCTTGGATATACTGAAGAAGCATCCCAAGCACAGAAGCCGTCAACCTCCACTAAAAGCTATCTTGATGCAGCAAAGAGCAGTGAACAGTTTGACAATCGACAACAAAGGCATAAAGCAAATCACCAGGTAAATCAGGCTCAATTTACTTCAAGGATGAACAGAAGCTACAACCAACCTCAGGTAAATCATACTCAATCTGTTTCAAGAATTAATATCAATAGCAACTACAATCACCAGGTCAGTAGATTCGATAATCGCAGGAACTTCTTTAATGGCCAATGTTTTTCATGTCATAACTTTGGACACAAAGTTGCTCAATGTGTTGCTTACAAGACCATCATGACTAGAGAAGCACGAAATCAAAGGAATGTGACAGGGATCATGAAACGGACCTACAATAACTTTTCTCTTCTTGAAAATGAACTAGAGTTCTCTATCTGCAACAACTTCGGTCATGAAGAATATGAATGCAAGAGTAAATTTCGGCAAACATCTCAGAAGGAGAAAACTTCATTAAATCGCAAAATATGGAGAAAGAAAGAACTGCAAATAGAAAGATGTGGTATAGCCTTGTATCCAGAAGGACAAGAAAATCAGTGGTACATCGACAGTGGATGCTCAAAACACATGATAGGTGATAAAGAAAAACTTCAGACATATAATGCCTTAGAAAGGGAAAAGAAGGTCTCATTTGGAAATGACACTCCTGCTGTCATAAAAGGTAAAGGTTTTGTTCTCTTAAAAGAAAAAGTTAAAGTTGGGAATGTTATGTATGTTGATGGTCTAAAGCATAACCTGTTGAGTGTCAGTCAAATGTGTGATCAAGGAAATGAAGTAGTATTTCGATCAAATGGATGTGTTGTTCGTGAGCTTGATATAGGAGAAACCGTGATCAAAAGTATAAGAACTCCAAACAACTTATACATACTCAAGGGAGGACAAAAATAGTGCTATCTAAGTAAAAATGATGAACATTGGCTATGGCACAGAAGATTGGGGCATCTAAGCTTCTCTCAAATAAGAAAAGCATGCAGATTCCAGGTTGTTCGTGATCTTCTTGATATCAGCATCCCAGAAAACACAATATGCAAATCATGTCAATTTGGTAAGAAAACCAAAGAGCATTTCCCTGAAAAAGAAGGATCAGATATTAAGCCTCTTGAACTTGTTCATACCAATTTATGTGGACCATCAAGGAAAAAGTCACATCGTGGAGAAGAATACTTTATATTGTTCATTGATGATTTTTCCATAATGCGTTGGATAGGACTTCTAAAGCATGAAGATGAAGCATTTGAAAAATTCAAAGCCTTCAAAGCTTTGGTTGAAAATGAATCAGATCAAAAAATCAAATGCCTCAGATCTGATCGAGGAGGGGAATTTACCTCGGATGAGTTCTTTGACTTTTGTGAAGAACATGGAATAAAAAGGCAATTCTCCACTGCAATGACTCCTCAGCAAAATGGAGTGGTAGAAAGAATGAACAAAACTATTCAACAAATGGCTCGTGCTATTCTAGATGAGTTTGGAACTCCTACAACTTTCTGGGGTGAAGCTGCATTCACTGCCGTCACTATTCTCAACCAAGAAAATGTTCGGGTAAACAGCTCTCAAACTCCACATGGACTTTGGTATGGTAAGACTCCTACTGTAAAATACTTCAAAGTTTTCGGAAGCAAATGTTACATCAAAAGGACTGATGAAAAACTTGGTAAGTTTGAACCCAGAGCAGATGAAGGCATTCTTCTTGGTTACTCTTCCCAAAGTAAAGGATATAAATGTTATAATAAAAGACTTGGGAAAATTATTGAAAGTATTGATGTTGTGGTTGATGAAGCATGCAAAAATCCAAAGCAGGTAAAAACTAAAGATTGTGAAGAAGATGAGGACTATCCTCCCACATCAAATTAGACCAATTCTGAAGAAGAAACCAATGAAGCCCCAGAAAAACAAATAACAGCAGAAGAAAAGACTACATCCAGGTATGTTCAGAAAAATCATCCAGAGACTCAAATTTTGGGACAGAAAGAGGCAGGTGTGTAGACAAGAAGAACTATTACAGAATCTTCAAGCTATCTAGCATTGCTTTCCGCCATCAAACCTCAAAATGTAAATGAAGCATGCAAAGATGAATGTTGGGTCAAGGCCATAAATGAAGAACTTGAGCGGATTGAAAAGAATAATACTTGGGAATTAGTTCCTAGACCTCATGATAAGAATATCATAGAAACCAAATGGATATTCAAAAACAACCTGAATGAAAATGAAGTTATTAGAAACAAGGCCAAACTTGTTTGTAAAGGATATGCTCAACAAGAAGGTATAGATTTTGAAGAAACTTTTACACCTGTTGCTAGACTTGAAGCCATAAGAATGTTCCTTGCTCTTTCTAGTTTTCAGAAATTAAAATTATACCAAATGGATGTAAAATTTGCCTTTCTTAATGGAGACTTAGAAGAAGAAGTATATATTGAGCAACCAGACAGATTCATTTTTGGAAATGATGCAAAACTTGTATGCAGACTCAGAAAGGCTCTCTATGGTCTAAAACAAGCTCTAAGGGCCTGGTATTACCGTCTTGACAAATACCTCCATCAACAAGGTTTTTCAAAAGGATTAGCTTATAGAAATCTATATACAAAGATTGACAATAATAAATTGTTAATACTTGTTGTGTATGTTGATGATATCATTTTTGGTAGCAATGAAGAAGCCATGAGTCGGAATTTTGCTTCGGTAATGTAGCAAGAATTTGAAATGTCCCTGCTTGGTGAGCTTACATATTTTCTTGGTCTACAAGTTCAACAAAATAAAGATGGTATTTTTCTGTCACAAACCAAATATCTCAAGCAGATCTTGAAAAAATACGGCATGGAATATTCTAAACCAGTATGTGCCCCAATGATAACAGGATGCAATCTCAGCTCAAATGATGAATCAGCAGCAGTACATCAAACAACCTACATATCCATGATTAGTCGTCTTCTTTATTTAACAGGTACCCGACTAGACATCATGCATGCAGTGGGAATAGTTGGAAGATTCCAAGCAAATCCAAAGGAATCACACCTTCAGGCAGTCAAAAGGATTTTCAAATATCTTCAAGGAACATAGAATTTTGGTTTATGGTATCCTAGAGATACAGATCTTACACTTCATGCATATATAGATGCAGATTGGGTAGGAAGCATTGATGACAGAAAAATCACTAGTGGTGGTGCATTCTATATGGGTTCCAGATTAGTGTCTTGGTTCAGCAAGAAACAAAGTTCAATTGCATTATCTACAGCTGAAGCAGAATATGTGGCTACTGCATCTTGCTGCACACAACTCCTTTGGATGATGCAAAAATTGCAAGACATTCAGATCACATGTACTCCACCCATCTCCATTCTATGTGATAATACAAGTGCCATCAGTATTTCAAAGAATCCAGTCATGCATTCCAAGACCAAGCACATACCCATCAAATATCATTTTCTACGTGAACAAGTGCTTGAACAAAAGGTCAAATTGGAGTATGTTCCCTCCAAAGAACAGGTTGCTGATATATTCACCAAACCACTGCCCAGAGAGACATTTGAATATCTCAGACAGAAGCTGGGAGTAGTTGATGCATCATCCTACTGTTAAAACTTATCTGTTTCAGAGAAAAGTGGTTATACGCGAGTTTCATGAAGCGTAGCCGCGTACATACGCAAGTTTTTGTGGATACAGTCACGTATATGTTGGTTTGAAGAAAAGCAGTGGGCCAGACTTAGGATAAAAGGAGTCTGATATGGGTCTGACAGTGATCATCTAGCACAAGTTCAAGGGGAGCATATACTTCTAATAATTCATTGTTGGCATTATCTTAGAATATCTTGGTACAAATTCACAGTTGTTTTTTATTCAGGTGGAACAGGTTCAGGGGGAGATCATGGTTGCTGGTCTAGATGCTGATTAACAGATGTTGTTGATGATAGTTGCTGATGACTATCATGGTCTTGGTTCAAAAATTTGGTCTCTATGTCATGTATAATTTTTTAATGTCAAGGTCATGAAACGACCTATTTTGTTACCCCATTATGCATGGGATGGATGATGTAATGTTCTTATTTTGACATGTATAAACAATTGGTATATCCCCACTTGGTTGGGTGGATGAGTCAAACTTGGTATATCCCCATTTGGTTGGGAGATGGATGTATGTATGAGTCGTTGGTGATAGGAAGGTCATTTATGATGTATCTATAGAATCATGTTCTTCTTTTAGAACATATTTTTGCAGATATTCAGGAGCTCAATCAGCACACTTCAGCATATCAGAGAAATCTGCATGAACTCAGGGGGAGCATAACCCTTTGCCCTTGATGACAAAGGGGGAGAGTGACTTGGGGTTGCCATCAAGTCCAAAGGGGGAGATTTTTGGCATTATGACATAGATTTGGCACTATGACACAGGTGTTGTCCTTGATGGCAACTCACTTTGATGACAGATCACAGTTCAGACTCACAGAATGAAGAAATAAAGGTATGCGCAGGTTCCCCATTGACCAAGGCACATGTACACGCAGGTTAGCAGACCAAAAGGAGCGTATAACATACACACGCACTTTCACAGAAGGAAAGGCGCGTACATGATGGAAAACTAAGTTTTGGTCCTTGGTATTTGGTCCATGGTAATTTGATCCATGGTATTGGTCCAAGGTTTCTGGTCCGGATTGTTGACCCTAGATATTTGGTCCAAGGTATTGGTCTTAAGTGGTTTTGGTTCATGGTATTGAGTAAGGCCTAAGACTATAAAAGGAGGAGAAGTTCATTAGGCAAAGGCACTCAAGTATTGAATATCTAATGAAGAGCAAGATCTAGCATACAGGTTATTGGGTTAAGGTGCATAGCTAGATCTGAACCAAGGATGAACCTTAGCAATTGATGAGGGATAAGATCTAATGATGGGTCATGATCTTAAGGCTTGAAGTGAAGTATCTTTATGTGGTTTTTGATCATTTATCTGAATAACTGGCGCATGTTGTAGTCTGTAAATATGATGATCTGGGTATAACTGAAGTTTGAAATTGTTGTAAAGTTTAAATCATCATTTACAGATCTGTACGCAGGTTCACTTTATAAAAGGCGCGTATACATGTTGGTTCTGCATATAAAAACAATGTATACATCTTAAATTTGATTTGCAGATCCGTACATAGGTTTGCCTTCAGAAAAGAGTGTATGCATGCAGGTTCGACACATTGAAGTAGCGTATACCTCATAAAATATGTTTTAGCTACTTCTTTTTGCTATTGCAGTGTTCTGAGTTCTGGTTACTGTGCTCTGGTTACTATATTCTGGTTACAGCATTCTGAAAAGTGATTGATTGATTCAGTTGTGGTTGGTGCAAAGGAGATTGGTTGATGCAGATATATTTGATGGTTGTTTGATGTTATTGATGGATCCAGTCTGAAAGTCTATGAAACGTGATCCCTCGAAGAAAAGAGAAGGTTGTAGCCTTCTGTAGGCCGTCACTTACATACTAGTACACATATCAGCTAGTACCGGAGCTAGGGGGTTGTAGCTCCCTTCCAGGAGAAGCTGGAGAACGAGAGAAGGTTGTAGCCTTCTGTAGGTAGAAGCTTGTGTACTAGTATAAGACTGCACCAGTAAAAAAATTGTAAAAAGAAGTTTCTAATTTAAAAAGAAGATAGAGACGATTGCAGCAGGTGGTTTTCACCCACATTGGGCTTCCACCTTATATCTTGTGTTCTTGTGTGTGATTGTCTGTTCTGTTTTTACTGCACCTGGTTACTGTTTATATGGTTCTGATGCATTGATTAAAGATCAACATATGATGAATTAACTGAATCATAAGTCTGCAGGATATACGCTAGTTGCCTTAATCACAGTTGCTTATGCACGCGACTTCCATTAACTAAAGTAGCGTATATGAATCTGATTATGGAAATGAAAAATTATTGACTTGCTAATACTGATTCACCCCCCCTCTCAATATTATTTCCAACAGCAGTGTCATTTGCAGCATTCTATACGAGAGGGTTGTGATACTACGCCTAGTGCTGCCAATACCTGTTGGGCCACCGAGGCATCCAAAGATACGATGATGTGAGCCCGTGATGCCACAGACTGGTGGTGGGGAGGTGAGGCAATATTAGACGCCCATCTTTTAGGGTTGGTTTTTGTCCAACCCTCAGGTTATCTTGGAGTTCCCCTACGTTGGCGTGGATTTTAGAGGAGATCCAAAGATGGGATTACCCCTAGGTGATGCTTGGGGCCTGGTAGGTATGTGATTTGTGTGTTCTAAATTGTGCTTATTTACATGAACTTATGATGTATATTTATGTTTATACTGACACCGTGTATCTTTTCTTGTAGATGTGGGACATATTTGATGTTCGTTGGCCCGCTTGGTGGGCAATTATCCTTATCATCCGAGTGTTGTTGGTGTAGCAGAGAGATTCCAAGATGCGGGAGGACCCTAAGAGACCGATTAAGTGCCATCGTCTTGAGATAGGTGGGCCCTCAAAAGAACGGGTTAGTTCATCCATTCGCTCTGTGATGGAGAGGTTGTGGGAGTGTGTTGAGGCTACAGAGGTTCATGCATAGGTTGCATAGGCACGAGAAGATGCTGCAGAGGTGTGAGCAGGGGATGTCGAGGATGTGTGGAATCGCGTGGCCACCCTACTCCAGGGGATGCCTAAGCTAGGTTGGGGAATGCTGGGGGAGGAGACGATGGGCAGAGTTATGAGATGGGATAGAGCATGACATCTTGTCCTTCGTCGGCTTGAGGTAGCATGGCAACTGCTCTTCCTATTTTGGTTCCAGCACCAGATAAGTTTGGAGGGACTCACGAAGGGGGTGATGGGGGTGTTGGACCCCAACCCTAGATGTAGTTTTGTATGCATGTACCAGGGGAAGCACCCATTATGGGGATGCTCCCCTTTTGATGACTCAAGTTTTCCTAGCAATGGCTAGTAGATGTATTTCTGTATACATATTTTTTTATATATATCTCTAAGATGATGACTTTTTGCAACTCTACATGATGTGTATTATATGATATGTTTTTATACATGTGATGTACTTTATTTCATTTATTTGATGGATATGGTTTTCATGATTTATGTGTCTTGATGATGATGGATATGTGAAACATGCCAGTCTAGGATCTTATTAGCTCTATGTTCGACTACATGATTTTGATTTCCTGGTATATATGTAAATGTGATATGATGAAAACCACAAGCTAACCTTTGTGCATGCAAATACTTCCGAAAAAGGTAAGGGTCACATACCCTGAAGTTTCTATTCAACTGTGGTACAACGAGTTGGGAGTTAAGGAACACATGCAGGAAACTGATACCTAAGTTGGAGGCATCGACCAAGAGGCCTATGACGACATCGTGTTCGGCTTGGTTATTTGTGGCTAACCCAATACAAAGCCCATTTTGGTGGAAGGGTGTCAGGTCAAGAGAGTATATGGCCTAGGTTGCTGCAACGATATTTTGTGTCCATCGAGAAGCACCATCAATGAACCTGTGATGATAGGCTAGTGAATGATCCATCTATGACACATGATGAGAGTATAGCTTTAGCGTACATCCATGATGACGTGATCATCATCATAAAAAAAAAAAGGTCATGTATGAGAGCATAGCTTTAGCGTACATCCATGATGAGGTTATCATCATCATCAAAAAAAAATAAAAAAGTCATGTTACAATATAGTTACATGTTAGGGTTTACTGTTGTGTTATGGATAGAATTTTTTGAGATAGAGCCCGTTGACGGGGTCTTTGAGGTAAGTCCCACAGGTTCTACTAACATATATGCTTTGTTTAGGAGACAAATTTTAATTATTTATGTACCTTTCCATAAAGTTTTGAATTTCCTTGGTCCTAACATTTATTTGGCAACATCATAGTGAAAGACTAAATCCCCTTCTATAAATGAATGCTAGGTGACATTGCGGTCAAAGGAGGCTTTAGTACTCTTCTTATGGGCTTTGTTATGTTGGAGTGATTCCTGCCGAATTTCGTCGATGTGTTCCAACTGTACGAGCCTCTATTCTAAAGGTGAGGTATTTGGGAGGACTTTGATGGTTGAGTGTAAGGTGGGGATCTCGCATTCAATGGAGAGTACGGCCTCAACCCCATACACTAACTGGAAAGGGGTGAATCTTGTGGACTTTTTTACGATTGTGTGGTACGCCCATAAGGCTAAAAAGCCCATGTGGTGCTAGCCAATTTTTTGGTTGCTCACTATACACTACAACATTGTTTTGAGAACTTTTTTTACGGATTCTACCAGGCCATTGCACTGAGGGTAGTATAGGGAAGTGAACTTGTGAGAGAAACCAAAGTATTGGGATAGTTCCTAAAATCTCTCATTCTTGAAGTGTTTCCCATGATATGAGACCAACTCCTTGGGAACACCAAACCGTGTTATGACACGGTTGAAGAAAAACCACGCAGCGGTTTCCGCGGTGTTATTATAACTGGGCATGGCTTATGCGCATTTGGTGAAGTAGTCTACTATGATGATAATGTACTTATGGCCACCTTGAGACTGTGGGATGCAATTCATGAATTCAATGTCCTATTTGCAAAATGGGGTTGCGACAGTGACTAGGTGGAGAGAAGCTGGGGGAGCCCACACTTTGCGAGTGTATCATTGGCAACATTCACATCACTTGACTGCTTGGATACAATTGCGAAATAAAGTGGGCCAAAAATAAACTGCATGGAGGATTTTTTGGGTCGTGGTCATTCCTGATAGGTGGCCACCACAAGCTTCACTATGGAAGTCATTTAAGACTTGTTCTTCTTCGTCAATGGTAAGGCATTGATAGAGGATGGTATCAATGCCACGTTAGTAGAGGAAATCCCCCATAAGGAGGTAATGTAGGGCTTGGTGGAAAATGCATCAGCGAGCATCACGAGTGAGGTATGGGTTGAAATTTTGGGTTCAGAGGAAGAGTGGAATAGCATCACACCAAGGATAATCCATAGATATGATGAAAAATTGTTCGTCTAGAAAAGAGTCATTGATCAGGGAACCTTGGGAATCTTAGGGAAGGTCTAAAATGAACACAGCCAGGATCAAATTCTTGCAAAATAACTACCTAGCAGGCGTATTTGTGGTTCATCATACAATGGGTAAGCAAATATCACATGGCGTTGATATTTGAAACTAAAGTAGTGGTCTGTAGGATAATGTAGTGTCAAAGATTTTGTAAGGAATGTATGTGTGGTAAGGCGGTTTTCTCTATCGGATCGTACTTTAAGGAAGGACCAGAGAGGTTATTGTTGATGTAGTAAATGACATGCTCATAATTGTCAACTCATTGTTGGACAAATGCCCTTGCTACAGCTACTTCTGAAGATGATAAGTAGAGGGTATAGTCTTTAGTATAGTCAAGGGGCGCTAATCAGAGGATCTTATGATAGTGTGTCCTTTAGGGCTTTCAATGATTGTTGGGCTTCGTCATCCCAATGGAAGGGAATGTCCCAATGAAGGAGGCGCAAGAGATCGTGCACACATATGGCGTAGTCTGGGATGAAACGGTGCAAGAAATTTGTCTTTCCTTGCAAGCTGTGTAGCTACCTTAATGTTTTTGGTGGCAGGATATCTCGTATGGCTTGGACTTTCAGGGGGTTTACACGAATACCCTACTGGGATATGATGAATCCCAACATTCTTCCTGCACTAACGCAAAAGACACACTTGAGGGGATTCAAGCATAGGTTGTATTGTCGACATCTCTAAAAAACCAAGCGAAGATCCTCTAGATGTTCAAAGCGTTTTTTGGAGTGAACCGTGAGGTCATCCAAATAGGCTAAGATGAGATGAGCTAGATCATGGAATATATAATTCATGGCCCGTTGGAATGTGGCTCCAACATTTTTAAGGCCAAAGGGCATAACGTGGTAGGTGAAAGTACCCCATGGAGTTGTAAATGTAGTTTTGTGTTGATCCGTATGGCGGATTTGGATTTAATTGTATTCGAAAAATTTGTCCATAAAGGACAAGGCTTTGTGTCCCATGCATGCATCGATGAACTAATCAATGAAGGGGGTTGGATAGTTGTCTTTGGTGAATGCCTTATTTAGATCTCGAAAATCAGTACAAATTCAAATGGTGCCTTGTTTCTTCATGAAAGGTACAAGGTTAGAAACCCAAGAGGTGTAAGCGATAGGGTAGATGAAACTAGCTTTATGAAGCTTGTCGATTTCGAGTTTTATCACTTCAGCTTTGGAAGGGTGGACTTGACATTGTTTCTACCTAATGGGGTGGGCATCTGGCCACATGTCAATGTGGTGTTCTACAATGGTAGGACTAATATGGAGCATTTACAAGTAAAACCAAACAAAGATGTCCTTGTATTCTTAGAAAAGGGCCTTATATGAGGCCACTTCATCTGGGAAGCATGATGCCTCCAATGAGATTTCCTCAACTATGCTTGGTTTGACATAAATATTTACCTTGAAATTGGGTCAGATAATAGACATATTCCCTTTCTCGAATGTGTCTGGTGCAGGAATGGGATTCTTGAACTAATGGACTTGTCTTGGGGGTAGGAATTCATTTGTTTCTATGGTGCAAATGTTGTGACTTGGTGCCTCAGTAGGTGAGAAGGCTTTCTTGGTAAGAAGAAAGAGCGATGATGCATGGTGTCCCAATGGCAATCAGGTTCTGTCATGGCCTCCAAAATTCTTCATTTGAGTGAAAAAAGATGGTCTAAAGGTGTTAAATTTTGTTGGAGGTCATGAGGATAGGATTGGGATATAGTGGTGTTCATTTATGAATAAGAAAATGACTCAATGGTCACCTTTGTAGAACCCAATGATGTTGACAATGCATAGATTCCATGGGTCTGCACATTTGAGGGTGGCACCACCTTTGTGGGGGGTGTAGCAGTCTCAACACCAAAAACTAATGAGCATATGGCACAAATCAGGGTTCCCACAGTCAAGGAAATGAATTGTATATGGTGTTGTGTGTCTTCGGCACCAGTTCATGGTAAGATTTATCTTATGGGTTCCTAAAGGTAGCCGCTAGTACTAACGTGTTATATGGTTTGTGTTGTGGCATCTCGCGTAGCTGCCGATGATGGGCCTGTTAAGCGGATGGTGAGGGGTGCATGTTATGCGTTGTTCTAGGGTTGGGTAATCATTTGGACAGATGTAGAGTTCTCAAAATTATATTAGCGTAGACGAGCCAATGCTTCATGGAATCAAGGAAGGGTTGGGCAAAACCAAGTATGATGATTTTGCATACAAATGTGGAATCTATGGCGTTTACACCTGGGTCTGTTGTTAGGGACAACTTGAGGGACCTGGTACCATTTCTTAAGTTCCCACAAATCAGGACATTGGTTAATCATACGTGTAGGTTCATCGTATAAGGCACAGATGGAGGCAAGTTGAGGTGTCACTAATTACAGTTACCTCCTTGTATGGTGGGAGGTTGTGTGACCATGGTTGCAAGAGGAATATGAGCATGAAGTTTCTTCCTCAAAGACACAAAAAATAGTTTTGGACCCATCATAGTCACTAATGCAGAGGGAAGCGATTGAGTCATGGTATTGGTTAACAATGTAAACTTTGAAACGAGAACTATAAACTCAAAATGGAAACTCTGGCCAAAAAAACCCGAAAAAAAAACATCAAAAACAGTGCTAAAAACGAAAAGTGTGTATATTGGAATGATGGTTTTTTTTTTTAGGGTCAATTTTGAACATGTTTTAAAAATGGCAATGAAAATGAAATTTTCGTGCAAAAAACACCCTGAAAACGAAAAGTGTTGATACTGGAATGATGGTTTTTTTTTAGGGTCAATTTTCAACATTTTTAAAAAATGTTAGTAAAACCGAATTTTTATGTGCAAAAAAACAGTTGTTTATGAGGAAAAAACACACTAATGTTTTTGGTAGAATAACATTTTTCTTTCCTAAGTATAAATTCAACATGTTTTAGTAATGACCATAAAGATAAAATAATGGGATCTGAAATACATTAAAATTCTATTACCCCGGAATCACCCCGCCCCTGCGGGCCGTTGGGCCGCCAGGGTAGGGCGGAGGCTGTCCGCAACCCTCCACCCCACCCCGGCGACCCAATAGCCTACCGAGGTGGCAGGGTGATTCCTAGAATCACCTCGCCATCCCCGTGGGCTGTCGGAGTGGGGCGGAGGCCGTCCACAGCCCCCACCCCACCCCGGCGGCCCAACGGCCTGCGGGGGTGGCAAGGTGATTCCGGGAATCACCGCGCCACCCTCGCGGGCTTCTAGGCCATCGGGGTGTGGTGGAGGGTTGCGGACAGCCCTTCGCCCCACCCCAGCGGTGGAACGACCCACCGGGGTGGCGGGGTGATTCCTGGAATCACCCCACCACCCTTGCGGGCTGTTGGGCCGCCGGGGTGGGGCAAAGACTATCCGCACCCCACCGCCCCACCCCAGCGTCCCAACGGCCTGCTGGGGGTGGCGGGGTGATTCCTGAAATCCATGGGGCAAAGGTTGTCCACAGCCCTCCACCCCACCCTAGCGGCCCAACAGCCCGCGGGGTGATTCCCGGAATCACCTCGCCACCCCAGCGAGCCGTTGGGCCGCCAAGGTGGGGCAGAGGGCTACGGATAGCCCTCCGCCCCACCCCGGTTGCCCCACAGCCCATGGGGGTGGCGGGGTGATCAGCCCTCCGCCCCACCTCGGCAACCCAGCGACACGCGAGGGTAGCGGGGTGATTCCAGGAATCACCCTGCCACCCCCGCACGCTATTAGGCCATCAGGGTGGGGAGAAGGCTGTCAGCAGCCCTCCCCCTCCCCCAGTGGCGAAACGGCGCGCAGGGGTGGTGGGGTGATTCCTAGAATCACCCCGCCACCCCCGCAAACCATTGGGTCGAGAATCATCTCGCCACCCCCGCGGGTCGTAGGGCCGTCGGGGTGGGGCGGAGGGCTGTGACGGCCTCTACCCCACCCACTCGGCCCAATGACACGCGGGGGTGATTTCGGGAATCACCCTGCCACCCCCGTGAGCCGTTGGGCCACCGGGGTGGGGCAGAGGGCTACGGACAGCCTCTACCCCACCCCCATGAGCCATTGGGCCATAGAGGTGGCGCAAAGGGCTGCGGATAGCCTCTGCCCCACCCCCGTGAGCCGTTGGGCCACCGGAGTGTGGCAAAGGGTTACGGACAGCCTCTGCCCCAAACCGGCGGCCCAACGGCTTGCGTGGGTGGCGGGGTGATTCTAGGAATCACCCCACCACCACCATGGGTCGTTCTGTCACTAGGATGGGATGGAGGGCTGCAAACAGCCTCCGCCCCACCTTGGCAGCCCAATAGCCCGTGTGGGTGGTGGGTTGATTCTGGGAATCACCTCGCCACCCCCGCGGGCCGTTGGGGTGGGGCGAAGGCTGTGGAAAGTTCTCGCCCCACCCCGGTGGCCCAACGGCCCACAGGGGTGGCGGGGTGATTCTGGGAATCACCCGCCACCCCCACAGACCGTTGGGTCGCTGGGGTGGGGCGGAGGGCTGCAGACAGCCTCTGCCCCACCTCGGCAACCAAACGGACCGCGGGGGTGGAAGGGTGATTCCGGGAGAGCCGTCGCCTAACCCCGGCGGCCCAACGGCCTGCGGGGGTGGCGGGGCGATTCTGAGAATCACCCTACCACCCCCGCGGGCCGTTGGGCCACCGGGGTTATTGTTATTGTCAAGCTTCAAGGGGAAAACAAATTCAAGGATGTAGCTTACATGGTAAGACGTATAAAATGTATATTTGATTAATGTTAAAAGTTCATTTATGTATAAGTTAATTGAACTTTTACTATTTCATGTTACAGGAAAAAGTCAAATCTTCTTAACCGTGAAGATCAACTATTATAAATGATTGTGATTTCATCCATATTGATAGTTGGGCAAAAAATGATAGCTATATGTCTATGATTTTTAATCAAGTAGATGGAAAGAGTCATAGCCAAATACTGACTTATGATGTTGTTGTGAGAAAACTAACATATGAAGACAAAGAAGCAAAAGGAGGGATAGCTAACATTTATCAAAAACCACAGTTATTGATTAATTATCTTATAGACATATGTTCAAATGAAGGAGATTGGGTTCTGGATTTATTTTCCAACTTAGGTAAGTTTTATTATATGGAATTGAATTTCAATATGTTATTTCTTAATTTATATGTCATTGTACTAATTTACTTCATTATTTCTTTTGTGCTTGATAATTAGGTACAACACTAGCATGTTTCCTTCCAAAAGGAAGAAATTGCATTGCCATTGAAAAATATCCAATACAGTGAAATTTTATTCAGCAAGGAATTAATGCTCTTCAATTTCTTACAGATGCAATGCAAGGAATTGGGTTGAAGAAATGGGACTTTAGTGAATCACGTGTGGCAAAAAAGGCAAAGAAACCCCAATCACCATTACACGGAATGATTGGAAAGGCATACATTGGGAGATTCGCAGACATCAAAGATCCATTAGAAGAGGAAAATGAGCAAAATGAAGCGGAAAATATTGTGGAAGAAGACAACGATGAAACTCTAGAGGACGAAGAGTTTGGATTACATGACATTGTTGATTAAATTTAAGTTATGCTTGGGAATCAAGCTCATTTTTTGTAACTATTAATTAGTTATACTTGTAATGTTTTGACTTTGACATTTTATGAGAAGAATAACCACTCAATCAAGGTTGTTATGCATTCAATATTTGTATTATGTGATTTTAGCATTAATTTTTATATTAATCATTATTTTTTGAAAAAAACTGTGATTATTATTATTTTTTCGACATGAAATTCATTAAGAAAAAAAAAAAAAAAAAAAACTATTATTTAACCATTTTTAGTTAAAATTTTTCTATAAAAATTGTAATTTTGACATGTCATTTCTAGCAAAAAATTACAAAAAATTATCAAAACGTGTAGTTTTTTAGTTATATTTATGTTAAAAATGGTTATTTTTATGTCAATTGTTAAAAATTATTGCTTTTTAGAGACAATTATTTCATGTGGATTGAAAAATTATTTAACGATGTATAAATATGTAGAATATCGAAAATTCAAAATATGGACCTTCTTCTTTAAATATGCAAAACAATAAAAACCTCACTACAAAAAAAAAATTAAATTAAAATAAGAACAAGAAATTATGAAGAAGAAGGCCACTTCAAAAATGATTAATTTTAGAAAATAATTATTTACATTTCATACATTAGAAAATTTAAAGTCAAAAAATAGGTCTTTTAAAAAAAGAGCGTAATGCAGAATTACCACTTTTTAAAATCAGCATGAAAATCACTACCATTCTAAAATGCAATGTACATAAAAAAAATTAAAGTGCCAAAAACTATGCTCTGAAAAAAACATGTGTGTTCTGCATCACCCCTTTTCAAAATTAGGTCACTTTTTTGCTATCTCTACGAAACGGGTAACAGTATCAGTTCATGTTTCAAAGTTTACATTGTTGGTTTGAGTGACGGCTCCCAATGCATCTCGATAACGAGGGATTCCAATACAATGATGAGCATAATTTTTGTATTATAAGCATAGAGTGCATGCATTTTTAGTGTGTAATGTATTATTTTGCATTGGGGCATGCTTTTCTCCTGATGGTGGAGGTGGGGTTACTGGTGATGTTAGGGCATGAAGAAGGGATTTTAACTCTTCTAACTCTGGGAACAAGTTGGTAGGGTGTCCTATTACTTCGTGTAGCGCATAGGGTGGTGGTACCCTAGGTGAGGGAGTGTTTGATGCCTCCACCTTCTTTCCTTTTTTCTTATCCCTCTTGTTAGCACTAATTGGTGTTGACACTGGCGTAACTCAATTTGGGGTGGTTTCCTGAGGGGCGGCTACAGGAATGATGCCTGTCAAGGTAATACCTAAGTGTGCATACATGGCCTGTGGGGCCAAATTCTAGATAGGTATCACTAAAGCCATATTTGGAAATGTGATGGTTGCCATGACTTGGTGTGAAACAAAACCAGGTGGGGGATATTAGAAGGGTGTTTAAGTGATATCATAGGGTAGGAATGTTGAGAATGTAAAAAAATCACTAGGGGTGTTGGGAATTGGTTCCTGGGGTTGTGGTCGGTTTGACGAGCTCATCATGCACACAAGGGCCAGAGGGGGGGGGGGGGGGTTATAAGAGGTGGATCTCATGGGTATGTGTCAAGCAACGATGATGGTTTGAACATCCCTGGGGCCATTTCTGTAAAAGTGGCAATCAACTCTTTGTGGGATCCTATAAAAGGTAACACCCCTTCAGGAGCGTTTGTGGTCTTTTTCTCCTAGTATGTTAGTTGATCTACAATAACAATAAGGGAACATCATGATACAGAACATAGAAGATGTCACCGCAGTCATAGCATACATGTATCTATGGCCCAACAAGATATTGTAATGAAGTTAGGCATCAAGGACTTCTATGTCGATGAGCACGGTTTTTTCGGTACGTCCTAAAAAATTCCTACAGGGATCGATGGGCACCCATCGTAAACTCTAAGAGTAATAGGTGATGTTTTTAGTGCGGGAGAACCCAATTTCTACCAAATTATCTTTGACATGATGCAAGTAGATGTTGCCTCATCAATAATGCACTGATGGATGTTGTTGTTCTGAATGGTGACCAGAATATGGAAGACGTGGGGTAGCATTATCCAAGTCGAAAGTCATCAAATGAGAATTAGCGGGGCCGATAGCTCCTAATGTGGAAAGAAGGGCTTTCCATTGGGTTGGGAAATTTTGTAAAACTTCAATGCTGACATGGATGATGGGGATTGGGCTAGACCATTGATGATTCTGTAATTATGAGATTATTTTGATGTATGCCCTACTTGAAGAAGTGTTCCTTTGTCCATACATGGGATGGTTTCAAAGGGGGGTCAAGGCAAGGTCAGCGATGCCGAAGTTGTAGTCATGGTTCATGTTGAAGGGGTTGTTTTTGAAGGGTTTCCATAGTCCATGTTTCGTGTTTGTGGGAAATCTTCTTATCCTACCATGTAGATGTCATGATTGGTGATATCCATGGAATTCCCTCCAGGGTGATTTTGATACTGTTGTTGGGGGTTTTCATGTTGGGTATTCACTACTCCCTGATGGGGGAAAGGGTCCTGCATAACATAAGTTTATTAGTGTGGCCCACCCTACCCCCTGGTATCTTTCAACCTTTTCAACTCAGGGAGCTAAGGTAAATGGTGGGTATAATGGCCATACTCCCCACACATATCATCAGCATTATTAGTCCTTAGACTAGAATTCTTGTTTTTCTTTTGTGAGTTGTTATTGCTTTGGCTTTAGTTTTGGTTCTGATTAGGAGGATGACCCTGGTTGGTGGCTGTGAAGGTTGTTGTTGGTTATTACCCCCTACCTAGGTTCCCCTTTTGGTTTTTTATTTCCTTTCTTTTTGTTGGCATTTTGTGAGTTTTCTGTATTCAGCTATTTAAAATACTTTTGTCATTGTGGGAAAGAAGGTTGTGCAAAACTAACCCCAATGTTAGGTTGTGCTGGCGGGGGATTTTGTTGGGATGTGGTAAAATGGAGATAGGGATTCCCTTACCCTGGGTTGGTGTAGGTGCTCTAGGAGGTATAAATTTCCTCTTTCGTGTGTGGGGGGTGCTAACTACCTTGCATGGGAGGATGCTAACTCCCTTGCATGATCGGATATTGGCCCTTTTGCATAGCAAGGTTCTGCAAGGGTGCAAACTGATTGGGATAATATCCCATGTTGGATGATGGTTGTACTACGGGTTGGGTACTATATGGATGGTAATTTTTTGGGCCATGGTACATGTTTCCAGCTTGCTAGAAAGTGTTTATGGGTTGATTTGGGGCTATGGTTCCAATCAACCCATCTGCAACACTTGATGCTCCTGGTGTTTCTAGTCTAAAAGACTTCAGTCGAGGGGCATCTGGGAGGACATGATAGAGGTATCTAGACTGAGTATAAATTAGCTCAAATTGTTGAGCTTTACTGATAGCCTCTTCCTCATTTTTCAAGAATGTGCTAGCCACATCTTTTGAGATTTCTTTTGTGAGAGATTTCAAAAATAAGTTGAGGATAAGGTCCTCGTCTACTTGTACCTTGCATAGGTTGCAGTGTTTCCACCATTCATGGACATGGTCTAAGATATGTATGAAAGACGCCTGTCAAAAATAGGTGAGAAGTTCTAAGCTAGTGTCCTAGTGTATTGGGAGCTGGAAAAAAGTGAGAAATGACCTAGCTATAGAGTCAAAGGTTGCATGGGAACTAGAGGCTTCACTTATGTACCATTTCGTCGCAGGCCCAGTGAGGGTGCATTGAAAAATTTGTAGGAAAACTGAGTCATTTGTGATGTTGTTAGATGAGCTCCACAGATGAAAGGTCATTATATGGTTTCTTGGATCTTCTCCCTATTTCCCCTTGAATTTTGGTATACCCGAAAGTAAAGTGGTTGGCATAGGGGTTCAATTATGATTATGAATAATGGGGTCATTAGTCAACTTTCTTGAATCTAGGATATTTAGGGATGCTAAAAATAGGCCTTTTTCCCATTTCAAAACAATTTTGAATGGCAAGTGCAAAGGAGTACCCTACGGGGTTGTGTGATATGAGATCCCCATAGGGGTAATGTGTGGACTCCCTAAAGGGGTAGTGAGTGGGCTCCCTAAAGGGGTGTTGTGAGGACTCCCTTGCAGGGTAGTTAAAGGAATACTTTGAGGGGGAGGAGTCCCAATCAATGTTGCTCCGATGAAAGATGAACCAATGATAGTGGTTGTGTGATGTCCTCTTCACCTAAATAGCGAAAGACCTAGTACACCTCCTAGTAATGGGGGGAGGTTTTTGAAGCGCCTAGAGCGACGGGGTGCCATGGTGTCAATGAATGGAGTATGCTACTTATGGGTGAGAGGATGATATGCATCAAAGCAACTGAATCCCATACATAATACAAAGCCAAAAACAAATGGTTATTTTTCCTTTAGGTTATGCTATGTGATTAATCAATCAAACAAAAGGGTTTTTGTTTGTTTGTGTATGATACAAATCCTAAAAGACTTATATGTCTTGTCTTCTCTCACAGTAACGAATCTGATTTATAATATTAGATTGTTGTGCTAAGATCCTCCTCAGATTAGAAACAAAATGCTTTCTTTGTGCTTAAGGATTCATGAATTTTTGCAAGTGAAAAATGAGTCTTTATGTTAATTTTATGAGAAATTAAACATAAATTAAGAGACTGAACAACAACATAAACATGTACAGAACATCACCAAAAACACATTACAACAAGAACATGGTAAAGGAGTTCACCCTTTCTGGGTTGCGTCTCCTTGGTTCAGCTTCCAATGGCTTGGACCTCTCTATTATGCTCAAAAGTGTAAAACGATGTGTTTTTCTCAAATGCTTCTGAAACCTACTCCAATGAGTTCAAAATGTCCAAAAATGACTATCTAGCCTCTTTTTTCATCCAATTTCGTGGAAAACTGAAGAAGCTATGACCTCTCCTAGTTTTCCCAATATTCGCTCCACAAATTGCACCATTTTCGGTATGATCCTACAATTTCGCTCCAAAAAGCGCTAACTGGGCGAAAATTTCACCGCGCGGCGGCCATAAGCTATCGGCACCAACATCTCCATCGTAAATCACAATCAGTGAGAACCAGCGGGTCTTATGGTTTGTGAACGCGTTGTAGGCGATATGTGATTGCAATAAACAGCGGACTCGATGGAACTATCAACTGAAACCCATAATCTTATCGCATCTAGGATCCATCTCAAATCGCAATCGGCGGAGTCAGGGGGTAACATATATACGGGACTCTGCACTGTGCGATCTATGATTACTATTAGCACATCGCAACCTGGTACGTTGGGGGCCGATTTATGTAGTACTTCCCTTATGAGATGTGTGATTGTGATTAGGCATCACACCCTGGCTTGTTCTAGGGCCGATTCTTTAACTCCAACTCGCCTGCGATATGCAATTTGCAAAATTTGGGGCCAATGGCGACTTGCCACTTAGCGCTTCCCCATTTGTTGAAGAGTCATGCCACATCATTGTTGGTTGCTTTAATTGTTTTCACAATTCAAGCTCCACATAAATTGTCAACCCGAGAAGGTCTTTTTATTTCAAAGATAATCGCGCACTGGATATGCTCAATTTCAAAAGCAGAATCAATGTTGTAGTAAAAGAAGGACACACGATTATTAATCTCATCAATCTACTGATTCACACTCTACTTAATCAAAGCTGAAGTCAATTAAGTTATAGCAGAAATGATTTCTCTGTTGCAGTTACAATCCAAACAAAGGAAAATCAATCCACAAGGAAAGAAATCAATCAACTACAGCAGGAACAGGACCCTATTCCTTAGTGAGGAACTTCAGCACCTGATGCCTGACACTTAATCACACTGTAAGAAAAGTAGCTTCAAGAGATCAAGACCCTATTCCCATGAACAGGAACCTTCAGCACTTGTTCTCTCGTTCCTAATCACACTGCAGGCAAAGGAAAACAATCAATGGGAGCAAGACCCTATTCCTTTATGCAGGAATCTTCAGCACATGCTTCCCAACATCATTCATTCATGCATTCAATACATGTAGTGCTAAAGAAACAGAGTATTACTAAACTGTGTAACTAGTGTCCAACAACAGAATTAAGGGAAGTGCAAACACACAAAGAATTAAACAAACTACAGGAACCAAGAGGGTGAATCTTGTGAGGAAGGCGGGCCCTTTCCTTCTCACAAGATTCCCCAAGAGAAAGAATTAAACTGGAACGCTCAAAAGAAGATTTTATTCATCTGTCAAAGTAACCGATACATTACAGATGGAGACTAGCTCCAGTTCTCACACAATACTCTCCTGTAGCTTTTTACAAAAAAAATAACTCCCTTCTAATGATGATGTCTCCTCTTTTTAAAGAGGAGACATCTTTTACAATTTACATGAGAGCGAATCTACATTATCTCAATTTTGTTCTCTTTCCCAAAACAGGACTATTCTGTTCTTCCAAAAAAAAGATGTTGTTACAACAGAGACCATAACAGTGCTATCTTCAGAATAATCCAGGTAACCGTGTCTTCGTGCTGCTGCTACTATTCCACAAAAAGTTCTTCCAGAATCGCAAATTACGCATAACGGGATTTGCGTGCTTGACGGCTGTTTCAGCAACTGAGTCCCCTTGTTTCAGCAACGGAGTCAGTTGTTTCAGCAACGGAGTCAGCTGTCTCAGCAACGGCCGCTTGTTCCCAACAAGGCATATAACTTATCTGTGATCTTTGGACTTGTGTTAGCAGCAATACACTTCAATTAATGATAAAATATAAGAGTATTACGGAATTAAATGTAAAACAGATTAAACATATAATAAAGAAGAGGTTTCTATATACCTTGGGATAAAGTAGATGAAAAAGATAATGGAGTTCATGGTTATAAGAGTAGAATGGTGTCAAAATATATAGCAAAAATGATACATAGTGGAGTCCTAACATCCCCCCCAGCTAAAAATGTTGCATGTCCTCAGGCAACCCTTAGTCTGAATCAGAGTCTGAGTACTGGGACTGAGCATGCAAATTACTCAAGCAGTAGCTGGAGAAGGTGGCATCTGTAGGAGCTCGGAATCCGCTGTTGTTCTGCAAATGTTGCCATGCCAAGGCTTCATCTCTGTCAGTCAACTGGTAATGACATTGATATTTGTCTGAAGGCAGCCATAAAATTGGAAAACGGAAGTGATACCCGATCCAGTTTACTCCACAATGTTGAATGCAATCAATGTACTTAGGGACCCTGGATAATGCAGCTTGAAAATTGAGAGGGTTAAAAGGGTGATAATCATGTCTTTCCTTACATGACTGCTGCCAAAACATATCATTGGCCTTCAATGCAGCAGTACCCTTCATTCTAATGTGCTGTTGACACTTAAAAAGTATTGAAGCCTGTAATTGCTGCATGTACTCATTCATTCCTGGCTTCTGCAAGAATTCATAATATTGTGCGATGAACATGGCTGGGCTTAAAGGCTCTGGTCTAATCCACAGGAGTTTATTCTCCTCATTATGACTGCTTGCAGTGAACGCAGTCTGCCAAGTGAGCTAGTTAGACAAAAATGAAGCAAATGCCCTGATTTGTATATCTCCTGCAATTGGAATAATATTATCTTTCCTATTCTCGGGAATGGCCTCATTATGCAGGTAGAGTTCGCACAGCAAATGTTGGTCACTCTCAGGGGCCTCCTTAAAGGTCTCAACAAATTTCTCTGAAGTCATTAGTTCATATGGTCTGCCATTTGCTATTGCTTTTAATTGGAAATAAACTAATCGTTCAGAAAGAAAGAGAGAGTAGTTTACAGAGGGTTTGCGCGTAGCCATCAACTTCTGGACTAATGAAAACATCAAGGCTATCTTTGCCTTAGATTCTCTGGCTTCCTTTTTATACTCCTTGTGCTCTTGCATTATTTGGTCCCAACTATCCCAGTTGGCATATACATGGTTCTGCCATTGTAACTTATGTTGTCATAATATTATATCTTGTTCTTCAGCATATTGCTTCTTCCATTTGTTCATCTGTTCCAATTGATTCCATGGCAGAGTCTGTGTCTTGGCATCAGAAGTAGTGGGTTGGGACGTT
The DNA here is from genome assembly GCA_031772625.1 of Pinus tabuliformis. NCBI lineage: Eukaryota > Viridiplantae > Streptophyta > Pinopsida > Pinales > Pinaceae > Pinus > Pinus tabuliformis. The sequence goes on from CM062814.1 coordinate 573,176,601, forward strand.
GTTTCCTCTGTCTGGATGGCTGCATCAAAAGTAGTGGGTTGGGACGTTGTTTCCTCTGTCTGGATGGCTGCATCAACCTGCAAAGGACGGGATATCTGAGGTTTGATTTCTTCCTCTTGCTTTATAGAGAGTCCTACTGGTTCTTGTGGAGCAGTAGGGCATCCCTCTCTTATTCCAGCTGATGTAGATGCCTCAGATAATTGAACTAGTTTGTAGCCTGCATTCTGGTAAATGTTGCCACACTCCTGGCACATGTATTCTTTGCATGGCTCCTTATTTTTCATTGAGGCTACGTGTGCTAATGTATGGAGATTCAGTTCTCTTTCAAAAGCTTATCAAGCCATGGTGAGTTCCTTCTTGTAAGCTTCTAATTCAGACTTCAGGAATTCATTCTCCTCCCATAGAGATGTCATAGTATGTAAACCTTGTGTACTGGTTGACTCTGTTGGGGTATTTTGTTGATGCACAGTCGTAGCTGGTTCTTGTGCCCCAGTGGCTGGTTCTTGTGTTTCAGCCACTGGGCAAGTGACTGGTTCTTGTGTGACAGTCACTACTGATTTCCCACTATCGTCCTGCTTGGTGTATTCTTGTGCCCCAGTGACTGGTTCTTGTGTGATAGTCACTTCTTGAGCCATAAACAATGTCGTATTATCCCGGGGCGCTGGTTCTTGTGTGGCAGTGCCTCCGGACGAGACGGGTTGGGAGGTTTGAGATGGGGATAAAGGTTTTAATAGAATAGTGGCAGGGTAAGGGAAAATAGAGGTGAGTTTTGTCTCAACAGTCATTTTCATTTTTCTTTTTGGTAGGAAGGCAGCAAAATCACTGCCTTTCCTTTTCTTTGAAGGGGAGGGTTTCTTTCTGGGGACAGGGTTTTTCGAAGAAGTAAGAATTTGAGATGTAGACCTTGTCCGTGGTCTGGAGACTACGACTGTTGGGTTTCTTTTCTTTTTATAAGTGGGTGAAGAAGGGGGTGTTAGAGAGTCATCACTAGGGACAGAAATAGTGGGGGCAGTTGTCTCTGATGAATGAGGCGAGCTCGGGGTTGGGTCAACTGGGGAATGTGGAATTTCTTACTGTTGTTCTTCATGAGGAATTTCCGGAATATCATGAGGACTTTCGGGTGGTTGGGACGTTTGGGCCTGCTGAGGAATTTCCGGCGGCTGGGGAACAGGGAGTGGGGCATGCAGAGGGGGATTTTGCTGAGCAAAACCCCTCTGTATCAATAGCTGGCATAAACGATGATGGGTAAGGGATAACATTGGGAATTTAGCTCGTTTACAATAATAAGACATGTTTTTAATACAACCAAGCAGAAAATAGGGGATGTTAATCAGTCGTCCATTCCTCAAATGATTCATCAAAACAAAATCATGATTGTACACTACCTGATAACGCCCCTCACACGTTAAGTAGTGTTTGATGAACTCTGCCACTGATGGCCATGGTTGAGGAAGTGAGTGCGGACTAACCCCGCGGCCTCTGGGTTCCACTTGCTCATCTGGGTGCAGAAATTCTTGCTGCGCGTTGAGAACAACCTGCTTCCTGCTGAACCAGCGAGTACCCTCAGCTGGCAACCCTGATACCTGAACTATGTCATCCTCTGTCACTGAAATGCGAACCCCTTGGACCACCGAAAAATCGTCTTGAAGGTTTTGTGCAAATTCTAAGACCTGTTCCTGGTTAAATTCCCCCAACCTTTCAAAATATACTATCCATCCCGCTTGGTGGAAAATCTGATAGACTTCGGGAAACAATTGAAGAATACTTATGGAGCCGGGCTCATGTCTAACGGTCGACCCTCCCATGGCTGTAGCTTTGAGTTATCCGCAGAGGCACCGGCACAGTAAACACAGACCCTGATCGCGCTAGTTGTTGCAACAGAGGCTGCATGGTCTAAATGACGGCAGAAATAGATATGACAAGGGACGGAGGCTTGGTTAATGCGAAATGATTGTTCTATTTTTGGAATTCCCCCCCCTACATATGGTGTAATAATGATTGGGCGTGTGAAGATATGTAATCATTATAAATGAAATCCTCTCTTTAATATGATTTAACCGAATTACATTAAAACCTCATACCTTACATTTTACCTTTGGTTTAATAATTCGAAGTGTCGGTTGCTTCAAAATAGCTTTAATGTACATGGAAGAATCTGTAGATTTTCTCTGAAGTTTAGAACAGGAGTGTAATTGAATCTGGTACGTGCTGAATAATTTTTCGCCAAAAGGATCTGAAGTATAATCGTGGAGAACCAAAAAAACTCATATAACAGCAAAGAGGAATACTGTTTTGATGATAACAAGTTGCTGAAACTGGTGTTTTAGCAACGGAAAATTGAACGATACGTCGCTGAAACAGGTGTTTCAGCAACGGGAAAAATCAATGATACGTTGCTGAAACAGGTGTTTCAGCAACGGGAAAAATCAGTGATACGTTGCTGAAACAGGTGTTTCAGCAACGGGGAAAATCAGAGAAATGGGATAAATGACTTAGGTCTGTAAATGGAGAAATATTTGATAGGGGATAATTTCAGCAGTAAGGGGTGGGAAATACTGACTGAAGGAGGATATTGCAGGGATGGTGGGAGTGGGAATAATGGAAATAATGTGGATATGGAGGGATATTGCTTAGGAAAAAGGGGTAAAATGATGGGAACAATCTTCTGTGATTAAAGCTTCAGATCTTCTCATGATGAATCTATCCTCCTTATTGCTTTTTCCAGAATCTGCAAAATTCAATTGTAATATGCCAATCCTTGACAGGGATTATTAGTGCTAAATCTAATCTAATACTAAAAATATAGTGCAGAAAATTAAATGCTGTGAGGAGCAGAAGACTCCCCTAGAAAAAGATAATGAATATCAGTCATGCAAGCAGTCTTGAAATCCTCTTTAGAAACAGGGCGCTTATATAGACGGAGCCTATGGCCATTGACTAGTAGAGGTGTTTTAGCATCATCAATTGTTACAAGTCTTACCGTTCCGTTTGGAAAAACATCATCTACTTCATATGGTCCAAGCCAGCGTGTACGTAGCTTACCCTGAAAATTTTCAAACCGAGAGTCATACAACAAGGCCCAATTACCTTTTTGGAACTGCTTGTGTTTGATAATTTTGTCATGCCACTTCATCCTTTGTTGTTGTATTATGTTTGTTTGATGAATGGCATCTAATCTCTTTTCATCCAACTCCAGAAGCTGCTGCAATCTAGCTGTCTGCACATCAGTCAAATCAAGATTAACAGCTAAAGCAGTCCTTAAAGTTTTAATTTCAAATTCCACAGGAAAAACAACATTTTTACCATAAACCAATTCATAGGGAGAAAAACCTGTAGTGTTTCTCCAAGTAGTTCTGTAAGCCCATAATGCCTCAGGGAGCCTTTGGGACCAATCCTTTCGGTTGTCCTTCACTGTTTTAGTTAGAATGGCTTCTAAAACTTTGTTTGTGCTTTCCACCTGCCCATTGGCCTGGGGGTGGTATGGTGTAGTCATTCTATGTTGAATATGATATTTGTGAAGGGTAGATTTAAAACCATGAGAATTGAATGGAGGTCCTCCATCAGTAACTAGCTCTCTAGGAATTCCAAATCTAGTGAAAATCTCTTCAAATAAGAAAGCTAGGACGGCCTCCTCATTGGCTCTAATAAGTGCTTTGGCCTCCACCCGCTTAGTCATATAGTCTGTACAGACTAATATATAGGTTCTTTGATTGGATGGAGGGTTAATGGGTCCTATGAAGTCCAAGGCCCATCTTTCAAATGGTTCAGAAACTACCTGGGGGTTTAATGGCATTTGGTCTCTATGATTGGGTTAACCCATTCTCTGGCAGCTGTCACAAGCCCTTACATATTTCTTTGCATCCTTGAATAATGAGGGCCAATAGTAACCCATCCTCAGAATTTTATGTGCTGTTCTCTTATCAGCGAAATGGCCTCCACAAGGGCCATCATGACAAGCTTTCAATATGTCATACACTTCATCTTCTCTAATGCATCTTCGGATCTCCTGATCAAGCCCAGTATAGAAAAGACACCCGCTTATCCAGCTGTACCTGGCACTTTGTTGAACAATTCTTCTCTTTTCTCTATATGACAGGTGTGCTGGTAGTTTTCCTGCATCCAAATAATTAGCAATATCTGCATACCATGGAGAGTGAGCAGAAACTGCAAACAAATATTCGTCAGGAAAACTATCATCTACTGGAATATCATTGTCAGTTTTTAACCGTGAAAGGAAGTCAGCCACCACATTTTCTTTACCGGGCCGATCTACAATTGTGATATCAAATTCCTGCAATAGTAATAGCCATCTGGTAACTCTAGCGTTCGTGACAGATTTGTTCATTAAATATTTAATAGCTGAATGATCAGTGTGCACAAAAGTAGAATAACCAGTGATATAGTGTCGAAATTTATTAATGGCATAGACTACTGCAAGAAATTCTTTCTCGGTAACTGTATAGTTAAGCTCAGCAGGGGTCATATTCTTACTGATAAAGTATATAGCATAAGGAAGATGATTTTCCTCTTGTCCCAAAACCGCTCCAATAGCAATGTCTGAAGCATCAGAAGATATGTGAAAAGGAAGATTCCAATCAGGCCCCCTCAAAATAGGAGCGGTAGACAACTGATGCTTCAGTTCTTCAAAAGCTTTCTGACAAGAATTAGTCCACTTAAATTCAGTATTTTTCATAAGCAATACAAATAATGGAGAAGCTATTTTAGAGAAATCTTTAATAAATCTCCTGTAATAACCAGCATGTCCTAGAAAACTTCTCACATCAGTTTGAGTTTTAGGAACAGAAAGATTCTGAATGACCAAAATTTTAGATGGATCTACCTGAATACCTTGAGATGAAATAAAATGTCCAAGCACTATTCCTTCACTCATCATCATATGGCATTTTTCGGTACTTAAGGAGAGGTGAGCTTGTATACATCTTTTAAGTACTTTCTCAAGGTTTTGTAATGCCTCTTCGAAAGACACACCATAAGGGGTAAAATCATCCATAAATATTTCCATAGAATCATTCAGCATATCGGAAAAAATTCCTATAACAGCTCTTTGAAAAGTTGCTGGTGCATTGCACAACCCAAATGGAAGAACTCTATAGGCAAAAGTTCCCCAGGGGCTGGTGAAAGTGGTCTTGTCTTGGTCTTGGGGTGCAATTCTTATCTGATTATACCCACTGAATCCATCTAGAAAAGAAAAGAATTTCTTCCCTGCAAGACTGTCCAACACCTGATCAATGAAGGGTAAGGGAAAGTGATCCTTTTGAGTAGCTTTGTTTAAAGCTCTATAGTCGACACACACTCTCCATTTCCCGTTTTTCTTAGGGACAATTACTAATGGGGAAACCCATTCACTGTCAGATATGGGATATATAAATCCTGCATTAAGCAATTTTTGAAGTTCTTCCTTAACAATTTCTCGTAAATTAGGATTCATTCGTCTTTGGGGTTGACAAACAGGTCGGCATCCCTCTTTAATGTAAATTCGATGAGTACATAATTCAGAAGAAATACCTTTCATATCTGTGTAATCCCAGGCAAATGCCTCCTTATATTCATGCAATAACTTCATTAATTGCTGTGTTTCCACATCTGTTAGATCAGGATTTATGTTTAATGTCTTACCGGGTTCAATTTCGACTGTTATGCTTTTAGATGAGATCGTGGTTAAAGTCTGAGATGAATCTTCAGATTCAATCTTTTTTTGTGCATCAGTTTCAAAAATCGCAGTTAATTGATTGTGTGTTTCAGCAATAACAGAAGAAGGTTCACAAATAAAATTATTGATTATCTCATCCTCTGTATTGTCTTTAAGAGTTAAAGCTTGTCCTATAGTTAGAATAGGTTGAACAGCATTATCATCATAGTCCATCCATATAGAATCTTCATTATTAACTACCGGTGTAGCATGAGGATAAAGAGTTAACTGTTTTGTTTCATAACCATTAGAAATTGTCATTGAGCCAGATCTGCAACTAATAAATGCATCAGCTGTGGCCAGCCATGGCCTTCCTAGAATTAAGGGATGTCCCCCCAGCTTTGTTTTAGTCTGCAATACAACAAAGTCAGCTGGATATTTCCAGGATTCAACTGAAATAAGTAGATCTTCAACAATTCCTTCCGGTTTAATTGTGGAACGGTCAGCTAACTCTAAAATGGTGGGTGTATCTCTGATTGTATTATTCAGCTGTAACAATTGTGAAGTTTCAAGAGTCATTATATTAATTGCTGCACCTAAATCTACCAGAACTCGGGGAATCATTGTTTTACCAATTTGAACTGTGACTGTAGGATGGCCGGGATCACCATATTTTACAGGAGGAGCTTTTCCGGACATTAATGCGGACAAGTCTCCCATTACATGTACTGTAAGGGGGTCCTTGGTTTTCCTACCAGGTTTCTTAACACAAATATCCCTTAATGTTCTGGCATAAATTGGTACATCTCTTAATGCTTGTAAAAGTGGAATTTTAATATACAAATTTTGCAATTCCCCTATAAAATTAAAAGCAGGTGTTTCAGCTGTTCTGGTTAAAACCAAACGTTCGGGGAATGGTGGTTCTGTTATTTCATCATTCTTGTTAGGAGGTGGTTGTGCTTCTTTTTGTTTCTCGGTTTCATTTTTATCTGAATCAGAAGACGTTATGTCATCAATAATAGGCTCTACTATTCTTCCAGATCTCGAATGAATATCATTACATTGCATAGTAGGAAATATAGACTGATTCTGAATATCAATGACTTGCACAGCTTTATTATTGGGGTTAGGATTTGGTTGCACAGGTAGTTGGGGTCTCATTTGGTTACTTGGCGGAGCATTTGATGGCAGAGGGAGTGGTTGTTGGAATTGAGGCAATTGATTTGGATACGGGAGTGATTGACTATTCCAATTTGGATTCCAAGGATTGAAAGGAGATGGTTGTTGTGGAGGCCAAGGAGTCCACATTGAAGGATCGACAAAGGGAGGGTTTTGCATTTGCATGGGTGGGAAATTCATTTGATTGAAAGGTGGGTATTGCATTTGGTTAAAGGGGGGGTAACTTGTTTGGCCAAAAGCAGAATAATTGTTCCAACGATTAAATGGCATACTAGAGTTCATACCTTGTCCTTTTGGTTGCCATTGTCTTCTTTGAGTTAGCAGGTAAACTGCTTCAGCTTCTTCTTCCGTTGGCTGCAATGTTGCCTTTATTCCTGGTAGAGATGGAAATTGTTCTGTCTCATGATCTTTCTCACAAAGGGTGCAAATTGGTATTTTGTCTCTTGGGCATTCCCTTAGTGGATGTTTGTCTCTGCATTTCGGGCAAAAGACAGCCAGAGTTGCTTCTGCTTCGGCCTGCTTCTTTTTAACCTGCAAAGTGTCAATCTGCGAAGCAAAAGAACTTAACATTTCAGTTTTAAATTCTTCAAGTAGATTACCTATCTCAGCTCTTGTTGCTCCTCCATTGGCTGATTTCTGTACTCTTGAATAGGTGGAATCTCTTATTCTGTTTCTTGCAGCTCCCCTAGAGCACCTCTTAGCAAGTTCACAAATCTCATCATATGATTCCTTAGATATATCTCCCTTAGCAAGCATATTTAACATATTTAAACAATCATCCCTTAAACCTCTAAGTAATATTGTTTTACGAATTTCCTTACTTATATCCGGATGATCAGATCTCTGTATGTTGTACTGCAGCCTTTCTATGTAGTCCTCCAGACTCTCATCCGACTTTTGTGCCATATTGAATAGTTCATCCTTATTCTCTCTCGTCCGGCAGTAGTCTTGATATTTAAGCAGAAATTTTTGTTTCATCTGCTCCAATGTTGTGATTACCTGACTTCCAAGGCTCATGAACCATCTTAAAGCATTCCCTTTTAAGGTGGCTGGAAACAGTTTCAACTTTTGAGCATTAGTAACATAATCATAACTTCTGCATAATATATCAAATTCAAAAAGAAACTCATCAGGATCCTCAGTGGATAAACCATGAAAGTTAGGTAGAGCAGACAATGGAATATTTTTCATTGTCCCTGCAGGGAGATCACTGATAGGAAATCCCAAAGTAGAGAGGGAATTTTCATCCCTTCTTTCTTCTTCAGGACCTGCACGTCCTCCACCAAAGAAACCATCATTGTTATCTTCCATTGTTGGCCCTCCTACTGCACTTTCTCGATCGTCAAGATCTTCTATTGGCTCTTCAATGTTTTCTACCGGTCGTCCAACGCTTTCTACTATTTCCTCAATGTGTTCTACTAATCTGCTAACACTTTCCTCTGACTCTTCAGCGCTGACTGCTGGTTCTTCTGTATTTTCAGGACCCACAACTTCCTCTGTTCTGTAATCTGACTGAGGGGAACGCTGAAATTTTGATTTTCGAGAACTTAATCTTTGTGATGATTCAGCCTTTGATACAATCTCGTCGATAAAAGTTTTTCGTCCTCCCCAGCCTTTGCCACCTGTGCGGTTATTTTTCTTCTGGTTTCCGCGTCCTCTCATATAATCTGCACATTAAAAAGAAAAGATGAATGCTTTTGAAATCTATAATTACCTTCCCCGGCAACGGCGCCAAAATGTTGGTTGCTTTAATTGTTTTCACAATTCAAGCTCCACATAAATTGCCAACCCGAGAAGGTCTTTTTATTTCAAAGATAATCGCGCACTGGATATGCTCAATTTCAAAAGCAGAATCAATGTTGTAGTAAAAGAAGGACACATGATTATTAATCTCATCAATCTACTAATTCACACTCTACTTAATCAAAGCTGAAGTCAATTAAGTTATAGCAGAAATGATTTCTCTGTTGCAGTTACAATCCAAACAAAGGAAAATCAATCCACAAGGAAAGAAATCAATCAACTACAGCAGGAACAGGACCCTATTCCTTAGTGAGGAACTTCAGCACCTAATGCCTGACACTTAATCACACTGTAAGAAAAGTAGCTTCAAGAGATCAAGACCCTATTCCCATGAACAGGAACCTTCAGCACTTGTTCTCTCGTTCCTAATCACACTGCAGGCAAAGGAAAACAATCAATGGGAGCAAGACCCTATTCCTTTATGCAGGAATCTTCAGCACATGCTTCCCAACATCATTCATTCATGCATTCAATACATGTAGTGCTAAAGAAACAGAGTATTACTAAACTGTGTAACTAGTGTCCAACAACAGAATTTAGGGAAGTGCAAACACACAAAGAATTAAACAAACTACAGGAACCAAGAGGGTGAATCTTGTGAGGAAGGCGGGCCCTTTCCTTCTCACAAGATTCCCCAAGAGAAAGAATTAAACTGGAACGCTCAAAAGAAGATTTTATTCATCTGTCAAAGTAACCGATACATTACAGATGGAGACTAGCTCCAGTTCTCACACAATACTCTCCTGTAGCTTTTTACAAAAAAATAACTCCCTTCTAATGATGATGTCTCCTCTTTTTAAAGAGGAGACATCTTTTACAATTTACATGAGAGCGAATCTACATTATCTCAATTCTGTTCTCTTTCCCAAAATAGGACTATTCTGTTCTTCCAAAAAAAAGATGATGTTACAACAGAGACCATAACAGTGCTATCTTCAGAATAATCCAGGTAACCATGTCTTTGTGCTGCTGCTACTATTCCACAAAAAGTTCTTCCAGAATCGCAAATTACGCATAACGGGATTTGCGTGCTTGACGGCTGTTTCAGCAACTGAGTCCGCTGTTTCAGCAACGGAGTCAGCTGTTTCAGCAACGGAGTCAGCTGTCTCAGCAACGGCCGCTTGTTCCCAACAAGGCATATAACTTATCTGTGATCTTTGGACTTGTGTTAGCAGCAATACACTTCAATTAATGATAAAATATAAGAGTATTATGGAATTAAATGTAAAACAGATTAAACATATAATAAAGAAGAGGTTTCTATATACCTTGGGATAAAGTAGATGAAAAAGATAATGGAGTTCATGGTTATAAGAGTAGAATGGTGTCAAAATATATAGCAAAAATGATACATAGTGGAGTCCTAACAATCATCTTCTCCTATCATCTGTCCAAGTCAAACCTGAACTTTGACTTGCTCTAACTTCTTCATATGAGCTCAGATTTGAGTGCCGTTCACACCGTTGGAATCAGGATAACGAGCACTTCGATCTAAAGCTATGTTTATCAATATTCTGCCACTTTGAGTTTTGAGCCTAATTTTGAGCACCTAATCACTCCTCGCCATTAGAAGCCTTTTGGACCCCAAAACATCACTTTCAATTGTCCATCAGGTGAGGGTACAGTTCCCTCACCTTTCCAATCTCTATCCATTTGGATTTTAAAGTATTTGTACCCTTAAGCCCCACTCGAAGATAATTAATACTTCCCCTTCTTGATGTCCTTGTTCTTCTGTCAAGTATAGTGTCTTTCTAAAGCTCATCAAGGAATCCTGGAGAAAAACCTTCAATAGATAGAATTTGAATATTCTCTCCTTGATCTTCAATCAAAGGAGGCTCATACAACCTTAAATTCTCAACATTAACAACAACATAAATTGGCATATATGAAGGCAAATCCAACATGAAGGCATTGTTACCAATCTTTTCCAAAATTTTGAATGGACCATATCTAATTGGTTTTTGCTTTTTACCTTCTCTTTGGAACCCCTCTTTGTTAATGTGAAGCCAAACTTCATCACCAACTTGGAACTTGTGATCTTGATGATGCTTGTCGTGCCTTGCTTTGTACTTTCCTTGGCTTTTCTCAAGCTATTCTTGAACCTTTTGGTGTACTAATTGGATTTGTTCAATGAACTTTCTTGCTTTGTCTATGTCGCTATGACTTTCAATAGCAACATATTTTCCAAAAATAAAATCCAAAGGAGATTTAGGCAAGTATCCCAAGCATGCCTCAAATGGCGAAGTTTGAGTTGAAGAGTGCTTGGCTCAGTTGTAAGCATGTTGAATATAGTGAAAATGTTCATCCCACAACTTAGGATGCTTGTTGCAATACCCACGAAGAAGATGTATCACTGTTTTGTTCACCACTTCTGTTTGACCATCTGTTTGTGGATGAAAAGTTGTACTCTTTTTCAATTTGGTGTCCATGAATCCCCACAAGCTTGACCAAAAATTCCCAACAAAGTGAGAATCTTGATCACTAAAAATGGTTGTGGACAATCCAAAATGCACCCAAACATTCTGAAAGAATAACTGAGTAGTTTGTTCAACTATACTTGCTTTTTACATGGCATCAAAATACACATTTTTCTAAACCTATCCACAACTACATATAAAAAATCATGACCTCTTTTTGACAATGGAAAACCTCCTACAAAATCCATAGAAACACTCTCCCACGGTCGTGAAGGAACTGGAAGTGGTGTGTACAATCCTAACTTCCTATTGCTAGGCTTACTGATTGCACATAATGAACATCCCTTAATAAAACGAGACACACTTTCAAGCATACGAGGCCAATAAAAATACCTATGTAGATTTTCCACCATATTACTTACATCGAAATGACCAGCAATAAGAGAAGTATGTGCCTCTCTTATGATGTTAACTCTTTCTCCATGTGGAATACAAAGCTTGCCAATATGGTACAACAATTTATCATGCAAATTATAATCCAATTCTTCTACTTGGTTACCTTGACTCAAGCTTGCATAAACACTTTGAAAGTCATTATCTAATGCATATTGCTTAATATAACTTTCATGTAAAACATAATTATGCTCGAGTAAAGTAGTTTCACTAACAATAGGCCTAGAAAGTATATCAGAAACTTTATTGTAGATACATTTCTTATACCTGATTACCAAGGGGAATTGTTGAAGAAAACCCATCCATTGGAAGTTCCTTGATTGTTGCAATTTTGATTGTGATTGCAAGAATTGCAATGGCTGATGATCAATGTGAATGACTGTTTCCTTACCCATCAAGTAGTGTTTCCATGTTTCACACTTTGCACCAATGCATACAATTCCTTGTTATATGTAGGATAGTTAATCACTGCACCATTAAAAGTTTATGAATGAAAATAGATAGGCTTACCATGTTTCATGAGGACTGTACCCATGGCATAGTTGCTAGCATCAGTGTGAATCTCAAATGACTATCTCAAGTCTGGAAGTGAAAGGACTGGATTTGTACTGATCTTTTCCTTCAATGCATCAAAGGCCTTTTGTTGTTTGCCTTCCCGCTAAAAAACCTTTTTCACACTTGTCAACACATGCAAAGGAGTGGCTATAAGAGAAAAATTAGCAATGAATTTCCTCCAATATTGGGTTGCTCCCAAAACACTTCTTACCTCAATAACTATCTTGGGCCTTGGCCAATTCACAATGACATCAATCTTGGAGGGATTTATTTTCATCTCACCTCCTCCAACAATATGACCCAAGTAAACTAAAGAAGTTTTTCCAAACTCGCACTTTGACATCTTAATATACAACTATTCTTTTTTCAAGACATCAAGTACTTTTCTTACATGCATGACATGTTCATCACGATATGTACTTAAAATTAAGATGTCATCTAAGTAGACTACGACAAGCTCATCAAGAAATGGCCTCAACACATCATTCATCACACGCATGAATGTAGCAGGAGTATTACATAAACCAAACGGCATAACTAGTCATTTAAACAAACCTTGTTTTGTTTTCAATATTTTCTTCCAAGTGTCTCCTTCAGCTATTCTAATTTGATGGTAGCCACTTCTTAAGTCCATCTTAGTAAAATACTTTGCATCTTTCAATTGATCAAGTAAATCATCTATTATAGGTAGTGGGTAACGGTTCTTTACCGTAATTTTGTTCAATGCACAAAAGTCCACACACATGTGCCATGTTCCATCCTTCTTTGGCACCAAGACAATAGGTGAACCACATGGCGAGGAAGATGTTCTGATGAATCCTTTATTCAACAACTCTTGAATTTGCTTCTTAATTTCTGTGCTTTCCATCACTGACATCCTGTACGTGCTAATTTTAGGAAGAGGACAATCTTGTTGCAACTGTATCTCATGTTGGATTCCTCTCTTGGGAGGTAATCCCTTTGGTTCCTAAAACATCTCATCATATTGGTTAACTAAGTCAACCAATTCAAATTTCAAGTTTGAATCTCAACCTTTAAAAACTTCATTATCAACATCATTCCTGGGTTGGATCATTAGAAGCACAAAATTCTTGTTTGAATTTACTAGTCTTTTCATCTACCCTGCATGAACAAGCAAAAGATTTATTTTCTTGCTATGAGCTTTCACAATATATTCTACTCCATCTTTGAATAAATGATATTTGTTTTCATGTCTATGGAAGAAAGGTTTTATGTCATAAAGGTATCGACTGCCCAAAACTATGCCACAGATATCTAGTGACACAACATCAAGCTCCACTTCATCTATGAAATTTGCAGTAATGGCAAATTTCAGCTTACACTTTATACTAACCTACAATTGCACATTGTCACACACCCATCCAAGTGGATATGGTTTATGATGTGGAACGGTTTGCAAGTTTAAAATTTTGACAATGTTTTCAAAGATAAGATTGGCTTGAGAGCCACTATTGAAAAGTGTATCAATCTTGTTGTGTTTTGAGATCACCCTTATGTGAAAAAGTACTATTCTCCTCTTTTCATTTGGAGTTTCATTTTGTGAGTTTGAAGAAATAGTGCTAGCAATGGATTCTTTTCCTTTTAATCTCATGGATTTGTTTTTAGCTTCATCACCTGAATCGAATCCCAAATCTTGTTCAGTGGTTGCAGTTGCCTTTTGTTTTCCCTTGTTGTTGTTTCTCTTTGGTCTCATTTCAAGATGAAGCTTCCAACAATGAGCTTCATCATGACCCTACCTGGAATAATGTTTGCATGTAACTTTATCTCCTTCTTTTTTGATAGACACATTTTTCTTTGCCTTCCCTTTGAAATCCTTTTCCTTTCCTTTACTCTTAAATGGATTTTTACTACCTTCTTCTGGGGTGATTTTCCCTCTTTCCTCAAGATGAGTGGCTTGCACACACACTCCATCTAGATTATTGGGATTAAACATTAAGATAGTATGCCTAAGGTAACTGTGTAAACCCCCTATGTACTTCAGCAATGTGTCTTGTGATTGCAAATCTACACCTAACATCAAAGACCTTTTTCTGAATTCTTGGGTGTAATCTTGCACATTTTCACCTTTAAGCTACCTAAATTTCTGCCAATTCATGATGTTTTTCTACATATAAGTAGAGGGTAGAATTGTCTTTTGATTGCAGCAATGAAATCATTTCAAGAACTTGAGATCTTACCTTGTTTTTTAATCTCCTCATGGGTCTTTGATTCCCACCATACCAGTGTTGCACCCTCCATTCTCAAGGAAGCTAACTGAATCTTTATGTCATCCTCTTGAAGGTTTTGAATCTTGCAGTAGACCTCCAACTGACGAATCCAATTATCAAACTTCTCTACAGTAAGTTCACCATTATACATAGGCAGATCAAATTTTACCAGTTCCTTTTGAATTATGATGATGAGTATGAGTAAAGATTGTGTTAGTGGAAGAGGTTGAAGATGCTTGTGAAGAAGAAGATGAAGAAGATGGTGGAGAGGGTGGAGGTTTGTCTCCATTTCCAATACCTCATTTTCCATTACCTCCTCCTGAATAGCCTTCTCCTTTGGGAGGTTTGGAACTTTCCTCTTGCAACCTGGTATTCCTCTCTTCATATAGGACCTTTACCATCTTTTCATATCAAAGAAAGCCTTTCTAAAGGTATTCTCATATTTTGTCATGTTTGTAGGTTCTCCTTCTTGAGACATGATCTCTGGAGTCTCAACTACAACTCGAGGTTGAACTGGTGTTTGAGATTGTGGCAACCTTGCTCTCCTTCCCCTTAACCCAACTTCAGGGCTTCCAACCAGCTTCCCTTCTCCGCTTTTGAGTTTTGACCTTGTAAGCATGACATAATCTTGCAAATAGTTAAATCCTTATTTCAAAAAGCAAGCCTAGAGCACTGATACCAAAAATGATCTGACTTAGAATATTAGATTGTTGTGCTAAGATCCTCCTCAGATTAGAAACAAAATGCTTTCATTATGCTTAAGGATTCATGAATTTTTGCAACTGAAAAATGAGTTTTATGTTAATTGTATGAGAAATTAAACATAAATAAGAGGCTAAATAGTAGCATAAACATGCACAAAACATCATCAAAAACACATTACAACAGGAATATGATAAAGTATTTCACCCCTCCTAGGCTATGTCTCCTTGGTCCAGTTTCCAATGACTTGGGTCTCTCTATTATGCTCAAAAGTGTAAAAAGATGTGCTTACAATGCTCAAATGCTTCTGAAACCTTCTCGAATGAGTCTAAAATGTCCAAAAATGACTATCTAGCCTCTTTTTACATCCAATTTTGTGGAAAACTGAAGAAGTTATGACCTCTCCTAGTTTTCCCAATATTTGCTCCACAAATTGCACCATTTTCGGCATGATCCTACAATTTCGCTCCAAAAAGTGCTAACTGAGCGAAAATTTCACCACGTGGTGGCCATAAGTTATTGGCACCGACAGCTCCATCGCAAATCATAATCAACGAGAACTGGTGGGTCATATGGTTTGTGAATGCGGTGTGGGTGATATTCGATTGCGATAAACGGCGGACCCAATGGAACTATCAATTGAAACCCATAATCTTATCGCATCTAGGATCCATCACAAATCGCAATCGGTGGAGTCAAGGGGTAACATATATACGGGACTCTGCACTGTGCAATCTACGATTGTGGTTATCGCATCGCAACCCGGTACATTGGGGGCTGATTTCTGTAGTACTTCCCTTCTACAATGTGTGATTGCGATTATCGCAATCGCACCCCGGCTTGTTCTAGGGCCGATTCTTTAACACCGACCGACCTATGAAATGTGGGGTCAATGGTGGCCTGCCATTTTCCGATTCTCCATTTGCTAAAGAGTCTTTCCACATCACCTTCTCCTACCATCTATCTAAGTCAAACCTGAACTTTGACTTGCTCTAACTTCTTTGTATGAGCTCAGATTCGAGCGTCGTTCACACTATTGGAATCAAGATGATGATCACTTCGATCTGAAGCTATGTTTATCAAGAATATACCACTTTGATTTTTGAGCCTAATTTTGAGCACCTAATCAATAACTAGGCCTTGTTTATATATCTTTTGATGGGCATTGGGGTAATGTCGCGAAAGAGCAGGTGATGTTTTCCATCAGCCAAAGAATCAACCAAGGTAATGATGAGGCTTTAGTTCTTCCCACACCTCCACCTATAGGGAAAGATGCCCTAAATTTTGGCCACTAGGATACCTTCGTCTCATGGGGGCAGTTGAGTCTTTAGCTTCTTGGTAATCAATCATCAGTACCGAGCACTATGCGGTTCGGGTAGCCCCACATAGTACGGAACACACTGGGACCTAAGTCAAACCCCCTCTGAATCAAGTCTCTAGCATGCCCAGGTAATCTTTTTTGTGAGATGGTGAAGGATTTTAAGCACCCTAAAAGACAACTTCTATGTTTCAATGTAACATAACCATGGTGGCTTATGGGATGCCTACCCCCAATGGTCCTAACCTGAACTATAAATTATTTTGTGGCCCCTATGGGGAATTTAATGTGTTCAATGTTATGGTTGCTTTTAAGGAGTCTTACTTCACTTATGGTGTGAAAATGTAAGCAAAAAATAAACTAAGTAAAAAAGCTCCTTAAACTAGATGCCCTTTGTACAAAGCTTAGAGAAGCTTAGTGTGTGGGGTGCTTAGTGTGTGCAAGTGAACATGTGAGCATATAAAAATGTGAGGCAATGTGGACATGCAATGGTCCTTTACAAATCTCCTAATTATGCTATGTTTGGATTGTTCCTTGCAAGAAAAGAAATCATGTGTGGATGATGGGCCACTTACTTCTTTCCTAATTATGCTATGTGAGCATATAGGGAGATGGAAAAACCAAGTGTGTTAAGAAAGGTTTAAGATGCAAGCCTAGGATCGTCTGAAAGACGCAAGGGAAGCAGGGGCTACTCCCTTTATTTAATATTTCTTGTTCCTAGTCCCAAAAATTAATGAAACAAAAATGCTTTAGTTAGTAAAACAAGATATGTGGATAATGGCCCACTTACTCCTTTACTAATTAAGATATGTGACTTGTGAAAAATTGAAAAAGATGTGTGGAATGTGCCCACTTACTTCTCCATTTAATTAAGTTATGTGAGGAATGCAAATTAAAAGTAAAGATTATGTAATTACTCTAATAATAATGATTAGTAAAGCAACTAGGCAATCTGAACTAACTGGAAAAAATTTGCAGAGGTGAAGGAAATTCAATAAAGGTTACCATCACCCGGGAAAGAAAACTTACAATGGTTTTTTGTGCTCTTTGTAAGTTGTGTGGGTTTTCCTACGCATAGGCACATGGACCGTGTGTTTGTCTGCAACAAAAGTTGTGTGACCAACAGAAAAAAGGTAAAGACGTGACTGTCTCTGGCTGAAAGTAGGTCCCGAGGGGCCTTCAAAAGTTCCATAGAATTGATAGAAACACAATTGAACAAAAATGAAGAGAGAAAAGTCCTGCAAAAACAACCGTTAGATCAAAGAAATACCACTGGAGGAGTCGCGATTTTGTTATTGTGTTTCTGCTACTATGGAGTACCAAACGCACTTCCCTTGGAGTTGGGGTTTGCTTACAAGGGGTCAACAAACAATTGGTTATTGTTAGTGGACAACGTAAATAAAAAAGCACTGAAACAATGGAAGCAATGCATACATAAACATAAAGTGAAATTATATGCTAGATAACACCAAACAAAGCTTAATGAAGCAAACAAGTAACAAAACTTAGGAAAAGGGCTCCCTTTATTGATTGTTGAAAGTAGAATAGTGTAACAACACTGGTGAAAATTCCATGTAAAAGATATATAAATACCACGGATGGTGGGACGCGTATTCCAAGTTGAATGGTGGGTAGGACATCCTATTGGGTGTTCATTTGGTTGTTTATGGCTAAGGAAATTGGCAAAGGCAATGGCTAAGGCGTTAAAGAGGAAAAAAGGTACTTTGGCACATTTATTTATGAAAATAATGGAAATTAGGAGAAAAGGAAGGTGAAATGTCACATTTTGCATGTGAGGAGGAAAATGGAGGAAAATAATGAAAAATAAAGAAAATAGAGGCCTCATTAATAAAAAGGCTTATGAGGATTAGTGGGCAAGACTTGGTCAGTTTAGATTTGGAGCTCTCTCATTACTCTCCCTCTCTCTCTCATACTCTTGGACACTTAGAGCTTTCTTGGAGCACTTTGGCATTGGAGCAAGAAAAGCAAAGAAGGCAAGAGGAAGCAAGGATCAAGAAGGGAAAGGTAGGATCAAGCGGCTACAACAGGCTTCATTGCAGGTATCATCTTGCATGTGTATTTTCCTTGCTAGATTTGGCATGCATGGGATTGCATGTGTTTCTTTTCTACCATGGCATGGGTTTTGCCAGGTGTGACAGTATTTTCAGTCTAGTCTTTCCATTTCCTGATAGCTTTGATGAGATGGATTCTCTCATGCATTTTGTGGGGGATGGCCGGATTGGATTCGAAGCTGAGTGGGGTGGATCTCCGAATTGAAAAACACATGGTGGTAGTGGTCCCTGAACTAGACTGAGGATGCATGAAGCCACTGGCCTAGTAACCCCTGAACTGGACTGTGGGTTGCGGTAAAGCCAGATTGTGTGCCTCGGTGGGCCTAGGAATCCTTGCCGTGAATGGAGGGATATACGGTAAACCCAAGAGGTGTATTTTATCTCCGTTGGGACTAGTGATTCCGGGATGGAATGCATGGTAAAGCCTAGAGAGTATGTCTCGGTGTAGGGCCTAGTGATCCCTGGATCAGACTGCAGATGCATGGTAAAGCCTGAGAAACTAGGAGGCACTCAAATTCCTCACGGTGTAGGTGGAGAACTCCGGTGGCATCCACATTGATTGGTGTTTTTTGATGTGTTCTATGAGTCCCACATTCATGATTGGAATATGGCACGGGGGTGATTGGCTGAAGAGAGACTTGGCTCAGCCAATCTATGGTCGGGTGGAACGTGGTAGTCCCATCACCGGTTGGTTCATTGCATTTATTAATGAAAAATTCATTCCCTTGATTTTCATGTGAAAATGTATTGATATATATATGGATTTTGATGGCTGATATGTTTATTGTATTTATGTTCCTATTATGTTGTTTATATGCACATTTACCTCGGAGGGTGGTACAAGTGGCATCAGAGCATGGTTCAAACACTTGGACTCGATGGGCTCTATCATAGGTAAAATGAAGAACAAAGGTTAAATTTTAGACCTTTCTATTATATCTGTTATAACTTTTCTTATGTGGCATATTAGAAGTTGAAAATTTGTCCATATTGAAGGTAAATTCCACTGGTAATGTGGTTAAAATGTCAGATATTGGTTCACAATATTTTAGGAATTATGATCTAAGGAAGATGACCTTCTTGAATGCACCTTTAAACAGGTCATGTTGGCATTTCTGCAATAACTTTTCTACTGTAGGTTTTTAGAAGCTAAAAAATCGTCCACATTGAGGGGAGATACCAATGATTATTTGGTAGAAATTTCAGATATTTGGTCACAATATTTTAGGAGATATGAGCAGAGGGAGTCGAGCCTTCTGAATGCTCCTAAAATCAGGTCTCAAACAGGTCACGCTGACATTTTTGTTATAACTTTTATTCTGGACACTATCAGGAGCTGAAATGTTTTCCACAATGAGAGGAAATCTCGCTTATATTGTGATAAAAATTTCAGACATTCATTCACTATAATTTAGGATATATGACCAATGTAAGTCAAGATCTCTGGATACTCCTAGAATTGTCCACCAAATAGGATTATGTTGGTATTGTTGTTATAACTTTTCATCTATGAAATCTTAGAAGCTGAAACTTGAACCATAGTGAGGGATAATTCCACTAATCATATGGTTCAGTTTCCATAACTTGTACTACTACAGTTTAGGATATATGCATTGAATCATTCACTATATTAGTTTGCATGCAAAGTGTTTGATGAAATGCTTAAATGGTTCCATGATTAATTGCATACAAATTGTTTGATAAAATGCCCTAATGAGTATGTTGTTTGTGGTTGGGGATAGTATTGATGTGTAATATCATTTTTGTTTTTGATATATGGTTACTTGTATGCAAATAGTTTGCTATATTAGTTTTATGGGATAGTATTGTAGTGTTATAATATGGATGTAGCTGATCTATTCCTATTTGCATGTAAATAATTGAAGAGTTGCATGTAGGGAATTTGAAAGGTTGCATGCAAGGAATTTGAGAAGCTGCATGTAAGGAAATGGAAAAGTGGCATGTTTTAGTTATGATGTTATAAGTGGAATAAGTGCAATATTTTTGAATTAGAAATAAAAATCAATTTCTTTTCAAGTGTGGTTAAATTTAATAGAGATTTGGAGATATCATTTTCATAATTGGATATTGGAGATCTAGTCATTATAGTAGCTTCCTCCTACCTTAGTGCGGACCATGGATAGTAAGGGGGTATGCTTATAGGTTGTTAGTATTAGCGAATGTTGATTTCAAATTAATAGACACGATGCCTTGATTTTTAGAACATGTGAATGACTGTGTATGAATTATATGTCGCTTACATGTTGATTTCATGATACCTACTTACATCCTTGTATGTTAGGTTACATTTTTGAATATTTTGATTACATGTATCAATCTTGTAGGTTGATTAGAAGAATTGTATGCTTATGTTTGACTACATGTGTTTATCCGTAGGTGTAGTTTATTTGGAATTGCTTATGCATACTGTTGGTTGCATGTGGCAATGTGTACAATGGAATAATGGTTGTTGTTATGCATGTATGGTCTTGGTTATGATTATGCATGTATAGTAGGTCAAACATGCCTTGTGAAGTCATTGTATGTAATTTAGGTCATCATGGTGCTATTGGTTGTTATGATGCTAATGAGTTGGTTGAGATAAAGCAAGAGATGCAGATCATCAAAGTGAAGTTGCAGCATTGGACCTCAAGGCAAGGGTAGATCATCATATCGGTATTGCATTTGAGCATGCAAGTATGTATGTTAAGGATTTTTATATGTATTAGGTTTATGTACATATCTTTTGATGTTATGGTTACATTCATGATAGTTGTTGGTTGATTAGTGTGGTTATATGCACATGTGTCAAATAGTCAAGAATGATAGTAACATGTAGTTGTATGCATTACTATTCTTGTTTTATATTAGATAACCTGATTATTATGTTGTATATCGTTGATGAGTATGATATATAACTTATTGTTGTTATATGCTATTAAATTGATGATTAGTGTCATCTCATTGAGATATTGATGTTATAATTTGGATTGGTCATATGTGTGATGATTATGTATTGTGCTAGCCTGGTTTGACCTGTGCAGATGGTTATGGTTGTGATATTCAGGTATGAACCAACATATTTGTGAGATGGTGTCATACTAATCTAGATTGACTTTTCATATGTGTGAATGATAATTGTGTATGAGTTTATGATGTGAACATGTTAGTTAGATATTGTTATGGATATCATGATCTTATGAGTGCTTGAGTTGACATGTTGTAAAGTTATATCTCGCTAACTAGATTGATTATGCAGACAAGATAGCCTCCCTTGAGGTACACTAAGGTATGAGTTTGCTTATGTATTATACTTGGTGTTTCATAGTTGATTATGTCGTGTATTTGATATTTGAGTGTTGGTGCCTATTATGTCATCTAATTGGTTTATTTAACATGGTATGTTTGCAAGTGGTTGAATAATTGATGAATTGATTAATATGAGTATGTGTTCAAATGATTTTGTTTTAAGATGATTGTACTAACATGTATGTGTTGACACAGTTGATATGTACTTGAATGTAGTTGATAGTTGTAGCATTATGTCTAATGACTATGGATTATGACATGATTGTTTGTAAAGGAATTCAAATTGATAAATATGGTTGTCTCGATATTTGGAACATGTGGTTGACATGTGTGAGCATGATGCAAGGAGTTGCATGGCAAGAGAGATTGCCATGAATCGTGAAGAAGGCTCAGGTTGAGCTTTCCCTTGGATGCACTAGGAACCATGGGGATTGAGTCATGGTGTTTGTTGTTAGTCTTGTGCTTTTGGTATTTTATGAATTGTTGAGCTTGATTTGTGGTTTTTTTTATGTCCGGTGCAAGGCCTTGCCACTTTGTTGTAGTGTCATATTTTTATGGGCTTTCGTGGTCTTCTTCTTGGTTTTTTCTTGTCTTCTTTTTTATCATTTTGAGTCTTGGGAATTGGTTGAGAAAGAGGAAAGTTCTTGTAGCTGGAGGAGAGATATGTGGTACCCAAGAGGTGATGTAAGACTCAGATGGAGCTTAGTGTATGAGTAAGTGCAACGGAAGGTAAGACTATGATATTCGGTTGGATTGGTTGGGTCCATTGTGGTAAATGGATAGAAGTAGTGCAGACATGAGAAAGGTAACTAGAAAAGGTAAAGTAAATGGATCAGAGGTGTCATATGCTTTGGCTATGTTGGGAACTGTTGCTCTCAATGCCTGTGCATAAATAAGGAAGTTCTCTTAACCTAGACCTTATGTTATTTGGTAATTATTTTATGATCATGATTATGTTGAAGTTTATATGTGTATACATGTATGAATGTATGTCGTTGTTTGACAGGATCACGATTGTTTTATGCTAATGTTTATATATGTATGTATCTATACATGTATGTATGTTACTATCTAACACAGATGTCAGGGATCATTCTTGTGGAGGAATGATTGCTTATGCAGGAGAAAAACATGAAGAGGTTCCTGGTCTTACGAGGAATCAATTAGGAAGAATAGTCACGACAAATATATGAGGTCAGTATCATGTGGGTATGATTTGATATTATATACTTGTATTATGCCTATGTCTATGTTATAACAGGTAACACTCAATGATACATCAATAAATTGAAAGTAGTGTGGTCTGCGACATGCTAGGATAAGCATGGATGAGATACCGGAAGCAAGGTTTCTTGGTAAGAACAGTGTGGTTTTGGATGTGTTGTACTATTGTTGCACATACGTTGTATATGTTGTACATGTTGCATCTATGATGTGTGCACTTGTGGTGTTGTGTATACATAGCATGTGTACATGTTATTCATGCAATGTTATATACAGGATGGTACAAATAGGGTTGTGTGAATATTGCATATGGGGTGTTGTATACATATTGTACTGTCTTCATGATGTATATGCGGCATGTGTGCATATGGTTCTCTGTGCATGTTGGATATGCAGTGCTGTGTACGGATGATGCTATGTACATGTTGGATATGCAGTGCTATGTACATGTGGTGTTGTGTGCATGTTGTACATATGGTGTTGTGTGCATGATTGTACAAGTGGTGTTGTGAGCATGTGGTGTCGTGTACATGTTGTACATAAGGTGTTATGAGCATGCAGTGTTGTGTACATGTCGTGCATGTGATGCTATGTACATATGGTGTCGCGTACACATCGTGTGTGTGGTACTGTGTACATGTGGTATTGTGTACACATTGTACAGTGGTGTAGTGTACATGTGGCATTGTGTACACGTTGTGTAGGTGGTGCCACGTACATGTGATGTTGTGCACATGTTGTGCAGGTGGTGCAGTGTACTGGTGGTACTATGTACATGTTGTACGTATGGTACTGGTGTACATGTGGTATTGTGTGCATGTCATTGATGTTGTGTTATGGGCATGCGATATTATGTATGTGCATCATGTAGTCATGGTATTGTGGCATGTGTACTCGTTGTGTTGTGCTCTATGTAGTTACATGTATTGGGTGGTATTGCACAACAGGTATAGATGATGCATTGTGTTGTACACTTGTTGTAGGTGTATGAGTTGTACGTCAAGTGTAGGTGCATGTATTGCATGGTGTTGTGTGTCAGATGTGGTTGTATGTGTGTGATTCACACTATGTGTCTATGAACATGGCTGAGGAGAAGGCACTGGGTGTTTGTCGGGTGTAGAAATCAAGCCGAAGTGCGCATGGAATAAAGACAAAGGTAGAAGGTAAGGATTGATGAAAGGATAAGTATCAACATTTTATTTCAGTTTTATTATGCATGTGACTTATGATTCTGGTATATGACGATTACATATGAATTATGATTCTAGTTTATGATCTATGATTCTAATTTATGATCTATGATTCTGGTTTATGATCTATGATTCTGGTTTATGATCTATGATTTTGGTTTTTGATGGTTACCTGTGATTTATGATTATGATGGTTGTGCTTGAGCTAATCTGATGTGATATCTTTATATAGGTTGATTTGGTCAAGATGCTAGTTTGACTTCTTGTGATAGGAAGCGAACAAAATTCCAAGTGTACCTTATTGACAAACTACCAATGAGGTATTATTTGAATTTATTTCACTTTATTTTGAATCTAATGGAAGTTATGTTCTTGGTACAAGAAGCATGAACATGCCCAGTTGAGTGGTCGAAATCGACTGCAAGAATTAGCAGCAGCAACAAAGGAATTGAAACATGCAGCAGTGTGTTGGTAAAGCATGTCAGGAGTAGGGCCATTGTGGGACACTGGTACCCAATAGTGTCAATTGATTTCCATGAGCATGCTATGACCGGTATGGTAGTTTTGAGGCAGGTATATGCCTTGGTCTTTGAATCTTCTGATGCGAGGAAGCCTTGCCAAGGGATGGACTACCCGAGATGGGGGTGCCAGCAGAACTTGGAAGGTGAGTGACTACATGGAAGGGGTGACCAGATTCCCGAGGGACTATGTAGCAGAGAAGGGAAGGTCACAGATGGATTTGTTTTGGTCATTAGCATTGCTAGATGGAATCAGATGCACATTGGGAGTGCGCCCTGGAACAATGAGCCGGTAACTGTTCGTTGAGAGGACAAGTGGCATGGGATTATAGCGCTGGACATTGGATGCAGATTTGAATTTGCAGTGGATTCTGGACTTCCTAGGAAGGAGGTGGATCCTAGTATTATTTTGAGGGTGGAGGTGTGAGCCTCTAGATTCCCTTGTTGCAGATTCATATTATTTTATTTGTTGGTTGAGAAAATGTGCATATGTGAATATGTGTATATGTGGTTATTGTAAATACCGTAATGAGCTATGTTATAAAGCTCCATTATGCGGTATGTTGTCATGTTTTCATGATGTTTTGATTTTGAGCAGATCTTTCATTGTAAATACTATAATGAGTTGTATGATAAAGATCCATGGGCAGTATGTTTTGTTTTCAATGGTATTTTGGTTATAGGTGTCATTGAACACCGAGGATGGTGTTCCCCCAAGGGGAAGGGTTCTGTAACAACCCTGGTGAAAATTCCATGTAAAAATATATAAATACCATGGATGATGAGACACATATTCCAAGCTGAATGGTGGGCAAGACATCCTAGTGGGTGTTCATTTGGTTGTTTATAGCTAAGGAAATTGGCAAAGGCAATGGTTAAGGCATTAAAGAGGAAAAAAGCTATTTTGGCACATTTATTTATGAAAATAATGGAAATTAGGAGAAAAGGAAGGTGAAAGGTCACATTTTTCATGTGAGGAGGAAAAGGAAGGAAAATAATGAAAAATGAAGAAAATAGAGGCCTCATTAATAAGAAGGCTTACGAGGATCAATCGGCAAGACTTGGTCGGTTTAGATTTGGAGCTCTCTCATTACTCTCTCTCTCTCATACTCTTGGACACTTAGAGTTTTCTTGGAGCACTTTGGCATTGGAGCAAGAAAAGCAAAGAAGGCAAGAGGAAGCAAGGATCAAGTAGGGAAAGGCAGGATCAAGCGGCTACAACAGGCTTCATTGCAGGTATCAACTTGCATGTGTATTTTCCTTGCTAGATTTGGCATGCATGGGATTGCATGTGTATTTTCCTTGCTAGATTTGGCATGCATGGGATTGCATGTGTTTCTTTTCTACCATGGCATGGGTTTTGTCAAGTGTGATAGTATTTTCAGCCTAGCCTTGCCATTTCCTGATAGCTTTGATGAGATGGGTTCTCTCATGCGTTTTGTGGGGGATGGTCGGATTGGATTCGAAGCTGAGTGGGGTGGATCTCCAAATTGACGAACACATGGTGGTAGTGGCTCCTGAACTAGACTAAGGATGCATAAAGCCACTGGCTTAGTAACCCCTAAACCAAACTGTGGGTTGCGGTAAAGCCAGATTGTGTGCCTCGGTGGGCCTAGGAATTCTTGTCGGTGAATGGCGGGATATACGGTAGAGCCAAGAGGTGTATTTTCTCTCCGTTGGGCCTAGTGATTCCGAGATGGAATGCATGGTAAAACCTCCTGAGAGACTAGGAGGCACTCAAATTCCTCATGGTGTAGGCGGATAACTCCAGTGGCATCCACATTGATTGATGTTCTTTATGTGTTCTATGAGTCCCACATTCATGCTTGGAATATAGCACGGGGTGATTGGCTGAAGAGAGACTTGGCTCAGCCAATCTATGGTTGGGTGGAACGTGGTAGTCCCATCACCAATTGGTTCATTGCATTTATTAATGAAAAATTAATTCCCTTGATTTTCATGTGAAAATGTACTAATATATATATGGATTTTGATGGATGATCTGTTCATTGTATATATGTTCCTATTATGCTTTTTATATGCACATTTACCTCGGAGGGTGTTACAAATAGATACAATATATGAATTCTAAACACTTGGAGAGAATTGTTTGATCAATGGTGCTCAAAAATCCTCAAGAAGGAATTTTATTTCTTCAATCTCCTTGCAAGCTTCCTTTCTCTCTCAGAGAAGTATTAAGACTCTCTCAATGGTGAAATCCTCTTATCAATGAAATGTTGGATTGTTGTGGAGCAAATTTTCCAGCATAACAATGCTTTACTTATTCTTGTTTTTGGTCTTCCAATAGCCTATTTATATACAATTTTGAACTCCTATTTCCTCCCTTAGTTCATTATTGGGGAAATGACTTATGAGTAGGACAAGAGGATTCCTTAGGGGCTATATATCTCCAAGTTGACTCGAAATCGATTGTCCTTGGGTGGTACATGTCAGGGAATCCCAATTAAAAGTGTGTGAAGTGGTCACGGACTGTTGATTCAAACTTTTGTTGGATCGCGCGGATATTGAAGAAAAATTTGCGCAGTTGTTAAGCCTTTGGATGGCCCGCGTAAGTAGACTTTATAACTTGAACCATTAGAGAACTTTTGATTTTTTGTATTTCATGGTGTTTTTAGCTGGAAAGTCTTCACCTTTATGTTATGTTGGATGATTATGGGTGTCATCTGGATTATACAGAAGTGCATATGATTTTTCCATGTTAACAATACAATTGATGCCAGCAATAACAAATATAAATGAAAAGAAACAAGTAATACAAAAATCCAAGCATTATATATATGATGATTTAAGTGGGTTTCATTTAACCAACTACAAACAATCCATAATTGGAAATATATGTATAAAATCGTATCAGAGTAATAAAATAGAAGACAATATATAACAATAGCCATGATAAAAGGAAAGAATTTCATTTATTATAGTTAAACATAGAAAAGGTCTATTACAAAGGGATATCTTATATCAAGTATATATTGGAAAGGACTAGTAATTAAATTAATATGCACACACCAAGAGCCTAAATAAAACATAATACTGTATAGTTCCTCAAGGTTTGGGACCTTTGTAGGAAAAATTATAACCCTGGTAAGGTTAGCAATAAAACAAGAAAACCCTGACATTGGGTTTAATAAACCAAACCATTCAGAGTTGAAAAACCTTAGTATCTTTAGGAAGAATTGGGACAAAAATGTAGATCAAAGAAGTCAAATCCAGAAGTAAGGGGAATGCCTTGGCACTAATTGGACAAGCACATTTTTCCTTCTACCAATTATACCTGCAACCATTGATAACCAATAATGGATTAATGTTGTGAGGAGAGAGGTGTAGAATAATAAAGATATCCACATTATGAAGTAGAACAAGAAAATCCATACCTAAGAAAGAGTGCAAAATGTTAGCCTTCACCAAACTATGGGCACCAATAAAATACCAATCAATACTATATTATAAGAATGACAATAATGGTAAGAAAAACAAATGACAATTATTAATGTAAAGGAAATGAAACACAATAGTAACCATTATTGTGCTTTGGTCGTAGTTAGTCATAGCCAAATTAAGTACCAGCTCTTCACTATTCAAATAATCGAAGTAAAGTGATGAAACAAACCCCGATCTCATACAACAATTCTCAATGGAAACAAACTAGGTCGAAGTATACCCTGGAGAAAAAATTGAATAGTATATAAGGAAAACAAAATAAGACTTACCAAAAAGGTTCGCCAAAGTCAACTCGCAAGAAAAAATCAAACACACATTCATTGTGATGTCATGAAATCAATGCAAGGGTTTTATCAATGCTAACCATTAAAATCCCTGCAATGAAATCATGAAAAGGAGGAAAGGACAGTAATGAAACTTGATAAAGAAAGAATGCAAGTAAAACCACAATTATTATTGAACAATTTCAAAAAATAAATGCGTTACCTCTTCTAGCCAAGTGAAATATGACTTCGGTGGTGATGAATAGGGTTGGTCGTGGAGAAACCATACAAAAAAATCCCAAGTCAAAATCTAAGAACAAGTCTTTCTTGGGTTTCGATGGCCAAATAGTTAATTTTATCGTGCCCCTTTCGTGCAAGCAACGTGAGGATTTTATGAGTATAGACCATAAAAGATAAATGAAAATATCTAATCATAGAAGAATATATATAAAGAAAAAAAGTGGTTATGTCACAAGGGGAGTGACAAAATGGCAAGTTATAGTTGAAAATGGAGTTTATGATTGCTCTTAGAAAAACCCTCTCTATTCCTACAATTGAATCACCAAAACAAATAAAACTAGTTCATGGATTTTACATAAAACTAGTTCATGGATTTTACATAGAGAGAAATGAATGAAATAATCAACACTAATGAGAATTTCACAAAACAAAATGGCATTAGCTATGCTAAATAAATGTTTGGCAACTTCCTCATTCATAAGTGTGGCTAACTCAAAGGAAGAAATATGAACCATATGGCCATAAACAAATGAGATACCTTACAAAGCAATCAGAGTGGCAGTCACACAACACATCAAGAATAATCCAAAATAATTGAATCTAGGGTTTTCTTACCCTGTGAAATGATTCGATGAAATCTCCGTCATCGAAACTAGAAATTTAACTACCACCATTGAAAAAATATAGTACAATGAGTCCAAGTGACCACTTGTGGTAGCGCATGAATAAGAACTTTTGTGTCTTGCTCATGGAAATGCCATGTAGTGCAAATGGCCCAGGCCATACCTAAATTGTATAAGCATAACTAAAGGGAGTAGTCTCAAACATAATGTAAAATGAATACAAGAAAATAATCACACTCCATATATTTAATAATTAAGTCATGTATTTATGACTAAGTGAAGTAATCATAATTAAAGGTTCCAATACTTATATCTATATATATATATATATATATATATAGATATATATATATATATATATGTATGTATGTATGTATGTATGTATGTATGTATGTATGGAGGATATCCTTAAGGGGAATAGAATTTTAAAGTAAAGAAAAGGTACATTCAAATATTGTGAACCCATGAAATATCATATGTATTTCAAACATGAAGCTCAATTATGTGTTCAATATATTTTAAAACCCCTTATGAAGAGGCATGGGTAATGTGTACCGAAGGAAGCCATGGTTTTATTTCAATCTCGATTCCTTTACAGCGATAGTAATGGAAACTAAAATCCTTCTTTCAGTTTGACTCAAAGAAAACAAATTGATGATGAGTAAATAAGGTTAAAGGTATGATCTCAATTATCAATTATATATATATGAGAAAAAAATTGGGTAGGAAATTGAGGTACGCTACATGTGATATTAGAGTTGTAGGTTAAAATGTGAGGCCTAAGGGTCAAACCACAGCTAAAAGTATTTTGAAAAAAAATGTTGTGTTCTGAAAAGCTAAATGGGTTTTGTTGTAATGATGTATAGAGCATTAAGACCTATAGGCCAACCCACAATAAAAAATTAACAAAGGTATTATTTAAGTTACAGATAATTAAGAAGAAAAGAAGAGACAAATAAAAACATTTGCTATATATCATAATACAGGAGAGTAGATCTAAGTACGGATAGGAGATAAATTTTCATCTCCTACCACACAATTGTTGGAAGAAGTAAAAGACTAAGGAGCATAAGTCTAATTGGTTATAAAAGTAATTGATAGAAAAATGTTATAAATAGGAGCAAGGGACCAGAAGTACGATGCCCCATTAAATAAACCATTCATATGGATTTTAGTAGGTGATTAAGTATGTTGAATGGAGTGAGACAAGTGTACAAAGTGTGGGTTACCGATAGCTATGCCCAAAAGAGAAAAGTCTCTTGTTTTAATTTAATATTTACACCGTGAAATAGAAAAACAAGTGTTGGTACATATACATGTTCATGTCTAAAGAGAATGCAATATTTATTATACAGTAGATGAGAAAGAAAGATGGAATGATTGTATATATATGGTTCTTATAACTACAGGCTCAATAAAATACCTACAATACAGAGCATTCAAAAACACAGATATAGTGTTAGCACAATAACACAACAACAAGTTTACACCCATAAACAAATTTGTTATAGGAAAAAAAGATAACCTCTTTAGGCCATTCGGAGTTTGTGGCTAAGGAAAGTAAAGTATATATTAACAGGAGAAGTGACTCCATTCCTGGTTTTGAATGTAACAATAGTACGAAGAAATTTCTAATAAATATTGTTGCAGAAATGCTTTAAATTCAAAACGGATTATAGAAGACCTTTGAAGTATATTTATCTGTTTTGATACAGATATGATGGGAATTTACTTTTTGACTAATCTTTCTATACAAACTAGTCTATGAGATTTGTCCATTTATTACCACTCTTTTAATTTCTTCTTACTAGACCAGTGTGCCTTATAGTAAAGGAAATTACTGGAGGGAGGTGACCCCTTAGATGTTCAATTCAAGATATGTGCAGAGAAATGATGTTATCAACTGGTTAGTTGTGACTGAGAGAGAGGTGGAATGAAACTCATGAATAACATGTAGTAACTATTACATAGAAAATGGTATAAATTATTTGTTGCGAGAAGAAAATGTAGATGTATATATTTTTATAGCATAGAATTGTTATCAAAGAATTTTATGGACATTGTTAAAATGTCAAAAAGGGATGTTAAACCAATAAGTTTCTCTTTTAATACTGTTAAATCAAAGTGAATTGTGATATAAATCATGTAATGGATAATATTGTACAAGGTGAAGAACATGTACAAAACAGGTACTTATTAAGTGCATTATGTCAAGAATAAAGATTTGCGTTTCATTCACTACTTGGAAAATGAATCTTAAAAACATAGAGTACTAAAGAGGAAAACACGGTATCAGAAGTGTAAAGGTAAGATAAACACAATGGAATTCGTTGCTTCAGAAGGCTTGAAGAAGTTGTCTAAGGACAGTGGAGGAATGACAAAAGGAGGCAAATTGACTAAATATGTTGTTATAAAGGTATAAAAAGTTAAAAAAAATTAATCACATATAAATTTTGAAAAGTACTAATATTCTATTTCAGAAATAGGAGGGAAATGTTGTGAAAAATCTCATACAAGTAATATATAAATTAGACAAAAAGTCTTGGGTAAGCCTTATTGGTCAGTAAATCTAACGCAAAGATGGAAATTGAACAACTTAATGGTATAATAACCTTATAAATGTTCTTCCATACAAGGTATAGCTCAGAGAATTTTTTTGTATATTATATTAAATATTTCTATAGAGAGGCAAAAAAAAATTACTAACAACAATTGGGATGCTCGGCAAGAAATATACCATGAGTATAATCAAAATATAATATGAGAATGCAAGAGAAAGAAATTAAATTATAAATAGAGAATACAAAGTATTCATATCTACAAATTATTTCCAAATTGAATTGCACACACATACTCTAGAGATTCATTGAACCAATACAACCATGTAAGAAGGGTTGAACTCTGGAATTAGTAGTGTGCTCTAGGTTGAGTATATAGAAACTCAAAACTTTAATAGTTAAACAGGGAAACCATGACCATGAGTGTCTTCTCCCTACCTATAAAAGAAGGTAGTATTAAAAAGAGGTTTTTACCTAACAAAATACTCCATTATGTCATCATGAGAAACTCAAGTGGAATTCTCATATTCAAACTTGCCTAGACAAGGGATTATTGGTAGTTCCCTTATAAGTGTATATATTGAATACAAGAAAAAGAAGTGGACAACCATGAAAATTGGTTGACAAGAGAATACCTTAGGAATAAGGGGGCGATCACATATGTGAGAAACCTACTAAATAGGTGATATGTTTGTAAGGCGAGATGGAATATCACAATAAATTGTGGTTAAGAGAAAATTAATCACAAAAATAGCAAAGAAAGTAAGTTAATTAGAGATGATCATATTGAAAATAATAATTATAATGGCTTTTTGGTTTCCCCAATAAACCAAGAAGACATAAAGGCACTTAGGAATAATGTTGAAAGGATGCAGAAAACATCATATTTACACAGAAATGGGTAAGTGTGAGATTGATCAAGTCTAAATACAAGAGTGAAAACTTGTAATTCCTTAAAAGGAAATTGCAATAGTCCCTTAAATGGGAAACACAATCTTTTATGGCTTAGGCCCGAAGCATGAAATAGACCAAATCTATATGGATTACAAATTAGTATGGTTGATCTATTGGATATTTCATTAATTGGCCTATAGTATGGTCCATACATAAAAGAGTCAATTGGTTGAATGAATTGGTGGTTAACTAAATATTTATTAAATAATGTACTAGGATAAACAAGTGGATGTTGAATGAATCCCTTGAGCAGGCTAGTGGAACTGTAAAAATAAATGTCATGGGACAACCTAGTGAAAATGCAAAAGATTATGCCTTAATGGTGTAGCCATAACTATGAAAGGAAATCTCTTAACATATATTTTTCTAGTTCATATATATGTTTTGATTTAATGAAGATAAGTATATTAACATAATGTGTGTTGAAATAACTTATGTGCATAGGAATGCAAGTGAAGAGACCCCATGGTTGTACATGGGATTAAGATGCACATAACCTTCATCAACAACCTATAATGTAGCACAAACTAAAAATCTCAAGAGAGTGAGTTAAAGGAAAATAGTAGATGAAGTGTAGAAGTAATATAGCAGATGTGAGAAGATACATCTCTTTCATTTTTTACCATGAAATTGGAGTATGTCAAGCTACTTCTTAACCATCGATGTTGGTATTATGAGTTCTTTACTTTTTTTGTTTCCTCTTACTTTTGTGGTTTGGGTTTTGGTGTTTGAAAGAATAAAGAAGGTAATATAAAAGGGAAGAAGAAGAACTAATATGGACATGGCTAAGTCCACTTGAGGTAGAACAAAAATGATATGACAACCATGAAAATCCAAAAAGAAAAAAAGGGATATCCTAAATTTTAGTTATATATGAATGATGCATATTTGATATTATGATATGAATATAACAACATAGTATGGCTCATAAAAATAAGCAAGGTAAGTAAGTAGTCCTTTAATTATTATTGTCATTGTACAAATGATGTGAAAGGAAATTTGTAATTCCATGTATTGAAATTCATGATAAAAAAAAAAATTGATGTTGTTCATGTCATTGGGCATAGCCAGTGGGTAAATGGGTAATTGTACAAAGGGACCTATCATTATTATTGATGTGCTTTATTGATGTTACTAACCCTTGTTGGGTGTATGTTGATGATCCTTATTTCTTCAGGTTGATGACCCGTTGTGGGGCGCTTGAATGAAAATGGAAAAGACCTATTCAGTATGTATAAAAACATGCTAGGAAATGAGCGTGACTTGCATACATGAGTAAGATTGACTTTGAAATTGAGCCATTTCTAAAAATAAAGTGCAATGGAAGAACTTTATCACTGAGGAGATTATTTGGGAAAAGGAAAAAAATAGATTCAAAAGGCATTCCCTTCACGTCTCTAGAAAAGATGGAATTGAGGAAACACCGAGGACGATGTTTACTTCAAGGGGGGGAAGATGTAATAACCCTAGTGTGTTACTTTAAAGGCATGGATATTTTTATAATTTTGAATTATTGTGAACTTAATGGCTATGGAAACCAGGATTAATTATTTGATTATGTAACTAAATATTATTTATTAAAATAATAAATGAGACTGCTTGGGAATATTTTGGAAAGAGCACTTGAGTACTAGAGACTTCTTGCCAGGTTATAAAAATTTGTTAGTGGTTAATTACACATGGTGTACCTTCCCAAAGGTTCTCCTAAAAATCCCAAGGAGAAACTTGTTAAATAAATTAGCATAATGGGAGAGAATGATTATGCTAAACACTTAGCTAGAGAGAAATGCTAAGTTGGGTGAAAAGCATAATAAAGAACAACGGGAAAGGTGTGCTTTAAAGAAAAAGAAACACTTTATCTTAAATAAAAATGAAAATCCTAGGTAACTAAGGGATGGAAACCCTTAAAGTAGGATGTTGCTAAGAAAAAATATGTTGGGAATAATCTATAAGAAACCCACTCAGGAACCCAGGAAGGTGTGGATTCCTGGAGGCAAGAAGATCTAAGCTAATTGTGAAGAAAATTCATGGTTGGCTGGAGCATGCTTTGTTCTTGAGTATTTTCCCAAACAGTTGATTATGTCAGATGATTTTTGTTTTTATTAATTCATGTTGAATTGTATATTTTCGACAATGTTATTATTGTTGTGAATTTATGTTGAAAGTTGTTGAATTGAATAGCTTGTATAGAGAAATTATCAAATGGTTAGATAAAGTAAATGATTATGAACAGAATTGTGCATGCATAAATAGAATAGCCATTATGAATAGAATTGTACATGTGTCAGCTTTACAAAGATTACAGTAAATCGACATGATTAAAAGGGTTTAACTTAGATCATATATCTTATTTTATGATGGTGCATGCATGATACTTATACACATATACATATAAATCACAGAGTTATAAGTATGAGTTCTGGAGAGGAGTCTGATTTTAACTCTGAGGAAACAAATCTAAATATTTAGATTCTAAGAGAATCTGGTATAAAGAATTACCAGGTTAAGTTGTAAGGCTTTATGGTAAACATCAAGAGTATGAATAAATTTGAATTAAATAAAGATAGACTCCTTACATATTATTGAGTTGGGAGGAGTTGAGAGAAGATTAATTAGGAAATTGTTGAGCGTTGAGGAATATAGTCCATAACTTCAGGTAATGAAACATGGAAAACTAGTAGTATTCCTAGGAACTATTGGATATACCAATTAAGTTTGTGAGTCTAGCAGAATTGGACATAACGGTAAGAAACATATATATATATATATATATATATATATATATATATATATTGCAGTAGTGATAAAGTTCTATCTATTAGAATGGATGGACTCAACGAAAAGCTTAAGAGTACATTTCTATTTAGTGAAATAAAAATATATTACTCTTATGAGCCAGTTGGATTCTGAATCTTATATTTTCATTTTCCCGTGAGGCGATGGCGGTTTTCAGGAAGTTATGGATTGAATGCATCGAAGGAGGCTAGGGTTTACTACCAGACCACAACAATTTGGGAGGGCTCTAACCTCGTCATGCCTTAGACCGGCAAGTGTGCAATCCTTATTTTGTTATATTTTTAGGGGTTTTGGGTCAATGCAGAGCCGCTTCGGTTCTCACCATTAAGGTTTTTACTATTTTCATTGGGGTTTTTCCTGACTGTCTTCCACCTCCTACTATTCTTGGTGCCTTTGGTTTTTTCCTTAATTTTTTTCACTGACCTGGCATATTTTGTTATGATGTTGATGTATTTGTAACTTGTGGACTATGAACTGGAAAGTCCAATGGAGGGCTCTCTTTTTTCCATGCTAATTTTTTTTGGGGCTCTCAACTCGGCGGAGGATTTCAACTTGCTTCCAGGTTGGCGTTTTCACCCACAGTTGGAGTTGCCTCTGGTTCCACCACGCATGTCGCTAAACACCTCAAGGAGCCAACCATTTATTTTGTAGGCTCAGTTTTCTTGTCAAGTATTTCATCTTTAGCCAAACCCCCCTGAATTCTTTTTCCATTTACCCTTTGTCCAAGGCAATTTTTCTGAAGGCAGTTTTTTGCGGCAAGAATATACGACTATGAGCAAAGGGTTGATTCCTTTCTGAGTGGGGGGATGTTATAGATATATTTGGGTCTCAGGGTACTCTCCCCAGTGAAGCAAGTCAAGGGGTCATGGAAAGTTAAGGGGTTTCCACATTATATTCTCAACAACTCACAAGACCTAAGGGCATGGGTTCTAAAGCTTTCCCCTTTCATAAGGAAATGGGTACAAATCCTCACCTAGAGGAGATTGGTACTCAGTTGTTTCCCATACAACAAGGAGAAACCCTCCCTTCGAACCCTATGGAGTGATCCAAAGGTTAAGAGTAGGGTGTTCTACAATTTCAAGGTGATGAGAAAAGGAGTTTAAAGAAGGGGAAAAAGAAAGAAAAGATCTGGAAAAGTGAAGATAGCTCTATACAGTATTGTCTTTTTGTTGATGAAAACATGGAAACATTTGAAGTTATCGAGATGGTAAAAAAATCTTTGGTTGGAAGGGCTAGAAATATGATTTTCAACAAAGGTACCCTAGAGCAATGGCACAACCTAAACATCAATGGCAAGGTTTTGGCCCCTCCTAAGGTCTACCGCCTGGTCAATGGATGGATTCAGATCATATTTTAGTCTAGGGAGGATGCTAAGAAGATATAAAATGATGTTTATTTCATTGACTTCACTCTTATTGCTTTCAAACCACTGACTCCCCTATTTGATGCTCGGTGGGAGAAAATGGACATTATGAAAATTTGGGTCTGCCTTTCAGGTCTACCTGCACACATGTGGAATATGTAAAGTTTCATCAATATAGGGAACACCCTTGGAAGATTTCTAGTGGTAGACTACTCTTACAAGGAAACCAAGGATTTCTTGACATCCAAAATACTCGTAAATCTAGACCTAACTCGGAAGCTTTACCAAACCATGAACATAGGTAAGGAGAAGCAGTGGTTAGTGGAGATGGATTATGAAGGGATTCCATTCAGATGTAACAAGTGTTATAAATATAGACATTTAGCTAGAATCTTCTCCTTGTCTTTCAACCCCAAGTAGATTGTATTATGACCTAACAAGAAGTTGAGGAATATTGGAGGCTCGACGGGTTTGAGCAATCTAGAAAAGGATGATGTCGTGGCTCCCAGTTTAGTAAAACCAGTGTGGGGGTAAAAACAATGTTGGGGTAGGTTCTGGATCTGTCGGGGCGAGCACTAAACTGTCGGCCTTGGGGGTGGGTGCTTCTACAAATGGAGTGCAACAGATCAAAAGAGAGGAGGTCCCAAAGGATGTCGGGGTGTCAGAAGCCACTTCGGGGAAATCAACCCTACTACCACCCAAGCTTGTTCCTGAAGCGGGATGTTCTTCTGTTTCAGATACAACGGTGATCGAGGTCACTGATCCTTCCCACGAGGGTGCCTCACAAGGTACTTCTTTTCTCTTATCCTCAATTCCTTTTCTTTATTGTTTGTTTTCTACTTTGGATCTGAACTTGGCAAGTTCTCCATGCTTTTGTGTGTTGATAGTCTCTTATCTTCCATCTCCACCCTTTCCTTTGCAAATGGTTGCATGTGTCATGCCACGCACAACTGGGGAAAATGTTGCCTCCTCTTTAACCTCATACTCTGAATCTTTTGAAGGACGTGTTTTAAACTTCACTCAATATAACCTCATATCGAGATAGATCATCCATTTTCCTGACCCTCCCCTGGGGGTCTTGGTCTTGTCCATGGCTTGCCCTTCCTTGGCAGAGGTAGGGGTAGGAAGTCAAACATCTCCCTTGCTGAGGCCAGATCTAGGAAGGAATTAACATATAGCAAACAATCATCCATGGAGCGAGCCCTTAGATATTTGAAGGCTCAATGTGGTGTGTCCCAATTATTATAGTCTCTTTCAATTATCATGGGTTAGCAAGCCCCCTCAAAAATCTTCCTCTAAAAAGAATCATTAAGGTGAAGCATCCTGAGGTTATTTTTTTGCAGGAAATGTTGGGGGAAGGGGACAGTATTGTGGATTTTCTAGAAAAAACTATTCCCTTCTGGAAATTTATAAGATCAAATGTTAGGGTATGGTCTGGGGGAATTGCATTGGGATGGGACTCTAGAAAAATATAGGCTGATAACATATGGAGTACCCCTTCTGGTCTTGGGGGTGTAAGGATTATCAGTGGAATTAGGGAGGAGTTTTACATTTCTAAACATCTATGGGCCGCATGAAGATCGGGAGGGGTTCTAGACTAGACTCTTTGATTCCTCAATCATAAAGAGAAACAACTTAATTATGGGAGGAGATCTCAATTTCTCCATTGGTGTTGCTGAAATTTGGGGTGTGCAGGCCAAACCAAATCCTTTGCCTGTTTTTTTCTTTCATCATCTTCCTTCATCAAACCTTATTGATCTGCATCATATCCGAATGAAGCCCACTTGGAGGAACCATAGGGTTGGGGATGATAGAGTGGAAAAACATATATACATGTTCCTAATTGTCAATGCCCTGATGTCTCATGTCAATCTTCTTCGGCATCGGGTTGGGGTTGGGGGAGCCTTGGATCACTCACATATCATCCTGGAGTTGAAGGGGAACTCCCCAAAGCTGGCCAATCCTTTTAAATTAAATGTTGAGTGGCTCAAGGATGATTCCTTCCTATCCCTAGTAAAATAAAATTGGAGGCCCTTTGATGCAAATGTAACCTCTTCAACAGCGCAACAATTTGTTGCTAAGCTGAAACACATAAATTCCCTAACAAAATCTTGGGATTATTAGAAGAAATTCATGGAGGAGGAGGAACTGCGAACAATTTAAAATCAACTTCTTCTTATTTCAAAATTATCAAATGAAGGATTCAGTGACCAATATTCCAAGAAATATTTAGGAAGGTTTTTTACGCGAGAAGGAAGGATCTTCTAACTGCCAAAGAAGCGAAATGGAGACTAAAACGTAGAGCCATTTGGCTTGAGAAAGGGGATTAAAATAGTAGGTTCTTCCTAGAATATGCCAAGAAACGAAGGATTGTAAATACAATATGGAAGCTAAAAGACCCACTTGGAAGGGAGGTGTCATATTTTGATGGTTTGGAAAAACTAGAAAAGGTTCACTTTCAAGGCTTATTTTCTGCAACCAAGGGAACCACGATTGTTGAAGTTCTCAAAGTTGCATACCACTTTCCTAGGTTTGTGGTTGAGGAGGAAAACCATAATCTTATGGAGAAATTTTCAGTTGATGAACTTAAAGGTGTCTTTTCCAGCTTCGAAAAAGACAAGAGTCTTGGACCTTATGGGTGGACTATCCAATTTTTCCAGGAATTCTTTGAGCTCCTTGGTGAGGATCTCTTGCAGGTTATTAATGAATCCAAGCGGGAGGGTTGCATTCTTTTGTCTTTCAATTCAACTTTCATCGCCCTAATACCTAAATCTACTAACCCTTCTACCTTCGAAGATTTTAGACCTATCTCACTATGCAACTGCATCTACAAAATCATTGCTAAAGTAATTTCCATGAGGATTAAACCGATCCTTTCCAAATCTATCTCATGTGAACAGTTCGACTTCCTAGATGGCAGAAAAATCCTTGAAGCTATAGGGGTGGAAAAAGAAGGATTGCACAACATCAAGACTAAGAATTTGAAGGGGGTTATTTTCAAGCTAGACTTATCCAAGGCATATGACCATGTGAGCTAGCTCTTTATCCATCTTATTCTCACTCAGGTCAGGTTTGAATTTCTTTTCATTAATTGGATTATGGGATGCATGTCCTCGTTTTCTTTTGTAGTGCTTATCAATGGGTCAGCTTCCCCCTTTTTCAGAGCTGGGAGAGGTTTGCATCAAGAATGCCTCTATCTGAACTCATTTTTCTTCTTGTTTTTGAATGGCTGAGAAAAATGCTTGAGGTGGAAAAGAGAAGAGGAGAATTCAGGGCATAAGAACTGTTCAAAACTTGCATATCTCCCATCTTCTTTTTATTGATGATTGCTTGATATTTTGCAATTCCACTTTGAATGATCTTAGATTCCTTCATGATATATTGGGGTTATTTTGTAGAGCTACTCATATGATCATCAATGTTACAAAATCATCCATAACCATCCATAATGTTGAGTACCAAGAAATTCTAAATATCAGATCTTTTTTCCCATATGTTTTCTTGACCTTCGAGGCAGGCCTGGAATACTTAGGCTTCCATCTAAATCAAAATTTCTATAGAATCAAATGTTTGCATTGGCTCATTGCAAAACTAGAAAAGAGGCTCTCGAACTAGAGTCAGAAATGGCTCGCTTGGGTCGGCCGATTGGTTTTGGAAAAATCG
Source organism: Pinus tabuliformis (assembly GCA_031772625.1). Lineage (NCBI taxonomy): Eukaryota > Viridiplantae > Streptophyta > Pinopsida > Pinales > Pinaceae > Pinus > Pinus tabuliformis. The sequence continues at coordinate 573,217,141 of CM062814.1, forward strand.
GTGTTAGAATCCATCTATGTCTATTGGATGACCCTTTCTTGGAACCCCAAAGGTGTCTTGGAAAAAGCAAGTTGGATTTTCTTCACCTACCTTTGGGAAGGAACGGTGTACAATAATGTTTTACGTGGGTTAAATGAACGAGAATGGCCAATACAAAATTGCTAGGGGTTGGGTGCTAAAGAATATATTTCATTTTGAAAAAACTCTTGCAGCAAAGTGTGGATAGCGTTTGTTATCCACAAAAATATTTGGTGAGAGGTTGTGATACATAAACACATTAGTCCTATGTCTCTCGAAAACTGGATCAGACTTCCTTTCAAACTGAATGGAAATAATTCAAATATTTGGCAGGCATTCTAAACTCTTTTGATCTGATAACCTCTTACCTCTCCTCGAAGATTGGAAATGATCATAGCCTCATATTGAGATACGACCCTTGGCATGGTAGTGAGGAGCATCATGTCCTCCCTCAAGAAATTATCCTTTTCCTCCAGGATGAGGGTATCACCCACCTCTCCCAAGTTGCAAATCATCATACTACTACGATTTGGAGACAAGGTTGGCTCACTGCAGAACACTTAAACATGCATATGGAGTTCTATGAGGAATGGAGGCATTATGTGGGAGCACTTGAAAGGGGTTTTATTAGGTTAAATTATTAACGTGACAAACTAGTTTAGACTTCATCCCCCCATGGTGTTTATACTCCAAAACTAGGATACATTCACATCATGTCTCAAAATCAACCTGATGATCCTGAATGGTGGTGGAAAGTAGTGTGGAAGGCAAAATGTCCACCCAAATCGAAACTACTCATGTGGTGTATAATGGCAGGGAAAATTCCCACCTGGGAGGTAATGCAGAGAAGGTATATCTTTGGGTCGGGCTGGTGCTCACTTTGTAAAAATTCTTGTGAATATTTGGATCATACGTTCATCTCATGCCCATTTACTCAACAAATTTGCTCGGAGTGTCAGGCTATCTTGAAATCTCCTTGTTGATGGAACGGTGATCACTTTGCAGATGTTTGGTTATCCTAAGATCAGGACCACTTAAATAGACTAGTGTGTGCTTTACCCTTCATCATCTTCTAGGGAGTTTTGATTGCTCAAAACTAGACTATCTTTAGAGATCTTGTTTCCTACCTAGGGAAGATAGCAGTGGAATGCACTAGTATTTTAAGTCACTATCCGCAGATCAAATGCATAGCTCCTATTAGACATATCAGAGAGGAAATTGTTAATGTTGAAATGCCCTGGGGTTTTTTTGATGGGGCAACTCAAAACAACGGTTTTCAGGTGGGTGGTGGCTTCATTCTCTTTATGTATGTTCAACATTCTTATCATGTAAAAATTGGCCTTGGAAGTGGTACAAATAATTGAGCCGAGACTTTGGCTTGCAAATATTTAATTGATTTTTCTAAGGAAAAAGGGTGTGAATGTTTACAAATAATGGGAGACTCTCTGTTGGTAGTAAATTGGGTGAATGGTGTGCAACATTGCAGGAACATTTATTTGGAAAACATTGTTATGGATATCAAAAGGCTATGTCTTGATTTTGTGCAATTCTCTTGCAGGCATGTTTATAGAGAAAGAAATAGGGAAGTAGATCAGCTTTCTAAAGAAGGCCTTCTCTTGGACAGGGGCCTCTGGCAAGTAACAAAATACATCAGTTCGCTACACTACGAGTACTATCATAGGCCTTATGAGGATAGGATTTGGTTTGATGGGGAGCTAAGTCTAGCCCCGTGATACAGTCTTATATTTTGTCTTTGTTTTGTATATATTGTTGATATGCGTGTTTCTAGCCACTAGGTTGAATGATATTTATGTTCTAGAATTTCCATTAGTCTACTCGACGACAAATTTCTATCTTTTTTATGTATCTGCCCTTTCCCTTGAAGGACTTCTTTAGCATATGATGTTTATAGGTTTTCCAATGTTTATGCTTGGAAAATCTATTTTGGAGGGTTTTTTTCCAGAATCTCAACAGTGTTCTATATATTGGTCAGTGTACTATTTCAAGAATGCCTTCAGCTGATGGGCATCCTTACTTATCCAATTTTGCTAAGTGTATGTACAAAATATAATTTTGTTAATCTTATTAATGAAATTACGATTTTTTCTTTGGAAAAAAAAAGAGATGGTTGTAAAATAATTAGAGTTCTCAATATAATGTATTGGAAATAAATAGTATTTAAAGTCTACAAGAGAGTATTTGAAGACCATACGAAAATTTGAAATATAGTACAATTGATGTCTACAATAACGTATATAAATTAAATAAATAAGTAATAAAAAAGACAAGCATTATATATATATGATGATTTAAGTGGGGTTCATTTAACGAGCTACATGCCATCCATAATTGGAGATATATGTATCAATTTGTATCAGAGTAATAGATAAGAAGAAAATATATAACAATGGCCATGATAAAAGGAAATAATTTCCTTTATTATAGTTTATACATAGGAAAAGGTCTATTAAAAAGAAATATTTTATATTAAGCTTGTATTGGAAAGGATTGGTAATTAAATTAATATGTACAAGCAAAGAGCCTAAATAAAATCATAAGACTTTATAGTTCCTCAAAGTTCGAGACCTTGGTAGGAAAAATTATAACCATGGTAGGGTTAGCGATAAAAAAAAAATAAAAAATAAAAAATAAAAAAAAAATAAATAAAAAAACTAACTTGGGGTTTAATAAACCAAACCATTTAGAGTTGTAAAACCTTAGTAGCTTCAGGAAGAATTGGAACAAAAATTGTTGATTTGACTTGTAGAGCAAAGAATTCAAATCCAAAAGTAAGATGAATGCCTTGGTACTAATTCGGCAATTACATTTTTCCTTCTACCGACTATACCTGCAACAAATGATAACCAACAATGGATTATGGTTGTGAGGAGAGAGGTTTAGAATAATAAATATATTCACATTGCAAGATGGAACAAGAAAATACATACCTAAAGAAAGAGCATGAAATTTCAGCCTTCAACAGATTAGGGGTGCCAAGAAAAGACCCATCAATATTATATTATAAGAATGACTATAAATGGTATAATAGAACAATGACAATGATTAATGAAAAAGAAAAGAAACACCATAATAGTCATTACTATGCTTTGGTCGTAGGTAGTCATAGCCAAACTAAGTACCATCTCTTCGCTATTCAAATAGTGGAAGTTCAGTGACGAAACAAACCCTAATCTTTTATGACAATTCTCAATGGAAATAAACCAGGTCGAATTATACCCTAGAGCGAAAATTGAACATGATATACCGCAAAGGAAAATGAAATAAGTCTTACCAGAAAGGTTCGTCAAAGTCGACACACATGAAATAATCAAGCACACCTCCGTTGTGATGTCCTGAAAACAATGCGAGGGGTTCGTCGGTGCTAACCATTAAAACCCTTGTAATGAAATAATGAAAAGGAGGAAAGGTTAGTAATGAAACTTGATAAAGAAAGAATGCAAGTGAAACCACAATTATTACTAAACAATTTCAATAAATAAATGTGTTACCTCTACCAGCCAAGCGAAATATGACTTTGGTGGTGGCAAACAAGATTGGTTGTGGAGAATTCGTACACAACAAAAATCTAAGTCAAAATCCGAGAAAAATTCTTACTTGGGTTTGGATGGCCAAATAGTAAATTTTATCTCACCCCTTTCTTGTAATCAACGCGAGGATTTTATGTGTATAGACCATAAACGATAATTGAAAATACCTAATCAAAGAAGAAGATATTAAAAAATGGATTTGTCTTTAGTGTGATTTTTTGGACTTTTTGGTGTCGAAATTCGACGGAAAATATTTGAGGTAAAATCTTGATTTGTGTTGTTTAAACTTATTTTTTGATTGTATATATGGATTCATCACTCTCAAAAACCCCTAGGGCACTTAGATTGTGCAGGGGTTACCCATCAAGCTTGCGATTTCAATAAATTTTTGCCGAATTTTAAAGAAATTAGACCCAAAAACCCACCAAAAAACTTCCAAAAAATCACACTAAAAACAACTCGTTAAAAAACAAAAGTTAAAAATTAAAATAGTTACATCACATTGGGAGTCATGAAATGGCAAGTTAAATTAAAAAACGAAATTTATGATTTCCATTCACGAAATGGCAAGTTATAGTAAAAAACAAAGTTTATGATTTCCCTTAGCAAACAAGTTATAGTAAAAAACAAAGTTTATGATTTCCCTTAGCAAAACCCTCTCTATTTCTACAATTGAATCACCGAAACAAATAAAAATCATTCATGGATTTTACACAGAGAGAAAATAATCAACACTATTAATAATTTCACAAAACAAAATGACATTACCTCTGTTAAATAAATTATTAATGGCTTCATGTGTCATAAGTGTGGCTAATTATGAAGCAAAGGCAAGGAAGATGAACCATATGGACGGAAACAAATGAGACACCTTGCAAATTGCAAGCAACCACCGCACAACACATCAAGAATAAGGTGGAAGAATTAAGCCTAGGGTTTTCTTGCCCTAAGGAAAGATTCAATGAAATATCCTTTGTCGAATATAGAAATTTAATTACGACCATTGATAAATTATAGTACAATGAGTCCAAGTGACCCCCTGTGGTAGCGCTTGAATAAGAAATTATGTGGCCTACTCATGGAAATGTCATGTGGTGTGAATGGCCCAAGTCATACCTAAATTTTATAAGCATAAACTTAAGGGAGTAGTCTCAAACATAATGTAAAATTAATATAAGAAAATAATCATACTCCATATATTTAATAATTAAATCATCTCTTTATGACTAAGTGAAGTAATTACGGTTAAAGGTTGCAATGCTAATCTTTATGACTAAGTGAAGTAATTACGGTTAAAGGTTGCAATGCTAATCGATATAGGTATAGAGGATATCCTTAAGGGGAACAGAATTGTAAAATAAAGAAAAGGTGCATTAGGATATTGTGAACCCATGAAATATCATATGTAATTCAAACATGAAGCTCAATTATGTGAAAAACATTTTAAAACCCTTATGAAGAGGCATGGGTAATGTGTACTGAAGGACCCAAGGAAGCCATGGTGCTATTCCAATTTAGATTACTTTAAAGCAATAACAATGGGAACTAAAGTCTTATTTTCGGTTTAACTCAGAGAAAAAAAAAAACTGATGATGAGTAATTAAGGTTAAAGGTATAATCTCAATTATCAATTATAGTGTCATATATATGTAAAAGAAAAAAATAGGTAAGAAATTTAGGTACTTTACATGTGGTAATAGAGTTGTAGGTTCAAAATTGAGGCCTAAGGGTCGAGCCACAATTAAAAGTATTTTGTAGAAAATGTTGTGTTCTGAAAAGCAAAATGTGTTTATCGTAATGATGTTACACATAATTAAGAAGCAAAGAAGACGTAAATGATAAAAACATTTATTAGATCTACTAATAAAGGATATTAGATCTAGGTGCAAATAGGAGATAAATTGTCATCTCCTACCACATAATTGTTGGAAGAAGTAAAAGACTAAGGAACATAAGTCTAACTAGTTATAAAAAAATTTATAGAAAGTTGTTATAAACAGGAGTAGGGAACAAGAAGTACATTGGTCCATCAAATAAACCACTCATAGGGATTTTAGTAGGTGATTAACTATGTTGAATTGGGTGAGACAAGGGTACAAAGTGTGTGCTAGTGATAGTTATGCCAAAAAAAAAAAGTCTCTTGTTTTTAATCTAAAAATTACACTAGGAAATAGAAAAACAAGTAGTGGTACATATACACATTCAGGTCTAAAGAGAATGCAATATTTATTATATGGTTGATGAGAAAGAAAGATGGAATTATTGTATTAATTTGTTATATATATATATATTGATTGTTGAGCACTAGAATCTCAAGAAAATACCTACAGTAAAGAGCATTCAAAAACATCGATATGGTCCCAACACAATAACACAACAACAGGGTTACACCCATACACAAATTTGTTATAAGAAAAAGAGATAGCCTGTTTAGGCCATTTAGAGACTGCGGTTGAGGAAAGTAAAGTATATACTAACAAAAGAAGTGGCTCCATTCCTGCTTTTGAATGTAATAATAGTGTGAAGAAAAATCTAATAAATATTGTTGCAGGAAGTTTAAGGAAGGTAGTACACATTGGTAGTAAACAAATAGTTGAATACAAATGATAAAAACAACCACTATATATGCAATATCAGGAAGGGAAAAATGAACAATACCCAACAAACAATTAAAGGGGAAGTTTGCCTTCAATCATAATTCAAAATAATCAAGAAAATAAATATAGTATGAAGTTTGACGATATAAACTGAAGTATTCAGTGGTAAATAAGCTTGAAATGTTTTAAATTAGAAATGGATTATAAAAGACCTATTTTTTTGAAGTATATTGCTTTGTTTGATACAAATATGATAGGAATTTACTTTTTTACTAATCTTGTTATACAAATTAGTCTACAAGCTTTCTCCATTTATTACCATTAATTTAAGTTCTCCTTACCAGATTGATATGCCTTACAGTCAAGGAAATTACTAGAGAGATGTGGCCCCTTAGATGTTTGATTCAAGATCTGTGTAGAGAAATGATGTTAGCAACTTGTTAGTTGTGATTAAGAGAGATAGGTGGAATGAAACTCATGAATAGCATGCAGTAAATATTACATAGGAAATGGTATAAATTATTTGTTGCTTGAAGAAAACATAGATGTATATCATTTTATAGTATAGAATTGTTATCAAAGAATTTTATGGACATTGTTAAGAAGTTAAAAATGGGTGTTAAACCAATATGTTTCCTGTTTAATATTGTTAGATCAAAGTGAATTGTGACATATATCCTATAAGGGATAATATTGTACAAGGTGAAGAACATGTATAAAGCAAGTACTTATTAAGTACATTATGTCAGGAATAAATGTTGAAAAGTGTAGCAAGAAAGGCTCAATTTGGCTTAGCCTTGGTCAAATTGAGAAAATTCGAAATTTCCACATCAGCAAACAACTTGGAGGCAATTAACTGTGGTGACATGGGTCTTGTCACTTAGTTAGCTCAATAAATTCGAGTTAGAGGGCTTGGAGTTTAGTTATGCATGTGTGATTGATAATTTATAGCAATCTAATTCAGTTATTTCCAATTGTACTCAGTTAAACTATTTCTAACGGTTAACAAAACTAGTTGGAGGCCATTGGTGCAGTGGGACAACGGTCTAACTCAAAGATAATCCAGTTAATTGATCAATCAACCAAAAATAGCTCATGCATGCAAGTAATCGATGAATTGCTCAGTTGTGGTGGAGATTCCAAGGCAGTGTAACATCAGTTATAAACTAGTGTTGAGTGTACAGGTGTTGCATGCAATCAGTGATCAATCCTTGGGAATTGCGCAATCAATTTGGAGGAAATTCCTAAAGAATAGGGGCTTATTTCCTCAAGATTTGTGCAACGAAATAAGGGTCTTGGTGAGAAAATATTTGGCTAAGTGTTGGCCAGAGCTTGTTCATTGAGCATGAGATAATTATCCTTTTGTAGGTTGAGCTCACAACTGGAGCTAGCAATTGTAATAGTTTCTCAATTCATTGATTAATGCAAACCAACTTGAGGGGTTTTTCCCAGTTGGGTTCCCCTAGAAATCACTGTGTATTTGTGGTTTTTCTTATTGCATGTCTATGCATGTTGTTATAAATTGTTAATTTCATTTCACATAGTAGTAGAGTAGAATTGTGTCTCTTGATTTTAGATTAAATTTCTTGAGTAGAGGCAATTATATCAAATTTATACATTGTATAAGAGCAATATTCACATCAGAACAAGTATTTCGAAGTTTTTCATCAAGAGGTTCAAAGTTGCAACTTTAGTGTAGCAAGATTTCCTCAGAATTGGGAGAATGGCCTTCAATGGACTGAGATTAGAGTGTGCTTTGGAAGGAAGCTCAAATTTCATTTCCTGGAAGGATCACATGGAAGTAGTGCTTGATGAAAATATATTTTTGTATTATGTCAAGGAAAACATTCCAAAACCAAGATCAGTTGATGCCCTGAACCTAGCTTAATGGAAGAAAGATGTAGCCAAGGCAAAGAGAATAATCCTAGAGGGAGTGAGAGACCACATTGTCTCAAATCTCCATGGAAAAGAGACACCATTTTCTATGTGGAAGGAATTGACTAAGCTATTTGAAAATAGCAGTGACTATAGAAAATTGGACCTAAAAGATAAACTTCAAAACATTAAGATGCAGAAAAATGATATTATTCCGCAGTATCTCACCAGATTTACACAATTTCGGGATGAGCTTAGAGGGGTTGGTGTGAATGTTATAGAAAATGACCAAGTGAGCCTAACTCTTCTAGGTCTTCCAAAAATTTTGGCATAGCTACCAGGACTCTGTGAATGGAAGGGAAAATTTACCAAATTGGGAACGCTTATGGTTCGATTTGGTACAAGAAGAAATCAGGTGAAATACTAGAGATAGAGGTTCATCCAAGGGAGAGGATGAAGAGAATTTGCATTGGTTAGGAAGGGAAAGAAGGGGAAAGGGAAGAAATCTCAAACCAAACCAGAGTCCAACTAAGGGGGAAATAAGAAAGACTTGTCCAAAATAAAATGCTTCAATTGTCATGAATTTTGGCACTATGCTACAAAGTGTCCACATAAAAAGTCTAGCAAGAAGAGCTCAGGAGGAGGAGAGGTGAAGCATTGGCTTCATAATTTGAGTTAGACTTCACCCTAATCATGTGCATGGCCAACGCTTTAATGGGGAGTGTGTGGTACTTGGACTCAGGTACCTTGTTCCACATGACAGGGTATAGAGATTTTTTTAGTGACCTGGAGGAGAAAGATCTCCAAATGCATATTGAGCTTGGGGATAACGGAAGGTACAGTGCTACTGGGATTGGTACAGTAACCTTTATAAGAGACTCGGGATCCCCTCTTCACTTCAAACATGTCATGTTTGTACCAGGCCTGAAGAAGAACCTCATCTCTATAGCAGTTTTGGAATATCATGGCTATAATGTTATTTTCAGTAAAGGGAAAGCCTTTCTGAGACACATAGCTATAGGGTAGGGGAAGCAGATCAGGGTTCATGTGAAGAACCTGTGCAAACTGGATGTGGAAGATTGTACTACATTAAGTAGGAAGGAAGAGAAAGTGCAAAGTCAAGATGTTGGTGAACCCTGGCATAGAAGACTTGATCATTTGCACCATGGCGCCCCTAAATTTAAGCAACAATTAACCACTGGCCTACCTAAGGGATCACTTGAGAAACAGGATGTCTACAAGGGTTGTACCTTGTTGAAGTATGTAAAATATACATTCCATGATCAAGATAGAAATGCAAATGTAGTCTTGGAGAGAGTCCACTCTGATGTTTATGGACCCTTCTCGATAGACTCCACTTCCACCCATAAATACTATGTTATTTTTATTGATGATTTATCAAGAAAGTGTCAGATCTTCTTCATGGGGAAGAAGGATTAGACATTCTCAAAATTTGTAGAATTCAAGGAATTAGTTGAGAAAGAGATCGGTAGGTGAAGGCTCTAAGGAGAAACAATGGAGGTGAGTATGTTTTGAATGACTTCAAGGAATTTTGTGCCAAAGAAGGAATTCAAAGAGAATAGATAACTCCCCACAACCCAGAGAAAAATGGGGTAGCTAAGAGAAATAATCGGAGCAGTGTGGGAGTTGTAAGAGCTATGCTACATGACCAAGGCCTACCACTGCATTTGTGGGCAGAGGCTTGTAATGCAGTAGTCTACTTGCAGAACCGGAGTCCTCATCGGATTCTTGGTATGATTACACCGAAGGAGGCCTTCTCGAGGAGAAATTCAGATGTGTCTCATTACAGAATTTTTGGAGCCTTTGTTTATAGTCATGTCTCCAAAGATTTGAGGAAGATACTTTTTAGCTGACAGCAAAGTTGGGAGTTTTTGTGGGTTACACCAAAACTCCACACAATTACCAGGTGTACTTACCTTCCCTCATAATGGTTGTTGTGCAAAGGGATGTAAATTTTGATGAGGAGAAGAAGTGAGATGCTCTCTTGAGAGGGAGCTTCAAATCCCACCAGAAGAGGAGCTTTTAGCTCCAATGGAGGAGCCTCAGGAAGTTGTGGATCGACCACAAATGGAAGAGCAGAGAGGAGGAAGAACGAAGATATCCACCCAAGCCAAACTATCCAAAGAAGGTAGAAAAATAACTAGGGAAGCTAAGAGACTAGTACAAGATGCGATGGAGAATGTGGGAGCTCCTCCAAATTTGCATAGGCAAAGGAGGTCGCCTGAGAGGTACACTGGATACATGGATCTAATGACTAGGCTTGTAGGGACTAAGCCATCCTCTTTTAAGGAATCAGTTGAGAAACCAATTTGGGTTGATGCAATGATGGAATAATACGAATCCATCATAAAGAATAGTGTTTGGGAAGTGGTCCCAAGACCAACAGAAAAATCAGTTGTGGGTTCGAAATGGATCTTCAAAGTTAAGCATGCAACAGATAGAAGAATAAAGAAGTATAAGGCAAAATTTGTGGCCAAAGGATTCTCTAAAGTTGAGGGAATTGACTATGATGAAACCTTTGCTCCCGTAGTAAGGTATTCATCCATTAGATCAATTCTTGCATTGGCTATGCAGATGGGTTGGAAGATCCATCGGATACATGTAAAAACAACATTTATCAATGGTGTTATTTAGGAGGAAGTGTACATAGAGAATCCAAAAGGTTTTGAGACATTTGATTGGGGGTCTCATGTGTCCAAACTCAGATGAGCATTATACGGTCTCAAACAAGCACCCCAAGCTTGGTACACTCGAGTTGATAGTTATCTCAATGGATTGGGCTTCACCAAAAGTGAAGCAGATGCGAACCTCTATCATATCTTGGTAGAAGGTAAATTTCTTATCATTTTTTTATATTTTGATGATTTAATATTGACAGCTGATGAGTGGCTTATCAACTCTTGCAAGGATTTCCTTGCAAGGGAATTTGAGATGAAATACAAGGGTCTCATGCACTACTTCCTCAGGTTGGAAGTATGGCAAGGTGATAGGGAATTGTTTGTGTCTCAAGGCAAGTATGCCACCAAGATACTGCAAATATTTCACATGGAGAGTTGTAAGCCCATGGAGACACCTCTAGCAACCAACTAAAAGAAGGAGAATGCCACTTCAGGTGAAGAGGTTGATGCTACCATTTACTGGAAACTAGTGGGTTCACTGATGTATCTTGTGAACACACAACAATATATATGTTATGCAGTCAACTAGCTGAGCCAAACTATGGTTAGGCCAACCAAATTATATTGGAAGGCAGCAAAGCATGTTTTACGATACTTTAGAGGCACTACCCAATATGGATTACGGTACAAATGGACAGAGGTAGTGAAGTTGCATGGCTTCACAAATGCAGATTGGTTAGGGAGTCCATCCGACTGAAAGAGTAAATAATGTGCAATTTTCAGTGTTGGGTCCATAGCAATTTCCTGGTACAACATGAAGTAGAGGTTCGTGGTGCTCAGCTCAGTAGAAGCTTAATACATGTTACAAGTCAAGCAACATGTGAAGTGATCTAGATGAGAAAAATAATTTTGGGACTATTTGGTTAGGAGATGGATCCAACTGTGATCTATTTTGATAATTAGAGTTGCATTAAGCTCTCTAGGAATCCAATAGTTAACAATTGATCCAATCATATAGATATTTGGTATCATCATTTACAGGACTATGTGCAGAGAAGGATAATGTGACTACAATGAATTCTGACTAAGGAACAAGACGTTGACATCTTGACAAAGGCTTTGTCAAGATAGAAGTTTGAATTCCATAGGTGCAGGATAAGGGTGGTTGATAATCCCTTTCTTGCTAAGAGGGAGTGTTGAGAAGTGTAGCAAGAAATGCTCAATTTGGCTTAGCCTTGGTCAAACTAAGAAAATTTGAAATTTCCACATCAACAGACAACTTGGAGGAAATTAACTGAGGTGGCACTCTTGTCATTTAGTTAGCTTAGTAAATTCAAGTTAGAGGGCTTGGAGTTTAGTTATACATGTGTGATTGCTAATTTATAGTAATCCAATTCAGTTATTTCCAGTTGTACTCAGTTAAACTAGTTCTAACAGCTAATAGAACCAGTTGGAGGTTAGTTATGCAGTGGGACAATAGTCTAACTCAAAGATCATCTAGTTAACTAATCGATCAACCAAAAATAGCTCACGCATGCAAGGAATTCGAATTACTCAGTTGTGGCGGAGATTCCAAGGCAGTGTAACATTAGTTATAAACTAGTGTTGAGTGTACAAGTGTTGCATGCAATCAATGATCAATCCTTAGGAATTGCGCAATCAATTTGGTGGAAATTCCTAAAGAATAGGGGTTATTTTCCTCTGGATTTGTGCAAGGAAATAGGGGTGTTGGTGAGCAAATATTTGTCTAAATGTTGGCCAGAGCTTATTCATTGAGAACAAGAACAATTATTCTTTTTTAGGTTGAGCTCAGAGCTAGAGCTAGAAATTGTAATAGTTTCTCAATCCATTGATTAATGCAAACTGACTTGAGTGGTTTTTCCCAGTTGGTTTCCCCTAGAAATCATTGTGTATTTTTGGTTTTGTTTATTACATGTCTATGCATGTTGTTCTAAATTGTGAATTTCATTTCGCAGATCAATAGAGTAGAATAATGCATCTTGATTTTAGATTAAATTTCTTGAGAAGTGGCAATTTTATCAAATTTCTACAATAAATATTTGTGTTTCATTCCCTACTTAGAAAATGAATCTCAAAAACATAGAGAAATAAAGAGGAAAACACAGTGTCAGAAGTGTATAGGTAGAATAAACAATGTGGAATAAGCTGCTTCGAAATGCATGAAAAAGTTGTCTAAGAACAATGGAGGAATGGAAAAAGGGAGCCAAATGACTCAGTATGTTGCTATAAAGGTGTAAAAAGTAAAAAAAAAAAATGGAATCACATATAAATTTTGAAAAGTACTAATATTCTATTTGAGAAATAGGAGGAAAACCTTGTGGATAATCTCATACAAGTAATTTACAAATTAGACAAGAAGGCTTGGGTAAACCTTATTGGTCGGTAAAACCAATGCAATGATGAGCATTGAATAACTTAATGGCATTAGAACCTTATAACCATTCTTCCATACAAGGTATATCTCGAAGGAAATTCTATATATTACATTAATTATTTTTGTAGAAAAATATTAAATAAATAGATAAATTATTAATAGCAATGAGGATGCTTGGCAAGAAATATATCCATGAGTATATTCAAACTATAATATGAGAATGCAAGAGCAAAAAATTAAATTATAAATAGAGAATACAAAGTATTCTTATGTACAAATGATCTCCAAACTAAATTGCACACACATACTTTAGAGATTCATTGAACCAATACAACCATGTAAGAAGGGTTGAACTTTGGAATTAGTAGTGTGCTCTAGGTTGAGTATACAAAAACTCAAAACTTCAATAGTTAAATAGGGAAATAATGACCATGGGTGTCCTCTCCCTACTTGTAAAATAAGGTAGTATCAAAAAGAGGTTTTTACCTAACAAAATACTCCATTGTGTCATAATGAGAAACTCAAATGGAATTCTCAGATTTAAACCTGCTTGGATAAGGGATTATTGGTAGTGCCCTTGTAATTGTATATATTGGATACCAAAAAAAGGAGTGTACAGCTAAGAAAATTGGTTAACAAGAGAATACCTTAGGAATAAGGGGACCATCACATATGTGAAAAACCTACTAAATAGGTGATATGGTTGTAAGACGAGATGGAATATCACAATAAATATTGATTAAGAGAAAATTAATCACATAAATAACAAAGTAAGTAAATCAATTAGAGAAAATCAGATTGAAAATAATAATTATAATGGCTTTTTTGTTTCCCCGAGAAACTAGGAAGACATAACCACCTATGAATAATGTTGAAAGGATGTACAAAACTTCATATTTACGCAGAAATGGTAAGTGTGAGATTGATCAAAGTTGAAATCAAGAGCGAAAACTTGTAATTCCTTAAAAGGAAATTGCAATAGTCCTTGAAATTGGCAAAGCAATCCTTTATGGCTTAGGCATGAAGGATGAAATAGACATCAAATTTGTATGGATTACAAATTAGTATGGTTGATTTATTGGAGATTTCACTAATTGGTTTATAGTATATCCCATATTAGAAAGAGTTAATTAGTTGATTGAAGTGGTGGTTAACTAAAGATTGATTGAATAATGTACTAGGATAACAATAATGTACTAGGATAGACAAGTGGATGTTGAATGAATCCATAGAGCAAGCTAGTGGAACTGCGGAAAAAAAATGGCATGGCACAACCTAGTGAAAATGCAAAAGATTATGGTTGAATGGTGTAGCCATAACTATGAAAGGAAATATTTTAACATAGATTTTTCTAGTTTATATATATATATATATATATATATATATCTGAAAAAATGTTTTGAGCTAATGAAGATAAATATATTAACATAATGTGTGTTGAAATAGTTGATATGCATAGGAATATAAGGGGAAGAGACCTCATGGTTGTACATAGGAGTAAGATGCACATAACCTTCATAAGCAATGTGCAATGTAGGACAAACTGAAAAGCTCAAGGTAGCGAGTTAAAGGAAAATAATAGATGAGGTGTACAAGGAATGTTGTAGATATGAGAAGCTACATCTCTTTCGTTGTTTTGACCATGAAACTAGAGTATGTCAAGCTAATCCTTAATTGTCGGCGTTGGTATTGTGATTTCTTTATTTTTTTGTTTCCTTTTACTTTTGTGGTTTGGGTTTTGGTGCTTGAAATAATGAAGAAGGGAATAGAGAAGGAGGAAAAAGAGCTAATATGGACATGGCTAAGTCCACTTGAGGTAGAACAAAATAGTAATATGACGACCATGAAGATGCCAAAAAGAAAAAAAGGGATATCCTAAATTTTAATTATGTATAAATGATGCATATTTGATACTATGATTTCAATATAATAACATAGTATGGCTCAAAAGAAGAAACAAGGTAAGTAAGTAGTCCTTTAATCATTATTTCCATTGTGAAAATGATGTGAAAGGAAAATTCCAATTCCATGTATTGAATTTCATGATTAAAATAGTTGATGGCATTCATGTCATTGTGCATAGCTAGTGGGTAAATGGGTAACTAAACAAAGGGACCCATTGTTATTGTTGATAGCTATACTAATGTTGTTAACCCTTTTTGGGTGTTTGTTTATGACCCTTGTTGGGTGTGGGTTGACAACCCGTTGTGGGGTGCATGAACAAAAACGGAAAACACTTTATCAATATGTATGGAAATGTGTTAGGAAATGAGTGTGAATTGCACACATGAGTGGGATTTAATTTGGAATTAAGCCATCACTCAAAATAAAGTTCAATGGAAGAAGTTTTGCACTGAGGAGATTAATTTGGAAAAAGAAAAAAGAGATGTAGACGACATTTCCTTCACGTCTTTAGAAAAGATGGAATTGAGGAAACACTGAAGATGATGTTTACTTAAAGGGGGCGAAGATGTAAATCCCCTAGTGTGTTTCTTTAAAGGCGTGACTATTTTTAGACTTTTGAATTATTGTGAATTTAATGGCTATGGAAGTCGGGATTAATTATTTGATTATGTAATTAAATTTTAATTATTAAATTAATAAATGAGACTACTTGGGAATATTCTAGAAAGACCACTTGAGTATTAGAGACTCCTTGACAATTTATAAAAAAATTGTTAGTGGTTTAGTCCACATGGTGGACCTTCCCAAAATTTCTCTTAAAAATTCCAAGGAGAATGTAACACCCTCCCACATCTACCCAAGTAACCATCCAACTGGGTAAACATGTGACAAGAAGTTACTATCATATGATTTGACTCCCTATGTGTCAGTTCAGGAAGTGGAATTAACGGAAACATGCCATACTAGACCTTCTGCACCTGCTACAAGACCCTCAGAATGCATCCTAATGATTCCCTTGACTAACCCCTAGGTCCCACTGAGTTTTTAGACCACTAAACCCCTGGACCCTCCCTTGATATGGACAAGGGTGTGTCTAAAAACCTCCAAACACACGCACAACATGGGTATGCATGCATTTAGGGACTTTTCTCCTCAAACCTATGCTTGTGACTCTTGGATTTGTGCCACTTTTCAAGCCCTAAATCCAGGTCACTTCCCAGAAACCCATGTATCTTTCAAAATCCATAAATTACATGACAACAAGATTTACAAATCAAAAATTGACTCCAAGACTAGGCCTGACCATCCCCAACCGGGACTAGCATTTTGTCAAACACGTGTCATCAATGCAATCTACAGGAAATGAATACAAGACAGAGCATAAATGACTGATAACTCATATGAGACTTGAAAAGAAGGATCACAACCCTCTTCCCTTAACTATTTTGACATTAATTAGGTCTTGCGTCCATTATCCTTTCAGTTACAAGTAAATACATGAAATAACCTTCACTATAACCAGTCACATAACAATGCTTATAACCAACATTAAACCATGTAAATAACAATGAGCTAACAACCACTAAGGCCACATAATAGCAAGTACAAAATCAAGAGAAACTATCTTTTATTAAACATAGGTGAGATCCGACCAGGTTCAGGACTTCCACGTACCACCCGACTATAGACATGGTTGAACCCAATCTTTATTTCAACCAGTCACCCCTATGCCATATTCCAAGCATGAATGTGGATCTCATGGATAAACAAATCCAAAAACAACCAAGGGAATCGAGAGGTTAAACCACCTCCACCTTCACCAAACCATGATCTCACCAAAATTGGCACCAAAATCACAAAACCAAACTGAGCTTGGAATGCCTCTGAAATCCATCACTATCCTTGAGGAATTTTTCGTCTCCTTGTCTCTCAGGATTTACCGCAATCCACATCAGATCACTAGTCCCTAAATCGAAACACCAATACATGGGCTTACTACAATCCACATTGATCAGTAGGCCCTAACCGAGACTCCACCCTCAGGCTTTTCCATGCATCCCGCCAAAACTGGTCAAGGGATTCCTAGGCCTTTGGGAATTTTCCTGAGACCACCTATGCCCCAGATTCTGAAACCATCAGCGATTCCAAAGCTCAAAACCGATAAAAAAATCCCATCACACCATGGCTATCCAAAAAAAGGTCAATGCAAGGCTAAAAACCACTATCATACCCAGCAAAACCATGCCACCGACAGCAAGAGAACCATATACCAACATGCAAAGCCATGCATGTCAAAACCAGCTAGGAAATCATGCATGCAATATGTTACCTGTAAGTATTCCTATTGAAGTTGCTTGATCCTGCTCTTCCTTTCTTGAACTTTGATTTCCTTTCTTTGTCCTTCCTTTGCTTGCTTTTCCCTTCCTTGCTCCAAAGCTAGAGCGCTCCAAGAAAACTCTAAGTGTCCAAGAGTGTGAGAGAGAGAATAATGAGAGAGCTCCAAACTGAACTGATCCTCGGAAGCCTTTTTATTAATGAGGCCTCTATTTTCTTCATTTTCCATCATTTTCCTTGAATTTCATCCTCACATGCAACCTGTCACCTTTCACCTTTCACCTTCCTTTTCTTCTATTTTCCTTTATTTTCATAAATAAATGTGCCAAAAATACCTTTTTCCCTTTTTTATTCCTTAGCCATTTCCTTTTCCAATTTCCTTTAGCCATAAACACATCCAGTGATGCCCACTAGGATATATTTTCCCAACATTCAACTTGAAATAATTGTCCCTTAATCGTGGTCTTATTTTTCCTTTATTAACTTTTAATACATGAACTTTTAACGAGGGGTTGTTACAGATCCCCCCCCCCCCTTGGGGAACACCTTCCTCGATGTTAAACTACACCAAGACATTAGCAAAACCACTAAAATGCAAACATATTTCCCATGGAGCTTTATAACTTAGCTCATTGCAGTATTTACAATTATTGACCTGCTTAAAAGAAAAACATCATGACAACATGACAAGATAACAACCATACTGCTTATTGGAGCTTTATAACTTAGCTCATGGCAGTATTTACATCCAGATACATATGTATATATACCATAACATCAGCAAAAAATATGCCAAACATATACCAAACATCATTCCAAAATTCTTTTGCTTCCATCGGCAAACAAAGAAGGATACATGGCCCGCATATGATCTGCCATCTCCCATGTAGATTCTTCTGGACCAAAGTGCTTCCACTGCACTTTAACTTGATCAATGGCTCTGCTCCTAAACATGAGCTACTTCTGTTGTAATATGCACTAAGGCTTCGGCTAGAATTCTTCTTCTTTCTCCAACTGCAATACAGACTAATCAATAACATGATCAATATCCTTGATATACTTTTTAAGCAATGAAACATGGAAAACATCATGGACTTTCATTGTTGGAGGCAGTGCAAGTCGATAGGCCATTGTTCCAATCCTCTCAAGGATCTCAAAAGTCTTGCAATACCATGGTGCCAACTTGGCACATGATCCAATCCTCAAAGAGCTCTTCTTGGTCTTGATGTGAAAATACACATGCTCCCCAACCTAAAACTCCTTGAATGCCCTGTGTTGGTCCGCATAACTCTTTTGTATATCATGTGCTTCCTTTATATTCTTCTCTATAACCTACATTTTATGTTCCATGGCTTCCAACATATCTATGCCAATAAGTACTCTATTCACTGGATCACTCCAACTGATGGGTGTATTACAACTCCGCCCATACAGTGCCTTGAAAGGACTCATCCTCAATGACTCTTGATAATCATTGTTGTATGCAAAATAAACCAATGGAAGATACTCCTCCCATATTCTCTTCTCGTGCATTACATACATCCTCAACATGTCCTCCAAGATCCTTTTGACCCTCTATGTTTGTCCATTTGTCTGTGGATGATAGGTTGTACCGAAGGCCAAATATGTACCCAAACCTGCAAATAGATCCTTCAAAAACTTGGAAGTGAACTTCACATCCATGTCTAACACAATCTTCTTCAAAACACCATGTAATCTCACGATCTCCCTGATGAAAACATATGCCAACTCACTAGTTGAATATGTAGTCTTCACTGGAATGAAGTGAGCTACCTTGCTCAACCTGCCGACCACAACCATTATAGAATCATGTTGTCTCACTGTCCTCGGAAGACCTGTAATTAAGTCCATGGAAATGACCTCCCATTTCCATTCTAGAATCGTAATAGGTTGTAGCATTCCACCCGCATGCTTACACTCTGCCTTCACCTACTAGAAATCCAAACATCTAGCCACGAACTATGCCACTTCCTTCTTTAGATTCAGCCAATAGTAGAACTTATTCACCGTCGTCAATGTCTTCTGATATCTTGGGTGACATGAGTATGGGTTGACGTGAAACTCCCTCAAGATAAGCTTCTTAAGCTGACTGCAATATGTCACATAGATCATGTCCCTAAATCTCACCAAAGCATCTTCCGTGAGACAATAGTTTGCATCGTGATCACTTTTACATGTAATTGTACCTATACTTGTACATGTACTTATACATGTACATATACCTGTACTCTATTGTAACATGTGCACTATCTCCATATACCTATCATCCTATTGTCCTTCCTACAAGATCTTATCCAGTAACTCTATCCCATAAGAGTTCATAGCTGCTATATGATTCACTTGTACTTTCCTGCTAAGAGCATCTGCAACCATGTTCTCCCTTCCCTTAATGTATCTAATGTCAAAGTCAAACTCACTAAGGGTTGCCAACCATCTAGCTTGCCTGGCATTTAGATTCGGTTGGTCAAACAAATATCTCAAACCATTGTGATCGCTCATCAATACAAAAATATCCTGCCAAGAAGATAATGCCTCCACATTTTCAAGGCATGAATAATAGTTTCCAATTCAAGATCGTGAGTCATGCAGTTTTTCTCGTGCTCATTCAACTTCCTAGACTCATAGCACACCACCTATCCCTCCTGCATTACGACTCCACCAAGTCCTCTTTTACATGCATCTATACACACTACACACTATTTATCTAGATCTACAATCTTAACGATTGGAGCATTAGTCAACAAATGCTTCAGCTGCTCAAAACTAGTTGCACATTCTTTTGTCCATTCAAACTTCTTACCTTTCCTCTACAAGGATTACATAGGATATGCAATGTGTGAGAAGTTCCTGATGAACCTCCTATAGTAACCTGCCAATCCCATGAATGACCTCACCGCATCCACACTCTTAGGAGCTACCCACTCCATGATGGCCCTTATCTTTTTTGGATCTATTGTTATGCCTTCCTTGGAAACAACATGTCCCAAGTAATGCACCTTTGTCTCAAGGAAGCTACACTTGTTAATCTTGGCACACAAATGATGTTCTCTTAGCAATCTCAACATTGCTGCTAAATGCTCGGCATTCTCTTCTTCATTCTTGGAGTATATCAAGATGTCATCAATGAATATGATAAAAAACTTATCCAAATAAGGACGCAACACATTATTCATCAAACACATAAATGTAGCTAGGGCATTATTCAAACCGAATGGAACTACAACAAACTCATAATGCCCATACCTGGTCCTGAAGGTAGTCTTGAAGATGTCCTCTTCCTTGATGTGTACCTAATGGTATCTTGATCTCAAGTCAATCTTAGAGAACATTGTTGATCCCTTCAACTAATCAAAAAAATCATCAATCCTCGGTAATGGGTACATGTTCTTGATCGTCACCTTGTTTAGCTCCCTGTAATCAATTCACAATCTGAGAGTACCATCTTTCTTCCTTACGAACAACACTAGTGCACCCCAAGGTGATATGCTTGGACTAATGTATCTATTGTCAATCATCTCCTTTAATTGCAATTTCAACTCTACTAGCTATGGGGTACTTGTCCTGTAAGGTGCCTTCGATGTTGGTGCTGCCCCTGGCACCAACTCAATAGAGAAATCTACTTCCCTGTGAGGAGGTAACTCTAGAATCTCTACTAGAAACACATCCTGATACTGTTGCAATATAGGGTACCTCTTGAATATTTATGCATCCTCAACATCTTTACCCTTGTCACTAGATATATGCACTGCAAACATCACACAACCTTTTCTGCAACTACGCTTAGCCTACATAGTGGTAACCATCCTCACTGATGTAGGCTTCTTCTTTCCCTGCAAAATTCTCTTTTCCCCATTATCATCCAAGCACTCAATGGCCTTGTTGAAGCAATCCACTTTGGTCATGTGAAGGTACAACAAATCCATACCCAAAAGCATGTTATACGATCCCAATGGAAGTACATTAAAATGTGTTGTTGTAGGCATACCATTTAACTCAAATGCACAAGCTCTCACCCATTGTTGAACTCTCTTCTTTGTACCTGTAGCCAATTGCACCAACCAAGATTCTACATGCACTTCTTTTCTCAAACCACACTTATCCACCAGGTCAATATTAATATAACTATAATTAGATCCAGGATCAATCAAAATAGAAATAACTTGATCACAAAGCTTATCGTCCATTTCAATGATAGATGCCTGATGATCTACCTTGTTGTTGTCCACAGTTGCATAAATCCGAGGAATGCTATGACCAACATCCCCAACTATATGTGCCTCTTGAGCATTATAGATCTGGGGTCTACCACCCTGATACTACGGAAAATCCTCCTTACGATGATCCTTGCCACATATCCAACATTGTAATGGTGTTCTGCCATCGCCTCTAGTCTACTGCTCTCCATATCCCTTCTCAACTTTATTGAACTTCTTGTAAGGGACAACATTTTCTTTCACACCTGCATCTTGAGGTCTTCCTCACTTTGGTGGCCATTTTCCTTTAACTTTCTCTTTTCCTTTCATTCACACTTAGGATCAAATTTGCACTTTGACTACTCATAAAAATGTTTCAACTTTTGGATGGCCTCCTACAACGATCTAGGCTCTGTTGTCATTCTGTATTTTTGATGTTGAAGGAGTAAACAGATAGGACAACATCAAAACCACTTTGGAAGCTAGGATTTAGCCCTGCCAGCTTCAGAGAGGGATCTCTCTGTAAAGTTTAGCTATGTTCCATGTGAATTTTAGGCTAGTTATTACTGTACTGATTGTTTTTTGATTGGATTGCTTGGTTGATTAAATTGTTATAATTCCATTGGGCTATGGAATCTAAAGATTAACTGGATCTACATCAAACTTTGAAGGAGTTTCACAGGGCAAGCTAGGTTGCACTAGTTGGATCTTTCATAATTTTAAATGGATTATGAAACAAAAGAAATGTAAGATTCAATAGAAACTAAGGAGCAATGAAGAATTCCTTAATTTGACTTCAGTAGAAAACATATAAATTACTAACAGCCAGAATAGGGTGTTATGGATAACATGTCCTATTCATCACAATTTATGTTATGTAATTAATATTTTCATAAATAATATAGAAAAGAGATAATGATTAAACACATAAAATGAAGAAGAACATCACCATTTTGTACACCACATGAATCCGTGAAAATGTTCCTGTATTATTGATGCTTCCAGCAACTTCGAAAAAATACAATTTGTAGAGGAAAATTATATTCAACAATCAACATCTCTTACTTCAAATGATGAATTATTTATAAAAATCCTAAACTAAAATATCTTGAAAAAATATCAAGATTTGTTACAAATATCTCAAACTATATTACACAAATAGAACTAAAATATAGGACATTCAAAACTAATGAATCTACTTGGCACTATCTTTGTGGATTATTGGTAACAAAGAAGAGAAATTTGAATTTGATAGCAATTCTTATTTGATGAGGTGGCATCCAAGTCACTAACTGTATTTGAGCTTTTTCCTCCAAAAATTTCAAAAAATAGGGTCCTGTAATACCTTTGTATATCCCAAAAAATAATAGTTGTTAGAAAACTTAAAGAGGCTTTTGTATATGATGATGTTGGAAAAAAAAACTCTTTCAATTTTTGAAAACTCATTTCCACCTTCTCAGAAACTGCATTTGAAAACACTAACTGAAAACAGGAAAATTCGGGAAAATATACCTGCAAAGATTCATTTGAATCTCCCAAACCATAACAGTTGTTACAAAACTGAGAGAGTCTTTTGTGCATGAGAATGTTAGAAACAAAAACATCTTTTAGTGTTTGAAAATGTGTTCTCAGTTGTCTATAAACCATGTTTTCAATTACTGTGTTGTATAGGGAAAAACATAGTTTTACTTGACCATGAAACAGACATACGGTGTGGAGGCGGGAGGTGACATGGAGGCACATGGTTGGCGGAAATATGATTAGGTGGCAGAATAGGAGTGGAAGATGAGGAGGGAAATGGTGAGTGGACATTGACGCGGGAGTAATAGGCAGAGGATACGTGGTGGTAGACGTAAACGGGAAGGTTGTTTGCGGCAAGGAAGTTATACCGCTTTCGGAGGGGGGTAGAGGCAGATTGTGGTATTAGTGAAGAGGGGTCTGAAATGTTTAGGAGAGGACACATAAGGGTGGGGCCAATGGTGAGGAAACCATTTTTCAGACCCCCCCCCCCTCCTCGCTAATAAAGGTAGGATGGCAAGGGGGGGGCGAAAAACCATGTTGACCATTGATCTAATGGAGTGACGATCAGGAGGCTGGATGGTGCACGGGACTTAACCACAAGCAACAAACTCCTTTTGTTGTTTTCGACCATTATGACATGAGCGGAAAACTTTGGCTATTATACATAATGCCACCGAACTTTGGATAGAGACATAATGAACTCAAACATTAGGATTGCATGTAAAATTAACCAAATTTTATCGTTTTGACCACCTTCTTGTAAATAATTTGGAGGATGAAATATTATTTACAACATTTCAAATATAATAATCATCATCTATAATCAAGTGAACCTATAAAAATTATAGGACCCTAACAATGGCTCCAACTGGGGATGGTAGTCTCCTTGGAGGTGCCAAGAACATTGTAGACTAGTAGCCTTATCCATTGGGCCGATCCCAAATTTGCAACCTGCTCTATCATAAAAATCTTTGCGACTGAAAATATCTCAAACTGAAATCAAACCAATTCTGCAAACTGAAATTTGAAATACACATTGAACTGAAATTTGTATTGCTATTTGAAATTGAAACTGACATTAATGCTTGAAAAAGATGCTTAGAGTGTTAAGCTTATTTGCACACTACTACCTCCTCTGCACTGCTGAAAATTATGCGGATCAAATAATACACAAATGGAAATGAAGCCAGTCAAGTAGCTGCTGAAAAAAGTGGGCCACTTGACTATTTGTTAGCACAATCAAGGAAATCTTGACTTTTTGTCCATAAAATCAAAGTTGTAGAGTGCAATGGCAGTTGCTATTGAAAATAGCAACAAGAAATGTTAAAAATAGAATCCATAATATTCCAATTTTAATTTGTCCTTGAATTAAAATTGTGAATTAAAATCGAATTTAGTCTCACCAGCTGCTTGGAAATAATTAATTAATTCATTATGGATTAATTAGTTGGAGAAATTCAAGTTAGAAGTCTTTCTGAAGTCATGCAACAGTTATCCCTTAAATTAAGGAGATTATCCCTTAATTAAGGAGATAAGATTGACCTATATTTGAGTTGTAATTAGTTAACTCAGTTTACTGAGTTAAGTCCAGTTAAATTAGTACCAAACTATTTGAGGAACTAATTGTGATTTATCAATCAGTTGACGCATGCATGCACTCAACTAATGTACTCCAGATAACTGAAGATTCCCTCATCAGAAACTCATGCATGTCTATACTGAGAAATACCTAGTTGAGATTAAAGACAAGGATAGTGTACTATCAGTTGCATGTGTTTTCCTATAAAGAAAACACATGCATGCAGAAGGAAAGGTTCCTTGAGGATTGCGCAGTTTTGACAGTGT
The DNA here is from genome assembly GCA_031772625.1 of Pinus tabuliformis. Classification (NCBI taxonomy): domain Eukaryota; kingdom Viridiplantae; phylum Streptophyta; class Pinopsida; order Pinales; family Pinaceae; genus Pinus; species Pinus tabuliformis. Next base: position 573,242,032 of record CM062814.1, read on the forward strand.
GTTAGAGCAGTGTGTGAGAGCAATGTTCCACTGGGTGAAGGAGATCATCCCAAAGGAACTGTGCAAGGAAATAGGAGCTTGGAGGGCATAGGAGAAGGCTTGTGAGAAGCTTTGATTGCCTGTGAGCATCCAGGAGGATTGTACTGAGAGCTGGCTAGCTGTGAGGGCTAAGGCTTTGTATAATTCTGATGTATTTCCACCTTGTATGATAATACAAACAGTGGGGTTTTTAGCTGAGGCTTTCCCCTGAGTATTTTCTGTGTTTCATGTGCATTGATTTTTATTCTTCTGGTTATATGTGTTCATCTTGATTCTTTCTCGATCTTTAAGCTTCCTCAAAGAAAATTGATAGAAGTAGATTATAGTATTTTGCTTTAGTATATTGCATTATCGGGTTAATCTACAGTCAAATTTTCTACTGAGATCTCAAAGCGAGATTTGTAGAGAATTTGCATAATTTCTACATGGTATCAGAGCTAGTTGATCTATAGAGAAATTTCTACATGGTATTGGAGCTAAGTTTATCACAGTTGTGAATACTATACAGAGAAGAGAATTCGAAATTTAAAGTTTAGGGTTGCAGGTGCAAATAAAATTCTTATCATACTTCAAGGTTGGCCAATGGTGTTCCATGGCTTGAGACTCAAGTATGCCTTGGAAGGTAGCTCGAATTACATAACATGGAAAGATCGCATGGAGGTTGTATTCGAAGACAATGGTTTGAAGGATTTCATTGATCAAGAAATCCCAAATCCATGTTCGACTAATGCACATTGAGTTGGCTGAATGGAAGAAGTGTGTGGTGAGGGCGAGACGAATCATCCTTGAGGGAGTTCGAGACCATATTATCTCAAGTCTCCATGGGAAGGATACTCCATATTCAATGTGGAAGACATTGAAGGACCTCTACCAGAAGAGTAGCGACTAGAGGAAATTGGCGCTCAAGGATAAGCTTCGAAGAATCAAGATGGAGAATGGCGAGACTATTTCCACATATCTGAACAAGCTCACCACTTGCAGAGATGATCTTGGAAGTGTGGGAATAACTACTGCCGATGATGATATGGTGAGCCTCGCTCTCCTTGGCCTTCCAAAGAGCTAGAATAGCTACCAAGACTTTTTGAATGGAATGGAGAAACTGTCGGATTGAGAATGACTGTGGCCAGATCTGATGCAGGAGGAGATCAAGAGGAGCACTCAAGATGGTTCATCATCCAAGGATGATGATGAAGAAAATTTGGCCTTAGCGAGTAAGGCAAGGAAAGGGAAGGGGAAGGATTCCCATTCCAAATCGAATTCTTATCAGGAAGGGAAGAAGGGTGACAAGTCTAAAGTGATCTTCTTTAATTGTCACGAGATGTGACATTATGCGACTAATTGCCCATCGAAGAAGTCCAAGAAGGGATCCTTGGAAGGATCGGAAGGTGAGGCATTAGCCTCTCAATTCGAAATGGACTTTACCCTCATCGCATGCATGGTGTCATCAATGATGGGTTATGTTTGGTCTCTTGACAGTGGAGCCTCATTCCACATGACTGGCGATAAAAGTTTATTCAGTGCCTTGGAGGAGAAAGACCTTAAAATGTGCATAGAGATGGGTGACAATGAAAGGTATAGTGTTTGAGGAGTGGGCATGGTTACTTTTCAGAGGGAGCATGGAGCTCTTATCAACTTGACAGATGTGAAGTATGTGCCTGGACTAAATAAGAACTCGGTATCGATCACAATGTTGGAGGACAAAGGCTACGATGTTGTCTTCAGTAAGGGAAAGGTTTTCCTTAGACACATCACCATGGGATAGGTGAAACAGATCGATTCACGAGTTAAGAACCTGTATGCACTTGAGGTTCAAGATGCATGCAAATCCTTGAGGAGAAAGGAAAATGTTAGAGACTTGGTGGTTGAGAAGGAGAGTAAATTACCTCTCAACATGCAGCCCCAAAAGAAGTCTCACACAATTGTGGAGGAGCCACAATTGGAGATCCTGAGAGGAGACTGAGTGGAGGCACCCACTCATGCAGAGACCTCCAGTAGGGGAAATTTCGAGCCAAGTGGGCAGAGGGATCACATGCAGCCATACCTCCAGGTGTGAGGTGGGGCGATGTGAAGTGATAGTCTCAAGAAGGCTGAAATTGGGCAGGGTCCATTGAGAGGTTTTATCTCATGGATCATACCTTGCTACGGGAGCCCAAAGTACATAGTAGCGAGAAAAATCCGTGAGATTGATGTAGTCAAATATCAACGTGACAAAGGCTAAAGCAGTCAGATACTGAAGAGCGCAGAGAAGGATTGAAAACAGTACAGAAAGGTTGAGTCAGCAGAAGCGCAGAGTTTTCAGTCAATATAGGCAATTGCAATTAGAGACTTTGATGACAGAGGCATCATTCTGATTCAGGTTGGGTGTTTTTTTTGTTTCTGGTGATTGCTGGAGCAAAAACACTAGAGAGAAGTGTTGCATGCAGAAATTCCAAAGGTTTAGGATCGAGATCGAGCTGAATTCCTTTCTTTTTGAGAGGGAGTGTTGAAAATAGCAACAAGAAATGTTAAAAATAGAATCCAGAATATTCCAATTTTGGTTTTTCCTTGAATTAAAATTGAATTTATTCTCACCAGCTGCTTGGAAATAATTGATTAATTCATTATGGATAATTAGTTGGAGAAATTCAAGTTAGAAGTCTTTCTGAAGTCATGCAACAATTATCCCTTAAATTAAGGAGAGTATCCCTTAATTAAGGAGATAAGATTGAGTTATATTTGAGTTGTAATTAGTTAACTCGGTTTACTAAGTTAAATCTAGTTAAATTAGTTCCAAACTATTTGAGGAACTAATTATGAGTTATTAGTTAGTTGATGCATGCATGCACTCAACTAGTGTACTCCAGATAACTGAAGATTCACTCATCAGAAACTCAGGCATGTCTATTCTGAGAAAGATCTAGTTGAGATTAAAGACAAGGATAGTGTACTATCAGCTGCATGTGTTTTCCTATAAAGAAACTCATGCATGCAGAAGGAAAGGTTCCTTGAGGATTGTGCAGTTCTGAAAGTGTGTGAAAGCAGTGTTCCACTGGGTGAGGGAGATCATCCCAGAGGAACTGCATAAGGAAATAGGAGCTTGGAGGGAAGAGGAGAAGGCTTGTGAGAAGCTTTAATTGCCTGTGATCATCCAGGAGAATTGTACTGAGAGCTGGCTAGCTGTGAGAGCTAAGGCTTTGTATAACTCTAATGTGTTTCCACCTTGTATGATAATACAGATAGTGGGGTTTTTAGCTGAGGCTTTCCCCTTGGTATTTTATGTGTTTCTTGTGCATTGATTCTTGTTCTTCTGGTTATATGTGTTCATCTCTATTCTTGCTCGATCTTTAAGCTTCTGCAAAGAAAATTGATAGTAGAAGTAGATTATAGTATTTTGCTTTGGTATATTGCATTATCGGGTTAATCTACAGTCAGATTTTCTACTAAGGTCTCAGGGCAAGATTTGTAGAGAATTTGCAGAATTTCTACATGGTATCAGAACTAGCTGATCTATAGAGAAATTTCTACAACTGTTGTTGGATCTAGTCATGAAAACATGATTGAACACTTGAGGTGAAATGAACCTCCATGTAGTTTGTTACAAGATAATTAAAGGCATGATTAATTAGTTTACCTTGCAGACCTTCATTGACCGATTGAGCATGGAAGATTTCATCAGTTGTATTCTCAAGATTAAACCCTGATTCCCACTGTTCAGTTTCAGTCTTGTACTTGAAAACATCATTCTCAGCAATCTACAAATCAAAAGGAAATGCAATCTCCTCTTGTTTTGGAGAAGGAAGATTTTCCAAGAATTGTTTGGGATCTCGGAAATTATAGGACTGAATCTGATAATCCAGAATTCAATTTCCTTCTCAAATATTTCAACAACTAACTCAAGAAAACAATCTTTACTTTCAGGATAAAATTTGTTTAATTTCAAACAATGAAACACGATCATTAAAAAATATTCATCAATTTGAAAATCGGTTAATTCATCCCTAAATTCTTTTAAAACTTCACAAGACAACGGATTTTCCACATAACCTGTCATCTTGTTTAGCAAGAAATCTGGTCAACTTGCAGTGGAGTCTCCATGAGTTTTCTAAAAATCTGGTTTCTTTGATAATGAAGTCACACAAAAAACTTTGAAGCTCTAGATACTTTGAACGTGGAGTCGCCAGGTGAATGATACAACCTTCTTGTGTGTGATCACTGTCCACTGTCAGTAATCAGATCTAGAACTTGATGCACCTTTTTTGGGAATCTGAAGGTTCTTCCCCAGTATGGTCACTACTATGTTGTCGTTCTGTATTTTTGAGGTTGAGGGAGTAAACACATAGGACAACATCAAAACCACTTTGGAAGTTGGGATCTAGCCCTGTCGGCTTCGGAGAAGGATCTCCCTGTAAAGTTTAGCTATGTTTCATGTAAATTTTAGGCTAGTTATTACTGTATTGATTGCTTTTTGATTGGATTGCTTGGTTGATTAAATTATTATAATTCCATTGGGCTATGGAGTCTAAAGATTAACTGGATCTGCATCAAACTTTGAAGGAGTTTTGCAGGGCAAGCTAGGTTGCACTAGTTGGATCTTTCATAATTTTAAATGGATTATGAAACAAAAGAAATGTAAGATTAAGTAGAAACTAAGGAGAAATAAAGAATTCCTTAATTTGACTTCAGCAGAAAACATATAAATTACTAACAGCCAGAATAGGGTGTTCCGGATAACATGTCCTATTCATCACAATTTATGTTATGTAATTAATATTTTCAAAAATAACAGAGAAAAGAGACAATGATTAAACACATAAACTGAAGAAGAACATCACCATTTCGTACACCACATGAATCATGTGAAAATTTCCCTGTATTATTGATGCTTCCAGTAACTTCGAAAAATTACAATTTGCAGAGGAAAATTATATTCAACAATCAACATCTTTTACTTCAAATGATGAAGTATTTATAAAAAAACCTAAATTAAAATATCTTGAAAAAATATCAAGATTTGTTACAAATATCTCAAATTGTATTACACAAATATAACTAAAATATAGAACATTCAAAACTAATGAATCTACTTGGCACTATCTTTGTGGATTGCTAGTAACAAATAAGAGCAATTCGAATTTCATAGCAACTCTTATTTGATGAGGTGGCATCCAAGTCACTAAGTGTTTTTTAGATTTTTCCTCCCGAAATTCTGAAAAATAGGGTCTTGTAATACCTTTGTATATCCCAAACCATAATAGATGTTAGAAAAAAAGAGATTTTTTGTAAATTATGATTTTGGCAACAAAACCTCTTTGAGTTTTTGAAAATTCATTTCCACCTGCTCGGAAACTACATTTGAAAACACTTACTCAAAATAGGAAAATTCGGGAAAATATACCTGCAAATATTCATCTGAATCTCCCAAACCATAATAGTTGTTACAAAACTAAGAGAGTTTTTTGTGCATAAGGATGCTATAAACAAAAACCTCTTTCAGTTTTTTAAAATGTGATCTCGGTTGTCTTTAAAACACGTTTGAAATTACTATGTTGTATAGGGAAAAACATAGTTTTACTTGACCATGAAACAGACATATGACGTGGAGGCAGGAGGTGACACGGAGGCACATGGTTGGCGGAAATACGATTAGGTGGCAGAATAGGAGTGGAATATGAGGGACATGGTGAGTGGATGTTGGCGTCGGAGTAATAGGCGGAGGATAGGTGGCGGTAGACGTAACTGGGAAGGCGGTTTGTGGCAAGGAGCAGATACCGCTTTCAACAGGGTGTAGAGGCTGATTGTGCTATTAGTGAAGGGGGGTCTGAAACATTTAGGAGAGGACACATAAGGGTGTGGCTGACAGTGAGGAAACCATTTTTTGTACCCACCCCGCTAATAAAGATAGGATGTCAAGGGGGGGCCGAAAAACCTTGTTAACCATTGATCTGATGGAGTGATGATCAGGTGGCTGAATGGTGCACGAGACTTAACCACAAGTGACAAACTCCTTTTTTTCGTTTTCGACCCTTATGAGATGAGCGGAAAACTTTGGTTATAATACATAATGCCTCTGAAATTTGGATAGAGACATAATGAACTCAAATATTAGGATTGCATGTAAAATTAACCACATTTAATCTTTTTGACCACCTTGGAAATAATTTGGAGGATGAAATATTATTCACAACATTTCAAATATAATAATCATTAGCTATAATCAAGTGACCCTATAAAAGTTATAGGACCCTAACAGGCTCATCGAATTCAATTTGTTCTCTGTATGTTTTTGGCAGTCCACTAATGAATCTTTGAACCTTGGTCTTCTCCTCCTTGAGGTAAGGCACATATCTCAACAGCTCTGAGAACCTACTAGTATACTCATCATTTGTCATGGAACCCATCTGCAACTCATAACACTCCTTAGCTTTGTCATCATAGTACCTTTCTGACTAATCATTCTTCTTGAAGAGCCTCTCAAACTCATCCCAAGTCAAGTCATCCTTCCAAATACCTTTAACATTCTTCACACCCTCCCACCAAATATATGCTTTCCCTTTAAGACTGAAAGTGACTATCTTTGCTTTCATGTTCTCTGAATAATCATGCAATCTGAAGAACTTCCTCATACCAAGAAACCATGCCTCTGCATCCTGTGATTTCTTCATCTCTCCATTGAATGTAGGTGTCTTTTCTTTCTTAAACTCATCCGACAAATATCCCTTGTCACTCCTCTTGTAAGGATGATAACGATGATGATCATAATGCCTGTCAGAACCAAAACTATAATAGTACATGTGTCTATCACCCCTCCTATCTAGAGTATCCAAGGACCTGCCATCTTTGATCATGTCCTCTCCATCCAACATGTACTCACCATGAGACTTACTACCATATGCCCTATTAGTTTTTTCCTCCTACTCATGACTGATCCGAAGCAGTCCCTGTTGTTGCAATTCTGAGAAACTATGAAGTACCACTACATTTACCTCAGCTTGTTTCTCCTATTCCTATATGATTTTGTCATTGTCTTCCTTACAAATCCTTGTTTTTGCCTTTAAGCTCCTCAGTATGTCTACCAGATCAAAAGAATTCCCAACACCATGCTACTCATTTGATCCATAGGGAGAGTCTCGGGAACTGTAGTCTACCATCTTGCTAGTCATATTTGATATTCTTCCTTCAAGTTATATCATGTTAGCTAAACAAAATCACAATGAACCAACGTACCTTAGCATAATTCAAGGAGGATACCTCATCTGCAGGATCAACAAATCAACATAATACATGTATAACATAACCATGATAGCATATAGAAATATAACACATAGGCATATAACCATATAACCATCATTCTAGCTAGAGTGCAGTCATCAATGCATGACCATATCAACTACAGATACCATGACCTCATGCATGACAACAACCACCGCATCATTGTACACTTGACCACATGTGAATACTAACGTGCATAAATAATGCATAATCAACCATACACTCAATATGACACACTCCACAACAACACCATCAACTTCCCATGGTGACGTCACTATAACCATAACTCATTCCATACAAATACAACAAGCACATGGTCTTACAAGACAAGAAACACATATGCAACTGACATGAATGCATGACCAACATACAACCCATCTAATCTAAGGGTGAACCATGCTCTAATACCACTATGTGGTATCAGATATCACCCAAAGAGAGTGTAACCTGCATTTATACCACTTTGTAATGCCCTCCTCCCACATTTACCCAAGTAACCATCCAATCGGGGTAAACATGTGATGAGAAGTTACTATGATATGATTGGACTCCCTATGTGTTAGTTGAGGAAGTGGAATCAATGGAAACTCACCATACCATACCTTTTGCACTTGCTACAGGACTCTCAAAATGCATCCTAGTCATTCCCTTGGCCAACATCTAGGTCCCACTAAGCTTTTAGACCACTAAACCCCTGGACACTCCCTTGATATGGACAAGGGTGCGTCTAAAAACCTCCAGACGCACGCACAGCATGGGTATGAATGCATCTGGGGACTTTTCTTCTCATAATAGTGCCCACGACTATGGGATTTGTGCCACTTTTCAAGCCCTAAATCCATGTCACTGCCCAGAAACCCTTGTAGCTTTTAGAATCCATAAATTACATGACAACAAGACTTACAAATCAAAAACTGACTCCAGGACTAGGCCTGACCATCCCCAATCGGGACTGACATTCTGTCAAACACTTGGAATCAATGCAATCTATAGGAAATGAATACAAGACAGAGCATAAATGACTGATAACTCATATGAGACTTGACAAGAAGGATCACCACCCTCTTCCCTTAACTATTTTGACATTAATTAGGTCTTTCATCCATTATCCTTTCAATTACAAGTAAATACATGAAATAACCATGACTATAACCAGTCACATAACCATGCTTATAACCAACATTAAACCATGTAAATAAAAATGAGATAACAACCATTAAGGCCACATAATAACAAGTACAAAATAAAGATAACTTAGCTTTTATTAAACATAGGCAAGAGTCGACCAGGTTCGAGACTTCCACGTACCACCCGACCATAGACATGGTTGAACCAAATCTTTCTTTCAGCCAGTCACCCTTGTGCCATATTCCAAGCATGAATGTGGGATCTCATGGATAAACCAATCCAAAAACAACCAAGGGAATCTAGAGGTTAAACCACCTCCACCCTCACCAAACCGTGATCTCACCAAAACTGGCACCGAGATCACAAAACCAAACCGAGCTTGGAATGCCTCTGGACTCCATCACTATCCTTGAGGAATTTTTCGTCTCCTTGTCTCTCAAGCTTTACTGCAATCCACACCACATCATTAGGCCCTAAATCGATACATCAATATCTGGGCCTTATCACAATCCACACCGGATCACTAGGCCCTAACCAAGACTCCACCCTCAAGCTTTAGCATGTATCCCGCCAAAACCGATCAAGGGATTCCTAGGCCTTTGGGAATTTCCCTGAGACCACCTCTGCCTCGGATTCCAAAACCATCTGGAAATTCCAAAGCTCAAAACCGAGAAAACAATCCCATCACACCATGGCTATCTGGAAAAAGGAAAGGAAAGGCTGAAAACCACTATCATAACCCAGCAAAACCATGCCACCGACAACAAGAGAACCATATACCAACATGCAAAGCCATGCATGTCAAAACTAGCTAGGAAATCACACATGAAATATGTTACCTGCAAGTATTCCTGTTGAAATTGCTTGATCATGATATTCCTTGCTTGATCTTTTGTTTCCTTTCCTTGTCCTTCCTTTCCTTGTGTTTCCCTTCCTTGCTCCAAAGTTAAAGTGCTTCAAGAAAACTTTGTGTGTCCAAGAGTGTGAGAGAGAGAGAATAATGAGAGAGCTCCAAATTCAACTGATCAAAAGCCATGAACTGATCCTTAGAAGCCTTTTTATTAATGAGGCCTCTATTTTTTTCATTTCCTTCAATTTCCTCTTCACATGCAACATGTGACCTTTCACCTTCCTTTTCTCCTATTTTCCTTTATTTTCATAAATAAATGTGCCAAAAATTCTTTTTTCACCTTTTTACTGCGTTATCCATTTCCTTTGCCATTTTCCCTTAGCCATAAACACATCCAGTGATGCCCACTAGGATATATTTTCCAACATTCATCTTGGAATAAGTGTCCCTTAACTATGGTATTATTTGTTACAGAGAAAGTTGTTAAATAAATTAGCATAATGGGAGAAAAAGATTATGCTAAACATTTAGCTGGAGAGAAATATTAAGTTGGGTGAAAGGAATAATAGAGTACAATGGGAGAGAAAGGCGTGCTTTAAAAAAAAAAAAACACTTTTTCTTAAATTAAAATAAAAATCCTAGGTAACTAAGGGATGCAAACCCTTAAGTAGGACTTTACAAACGAAAAATCTGCAGGGAAGGATCTATAAGAAAACCACTCAAGAACCTAAGAAGGTGTGGGTTTTTGGAGGCAAGAAGGTCTAAGGTCAGGGGAAATTGTGGAGACAATTCATCGTTGGGTGGAACGTGCTTTGTTCTTGAGTATTTCCCAAGCAGTTGATTTGGTTAGATGATTTTATATTTTATTAATTCATGTCTAAATATATATTTCCACCAATGTTATTATTGTTGTGAATTTATGTTGAAAGTTGTTGAATTGCATAGCTTGTGTAGAGAATTGCTAAGATGGTTACATAAAGTAAATAATTATGAACAAAAGTGTGCATGCATAAATAGAATAATCATTATGAATAGAATTATACGTGTATCAGCGTTATAGAGATTATAGTTAATCAGCATAGTTAAAAAGGTTTAACTTAGATAATCTATCTTCTTTTATGATGGTGCAAGCACGATACATATACACATATACATATAACTCATAGAGTTATAAGTATGAGGTTTGGAGGGGAGTCTGATTTTAACTCTGAGGAAACAAATCTAAATAATTAGATTCTCATAGAATTTGGTATAAAGAATTACCAGGATAAGGTGTAAGGCTTTATGGTATATATCAGGAATATGAATAAATCTGACTTAAATAAAGATATATTCCTTACATATTAGTGAGTTGGGAGGATTTGAGAGCAGATTAATCGGGAAACTGTTGAGAGTTTTGGAATATAGTCCATAACTTCAGGTAATGAAACATGGTGTTGGAAAATCAGAAAGGTAGTAAATATTTTCTCGATCTTGATAATTACTTGTGATGTTTCTTACTATTAAGATTCTTTATATCTTCTTTCTTTAGTTCATTAAGCAATTACCAAAAACAACAACACATAAAACAATGAACATAATATGTAGGCGCATGCCAAGGCAAACCCCCCCCCTCCCTCGAGGGGAAAACCCAGTCAAAATAATTATTCCTTTCAATAGTATTCTTTGAGACTCTTCACCCTAGACCTTGACCAAACCTTCCCCCCACACCAAGTCAACCTCTAGAAGATTGACCTCTTCCCAGCAACTTCAATTATGCAACAAGTTGCAGCAGCTAACAGCTTCCGACAACAGTCCAACTTGGAAGACTTCGATCTCCCAATCCAATGCACGAAATAGAGTGAGATCACCACCAAAATTTCAACTTTCCTTTGCTCCTTAGACTCACCCAAACTCGCATTCACTTTGGCTTCCTAACAATATACTTTCCTAGCTACCAACTTCGCACTTCTGCCCAACAAACATATTTTCACACTTCTGCCCAGTAGAGAGAATTCAAACTTGATGAGAAGTGATGTTCCAAATGAATTCAATTTCCTTCCTTTTATAGGCTTCTTGTGGTGTCGAATAAGGTCTTAGGCCAACTTGATCTTCCCTTAGGCCGACATGGTGTGGAGGTTTCATAATTCATATTTTACTCAATATTAAACCTTTTTACATGATTCAAAAGCCCAAGAAGGGTCTCTTTAAATGTACAATAATTCTATAGACTCAGAATAAATCCTAGAAGTCCTCAATGGGGACTTTGACCTAAAACATGGTGACCCAAGCATGAGACCCATGCTTTAATAAGTCATAATAATAATTATTATTATTATTTTCATTATTCTTTTGCAAGTACATTACATAATGACTCAAGTACATTATTGAAGACTAAACATAATTACTTTTTCCAACACTCCCTCTTACATAAACAATGGAAGATCTAAAACTATATGAACCATGAAGAACTTTAGGCAACCGCAATGCCATGCACTAGATTCTTGACCAGGGCAATTTATCCAAGTGGGACTAAGGTGGACTCAAGCTTTCAGCCCCTCTAGGTACCATCAGTCTTACTTGCTAACCATCAACCCAAAAAAATAGGTGTGTATGCAAAATAGAGCTCAATAATCAACATCGCCTTTCCAACTTCGAGGACTCATACATCAACATAAAGTGTCAGCCAGATGTCTCTGTAGGCAATGCTTCACTCGCAAAGCCTCAACACCCCTTGATCCAGCAGATCAAGAATGACTAATCTCTCCCAATCAAACTAATTGGTAACCAGCATGCTATCAAATCCTTCGATAGATTCACCTGTACAAACACAACCCCAATCAATAATATGCTTTCACATGTACATAATCAGATACAAACCTTTGGGGTCTTACAGACAATAGAGGTTTCTTCTCAACTTTCCATAGTAGTACTATGAATTGAATATTTGACAGAATATTCCTCGATCATATGATTTCCTTCCTACTTCTCATGCAGCAACATATCACCCCGAAATTGATACCAAGCTATTCCCTTCCTCTCAAACAGGAAGCACCTCTTTATTCGGACTCCCTCTTAATCTTAGGGAGATCTCTTCTATTCATGCTTCCTCTAGGAGATCAGCTTCGACATCGGGGAATCTTTCATGGCTTCCAACCCTTTTATCACAGTTATCATCAACCTCATCATGCTTGTCACATCGAGCATCTTCACCAAGTTGAAGATTGTGACCTTGCATATCTTTAGTAGAAAGTACAACCAAATCTACAGAAGCATGATGTTAGCCATATCAAAATCACGGAAGAATTTCAAATTTATTCATATCATATACCCAGACTCAATTACAAACAAGAGACATATACTCTTCAACATCTTGCTAGGGACTTTATACACCCTAGACTACTTCATAACAACATTTAGTCCATCTAGGGTTTCAATGTGTCTTCCAAAGGTATGACATACCTTATTATAACATATAGTATACCCTAAAAACAATTCTTAACACAGATAGATCTATAAAGCATCTATCACCCTTTAAAAAATACACATGTTAGACTTCTCACAAGGGATTCATACAAATCCTAGATTTCATACAAACAAATCAATCAAAGTCAATCACAACATAGTCATTAACTTGACTAGCTTCCACTAAGGTTAGTTCCAATCCCTAGATTTTCAATCAACCATCAATTAGTCACTAACATGACCAGCCATTACTAGGATTAGTTGCAAACCCTAGATTTCTAAGCAATCATCAAACTTAACCAAAAATTTGAATTTCAACAATCTTTCACAAATCTCAAATTATCAACACTCACCAGAGATTTCTCCTTAAACTAAGGTTCAACTCCAAAACCCTAGAATTCAAAAATTCACCAAACTTTCTACAATCTCAAATTATCATATTCTTGATATTTTACTTTGACTAAGGTTTAATTCCAAAAACTTAGAATTCCATTTTCCTAATCTCAAGAATCATTACATACATAGATCTCATATTGTTACATTTCACACTAGACAATGTCACTACTAATATTTAACTACCAAAACCTATATTTTTTAATTTCAACAATCATCTAATAGATTTCAGATTGTTATATCACACATACTAGACAATTTTAGCTTCACTAGGGTTTAGCTATAACACCCTAGATTTTCAGATATCATCATCCTAGAATCTCAAACAAGGATTTCCATTAAATCCTAAAACTCATTACCATCAATTACTAGGTCAACACATATCTAGGAATTCATACCACACATAAGCATATCATATGTCCAACAACATTAATACATCTTGACCTAGACCAACCTAGGATTTCAACCAAAAGGACATATTTATATATGCCTAGATTTCATGATCATGCAAATATATTTCATATCATGTGTTAGTCAAACCCAACTTCAAAACAATATCAAATAAGAGTTAGATACACAATCATTTTGATTACACTAGGGTTTTATCAAACAAACACACACATACCAAAGAAATCATTTTTAAGACAATGTAAGGGTCTTGCTCACACATTCCACCAAACCCCAATGAGCTAGGGTTCCAATGTAGAATCACACATTCCACCAAATCCTAATGAGTTAGGGTTCCAATGTAGAACATAGAAAACCTAACATTACCAAAACTTCAAAGGTTTGGGATTTTAGACCTTATCCTTCAACCTGTTGATGCCTCGAAATTCGTTGCAACAACATGGGGGATAACCACCCAGTCCGAAACTTAAAACAGATCCTTTTCTGTTTGGAGTAGTGGCTCCGACTGGTTTAACTAGGTCCAGTTACCTTTTCCCAATCACTATCAGTTTTACAATATGTCTTGAATTACCAATAGGTAGGTACATCAGATCAATTCTTCTAGCTGATCAGGCAAGAAGAATTACCCTTAAGTTTTTTTAGTGGCACAACCAAACCAATCTAAAGCTTTGCCTTTTTAAAAAGAGGGCTTCTAAAATGCAAGATCTATGATAACACATACAAGACTAAATCTACAGTGTGATTAATCTAAACTATCTCGATTGAAGGAAAGGGAGACCCTTCTCTCAATTGAGAGCCAACTTAACTTAACGGGAAAAGAAGTTTTAAAGAATTGGAATTAAGATGGAAGAATTAGATCAAGGAGATAGCTCACAAGATCTAATTCCTCATTAACATAAATACTAACAATTAAACACTTAGAAAATAGTTACATAAGAACTACAAAGATTCATGATGAATTACTGAATCAGTTCAAATAAGACATCATGTATGCAAGCAAACAATTATTATCCTAAATTGGAAGATAGCTTGTCGATCTAAGATTATAACTATCTATTCGTTTGCAAACTTCAGTTCTCATATTATATCTAAAATTAAGCCTTTAGAATAGTCTAAGCATAATTTTAAATGAATTAACGCTCAAGATTCAACAATAGTGCAAGAATCCAATTATTAACTCATACATTCAAAATATAAATTAAAAGACTGAAATAAGAATTTATTTTAGTTAAATCCTGTAAACAATAGTGCTAAACATCATTAAGGAAATGATCCTTTATTAATAAATGAAACGACAGTAGTGCACAATCCTATGGAGCCTGTAATCAATCTCTGCTTGCAGAAAATGTCTCCTCTGTCTCCTCCTTATAGTAGTAGTGCATGATAACAAGAGTTTCTCTACAAATAGATATAATATATAGCTACAGAATTACTAGCTTCTTTCTCTAAATTCGAATTCCCCTCATCCACACTTTAATTCGATGCATTAAGCCAGTTTAAATAGTAATACAAATTTTTTAAATAACAGGTTTGCGCACAGCGTTGAGGAAATTAACATAATCCCTCAAATCTTAAAAAATAAAAACAGTTTTTTAAAGATAATCTCTTGAATTGTCATTCTGGTTTATTAGCCTTGTATTTCGATCAAAGGATCCTCGTATTTGCAGATTCTGTGGAACTAATCTACTTCTTTCTCTGCGCATATTTCTCCTCTTCGTTTTCTTTACTGTCGAATTCTTCGTTTATACCTGAAAAATGATAAACCATGGATAAGCAATAATTAACAAAATGTATCATAAATCCATAATTTGTGTTTCAGATAAACGATACGATCAAAGAAAGACATTTGGGCTTTTTATTCATAATCACATTTGGGACAGGGTCATTTAATTAAAATGAATCGCAATCGCATAAAATCGGGGAGTGGAATAATCATAATCACCATTAATCGAGATCGTAACACAATCACCTATAATACAAGAGCTTATCGAAATCACAGAGATCTAATCAAAATCAAAATCACATCAGAATTGGGGATAAAACTTAGCCTTATCACAATCACATTCAATTGGGGCGGAGGAATGGCTTAAGTCCTGTGGATTTTGCGATTGTGATATCGCAATCACGGAGGAGAAAGGATGGGTCGATCACATTAGGATTATGGAGCAGTGGACTACGAACAGTGTCGTAAAAGATTTGTGATTGTGATGTTTTGGGGTGACGTGGTAGTGAATTGATCCCATAGATCATCTATCGCAATCGCATTTGACAGGGGCCTAGATATGGACACGAGATTTATGAGTCATAGTTGAGCATCCCATCGGGTCCGAGTCATATCGCAAATCACAATCACAATGGAGTTAGGAGTTTGGGACTTAGGCTGCAAATATTGTGATCCCCCTGATGCGATGAATTATGAAATTGCGTTAACACCATCATTGGGTCTGGCTTTTAAATCACAATGGACCAGCGTAGGGGTCTAGACTCAAGCCCGCAGATGATGGATGCGATATTTTACGAAATGTAGTTTATAGTTTGGTCGGGGTCGTCCCATATATCGGCAATGCTGAGGGGCATGGACTTAAGCCCGTGGATGTCACAATCCTTCGGACGCAACAAATTTATGTATTATCATTGATATTCCCGTCGGGTCCGGGCGATATATTGCAATCACAATTGGCAAGGCCATCGAGGTTTTGCCTATAGTGTTGTGTTATTTGCGATGCGGGGAGGATAGGTCGGGGTTTTAGTTCTGATAGTTGGACTTTGGAAAACTCCAACTAAAACTCTTATTTTTCATTATTATATTTTTTATTTTAATAACCCATATGTGTTTAATACTTAAGATTTTTAAAGCCTAAGTATAGCCTCGGTCTTGGGAGCTATTAAAATTTCGTTTTTTTATGAAATAAATTTTTTTTTTTAAATATTCAAAACAGAAAAATGTTTATTATTAATTTTTTGTGTTATAAAAATTTTAAAAGGGTCCCCTATTTTTTATCTAATAATTTCATAAGTAATTTATATATAAAAAATGAGGGAGTTGTTGAACAGCACAACACAACCCTAACAAGTTGGATTTCTCGATCATACCAAAATACAAAACATGACATCATCAATAAAAACTTCAAATATCATTTCACAACATACCTAAGAAGCTTAGGATTTCAGACATTCACATTAGCATACCCTTCGGATAGGGTTTTCCATAATCTTTCTAGGGTTCTACACAGTCAATCAAGAATATGAGTGGGGTGGGTAGATTTATCAAGAGATGAATTACCCAAACAAGAATCGCTACGATTTAATACAGCTAGTCATAACAAAGTTAGTAATAGATCATCAAATGAAAAATCCTTTCAATCAATGTATTCAAAGCATACCTTTGTTTATTGGCTAACCTTGTCTTGAGAAATCCTCCTTCTTGTAGATGTTTTCCCTAACCAAGGCAACATAGGGCAAAAGGTGATTAGTATTTAATATAAGAAAAAATAAATGAGCACATGAAAACAAAACTAAAAAGACATGAGATACTTATCTTTGAGAGTTGTTGAGATCTCCCTCCAAAGCTCGAGGGAAACCTAAAAACTTAAAGCAATACAAAAATGTATTTCCAAAGATATGTTAAAAACCTATAAATTATAAAACATATAGAACAAGTTATGTAAATCAAATGACTTAATAGTGTAAGTCCCTAATGTCAGATTCTTCAGGCTTGACTTTCTTTGAGTCTCCTTCTTCAGCAAAGTTGGCTTGATCTCTTCCTCTCTTCTTATTCCTTGGATTCTAGGGGCAGTCACTCTTGTAGTGACCTTTATTATGACATTGATAGCACTCTATCTTAGACATGTAAACTTTCTTCCTTTGTCCCTTCGATCTTTTTCCTTTATGATGAGCAACATAAGCATTTGATACTTCTTTGGGATTGGCAACCATTGAGATCCTTAATTATTATTGACTACAAGCAGTCCATAATTCTTCAAAGGTGGGAGCTACAACGATTGAGACCTGAAGCAAATGCACCCCAAGAGGGTGGAAATCCTAATATAGCAATGATCACCAATTCTTTGTCTGGAATAATCTCATCGATGGCTAAAAGATCATCCCTGAGTCTAGCTATCTTCACAAAGAAGGTTGCAACAGTATCTTCTTTAGTCATCTTCGTAATCCTCATCTCATTCTACACACTTGTTACTTGACCAATGTTCTTAATAGTGAACAGCTTCAACAAGGCTTCATACATATCCTGAGCATGATCGATGTTAGTGATGAATGGGACAAGATTTTCTTTTATCCCTTCTACCATTAGAGTCATAGCCACCAATTCTAGATCCCTGAATTTTGTTTTGCCAGCATCATTGACTTCTTTAGTAGTCTTCTTTACATTTCCTCTTACCAAATATAGCACCTTGTTCTTCTCAAGGATTAGGTCAATCCTCTTCTTCGAAGATCTGAAGTTAGATGCTCCTTCAAGCTCCAATACCATGTTGGAAAATCGGAAAGGCAGTAAAGATTTTCTCGATCTTGATAATTACTTGTGATGTTTTTTTATTATTATGATTCTTTATATCTTCTTTATTTAGTTCATCAAGCAATTACCGAAAGCAACAGCACATAAAACAATGAACACAAGATGTAGGCACATGTTAGGAAAAACCCCCCCTCAAGGGGAAAACCCAGTCATGGTAATTCTTCCTTTCAATAGTATTCTTTGAGACTCCTCATCTTAGAGCTTGACCAAACCTTCCCTCCACACTAAGTCATCCTCTAGAAGATTGACCTCTTCCCAACAACTTCGACTATGCAGCAACTAATAGCTTTGGGAAGTAGTCCAACTTGGAAGACTTTGATCTCGCAATCCAGATCATGAAACAAAGTGAGACCACCACCAAAATTTTGATTTTCCTTTACTCCTTAGACTCACCCAAACTGTTGGGTCCCTATAATACTAGTGATTACCCCATTACTATTGTAGTTATACCCCTTATTTATATTGTTGTGCCCCTATTACCCCCATGTTGTTATTTCTGTGCCCCATGGAATCCCTCTATTGTTATTTTTGTGGCTTTATATTATTATTGTTAGGTCGGCTGGATTATATTATGACTCCTTAGACTCCTATATATAGAAAGGAGGTTTTGTCATTTGAATCATCGAAGAATTGTTCACTTATGTAATGTAAAGGACGTTTCCCCCTCAAAGAGGCTGAATTCTAAGGCGTTGATCTATCTTTTCTATCTTTTCTTGAGCTGGTTTCATAACATTTGGTATCAGAGCTTTGGATTCTAGGGTTTCGCTGCTCCAAACAGGTCATCGTGGCATTTTCGCTATAACTTTTTTTTGTGACGTTTCAGAAGTCGCAAAAAAAACCCATTTGAGAAGAAATCGTGCTGAACCTTGGGTGCGAATTTCAGAGCTTTTCGCGCAATATTTGCGGAGATATGATCTGAGGAAGTTGGTCTTTTTGTAGACTCCTGAATTACATTCAAAACAGGTGACCTGGGGAAAATCGTCATAACTTTCTCTCTGGGGATCGGATTGAAATTTCATAAGAAGGTACAGAAAGAGGACGGACTGTAGTTTCTTGTATGCTTGTTTCAGATCCAAAGGTCGAAACAGTGACTCGTGGAACGTCGTACAAGTTCGCTCTACTGAACTAGTCTATAAGAAAGTCACTGTGGGAGATTTCGCATAACTCTTCCTTGGAGAATCCAATTTGGGTCAGACTTGTGGCATTGAAAAGAGGACACAGAGGGCTACTACAGCTCACAAATTCAGAAGTATATGATTGGAAAGTATAGAGCTCACAAATTCAGAAGTATATGATTGGAAAGTATAGAGATACATCAGAGGCAATATCGAGCTCCTGCAAAGTGAAAAAAGGTGTGTAGATTTTCTTAAATTTTTGCTTAAGCTTGGTTTGAAAATTTATTTTGAAGGAATTCAAAGGGCATAGTAGAGCATTATTATTGGTAACTGATGCCCCGAGGAAAGAAAATGCAAACACCTAGTAAGGAACCTGAAAGCTCTAGCATGACTCATGAAGAAGAGGAAGAAATGCAACATGATATATCAAAATTACAAGACCAAGTGCAACAACTGTCCCTTGCACAAAAAGGAATAGAATCTAAGATGGATGGTTTAAAGAAAGATGTAGAAGCTAAGATGGATGGTTTAAAGAAGGGTGTAGAAGCTAAGATGGACTGTTTAAAGAAAGGCGTAGAAGCTAAGATGATTGACATGGAAGCTAAGATGGATGATTTGAAGATATATTTGAAGACAGACATGGACGAATTGAAGATAAATATGATTAAGTTGCTAAAAGAAATAGTCCCTAAGGGTGAAAGGGTACTAAAGGAAACTCATGATGAGAACAAAAGAAATGTTAATCATGATTCCATAGACGCTAATGTTGGATTGAAGACTCACCATATTCCAAAAATCGATATGAGGAAGTTTGATGGCAAGGATCCCGCCACATGGATATTACAGATGGAGCAATTCTTCGATCTCAATAATGTGCAAAACACACAAAAGGTACGTATGGCAACTGTATATTTGGAACCAAATCAGTTTGTATGGTATCAATGGCTTTGCTCTCGTAAACAATTTATCACTTGGGAAATTTTTACGGAAGAATTGATAGCACATTATGAAGATACAAAAAGCAACACTTTTTTTAGCCAATTGATAAGTCTCAAACAAAAGGGTTCAGTAATGGAGCACATTGAGGAGTTCCAAAAATTGAACATAAGGGTAAAAGATATTCCAGAGGAGCATAGGATTGATGTGTTCATAGGGTCTTTAAAGGATAATATCCAACATGATGTTCGCCTTTGGGAACCTGATTCATTAGAGAAGGCATTCAGGTTAGCAAGAAAAATGGAAAGCAAAATTATGGCAACCAGGAAGCATACCACTCACAACTATAAAGACGGAAGTGTTGTTGCCCCTAGTCTTCCACAACCTATAAGGTTGACACCACAACAATTGGAAGAAAAAAGAGCAAAAGGGCTTTGTTACAGTTGTGATAGCAAATACACTAAAGGTCATAAGTGTGCTGAGAAGAAATTATTCTACATAGATTGTGAAGAGGAAGAAGAAAAGGAGCAAGAAAGGTCAAAAGAAGAAGATATACTCCAGGAACAAAGCCTAGATGAAGAACAAATAAATCCGACCATATCTTGTAATGCATTGGCGGGAATTACCACTCCTCAAACCATCAAGATAGAAGGACAAATCAAGAAGAAAAAGGTAATAGTGTTGATTGATTCAGGAAGCACCCACAATTTTATTCATTGTAGGGTAGCAAAAGAATTGAATTGCTTCCTATATCCAGCACCAGAGTGTCAAGTGATGATTGCAAATGGAGGAACAATAAATTGCTCTGGAAAGTGCCATAATATCAAGCTATCCATGGGAGAATATGTATTGACTAGCCCAATGCTTTCCATTCCAATGGGAGGTGCTGATGTTGTACTAGGAGTCCAATGGCTACAATCCTTGGGTACAATAGCTTTTAATTTTCAAGAACTTTTCATCAAATTTTCTATGGAAGGAAAGGAAGTTGAATTAAGGGGTATTGCAGGGAAACCAGGAAAGATAATCAGCTCTAATGGTATGACAAAGCTTCTAAAAAAGGAGCAAAGAGGTGTAATTGCACAATTATGTTCGCTAGATGTTTCCACATTGGAATCATCTATTTCTCCAGATCTCCAAAAAGTCCTGGACAATCATTCCAAGGTATTTGAGACTCCCAAAGGTCTCCCACCTATGCGTGATCATGATCATGCTATTCATCTGATTCCAGGAAGTGTTCCTCCAAACATCAGGCCGTACAGATATCCCTATGTCCAAAAAAGTGAAATTGAACGTATGGTTGCAGAAATGCTAGAGGCTGGTATAATTCAACCAAGTCAAAGTTCTTTCTCTGCTCCAGTAGTATTGGTGCACAAGAAGGATGGATCATGGCGCATGTGTCCGGATTATAGGGAGCTCAACAAGCTCACTATTAAAGATAAGTTCCCCATTCCTGTCATTGATGAATTACTGGATGAATTGCATGGATCAATTTACTTCACCAAGTTGGATCTTCGTTCGGGATATCATCAAATCAGAATGAAGATTGAAGACATTCCAAAAACGACATTTAGAACTCATGAGGGTCATTATGAATTTTTGGTCATGCCTTTTGGCCTTACCAATGCACCTTCAACATTTCAAGGTTTGATGAATTCAATTTTCAAACCATTCCTTAGAAAATTTGTGTTAGTATTTTTTGATGATATACTAATCTACAGCAAGTCTTGGAAGGATCATGTTGAACATGTTGACAAGGGTGCTACAACTATTGGAGGAGAAACAATTATATGCAAAAAGATCCAAATGTTTCTTTGGAGTCCAGGAGGTGGAATATTTGGGTCATATTGTATCTCATGAAGGAGTTAAGGTAGACCCTAGCAAAATTAAAGCCATTAAGGAATGGAAAATCCCCACATCCATAAAGCATCTGCGAGGATTTCTTGGGTTGACAGGGTATTATCGCAAGTTTGTTAAGAATTATGGGAGAATAGCAGCACCTCTAACAACATTATTGAAGAAAGATGCATTTTCATGGACTCCGGAAGCAACAAAGGCCTTTGAACATCTTAAAGAGGCAATGTGCCAAGCACCGGTCTTAGCTACACCGGACTTCACAAAAACCTTTATTGTGGAATGTGATGCTTCAGGAAATGGAATTGGTGTTGTTCTAATGCAAGATGAAAGACCCATTGCTTTTGAAAGTCGTCCAATCAAGGGAAAGTTTTTAAGCAAAGCTATTTATGAGAAGGAAATGTTGGCAATACTCCATGCACTTAAGAAATGGCGACCCTACCTAATGGGAAGACACTTCAAGGTAAAAACGGATCATGATAGCCTTAAATACTTTTTAGAACAAAGATTATCCTCTGAAGAGCAACAAAAGTGGGTCACAAAGATGTTGGGTTATGACTTTGAAATCATCTACAAAAAAGGGAAGCAAAATGTGGTGGCAGATGCACTCTCAAGAAAGGATGAGGATGTGGAAGCATTGTTGTGCGCCATTTCTATTATCCAACCAGATTGGATAAACGAAGCAAGGGAGGAATGGAAGAATGACGAAGAAGTGTGGGCACTTATTCGAAAGCTACAACAAGATTCCAGTACGTCTGATACATTTAGCTGGAAAAATGATTCGTTATGGTACAAAGATCGCTTATACCTCTGTAAGAATTCCCAGCTAAAACAAAAGATTCTTATGGAATTGCACACTTCTCCCTTAGGAGGGCACTCAGGATTTTTAAAAACTTACCACAGGGTTAAGAAGGAATTTTTTTGGGATGGCCTTAAATCAGATATTCAAAAGTTTGTGGCGGAATGTTTGGTTTGCCAACAAAATAAAGTTGAAACAATTAAGACACCGGGTCTATTACAACCTTTATCCATTCCAAGCCAACGTTGGGAGGAGGTTTCAATGGATTTTATCACAGGTTTACCCAAGTCTGAGGGAAAGAGTGTCATCATGGTGGTAGTTGACAGACTTACCAAGTATGCACACTTTTGTGCATTATCACATCCATTTAAAGCCAGTACAGTTTCTACTGCATTTATGGAAACAATTCAAAAGCTACATGGAAACCCAAAGATTATTGTAAGTGACAGAGATCCCATTTTCACTGGAAATTTTTGGACATAATTATTTTCTTGTCTTGGTACTCAGTTAGCTCATAGCTCATCTTATCATCCTCAATCTGATGGGCAAACTGAGATAGTAAACAAATGTTTGGAAGGATATCTTCGTTGCTTTGTATCTGATAAACAGACACAATGGGTCAAATGGTTGCCTCTGGCTGAATGGTGGTATAACACTTCCTTCCATACAACAACAAAAATGACCCCATTTATGGCACTTTATGGGTATCAACCACCATCCATCACATCATATTTAAGAGAAAATTCTAAGGTTCAGGCAGTGGAACATCACATCGAACATCAACAACAAGTCCTCCAACTCTTAAAGGATAACCTCGTGTTGGCACAAAATAGAATGAAACAACAGGCAGATCAACATCGCAGTGAAAGAAGTTTTGATGTAGGTGATTGGGTATTCCTACGGCTACAACCATATAAGCAAATGTCCCTAAAGCAAGCTAAGAAGGATAATAAATTATCACCAAAGTATTATGGTCCGTACAAGGTGTTGCAAAAGATTGGTACTATGGCATACAAATTGGAGCTTCCTGCAGCTTCTCGATTGCACCCAGTTTTCCATGTTTCATGTTTAAAGAAGGTTATAGGCGACAAGCTCCCAGTTCAAAACATATTGCCAGAACTTGACGAGGAAGGAAAAATTATATTGGAACCGGAAGCAGTCACAGAAACAAGAACTCGACAGCTACGAAATCGATCAATTTCAGAGTATCTTATCAAGTGGAAGAACTTATCCGCTGAAGATTCCACATGGGAGGATGAGAATTTTATGCAGAAGTATCAGAACTACTCAAGCGTTGAGGACAACACTTTTTTGAAGGAGAGGGGCATGTTGGGTCCCTATAATACTAGTGATTACCCCATTACTATTGTAGTTATACCCCTTATTTATATTGTTGTGCCCCTATTACCCCCATGTTGTTATTTCTGTGCCCCATGGAATCCCTCTATTGTTATTTTTGTGGCTTTATATTATTATTGTTAGGTCGGCTGGATTATATTATGACTCCTATATATAGAAAGGAGGTTTTGTCATTTGAATCATCGAAGAATTGTTCATTTATGTAATGTAAAGGAGGTTGCCCCCTCGAAGAGGCTGAATTCTAAGGCGTTGATCTATCTTTTCTATCTTTTCTTGAGCTGGTTTCATAACACAAACTCGCATTCACTTCAACTTACCAACAACTGAATTTCCCAGCTACCCACTTCACATTATTGCCCAGCAAATAGATTTCGCACGTCTGCCCAGTAGAGAGAATTCGAACTTGATGAGAAGTGATGCTCCAAATGAATCTGATATCCTTCCTTTTATAGGTTTCTTATGGGATCGAACAGCGTCTTAGGCTAACTTGATCTTCCCTTAGGTCGACATGGTGTGGAGGTTCCATAATTCATATTTTACTCAATACTAAACCCTTTTACATGATTCAAAATCCCAAGAAGGGTCTCTTTAAATGTATAATAATTCTATAGACTCTGAATAAATCTTAGAAGTCCTCAATGGGGACTTTGACCTAAAACATGGTGACCCAAGCATGAAACCTATGCTTTAATAAGTCACAATAATAATAATAATAATAATAATTTTCTTTATTCTTTTGACAAGTACATTACATAATGATTCAAGTACATTATTGAAGACCGAACATAGTTACTTTTTCCAACACATGGAATACTTGTAATATTCCTCGTAAATATTGGATATACCAATTCAATTTGTGAGTCTAGTAAAATTGGACTTTATGGTAAGGAACATATATATATTGAGGTAGTTATAATGTTATAGATGTTGGAAGGGATGGATTCAATGAAAAGCTTAGGAGTACATTTCTATTTAGTGAAACAGAAATATATTACTCATAAGAGAGAGTTGTAAAGTAATTAGAGTTCTCAATATAATGTATTGGAAATGAATAACAATTAAATTTTGTGAGACAACATCTAAATACCATATGAAAATATGAAATATAGTACAATTGATGCTGGCAATAACATATATAAATGAAAAGAAACAAGTAATAAAAAAACCAAGCATTATATGTGTGTGTGTGTGTGTGACTATTTAAGTGGAGTTCATTTAACCAGTTACAAACGATCCATAATTGGAAATACGTGTATCAAATTGTATCAGAGTAATAGACCAGAAGACAATATATAACAATATCCATGATAAAAGGAAAGAATTTCCTTTATTATAGTTTTGACATAGAAAAAGGTCTATTACAAAGAGATAATTTATATCAATTATGTATTAGAAAGGATTAGTAATTAAATTAATATGTATAGACAAAGATCCTAAATAAAAACATAAGACTTTAAAGTTCCCTAAGGTTCAAGACCTTGGTAAGAAAAATTATAACCCCGGTAGGGTTAGCAATAAAATAAGAAAACCTTGACTTCGGGTTTGATAAACCAAACCATTCAGTGCTAAAAACCTTCAATAGCTTCACGAAAAATTTAAAAAAATAATAATAATATAACCTATAGATCAAAGAAGACAAATCCAGAAGTAAGGTGAATGCCTCAATACTAATTGAACAAGCGAGTTTTTCCTTCTACCGACTATACCTACAACCACTGATAACCAACACTGGATTATTGTTGTGAGGAGCAAAGTATAGAATAATAAAGATATCCACATTGAGAACTACAACAAGAAAATTCATACCTGAGAAAGAGCGCAAAAGGTCAACCTTCACGAAACTTTGGGTGCCAAGAAAAGAACCATCAATATTATATTATAAGAATGAAAAATAATTGCATAATATAACAATGACAATGATTAATGAAAAGGAAGCAAAACACCATAATAACCATTATTGTGCTTTGGTCATAGGTATCCATAGCCAAACTAAGTACCAGCTCTTCACTATTCAAATAGTGGAATTATAGTGACGAAACAAACCAAAATCTCTTACGACAATTCTCAATGGAAACAAACCAAGTTGAAGTATACCCTAGAGAAAAAATTGAACAAAATATACCGCAAAGGAAAACGAAATAATTCTTATCAGAAAGGTTCGCCAAAGCTGACTCATAAGAAACAATTGAACACACCTTCGTTGTGATGTCCTAAAGAGTCAAAACAATGTGAGGGGTTCATCAATGCTAACCATTAAAATCCATGCAGTGAAAGCATGAAAGGAGGAAATGTTAGTAAGGAAACTTGATAAAGAAAGAATGTGAGTGAAACCAAAATTATTGCTGAGCAATTTCAATAAAGAAATGTTCTACCTCTGTTATCTAAGCAAAATATGACTTTAGTGGTGGAAAATAGGATTGGTTGTGGAGAAACCATACAAAAGAAAAACCCAAGTCAAAATCCGAGAACAAATATTACTTGGGTTTGAACAACCTAATAGTAAATTTTATCGCACTCCTTTCCTGCAATCTATTGAGAAATCTAAGGGCGGTTAAAATTAGGTGATCTTTCGAATTTTGATCATTGTTTATGATATATTTTTACTTAACTTGATTAGATTCTTCTTTATCTTGATTATTATTATTTTTCTCTATGATCCAGGTGGATTTTGGTGGCCACTTGCCTATTCCACTTGGACCCCCACTACTGTCTCTTTCGAAATTTCAATTTCCTTAATTGTAGCACAATTTACTATTTTTGGTAGTTTTTCGGGTCTTGAACTTCCAGAGTAGTTTTGAGGCCCTAAATGGCGTATTTTCTCTTCAAGAAATCAAGACCGACATGGAACTATAACCTATGTTCGCCACTTGAAATTTTTAGTCCTCAGATATATATTTCTAGCTAGGTATTGTGTGCGTCAAACGGAGATCATATGCCAAAGTTACAACCCCAGGAAGTTGATGTACCAATTTACCCAAACAGGGCCCATAGTTTTGGCACTTCATCTCCTAGGGTTAGGTTTTGGATGTTTAGGGCTTTCCATTGTTTCTCAATTATAAATAGGCCTCTGAACCTCATTGTAACACAATTCATAGGTATGTAGCCGCCACATCTCTTCTTAGAGATAAGCTACCATCACGCGAGCTAGTCATATTTCCATTATGTTTGTAAGCATATTTCAATATTTTATATTAATGAAATGAAGTGTTATTTATGTTGCATCTATGTATTTATGGTTATATTTGTAATTTGTTGTATTCCTATTTAAGTTTGGATTAGTGGTATCAGAGCGGTTTGTGCTTTCTCTGTTTTTCTTTTACATGTCCCCAACGAGGTTGGAATATAAGGAGTTAGGGCTCGTACTAGTCGAACCTTTCCAAGAACAACCACGAAAATCCTGACGACATCCCATGGCAGAAGAGAAGAAAGACGAGGGGCTACGAGATCCTTTCAAATTCTTGCTTGAAGAAGCCCTCAAGCGACAGAGGAACGCGATGATGGACAACTTTGCCTAGATCCTTCAGCGGCTACCCAAAGGCGATGCATCTCCTTCCAATAGCTACTCTAGAAGTGCCACACCCTTTAAGGTACAAGTTAACTTTAACATCCCCATATTTGAAGGTCAGATAGATGCGAACGTCGTAGATAAATGGTTAAATCTGCTAGAAGGATATTTTTATGTTCATGATTTTTCCAGTCGGGAAAAGATTACTTTTGCACTTCTCAAAGCTGTCCCCCACGTCAAGGACTGGTGGGAAACCTACTGTGAGAAGAAGGACGAAAGTACACCCTCACTATTTTCAGCAACACCCACTTGGAATTCATTCTGAGATTCCATCAAGGAGCAATACTACCCTGTTAAGAGCTATGAGGATAAATACATAAAGTGGACCACGATGTGGCAGGGAAGGGACCAAGATGTGCTAGAGTTTACCAATTCTTTTCATACCCTTCGGATGAAGTTGGGTATCAAGGACTCTGAGTAGCATTTGGTACTCAAGTACCGTGGATGTTTACATAGGTACATCCAGGACGAGATGGAGTTCCTGGACATATCTTCACTCGGCACAACATACCAATACGTTGTCAAGATTGAGCAGAATTTTAAACAAGAAAAGCGAGACTTTGGATTTGGGAATCTGAAGCAAGGGAAAGGCGCCCCCAAACCACAGAACAAAGGACAAAGCCAAGGTGGGGTGACCAAAGACAACCTGTCGAAACTGCAAGAAAAGGACAACACCACGAATCAAAATAAGGACTCAGAAAAGTGGTGTGAGTTCCATAAGATCCCCACTCACAACACAAGTGAGTGTCGGGCCAAGCAGTCACTGATGGCCGAGTTGAAGGCTTCAGAATTAGATGTATGTTCCGACTCTGAGTTAGAACTCGACAAGAGGAATGACAAAGGAAATTATATTATTGATGCGAAGCCCAATACCACTATTTCCACCACCAAGATCCAGAAGAATGAGCTCGAATATCAGGAGGAGGGGGAGCGTATAGCCAAAAGAACCTCATTTCAGCAGAGGTCATGAAGCGGTTGGTCCTACCGACCACACCACAGTTGCAGTCATACAACATCAGGTGGCTTCACCAAGGATGAGATCTCTGAGTCAGCTAGCAGTGTTGCCTTCCCTACAGCATCAAACCCTTCACGGATTAGGTACTGCGTGATGTTGCTCCTCTTGAAGTTTGTGATGTATTATTAGGATAACCATACTTTTGGGATCGGCATGTTGTATATGAGTCTAGACCTCGCTCTATTATTATTTATTTGGGTAATATATTATACAAGATACGGAGGTAGCCCCGACTATTGCCATCTCTTTGATCTCTGATAACCAATACAGTAAGATCATCTCCCAAACTAGGAAATTTGTTTTCTTTCTAATTCACTCTCAAATTAAGGGGAAGATCGTAGCCACATACATGGTCCCCAGGAAGGGTTCCTTGATGCGGCAAAAGAAAGTGGATATGTCATGGAAGAATACAGTGACATCTTATCCTCACCCATAGGGGTACCCTTGCATTGTCTAATCAAGCATCCACAAACCTGGGATGAGAGTCTTCCCTATGTGCAACACAGTTATAACAGAGCTCTCCATAGCTTGAATGGTCACAGTCCCTTTCTAGTGGGTCTAGGATTTCAACTGTTGTGTCTGATTGATGTTGTCATGCCTCATGTGACTACATAGATAGAATCCACACATGTGTTGTCCAAGGCTGATAAAGAAACCAGATTTATTGAATACATCCAGCACATCCACCAGCAGGTTCACGACATCTTAGAGAAGTAAAATTCCAATTACAAGCAATGAAATGATCAACATCGGGTGCCACACAATTTTTAGGTAGGTGACAAATTTTGGTTGCATTTGTAGAAAGAACACATTACCAGAGCCCATCGGAAGCTCAAACCACTCCAATATGGTCCTTACACCATTACCAAGGTTGTGGGAGACAATGCTTTTGAGCTCAGCGTTCCCCCATTCCTTGGCCTGCACTCATTGTTCAATATGGATCGCCTTCAACCATACTTCCCACCATTACTGGACACATTAGACATTGCAGAACAACTCACACCAATAGAGTTAAAACCAAACTGTGTGGAACAAGCCACAACTAATCGGATTATGGACACACGGGTTAAGAACACTCACTAGTAGAATATTCAACTATATCAGGTTGTCAAAGCTAGCCAACTCCTGCACCAAGGCAAGTGGCTTACCAGGGAC
Source organism: Pinus tabuliformis (assembly GCA_031772625.1). Lineage (NCBI taxonomy): Eukaryota > Viridiplantae > Streptophyta > Pinopsida > Pinales > Pinaceae > Pinus > Pinus tabuliformis. Next base: position 573,271,868 of record CM062814.1, read on the forward strand.
CAAGTTTAGCAGAAGTTTCCCCCTCTCATGGAGACACTCAATGCAATGGGGACCATTTCTTCCTAAGGGGGGAGGATTGGTCTAGGTTGATGTTGGTGGCCACCTACCTATTCCACTTTGACTCCCACCAATGTCTCTTTCAATTTTTCAGTTTCCTTAATTGTAGCACAGTTTACTATTTTTGGCAAATTTTAGGGTCTTGAACTTCCGGAGCCGTTTTGAGGCCCTAAATGACGTGTTTTTGGAAAACCAAGGCTAACATGGGTTATTAATTGATGTTGGTCACTCAAAAGTTGTATTCCTCGAATATATATTTCTAACGAGGTATTGTGCGCATCAAATGGAGATTGAATGCCAAAGTTACGACCTCGGGAAGTTGATGTACCAATTTACCCAAACAAGGCCCATAGTTTTGGTGCTTCATCTCCTAGGGTTAGTTTTCTGGATGTTTAGAGTTTTCCATTTTTTCTCAATAATAAATAGGCCCCATGAGCCTCATTTTAACACAGTTTAGAAGCATGTAGCCTCCACATCTCTTCTCAGAGATAAGCTACCATCGTCTAAGCTAGCCTTATTTCCATTCTGTTTGTAAACATATTTTAGTATTTGATATTAGTGAAATGAAGTGTTATTTCTATTGCGTCTTTGTATTTATGGTTATATCTGTAGTTTTTTGTGTTCGTGTTTAAGTTCAGATTAGTGGTATCAAAGCGGTCTACTCTTTCTCTATTTTTCTTTGCATGCCCCAAATGAGGTCGGGATATAAGGAGTGAGGGCTCGAACTGGTCAAACCTTTACAAGACCAGCCTCGCAAATCCCAACGGCCTCCCATGGTGAAAGAGAAGAAAGATGAGGGGGCATGAGATCCTTTCAAAATCTTGCTCAGAGAAGCCCTCAAGCGACAGAGAAACGTGATGATGGACGAATTTTCCCAGCTCCTTTAGTTGCTACCCAAAGGTGACGCATCTCCTTCCAACAGCTACTCTGGAAGCACCACACCCTTTAAGGTATAAGTTAACTTTAACATCCCCACATTTGAAGTTCATATAGATGCAGACGTCATAGATAAATGGTTAAATCATCTAGAAGGATTTTTTTTTTCATGATTTTTCCAGCCAGGAAAAGATTACTTTTGCACTTCTCAAAGTTGTCCCCCATGTCAAGAACTGGTGGGAAACCTATTTGAGGAGGACAAAAGTACACCCTCACTATTTTTAGCCGCACCCACTTAGAATTTGTTCTAGGATGCCATCAAGGATCAGTACTACCTTTTTGAGATCTATGAGGATAAATACATAAAGTGGACCATGTTGTGGCAAGGAAGGGACCAAGACATGCCAGAGTTTACCAATTTTTTTCATACCCTTCGCACAATGTTGGGTATCAAGGACTTTGAGTGGCATTTCATACTCAAGTACCACTAATGTATACATAGGTACATCCAGGACAAGATGGAGTTATTGGACATCTCCTCACTCAGCACAGTGTACCAATACGCTGTCAAGATTGAGCAAAAGTTTAAACAGAAAAAGCGAGACTTTGGATCTATGAATCTGAAGCAAGGGAAAGGCGCCCCCAAACCACAGAACAAAGGACAAAGCCAAGGCGGGGTGACCCAAGACAACCCATTGAAGCTGCAAGAAAAGAACAAAACCATGAAGTCAAAGAAGAACACAGGAAAGTCGTGTGAGTTCCATAAGAGCCCCACTTAAAACACAAGTGAGTGTCGGGCCAAGCAGTCCCTGGTGGCCGAATTGAAGGCTTCAAAATCATATGCATGTTCCGACTCTGAATTGGAACCTGACAAGAGGAATGACAAATGGAAGCAGATTATTGATGTGGAGCCCAGCGCCACTATTGCCACCACCAAGATCCAGAGGAGGGGGAGCATCTCCTCCACTCACAAATATGGGTGAAGGGTTCATTGTTGCAATTCATTATCGATAGTGGGAGAAAAATAACCTCATTTCAGTAGAGGTCATGAAGCAGTTGGGCCTACTGACCACGCCACACCACACCTACAGTCATACAACATCGGGTGGGTTCACCAAGGACGAGATCTCTAAGTTAACCAACAATGTTGCCTTCCCTACAGCATCAAGCCCTTCACGTATGAGGTAAGGTGTGACGTTGCTCCTCTTGAAATTTGTGATGTATTATTAGGACAATCATACTTATGGAAGTGGCATGTTGTATATCAGTCTAGACCTCGCTTTGTTATTATTTCTTTCGTTAATACGTTATACAGGATACCGGAGGCAGCCCCGACTACTACCATCTCTTTGATATCTGATAAGAAATGAAGTAAGATCATCTCCAAGACTGGTAAATTTTTTTTCTTTCTGATTATCTCTCAAAGTAAGGGGAAGATCGTAGCCACATACATGGACCCCGAGAAGGGTTCCTCCATGCAGCAGAAGTAGGTGGATACGATCGTGGAAGAATATAAAGATATCTTCGCCTCACCCATAGGGGTACCCTTGCACTATCAGGTCAAGAATCCATGAACTTGGGATGAGGTTCTTCCCTATGTGCAACATAGTTATAACAAGGCTCACCATAGCTCGAATGGTCGTAGTCCCTTTCAAGTGGGTCTAGGATTTCAACCATTGTTTTTTTATTGATGTTGTCATGCCTCATACGACTACACAGATAAAATCCACACATGTGTTGTCTGAGGCTGATAAAGCAACCAAATTTATTGAACGCATCTAGCACATCCACTAGCAAGTTCACGACATCTTGGAGAAGTCAAATGCCAAGTACAAGTAGCGACATGATCAACATCATGTACCACACAAGTTTCAGGTGGGTGACAAAGTTTAGTTGCATTTGCAGAAAGAACGCCTTACTGGAGCCCATCAGAATCTCAAACCACTCTGATATGGTCCTTACACAATTACCAAGGTTGTGGGAGAGAATGATTTTGAGCTCAAAATTCCCCCATTCCTTGGCCCCGTTCCTTGGCATACACCCAATGTTCAATGTGGACCACCTTCGACCATACTTCCCACCATTATCGGACACATTAGACATTGCAGAACAACTCACACCAACATAGTTAAACTTAGACTGCATGGAACATGCCACAAATGATCGGATTATGGACACACATGTCAAGAACACTCTCCAACAAAAGATTCAACTATATCGTGTTGTCAAAATTGGCCAACTCCTACACCAAGGCAAGTCGCTCACCAGGGACCATGTTCAAAAGAATTTTCCCCATCTCATGGAGGCACTCAATGCAATGTGGCCCATTTCTTCCTAAGGGGGGAGGACTGATCCAGGTGGATGTTGGTGGCCACCCACCTAATCCACTTGGACCCCCACCATTGTCTCTTTCAGTTTTTTAGTTTCCTTAATTGTAGCACAGTTTACTATTGTTGACAATTTTTCGGGTCTTGAACTTCTAGAGCTATTTTGAGGCCCTAAACAATGTTTTTGGGAAAAATTGGGGCCAACATGTGGCATAGACCAATTTTAGCCACTTGAAAGTCGTATTCCTTGTAAAGATATTTCTAACGAGGTATTGTGCACGTCAAACGGAGATCGTATGCCAAAGTTACGACCCTAGGAAGTTGATGTACCAATTTACCCAAATGGGGCCCATAGTTTGGGGATTCATCTCCTAGGGTTAGATTTTTTATGTTTAGGGTTTTCCATTATTTCTTACTAATAAATAGGCATCTGAGCCTCATTGTAACACAGTTTAGAGGCATGTAGCCGCACATCTATTCTCAGATATAAGCTACCATCACCCGAGCCAGACTTACTTCCATTATGTTTGTAAGCATATTTCAGTATTTGATATTAATTAAATGAAGTGTTAAAACTGTTGCATCTCTGTATTTACGGTTATATTTGTAATTTGTTGCGTTCCTGTTTAAATTTGAATCACTCTATCATCAAACAACTACCAAACCATAAAGAACAGTGAGACAATAGGATACGGGATGTAGGCGATCAACTAGGGAAGAAACCTCTCCAATTGAGAGAAAACCCCACCAGAATTATTTCTCTTCTTATAGATCTTCAATTGACAAATTCCAAGCACTTTGACACTTGACCAAGACCCTCCAAGACCAAGTAACACCTTGCTTCTAGAAACTTCTGCAATCCTTTCTTCCAACCAATTCTTTTGTAACTTTTGTTATCACTCAGATTTTCCTTATAAGTTATTAAAAGAAGGAAAGGATCCAAGGTAACTACAAACCAACTTTTAGACTCAGGTGCTAGCCCACTCAAGTCCAGAGAGGGCTCTCTCTTTATGATTTAGCTATGTTTGAAAAGATTTTAGGCTAGTATTAATGTTCAGTGAGGTTGTTTTGTTTGAGAGTGGTGGAGTTCTGAAACAAATGGGAAAACTAGGCTTTTAGGCCATTGGGCTATGGAGTCAATCAGGGATAATTCACTGGATTAAGTCAAATTGTTGAGGTATGAGTTCAACAGGCAGGATAGCAGAATAAAAACAAACTTTGGGGCTTGAATGGGTGATAGTTCTGCTCAAAACTAGAGGGAAATCAAGAATCCTCAAGTTAGGATTAGAAAGAGGAAAGGAAGATAGGTCAACTAGCAGAGGGCAATTAAGAATCCTATACCAGGGACTTATTAGAGAAAAACTACAGGGATAGAGGAGCAGTTAAGAATTCCTTTATCAAGATAGTTTAGAAGAAAACATATAAATGGTAGATTGTTGATAGCAGAGAGCAATAAAGCTAATTCTGATATACTTTGACTATTTGACCATTTAGATTTAAGATGCATGAAACATCGAAACATATAGAAAGCACATAAAATCACAAGGATAGAATACTTATTTGTAATTATACTGCACGGGAATCTGATGAAATGTCCTCAACTTTCATTCCTTTTCCAACAAAAATCCAAATTTGAGTACAAAAGCTTTCTCAGCTTGATAGCATAGATTTACATAGATGTTATAAAATCCACCCACAATACTTCAAATGGAGAAGTATTTATACAAAAATTACATCAAAAATATCTCATAACCACATGAGACTTATTATAGGGAATACAAAATATCTTTTACAAAAAGATAGAGACAGATGGAAAACAGATTGTTGTTGTTCCTTTATTTATGAATGAGCTGGAGGTTGAAACTCGGATTTGCCTCTTGCTATTGCTTTAGTAATTGTGTGTTGGATCTTTGCTTACTTTCCCCTACTGATACTCTTTACCTGTTCCTGATACTCTTTACCTGTTTACCAACCTTTACCTCAGTAAATATTTTCTATTTACCTCAGAGTTACCATAGTAAATTATAGGATATCGGTCATATTGGTCCACCATTCTTCATTTGGTATCTTCATCCTGATCAATTTCTTGTATATTTCGTCAGCTTCAGTGTACTTAGCAAAATTGGGCTGAACGGTAAACAGGTGTTTCACTTCATGCTCAATATAGAAAATATTTTCCAAACCATCATACAACACTTTTCCTGTAGGTAGTGCTTTCACTGTGGAAGAGCTAGCTTGATTTCTAGCTTGTTTGTGCAGTTTCTCAATGTAGTCATCATGAGTCATCAGCTTGTAATTTATGACCAATGGGCTTGGAATTCCTTTATCCTTCAGAATTTCATCTTTTAACATAAAATCATCTATGTCCTCTTGAATACTTTGACATCTTTTTTCCAGGTTAAGCATTAAGTTCTTTTTAATAAGAACTTTCTTAATTTCAAGGATAGTAGCAGTTCGATCCTTGATATCCCATTGTTCTAGCTGGTGCTTGCTTTTGCTATTCAAGAAGTTGATCAATTGGGTTGCCTCTTCAGGTTTCTCTCCCAATTCTTCCCTAGTCTTCTGTATAGCCTCTGTAGCTAGTTTAACTAACTCAGTCTGTTCAAAAATGATCTGGATAGAAGACCAAATATCATTGATGGAATCAATGATATTGGTCCATAAAATCTCTCTAATATCTCTCAAAGGCTTTTCCAATGTTAATTCCTTCTCTAATGTTTTGATTCTTTCAGTCATCCTTCTATTTTTCTCTCTTCTTCAGTGTAATTAATCTGTGATAGCTCATAATTGTTTTCCAAGCTGGTAACCATTTCTTTTAGTTTCTTTATTTCAGTTGCTTGGATTTTCATTTCCTCCATGGACTTTATTAAGTCCTCTATTTGCTTTGTTGAAGTTACTGCTGCTTCTGATGTACTTGTTGTTGTTGTTATTGGTAGAGCTGTTGCTAGGGGAATGTTGGGTGCCAAAGATGTTGCAATAGTAGATGGAACTGTTGTAGAAATTATGGGTATTACAGTCTGAGGAATGGTGGTCGGCTCGCCCTGTTTGGACTGCAAAGCTTTTTCTAGTTCTTGCTCTGTTTCTTTCAACTGCTCATTCAACTTAAGGACCAAGTCCATAAGTTCTTCCTCGTTTTGTTTCTCAATTACTTCTGTAGTTTGTGGATGTAGGAGGGGAGGGAGTTTGAGTTGTTTCCTGAGTGCAACAATGTCATCATTCTTTTTCTTTATCAATATTTCAGCTACTTTAACATCTTTGGGATCATGTCCCAACTCAATCACCAGGTCTTCTAATGATTTTATCCTAGTGTCCTTAGCCTGAGAAGAGGCTTTTTCCAATTGTAACTATGTTGTAGTATTACTCAGAGAATTCTGCAACTGATGTGCAGTGATGGCTTTACTGGTCAATGTGGAATAGACCATCTCACCCGTTTGCTTATGGAGCTCAATCTGATCAATTGGGTGGATGTCTCTGGCAAGAACTTCAAAATCTGTTTTTAAATAATCAGCCATGGACTTTGGTTGTTGTATTGTTGGCTTCAAAAAGCTCATCTGCATCTTTCCCTCTTTAATGTCAAAGGTTGACATCAACCTTGTATGATTTGTAGGAGCCATTTTTAGATAATGGGCATAGGTTTGAGCTTTGAGCTTCTCATTCCTAGCCTTAATCTCTTTGTACTTTTCTTTCAAATCCTGGCTCTGCTCTGAAACTATCCTTAGTGATGACACTTCTACACTTTGTTGCCTGCTTAGTGCCTGTGTTTGGGAGGTAGATGGTGTCTCCCCTGCTAGTGTTGTCTGCACTGTGTCACTTCTTGTCTCTTCATATTCCTGCTCGGACAGAGGATTCAATCTCTGCCTCTTTACATATACCTGGTCCAATGGCACTGTAGAGGGGCTAGCCTCATTCCAACTTCTTTTTTGAATTCTTTCCTCATTAAGAGGGGTTTGCAATACTGGAGGGTTGCCCATGTTTGTATCAATCTGGGTCAACTCCTCAGAAATACTCTGTGACCCTGAATCTTTTCCCTGTCCTGAAGTCTCTAGTTGTCCTGATGTTTGTGCACTATGCTCCTGTGTTGGTCTCTATGAAGATTCTTCAGGCACCTGTACAAAGGAATCTAGATCAAGTCTTCTTTCCAAATCTTTCAAAACATTTTCTACTTCAACTTGTGTACTATCTTGTTCTATAAGTGTTCCCTCCACCCATTCATTTTGATTTGCATATTGTTCTATCTCTAGAATTCTATGATGGATGTAGGGGGATAGTTTATGCTTCTGCCTTCTGTCACAAATGAAGCTATGAGGATCATAAGGCCAGATGAAACTCTTTTTCAATCTCAATCTCTCAAGGATTTCCTCTACCTCTTTCCCTGCTTTTCTGTTGTTGCAAATAAATGGGCCTAGGTGATCCTTTATCCTTAGCTGAGCTTTCTTCTTAGTCTTCATAAAGTGGATTTCATCAGAATTGATCATTTGCCTGTAATACTCCAGGGCAAATAATCGCATGGGGAGGTATTTGGGCAGTTTAAAGGGAGGCAGCTCACACCCATAAATTCTGATCTCGGTATGGTTCTGGTACAAGTACCAGTCCCCAACCTTGTATTGCTTGGATAACTGAAGAATTCTCTTAATATCATCATTGATTCTGGGAGGGGGACTTCCTATCAACATGGTAGTTACTGGATGCACAAATTTATCAATAAAATCTGTATAAGGATGGGGAGAAGAAGGCGAATAGTGAAAAATGGAAGTCCAAAAGATGACTGACCTAGGGTTCCCTCTAGTGTCAAGCTTTTGTACAGAGAAAGGGAATTTATTAGTTTGGTAGTAGAGGAAAAGATGATACAAGACTGAAGAATATTTAAATACTCTCTCGTTCTCTAATCTCATGAATTGGTCATGCATCTTATCAGCAATGAATGCAGCATAGTCAAATTTGGCTGCAGGAGGTTGGCCAGGGGTGAAAATAGACATGTAGGCAAAGGTCATTTCATCTACATACTCATTAGTGGTAAAACCCAGAATGCAAGCAAACATGGTGACAATATCCCTGCCCAGACCAGTAAAGGCGCATGACATGTAAGGAGGGGGGTCTTTTGATCTATATTTTTCTTCAATGAAAGTCTGACTGACTTGGTTAATTTCAGAACTAGACAGCCTTGAAGATTTTTCAAGTAAATCGGCAATGGAAAGGGGAGTGAGGTCTTGGCCAGGCTGTAATTGCAACATTTCATTTATAGACTCAGTTGTAATGGTGAAAAGGACTTTCTGGTCAGGGGACATTACAACTCTCATATTGGGGTCGTAGTTTGCATGGCATTGGTGGACAATATCTGGGAAAATATGGACAGTGGGGAATTGATATTTAGGTAGGTTTGATTCCCAAAGACCTATTTTATCAACATTGTTCAGATAATTGTCCCGATACTTGCAGTATAGCTTCAAGGGGGTTTCATCAAAAGTAAGGTCCTTGATTTGAAAATCTCTATCGGCCAAGGGAAGGTGGTCCAAATCCCTGTGGGGAGTAGTGATTGGCATGACATTTAGGGTGACAGGAGCTTCCATCCTTGGTTCTTGTGTATTCAAGGAAGAAAGTTGGGGTTTTCAAGGATTTCAGATAAAACAAGTGCTTGGGGAAGCCTTGGGGCTAAGAAATAGCTTAATTGTACTAGATTACTTGAGTTTAGAGTAATTTGGTGGAGGTTTCAGTACAAAAACAAGGTTTTTGAGAAGGAAATGCGGTAAATACCTGGTTATGGTTGACTAAAGGGACAAATGGTTGTGGTGAATGCTTTGTTGGGTGCACATAGTAGTTTGCAGTGGCCTGGAGTTCAGCGACTGATGGTGGTTGGCGGTTGGGAGTAAGTTGTTGGTCTGGACATACTCTGTGTGTGCATGGAAGGCAGAAGTTTCTTTTCTCAGTAAAAAGGGAAAACAATGAATATTTTTGTTTTTATGCACAAAGTCAATGACTTTTGGCGGGTGAATGGGAAAATGACAGTTGGCGTCAACTAACCGATGGGACACTTTGTCGTTTAGTGGAGGCAGTAAGCGGGATCGATCGCACCGCTTTTGGGAGGTTGGTGGTTTTGGCAGAGGGTCACGCGATGCCACAAATTGGATGACACGTAGCATCGGCGAAAAGTCAAAACAGCTTGCATCGGATGGTTAATGCTCGACCAAAAGGCCCACGCGATATGAGCGAGAGTCGTTGGATGAGGGAAGGCAAATCGTGCGGTAGTCGACAGCGAAAAGTGTTAGGGAGTTAATGGAGGGGTCCGATCAACATATTTAAAATGAATTTAATTATATCGAGGATGATTGTATTGGCGGAGAGGTTATTAATTAATCTAGGTGACTAATTAATCCCTTTTTAACACGTCGGGGGTTTTGGCTCTTAATTAATCGCGATTCGATTAATTAATCCAACTTAATTAACTTTATTATGGTTTATTTTCCAAACCATCGGGACGGGATATTTATTTATTTTGGGATTTTTATTAATAATACGGGAAAGGGTAATTTGTTTCAGGAGTTAAATAAATAATAAGAATTAAAAGTTAATATGACCATGGGAAAATAAAATGCGCTAAGTAAATGTTTCCGAAAATGCATTCATCATCCAACATTATGACTTAGGCTAAAATGTGTTTGGGGGGGTTTTATAAAGAACCATTTATTTTTCCTAAGTAAAAGAGTGATTTTACCCTGGGAAAAGGATTTGAAGGGAATGAATGAATTATGGAGGGGGTGAATTTTGATGAAGGGGCTTTAGCACTTAGGCCTTACAAGTTATTGGGTCGAGGGTCCGGTCCCTCCAGAAGTCAGAGAAATGCTCTGAGCCCCTTTAACTTTCAGGTTGTTGGTGCCTTTAGTACTTATGGGAAATTAGTAAAATTTAGGGAAAAAATGAGTGAGGAGGTTAATTAGTTTGACTTTTGTCTATGATGTAAATGTCTTCATTGTCATCCATATCTTTAAGTGCTTTTGATGATGAAAGTATATGACTTGATATCTGGATAATCATTCATCATACATAATTCTGCAACCATTCATCTACTTACCCTACCTACTTATCCTACCATTTTTTCTTCTTTTATTAGGGTGCACTTAAACTGGCAAACCCTTATCAAAACCTTTTCTTTTATTTTACAATGGAAATCTATCTAAGTCTATCCTTATTACATCCAAGGGCTCATATTAAACTGTTGAGCTCCTTTTATTCACTCTACCTATCTACTTATCTGCCAAGATTAAACAGTTTGGTCAGATTTTATTCTCTATCTCTAAGCATGAAATTCAAAACATGGAATAACCAAGATTAAACTATTTGGTTACCATGGATTGTGGCATAAGTAACAAGTTGCACACAATCATTTATACAAAAAGTGAAATAGTAGTGGCATTTTGACTTGCACACTTTCATGGTCTTTTTATTTTTCTTGGGGTTCATTTTTTATTTTTTTCTGACCTTTTCATTCTTTTTGTCCTTTTATTCTTTTTCTAGGACATACCCTCTTTACATTTTTTTAATTTTTTATTTTGAATATGGAAAACATTTGCAACAAGCAAAGGTATGTACATATTTCATAGCTAAACCAAGTCAATCATGATATATGACACCTATTGGTATAGGAACATAACAACTTCAACCTGCCGAACAGATTCTTCTGCAACTTCGACCTGCCTAGCAAATTCTTCGGCAACTTCAGCCTACCTCGCAAATTCTTCTGGAACTTCGACCTCTCTAACGATTCACAATTTTGAACTTTCACAACTTTGACCTAACTGCAACTTCACAGCTTCGATACAACTTTGATGCAACTTCACAACTTCGATGTAGCTTCACAGCTTCGATGTTGCTTCACAACTTTAATGTTGCTTCAATGTAGCTTCACAACTTCAATGCAGCTTCACAGCTTCGATGCTGCTTCACAACTTTGATGCAACTTCGATGCAGCTTCACTGCTTCGATGCAGCGTCACTACTTCAATTCAGCTTCACAGCTTTGATGCATCTTCATAATTTTGTCTAGCCCAATAACTATAGAAACCCTAACAAAAGAGATAGAGAGGGAGGCCCAAAACTTCGATCTTGTTCTTCTTCTTCTTCTTTGTCCTTTTCTAGCTTCTATATTGAGGATATCAAACTTGCTTGAGTGAGTGTCCAAATGAGGTTGAGTTCCTTCTTATTTATAGGCTTGTGAGGGGTATGAATTGTTATCTTTAGGCCGACTTGATCTTTGCACCATGACAAGGTCTTGGAGGGTCTTTTGACTCTAGTTTGACTCAATAATTTTTTGTTTACAATATGTAACATGCCCAAATGGGTCTTCAATGCATGGCAATGACTCAATTGAATTTATGACAAACCTAGCAGTAGTCAGTGGGTGCTTGACCTATAAAATAAATTTACTTGAGCATGAAACCCATGCCTCAAGAATAACAATAATAATTTTATTTTCTTCATTACATTAAATACATAAAATCATGATTACATATGTCATTCTAAAGACCGAACCTATTTACATATTTCAACACTCCCTCTTAACTGGGGAGGTGTTCATAATCCATACAAGGTACTTGGACATTTTCAATCTGAAGAATTCTCATAAGAAGAGTTGGATTGGTAACCCATTTATTTAGTATCATGTTATCCAGCATTTTCACAAAGCAATGCCTTGACTAACAACTCTATCTCTCCACAAGATCGGATCACAATGATGGTGAGACCAATGATTTATAGACACCATCATCATTGTCTCTCAAAGAACATACCCACATGGGTGTTCACAGGGTATGTCCTTCCAAGACTATTTTTATCTTGGATTCCCAATCCTCAAAGAATATCGGTCCTCTATGATTACTCTTATCTTGGATACCCTACCACATCCTCAAATGGTATCAAATGCCATATGCTTACCCAATCCTCCATTCATTCTTCCCAAAGTGAAGATAATAATGATGTGTTTATCTCTCCTCATCAACTAGGGAGAATATACCTATTCCTATAAAGGAATGTACCCAAGATCCCTCTTATTTAGGGACTTGTCCAAGATACCTCTTAACCAGGGATTTTCTTCCAACGACTTTATATTTCTAGGTGGAGATCATGGGACCTTCAGCTACTTGTATAGCTCCTTCTTTTGTTGTCATGAAATTCATCTTCAAAAATTGTGGAGCCTTCTTATTTTCATAGGGCACAGGCCATCCATCACTTTCCTCGAGTTATTCATGTCATACTTCTTCTTATTGGAAAGTGATCTTCTAGTCCACATCTGGCTTTCCTTCATACAACTACCTCTTCCACATCATATTTCCTTAATGATATTCCATCCACCACATGAGTTCTAGTTGTAGGTGAAATCTACAACACCTTTTCGGTAGCCCTACATTAACCCATCCAGATGTTGTTCAAAAAAAAAAAAAATTGAACATCAAATCAAAATTACCTTTTGTGATGGCCTTTCATCATGACATCTATTTGCTCGCAACATCAACATCCTGCATATTTATAAAAACATCTCCAATACTTCATATGTTAAGGGTCTCCTTTCTTTATAGACCTTATTAGGGTCTCCGTACCTTCTTCATGGATATTTCATATCAATTCCTTCTAGTCATCAGATTTTGATTCCTTTTCTTATGTGACCATAATTGCATCTTTCAGGATCTCTTCTTTCTTTCTTCACATATTGTTCCCCAAGAACTTCCATCCATAGTTCCTCCATCTTTGTCAACCACCTCATATTCCATATGAGGACATATTATGTTGATCGATTTCAGCTTGTCAATATGTGAACCATGCCTTCATGCATCTTTTCCAAAGTAAGAGATCCCTTTTATTCGATCATGCTGATGAGGTAAAGCATTTACTGATGTTATCTGCAACTATGTGATGACATGACTTATTCTAACAAATGCATACCATACAAGATGGAATTCTCAACAAGACACTTTCTTTTTCCAAGAGAGGTGAATCTTCTAATTAAGATTCCAACTGAGGATCTTGATTATCCTCATTTAATAAATGATCCTTTATTATAAATATGATGTATTATGATTCCTTCTATCATGCTAGATGACTTTCATTTCCCATAAGTACTACTTATTCTTTCAATGAGGTTACTAAGAGCTACTTCCCTTTCTTGCTACAACCATGTAAACTCTTACTTCAACTATCCTCTCAAGCTTTTATAATGATGTCATGAGCTCTTGCTTTAATCACATGCTTCTAGTATGATGCCATTTTCTACTAAGATGCATATCATCATAATGCTCCTTATCTTGACTACAATGGTAGAGGTTTTCTCACCTCCCACTTCTCCTTTCCATGCATTGGAGAAACCCTAATAGTGAAGATCTATCCCTTTTGACTTCTTCTCATCAGGTTCTTCCACTCCTTCAATGATATGAGCTTCATTTTTTTCTTTCCTCTTGTAGTCCTTCTTGAATTTCATACAATCTCTTTTGTAATTCCCATAGTATTGGATCTTTGACATATTGATCTTCTTCTTTCTCTAAGCACTAAATTTTCCAAACTTTCCTTTTCTCTTAGCCATGGTAGAAAATGCTTGAACTTGTTCACTTGGTCCCACATTACTCTTTGTTTTTAACCTAGTTTCTTCAATCTTATACAATAACCAGAGTTCACTGAATGGGGTTTCTTCCTTCTTTCCATATGTGCTTTCACTTTATACAACTCGATTCTAAATATATGACTTCTATAGCATTGCCTATGAAGAAAAATTCCACTAACTTCTCGTAGATTTTTTTTGTCTCTAACTTTGTTACATATAGAATGAGGGGATCCTTGATGGATTTTATAAGAATCCTTTGAACCCTTATTTCCCCTTTCATGTATTCAGCTCAAGCTTGAGCTTCTTCCTTTGGAGGTTTAGTGATAGAACCCTTAACATGCTCAACGACTTCATTTTTTATGAGGATTAAATCTATCCTCTTCTTCCATGCAAGAAAGTTTTACGACCCAGCCAATTTGTTGTTTTCCTTGCACAATGAAGTCATTTTGAAAGATTCAAATATAGATATAAAATTACTTACTTGTCAATTGAAGATACTCCTAGATGATGAGATATTCAACTTGATGCCTTCTTGATTTTAATGATGTTGTAGATAATAGAAGATGTTGTCTTAGTGAAGATTTCTTCCTTCAAAAGTGATCCTTGGCTCAAAGGGACATCTCATTGATTCCTTGATGATGATGATGAAAATGTTTTTGCCTTCTTTTCTTCCTTCAATTAAATGTTATTCAAACTTGTTTCACAACCTCAAATTTCAGCCTTCTTCAGAATTTTGACTTGTTGTAGTAGTTCTGCAATTTTGGCCTTTTATGTAGTAACCCTAGTTCACACATGTGGCTATAAGATGGAAAAATTTTCCTCCTTTCTACTTTGCTTGACTTAACTTTTTTTCTTGTCATTTTGGCTTGCAAAGGAGACCTTCCTTGGCACAAAAATTGACCCTTGATGCTGGTTGCAATTCGATACTTGTTGTTGCATAAGGATGTCCTAATACTTCACAAGTGTGGATAATATAGCCCAAAAAACATATCCAAAAGTGCTTAGTTCTTCATTCCTTGTGATAATAATTGTAGAATGTGTGATTTTCCCAAGAATGCTTCAAGTGTGGAACCCTTCTTTAGATGAGCTAGGGTTTCAAGGTCTTCTTTGCTGCTCCTTAATTATTTACTTCAATATGATGAGAGGGTTAGTCCTTCTTGATGATTGATGCTCTTGATGTTTCCAGGGTGATCTCTTTATGCTTTGACCCTTAAGTATCTTTTTTTGTGTTGCCCTTCCTTGATGTAGTCACCTTTGGCTCTAATTCCATGTTGAGAAATCTAGGGGCAACTAAAATTAGGTGATTGTTCGAACTTTTATAACTTCTTGTGATATATTTTTACTTAACTTGATTAACTTCTTCTTTATCTTGATTATTATTAGCGTTCTCTATCATCAAACAACTATCGAACCATACAGAACAATGAGACAATAGGACACAAGATGTAGGCAATCACATAGGGCCAGAACATCTCTAACTGAGAGGAAAACCCATTAAAATTCTGTCTCTTCTTATATATCTTCAATTGGCAAATTCCAAGACCTTTGACCCTTGACCAAGACCCTCCAAGACCAAGTCACACCTTGCTTCCAACAACTTCTGCAAGCTTGACTTCCAGTAGCTTCTTTTTAACTTCGATTTGCCCAGCAAATTCTTCTGCAACTTCGACCTACCAAACAGATTCTCTGACAACTTCAACCTACTAAGAAAATTCTTTTGCAACCTCGACCTCTCCAGCAGATTCATAGCTTCGACCTTTCACAGCTTCGACCTAGCTGCAACTTCGTAGCTTCGATGCAACTTCACAACTTTGATGTAGCTTCACAACTTCGATGTAGCTTCATAGAATACATGTTGCTTCACAACTTCAATGCAACTTCACAGCTTCGATGTAGCTTCAATGCAACTTCACAACTTTGATGCAGCTTCAATGCAACTTCACAACTTCTTTGCAGATTCAGAATTTCATCTAGCCTAGTAACTGTAGAAACCGTAACAAAAGAGAGAGAGAGAGATGGAGGCCCAAAACTTCAATCTTATTCTTCTTCTTCTTCTTTGTGCTTTTCTAGCTTCTATCTTGAGGAGATCAAACTTTGTTGAGTGAGTGTCCAAATGAGGTTGAGTTCCTTCTTATGTATAGGCTTGTGAGGGGTACAAATTACTATCTTTAGGCTGACTTGATCTTTGCACCATGACGAACTCTTGGAGGGTATTTTGACTTTACTTTGACTCAATAATTTTTTCTTTACAATATGTAACATGGCCAAATGGGTCTTCAATGTGTGACAATGACTCAATTAACTTTATGAAAAACCTAGAAGCACTCAATGGGTGTTTGACCTATAAAATAAATTTCCCTGAACATGAAACCCATGCCTCAAAAATAATAATAAGAAATTTATTTTCTTCATTACGTCAAATACATAAAATCATGATTACATATGTCATTATTAAGACCGAACATAGTTACATATTTCAACACAATCAATGTGAAGATTTTATGAGTATAGACCATAATGAAAATAGCTAATTGCAAAAGAAGATATTAAAAAAGAAGAAGAAGTTAAAGGGTGGTTACATCACGAGGGAAGTCACGAAATGGAAAGTTACAGTCAAAAACAAAGTTTTTGATTTCCCTTAGAAAAACCCTCTTTATTCCTGCATTTGAATCACAAAAACAAAGAACACTCACTCATGGATTTTACATAAAGATGAATGAATAGAATAATCAACACTATTTAGAATTTCACAAAACAAAATGCCATTACCTCTACTAAATAAATGGTTGGCGACTACCTCTGCCATAAGCGTGGCTAATTTTGAGGCAAAGGCAAGGAAGATGAACCATATGGGCCATAAACAAATGAGGCACTTGCAAAGCAAGAATAGCGACAGACACACAACACATCAAGAATAAGTCGGAAGAATGGAGTCTAGGCCTTTCTTACCCTCTAGAAAGATTCGATGAAATCTCCATCATCGGATCCAGAAATTTAATTACCATTATTGATAAATTATAGTATAGTGAGTCCAACTGACCACCTGTGGTAGCACGTGAATAAGAACTTGTGTGGCTTGCTCATGGCAATGCCATGTGGTGCGAATGGTCTAAGTAATACATAAATTTTATACACATATACTTAAGGGAGTAGTCTCAAATGTAATGTAAAATTAATACAAGAAAATAATCATACTCCATATATTTAATAATTAAATCATGTCTTTATGATTAAGTGAAGGTTACAATGCCTATAGATATAGGTATAGAGGATATCCTTAAGGGGAATAGAACTGTAAAATAAAGAAAAGGTACATTCATATATCGTGAACCCATTAAATATCATATGTAATTCAAACATGAAGCTCAATTATGTGATATTTTTTTTAAATCCCTTGTGAAGAGGCGTGGGTAATGTGTACTAAAGGAATCCATGGTGTTATTCCAATCTTGATTTTTTTAAAGCAATAACAATGGAAACTAAAGTCCTCCTTTCAGTTTAACTCAAAGAAAACAAATTGATCATGAGTAGTTATCAATTATATATATATGGTTTTTTTTGGATAGGAAACTAAGGTACGCTATAGATTTCTCCCTTATGGACAATCTCCATGTGACTATTGGGCCATCCGCCACTGGTCTTCATTAAGAAGGATCCTTGGATAAAGGTATGTGGTATAGTTGAAGCCCATGTCCATCAGTGGGGTTATTTCTTTGTCGATGGTGCGAAGCTTGATAGCCCCATTTCCATACAGATTATCAATATCATAAATTCCAAGTATTCGGGTGTGAAAATTTCCTTTAAAATCATTAAATTTTGAATTAAACAATAAGGCCCAATCTCTAACTTTGAATTTCTTCTAATTTATGAACTTGTCATGACATCAAGCTCTCTGATGTTGTGTTATTATTATCTCATGTAGGATATTTTCACGAAGTTCATCCTACTCATTAATCTGGATGAGTCTCTATTTATGTGCTTCTGATAAGTAATTTATACTATTGTTCATGGGTTTGTATCTTTGTCTTTGTAGGCAAAAGAAATCTCTTTCCATATACCAATTCATATGGAGTATAGCTAATACTTGTCCTCCATGTTGTTCTGTAGGCACACATGGCTTCAAGAATCCAGTCTACCCAATCCTTGACTTTTAATCTAACGGACTTTGTTATAATTCCCTCAAAGATATTATTTTTCCCTTCTACCTATCCATTTTCCTATGGATGGTATGGTGTTGTAACCCTATGGTTGATCTTGTATGTGTCCATAACATCCTTGATGAGTTTTAAAGTAAATTGTGTTCCTCCATCAATGATGATTTTCTGGTGTATCCTTAATCTTGTGAAGATCTATTCATGAAGAAAAATTTCCATTGCTTGCTTAATTGAAACCAAGAATTGCTTGGCTTCCATCCATTTCATGACATAGTCTATACATACCAAAATATAAGAGTTATGACTTGAAGGAGGATTGATTGGTCCAACAAAATAAAGGGCCCATTTGTCGAAGGGTTCTAGTACCAGATGTGGTTGCAACATCAGATCATATGATTTTATCGGTCTTCCCATGAATTAACAATTATCACATATCTTTAAAGATTGCTTGGCATCATGAAATATTATGGGTGAAGAGTGCCCTTTATGGAGTTCTTTATATATGTTCCTCCTATCTGCGAAGTGGCCCCCACAAGAGCCATCATGGAAGGTCTTCAATATGTCATAGATTTCATCCTCTCATAGACACTATCGAATGGTAAGATTTGGTAGAAGAGGCATCTGTTGGTCCAAGAGAATCTTTAGTTTTTCCTAATGATTTTTTGCCACTCTTTTAAGAGGTAGGTAATGAAAAATTTTACATGTAGCCAAGTAATTAACAATATCTACAAATCATGGTGAGTTAATATATACTACAAAGATATGCTCATCAAGAAAAGAATCTTCTACATGTGGCCCATTTTCATTTGTTGTGAGTCTAGAAAGAAAGTATTCCTGAATTTTTTTTATTACAAGGACATGACTATAATTGAGTTTTTTGGTTATTTTGAAATTCTAGATCCATTATTTAATTCCAAATTTAATGAAATATGTGTTCCTAGTTTTTTAAAGATGGTTATGTCAAATTCTTGCAATAATAACAACCATCTAGTCACCCTACCATTTGAGATTGGTTATTCATTAGGTATTTTATGGAAGCATGGCTAGTGTGTAAAATCATGGGATAACCTATTATGTAATGTCAACATTTAATAATAGCATGTGTAACTACAAGAAATTTGCTCTTTGTTAACATATAATTGAATTATGTGGGAGAGAGAGTTTTTTGGTAAAGGATATTATGTATGCAATATTTTCTTTCTTGTTGCCCTAATACAATGTCAATGGTAGTGTCTAATGCATCTGTAGATATATGAAATGGGAGGGACCAATTAAGTCCTCTGAGAATATGAGCCTTCGATACTCTAGATTTTATTTCTTCAAAGGCATGATGGTAGCTCTTTGTCCACACAAATTCAACATTTTTATTAAGAAAAGTGTTAACACTGGAAAATCGTACACATGTTAGTAAAATCCAGAAGACATTAAAAGTTTCCAGCAGAATGCATAGGTGGACATTTTTCCAGCCGAATACATAATAAAGATTCAAAAATCAAAGGTTCTCCTAAGGTCCAAAGTTTATAAAGGAAATCAATTAAGACCTCAAGTATATTTCTTCAATAAACATGCGTGCGACATATCCTCAAGAAGCCATGTGGTTGCAGAAAAGGTGACTCAGCAGTCGTGACCACTCTACACACTTGGAGACAATTTCTTGATACGAGATCGGCCTAGTACAGTCAAATTTGAGTTGCCTTGGAGAAATGCGGCCCTCAGTGGAATCCTCTTGTCCTACTCATGTGTCTTTATCATACATGTACCAAGAGAGGGAAGAGGGATTCAAACAACTCTATATAAACAAGACATGGGAGAGCCAAAAAGAGAAGACATTGTTATGTTGGCCAAATTGCTTGTAAGCAAACAACCTTTTCATTGTTGAAACCAAGGAAGTGAAGAGCACTAACATGTTGGCCAAATTGCTTCTAAGAAACCCAACATCTTAATGGGTGAAGAGTAATCTACCCTTTGGAGAGTATTCACACTTCCCTGAGAGAGAGGAGAAACTTGCAAAGAGATTGAGGAAAAGAAACATCATTGTTGAGGATTTTTGAGCTCCCTAGCTCAAGGAATTCTCTTCAAGCGTTTTAGTATTCTAATTGTATTCAACCTATACCAACAACAATCAATAAAGGGAGATTTTTCCATATATTATTGATGCGTTTTCTCCATTTAAGCATTGTTATGTTCATGCACCTCTTTGTTTAAGTTTATGTTTATGTATGCATCGTATCCATTATTTACAATGTTGTGTTTATTTAAGTCTGTCCACTAACATCACCAATTTTGACTATGATCCTTTGTAGGTAACAATCCGCTACTAAGGGGGTATTTTTTGGTACACTTGTGCTCCAAAAACACTACAAGAGGAATGTTGACCATATTGGTATCTTTTCATTAATCTAGAGATTGTTTGTAGGACCTCATCTTTGAATAAACATCCTTCAAGGCGCTCCTCACCTCCCTAGATTTTTTACAGTCCCCTCGAATATGTTATGAGCCCATGGAAGTGAAGGATTTTCAGAATTTTCTCACCCGTGTTCTTTTATCTCTGACAGACGTGAAGTGCACGTCTGTGTCAGTGAAAACCATGAAGCGCACGTCTGTTTCTACAAAGCACACACGGAAAACAGAAAAACAACAAAAAAGCCTCGTATTTTTCAGTTCTCTCAGGTGATCGGAAACCTCTAGTGAATTGCCTTCACCTCTGTATTATGTGTTTTCTGTTCAGTGCCCCTGGTTGCTTGAATGAACCCTAATTCATCAAGCAATTTTTATTTTTTATTTTTTTTTGCAACAAATACCCACGTAGCTTAATTACGAAGGAAAGTAAGTGACCATAATCCACATATGTTTTCAAACTATTTCACTTAATTTTTTGCAAATCATATTATCTTAATTATTAAAGCAAGTAAGTGGCCCATTATCCATGAATCTTACTACTAACCAAAGCAATTTTTTTTGGGACTAGGAGCAAATGTTAGTAGAGAAAGTGAGTAATCCTTGCTTCCCTTATGTCTCCTAGACGAACCTAGGATTTCATATGAAAACCTTCTTGAAAATATTTGAATTTCCATCTCCCTTATTAAACTCCACATAGTTTAATAGGAAAAAGTAAGTGGCCCATAATCCACAAACAAATTTCTTTTTCCATGCAAGGAACAACCAACACCTAGTGTAATTAAAAGGATATTGAAAAGGATCATCACATATCCAAATCTTATCACACTTGTATGTTCACTTGCATCACACACTAAGCCTCCATACACTTTGTACTCAAAGACCATCCATCTTTTGGATATTTGGTTACTTAGTATATTTTGGCTTACCAAGTCACCCCATAAGTGAAATAAGCCTCTTTAAAAACAACCATAACTTGAACAAAACAAGTTTCCCTACAGGGGTCACCAAAAAAATTATATTTCAGGTTAGGACCATTGGGGTTAGGCCATAAGCCGCCATGGTCATTCTTCACAATTGAAACATAGTTGTTGACTTTCTAGGGAGCTTAAAATCCTTCAACAATCCCACAGAAAATAAAACTTGAGCATGGTCGAGACCCGATTCAGAGAGGGTTTGGCTTAGGCCCAGTGCATGCGATACTCTTTGGGGCTACCTAACCCATCTAGTGCTCGGTACTAGTAAATGATTACCAAGAAGCTAAATATTTGAATTCTCACGTGGGACGAAGATACTTAGTGACCAAATCTAGGCCATCCTTCCTTATAGTGTTAGGTATGGAGCCTGATTATCTTCTTTATTCAAAGGTATCGCCGCATTGGACCCCAGTTCGTAATGGTGCAGCCACGCCACCCGTTTTTGTGCGCCACCAAGGGGGCATTATTTATAGCCTCCCCTTGGAGGGGGATTGGGGGCAACGCCCCCGAAGCTAAAAATAGATGTAAAATTGCCTTGTAAAATGATGTAATTTCGTAGTAAATCTAGGCCATTCATTGGGTAGAAATCTGATGGTAGAAGTTATGTTTAATTTAGGGTTTTTTGCCCTAGAAGGAAACCCCTCACTATATATGATGGAATTGTATTGCGACTATGGAGATCTGTATTCTGAGTGAGAAAGAGGGAGGAGATTGTGTGAGAGCGAAGAGGGAATTACAACGGATCTGTTGTAGGTTGTATCTCTTCATTTTGCTGGATAATATAAAAGGAAGGACTAGTTGTTTCTCCATGGACGTAGCCCAAATTGGGTGAACCACGTATATCTGTGTCTCTCTTTTTTTATGTGTTTTATGTGTTTATATTTCTGCAATATTTTATGTGTTCCATTACTCTGTAATATATAATTTTCTAACATATAGGTGACAATGCAGGCAACAGTTGACCCTCATTACCATTACATTGGTTGACTCCTCAGTTGTTGGAAGGTGTCACCAGTTCTTTTGGGACATTTCCCCAAGACCCATCAAAGGTTATCACCACAAGGCCCAGTTACTTCAAGAGTGGACAAGACGATTAGGTCTTCATAGGACTATTTATCATACACAACAAACAAAACCCCTTTTTGTTTGCTTGGTCACATAGTTTAATTAAAGGAAAATAAACCATTAATATTTACGCTTTGCTTTATGTATGTGATCCAATTGTATTGATATATATCTTCGTCCATCACCAAAACTAAAATAGTGCACAATTTAAATCGACACCATAGGGCACCCCACGGCTCCCTATCGATCTAGGCATTTTTTAAACCTCCCCCCATTGTCGGGAAGTGTACCAGGACTCCCACCGTTTAAGCGGAGAGGACATCACCCAACCACCCATTAGGGGAATTTTTAGGTCTAAAATGGCCTCCTAAGAAAAATGTACAACCAAAATAAAATTTATAAGAACCAATAGGATTCAAGATGATTATGTTAACAATGGGGGATGATTCACTATTTTTGGAGTAAAAAAGTAAAAAGGTTAAAAAATAATAAAATAATAAAACTAGTTTTTCAACTCGTATATTCAACTTATCTCCCTAAGGTTTTACTCAAATTTTGAGTCGAAGTACTCGTTGGATGCAAAATTTAATTCCTCATTTAAGGAATACCCATGTTGCATACTTTCGATGGTCCCTACCACATGAAAAATGAGAAATACATGAAAAAACGTGATTGCAATCATGTTTTTTCATGTATTTCTCATTTTTCGTGTAGTAGTGTCCATCGAAAGTATGAAATATGGGTACTCCTTGGATGAGGAACCAAATTTTGCATCCAACGAGTTTTTCTACTCAAAATTTTAGTAAACCCTGTCACACGGAATGAGTCGATCTTGCGGACAAGATAGACCTTCCTAGAATCTGACGATATCTAGTGACAAGCAAGCCAATCAAAAACTATCTTTCTCTAAATATGCATTTATAAACAAAGGCAAACAAGTGTTTATGCCTACCTTGGGTCCAATGCAAGTTTGTGGAAGCCTCGCTCCTTTGATCCAAATGAGCAAACACAAACAAGCAAACAAATTAAATAGCACTTGAAAAGCCAATATCATAAAGCATATCTAACATGATGATCAAGGAATTCATGAAACAACTGACATAGGACAATTTGTTGAGAAAAATGAATCTGATAGTATTAATTCAAATCAGAGAAGAACTTTACAACCTGTGCCTTGATGCTGTACAAGCTCCTCCTAGGGTCCAACAAGAAGTCTCCTCTACTTTGACAAGTTTCACTCTCTTCCCAATGAAGCCAAAAAGGTATGTGATCTCTCCTCTCAAGCTTAACTAGGAAGTCTCAATTCCACTAGCATTTACCCTAAAAAATGTTCAGCTTCTAACCTCTCTAGCAACCAGCCCAATGCCTTAATTTATAGTGCAATGGAGGGAAGTTACTAGGTCCTCCTTCAAAGGGATAAAGCCCTCCTTCAAAGGGATAGCTCCTCTCATCAAGGGATTATTTCCTTCTCTTTTGGGATGCATGACCCCCCTAAGAGCGACCAATCCACGTCAAAATTCCTTCTAGAATCATCTAGAATTAACCCAAAGTGAGTTTTTTAGAATAAACTTGCACCTTTTTGACTTTCACAGGGGTCCGCACCCACTCTTTTAGGGACAGAGCGGGCAGGTCTGCAGTTTTTGTGAACAGGGGGTGGGGGACTGCAGGCAACAGTGAGAGAAAGTGCGGAACCAGAGCTTTGTTGATTTTTAATGTCTTTCTCCCATTTTCAAAGCTTGACTTGAAGAGATGAGGTCTGAGACTTGCTTAGGAGCACAGTACAAGTATGATAGACCCATACTGACTGCAAATAATCATGGTGACGATATTTTTGTGTAACAGATTGCCCCCTAAAGTGCGAAGTCTGTAGTAGATGAGATTTCATTTATCATTTAGGAAGAGTGAAGTACTTTATCATTTTGAGGATCATCTTGTGGAGAGCCCGGTCGGAACCTGTAAAAACATTCAATGCAAGATATATATATATGAGATCATATCATCGCTGAAGTAGGCATTCCCATACTCAGATCAAAACTAACTTAGAAAACTAACTACTACTCTGATATAGGAATGATCTTGTAATACATCACAAGTATAGACTCATGTGGACACAGTATGGACACAGCTATCTGTTTATGAATAGTCCACAATATAATGAATACAAAATTCCTCGCAGCCTGGATTGCGGAAACTAGATCCAGGGTCTTCATTTCTACTTCCCGAAACCATACGATTCTATCCATGCGAATGAATGTGTTGAAGTCGAACATGGTAGAAACCACTTGATTACCAGTCGATGATGTAAACTATTAACAAGTGTGAGAGAAACCACCAGTGATGTCAATGGCTCTAAAAGTACCCATTACAATCCATGAGATGTGAATAGATGTGTTGATGTCGAACATGTCACATAATCCTTTGATTGCAGGTCAATGATGCAACCTGTCGTCAAAGGCGAGAAACCTGCCATTGAGGCATGCAGATCCCAAGGTACTGACGATTTCTAGATCATCTTTCTAGATAATGAGCTGAAGTCGATAGAAATCGATCCGTCGTAGGCAAGCCCACAACACGAAATCATAGATCAAGTCAAAGAAATTTAGTTGCAAGGACTGACTCAGGGATGGTCAAGATGGATGACAGATATTTTGCAGATGAATGGCTTTATTGGCAGTGACCTCTTGAACACATAACGACACAAAAAATGGTTTGGTGACAATTGACCCAAAGTTAATACCCAAAAACCGGCTGAAGACTTTCAATGTGGTTTGATCAACTGTTAGGCAAAGGATTTCCCAACCCAGGTGAATAAAAGCGTCGTTGATGAGCCCCAAAAAGGATGATTATTTGGGCTCATTCAACCTCCTAATTCGACTTAATCCACCATTATCAATAGTTTATTGCATGTTTTTTATTATATTTATGCTAATAGAGTGAATTGGGTTAGTCATTATGCCAACAAGTCTAATGTGTGCTTTGTGTAGCCTTTTTGGTCAATTTGGAGACAAAGTCAATGGTTGAAATGAGCACTTGGCAGCCAAATTCGTGGAGAGTATTTTTAGGAAGGTGTTCCCTTCATTTATGGGCCCTTACCTCGAATTCTCCACCATCAGCTCAGAGTTCAAGGGCCACCAAATCAATTAGCACAAGGGCAGCCAAGCAAGTCAAGTAGGACTGTTGTTAACTACAAGTTTTGGGAAACCGAGTTCCTAAAGTTTAGGAGGACTGTTGGGGTCCTCAATTTGTATAAATAAGAGGGCTTAGGGCCTCATTTTAGTTAGTCATTTTTGGGAGCCAGTAGTTAGTCATTTTGCATTCAGTTTGTAGTCATTTTGTAGTTCGATTTTTAGGCAGTAGATTAGCTTTGCTTTCAGCACATTTTCAAGTTCTCCTTGTGGACAGTTTTTGGAATGTAACATTTCTTTTGATCAATAAAGATGAATCCAACTTTGCACCAGATCTAAATCTCTCTTAGGAGGCTGTAGCTTTTGGGGTTGGGCCCATCTCAAGTGCCCAGTACCTCCTTTGTTTACTTTCATGTGTCTTTGCTGCATTCTTAGAATAAAATCTACTATTTAGATTTAAATATTGTGTTGTTGTTTAGGTTGCTTTTGATGATTAAAAAGGTTTTTCATGTTCAAATTTGCTTGATAGGTTCATCATAGGGAAGATCTTCAGAAAAAGGCTACCAAACACCTTGGATCTCACCTCCCCCTCAGTGGAATCATGAGCTGGGACCAATGTGACTGTGTTGCCAACAAAAACGTTGTTTTGCTTTGCCATGCAATTCTTAGTGTTGGAATCCTCTTTTGTAGATGTTGATAGTAGTAGTGTTTAAATGCTTCAGTTGATGATTTCTTAGTGGCATAAGTTATTTCACACATTTCATTTCGAATAAACTGCCGTTCATTTCCTTTTGTTGTTACTTAGGTCAGAATAGAGTAAAGTAACTAGATCATAGGTTTTAATAGTGTTTGTTTGTTTAGTTTGAAAAAACCACTTGCAGAGTACCTATTACCCTTCCTTACCTACACATACTCCATCCAACCTACCTATTTCATCCTTCACTCAGAACCCTTACCTTACATTTACCTCATTCACTTACTTTGCCATGATTCTCATCTTCTTGTGCAACATCGTTTCATCCCTCCTTGAACAAATCTCACCATCTACACCTTCTCCTCAACTCCATCCTCCAAGTCTTGAACTCCCTACACCCCTATTTCACCTCCATACTCATTCATCCACCTTTTTCCCTCCATCCATGCTCCAAAATTCCATTTCTAAACATCCTGTAGAAAAATTACAGAACATCCTGTAGAACCCCTGCAGACTTCCTGTAGAAGCTCACGAATGAGGTTTCTTGATAGCCAAACTTTGTGAAACTCTTAGGAAGGGTGCTAGGGACCCCTTAGGACCTCTTCTAACCTTCCCAACGTCCTGCAAGCATTTTCTCCCACCGATCCACCTCTGCACAGTCAAAAGCCAGTTAAAAAGCACATGCATAATAATTCTAATAACTTCTTCAAAAATACAAAAAGATGTTTTCTTCAGATAGTGATAACTTAGACACATGCATTTTACCTTCCTAGAAGTCAATGGCATTCCTTTTAGTAGCTTGCATCCTCTTCCTTGCATCAGTAGGACTAGCTGGTAGAATTAGGGTTTGCTAGGGTTTGCGTTTCTTTTTGGCTTTCAATTTCTTTCCGCAAGAAGATTAGCTTCCTTTGAGTTAGCTTTCATCCATCAGT
Source organism: Pinus tabuliformis (assembly GCA_031772625.1). Lineage (NCBI taxonomy): Eukaryota > Viridiplantae > Streptophyta > Pinopsida > Pinales > Pinaceae > Pinus > Pinus tabuliformis. Next base: position 573,299,053 of record CM062814.1, read on the forward strand.
TAAAAAGCTTCTTCTAAGAGCTCATAGAAGTTGGCTTAAGCCCCTAGCAGACTTGTGCCAGCTGACCAAGTGACAGCTGCGGCAAGAGCTAGTACTTGTGCATATAGCACCGTCGCTTCCAAGTTTGTTACGAACTACCGGGTTGATAAAATTAAAGAAGGGAGTTCCAGAAGTTGCAGCATTATTGTTGCAATACTGGAGCCCACCATCTTTTTGGCGCCGTTGCCGGGGAAGCATCAAAGTATTGGTGATTGCCGCTTTTCTTCTATTTTCCACTACCATCTTCTGCTAAGTAGTTTATTTCATTTCCATTATGCAATTTCGTTATGCAAAAGTAGATTAGCATTTCCCGCTTTCATAGATTAGCATTTCAATTCCGCAATTTCAATTCTGCAAGCGTAGATTAGCATTTCAATTCCGCAATTTCAATTTTGCAAGCGTAGATTAGCATTTCAATTCTGCAAGCCTAGACTAGAATTTCATTCCTGCAATTTCATTTGAGCAAAATAGATTAGTCCTTTCCTGCTTTCATTTCAATTCCGCATTTTCATTTTAGCAAGATAGTTAGTTCCAGTTCAATCTATTTGATTTTTGCAGGTAGAAGTAGAAAAAAGCAAAAATCAACCAAAAAGATTTCATTTCATGCCTTGTAGGAGTAGAGATAAGTTAGAAAAATGATGGCACAACACCCCCACTGCTTCACACAGCCAACATTCTCTCTTCTTCGATGGCTGTGATTAAAGAACCCTTAGGTGGACAGCAAGACATATTTGAAGAACCTCAAGGGAAGAAGAAGAAGAAACCATTCCTCTGGAGCAAATGGCTACAAGCAAAAATGTTGGGAGTAGCACCTTGTCCAAAGACGAATTTGAAGATCAAATGGAAGATTTCAAGAGTGATATGAGGCAGTTTCTTGCCATGCAATTGGATACCCTGTGGATCCAAAAGAAGCAAGAGGAAGCCAAGAGGGCTTTGGCCATCTTTTGTCCCAAGTGCACTAGAAAGCATCCTAGGGACGAATGTCCAATGCACTCCCTAGAAGTGTGCTTCGTCTGTGAAGAATACCATCCTACGAATCAGTGCCCTTCCTTGCCTGGAATCAAAGATGCATATCAGAGGGCAAAAGGAGCCACTGAATCACTCTACTATATGAACCAAAGGAGGCCACATGAACCTAGATCTTATCAGCAGGAACTGCAAGGGACATCTGAGACCTATTATGACCCCTATCAAGCCACTTTCATGCCTTCTTGGGGTCCCCCTGCTCATCCTTCCTGGTTCACACCTCCTCCTTATTCCTTCATAAATCCATATTATTCCCAACCAGCTGCTCATTCGTTTCACACTTATGCTTAGCGACAGCCTCAGTGGAATGCACCTCATCAGGGGTGGAGGCCCGAATACAACACTCCTCCCGCTTCTTTTCCTCCACCACCTGCTCATCCACAACCATCGCCTCCTGCTCCACCAAGGCAACCCCAAATGCCTGCCCAACCACAACCCCATCCACATCCATCTCAAATTTACACCCCCACTCAGCTACCCATACCACCATTTCCAAAACCATACAATGGAGTAGCTCAACCCAATTGCAAAGCTGAGGCACAACATGTCCAAATGACTCCTCTTGAGCTCAATGATCTTCACCATAGCTCAGGAAGAGTGTTGCAAAGCAGAGATTATATTGACAACATTGAAGGACCAAAGGCAAAAGAAGATTCAAAAGAGGAGATCAAAGCACCATGGGCTGCACTTGATGAAGAGAAAACATCAGAAGCAGAAATCAAGAAAGCTCCCTCATGGTTACCATCAAATCTTCCATGTATTCAAGAGAAAGATCAGCAAAAAGAGGAAGATGAGAAAGTCATGGTAGAAGGTGACATGAAACATGATCCAGATCAGCAAAAGGACCAAGGATATCAGAGCTATATTGAAATATGGTTTCAGACGGTCACTAAGTTGCAGTGGTACTATCTTCCTCAGCTATGTTTGATCCCTTCAAAGTCAGATCATTTGGTCTCTGAAATCTGGATACCTGTCAAAGCATGCATTTCGAGCCTTCACATCATCTTGTCTCTAATCTCGATGTGCACATGGCTCCATTGGAAGTATTCTTATACTTGAAAATGATTTTGTTTTTCAAGTAGGGTAGGGTAGAAAAAAAGGAAAAAAAAAAATAATAAATAAGAAAAATGAAAATAAGAAGAAAAATAAAAATCTAAGGTGAAAACCTCCTCGGAGGCACCTTAGATTGGCTCATTGATTGAAAACCTCCATGAGGCGGTCAATGGGTTGGGAAAAAAGAGAAAAGAGAATAAGATCCCTGGGTGAAAACCTTCCTTAGAGGTGCCCAGGGCAGGCAATTAGGGTGAAAACCTCCATGAGGCGCCCTAGTTGTTTTTCAAAAAAAAAAGGAGAAAAAGAGAAATAAAAATAAACCTAATTTCCATTGGATAATTGCAGGTTGCAAGAAGGACATTGCAGGTCAGGAGGATCACTCAAAACAAAGACAAAGAAATTTTTGTGCCTTTTACAGGAAGTTCTGTATTTCTACAGGAAACATCCTGTAGAACCTTCAAGCGAGCCAGATTCAATTTTGGGAAGGGAATCTAAAGCTTGGAATCTGTTGGTTATGCCTACAAGCATCCATGTTTCCATCCCTCACCCTTTTCCATCATTTTTTCCACCTCATTGTGCTTCTTTTATGAAAACTGTGTTTTCTACAGGAAGTTCCTGTAGAAATTACAAGAAGCTAAAAATGGATTGCAAAAAGGTGGTTTGGCGAACACGATAGCTTCCGCAAGGGTTCAGAAGTCCTCCTGCAATCTTAAAACTCCTCCTCCATCATCTCCATGCCTGCATCACAGCCCAAGCTCAGCTTTTCTTTCCATGCAAAAACTTGCAGAATGCTTTGAAGAAAAAATACATAGAACAGAATTTGTTTTTGCCCTAACTTGAAAACCATGCATCCATTTGAAAAACAATTTTACAGGGAATTGTATAGGGATGATAGAAACATGCCTGAGCAGTTTCAGCCCATTCCGATGCACGATTTCCAAGAAATCTGCCTCCATCACCGTCAGCCATTTTCGCATTTTTTCCATATCCGTGCATCCATTTCAAAACTTGTTTCATGGGGAGATGCATATGGGTGATAGTAACCTACCCAAGCAGTTTCAGCTGATTCCGATGCACGGTTTCCGAGAAATTGATCTATGAAATATTCAGCCATTTTCCATTTTTCTCGAAATCTGCATATCCATTGATCACGATTTTTCTATGGGAGGTGCATCATGATGATAGGAACATGCTCAGCAATTTTCAGATCGATCCGATCTATCGTTCGGGAGCAATGGCGAAAACAAGTTTCGGTCCTGTGAAAATTCAGTGGCAGCAGCTTGAGGGTGCAGATTTGAATGTGAAGCCAGCTCCTACAGCATGCATCTGGCCAGAGGACACCTGCACAAGGAAAACAGCCATGAATCAGCAACCAAGCCATCATGCAACCATAGAAACAAATGCATGCAGCAAATGAGAGACCTCAGCACTTCACAACAGCCACGCACGACTTCCAGGTACGTGACTAAACTCGTTCCTCTGATTGCATGAATGTAATTTGAAAACTGTGTAAACAATGAGATGGTTGTGGTTAAAAGAATCAGTGGCCAGCCAACTGGCCACCCTCATCTAGTTCAACAGCGCTCGGTGGGTGGATACGACATGTGTGCTCAGCCATCTCAGGAGGAAATCTGGAAACAGGCAGTGGTTACCGTTTAAACTTCAGCGTGATTGATGGACGTGATTACAGGCAAAGAACAAATAGTTAAACACTGCAGTGGGGACCAACAGTCTGCATGGGGCCAACGTGTAGTTGGCCAGCTCACCCTTCATCAACGAAAATCTTCATAAACAGCCAATCGAACTCTCACAGCTATTGTTTCTAGTTTATCATCGTCCTTGCAGCTGCAACAAGCTCCATAGCAACAAACCAAGCTTTCTTGGCCATTTTCTTTTAAAGACCCTCCTGCTTATCAGCGTTCTACAGGAAGAAGTTCTCCAGGAAGTACGACACAGCTTTCAAAAGCAGAGAAAATGGATTTCTCTTCGACAAATTTGGAGTCCCGAGAAAGGTAGGATCGAAAACACTCTTCCATGTATGATATACTCCAAAAAGGTGGTGAATTGAGTTGTTTTGAATTGGAGGGTGACCATGCATGAATCTGCTTGAAAAACACTTGCTAATAGAATCTGTTTTAATGCCTGAAATAAGGGGCATCACAACAAATGGGTAAAGCAGATCTGAAGTAGTGCGCTCCCTCTACCCAGTCAGCAGGCATCAGAAACTATGGTTAAGAATGCTCCCTTTTATGTTGTAACTAAGGCACATAACAACCCTGGAAAATGTGCCCAGGCTGCTGGTTATAACTCCTATCACAGACGTGCCCCATCTCCTGGTGTAGATATTGTGCTTGGTCTTCCAGAAAGCGCCTCATATGCTCCTCTTCAAACAGCACTCAAATACCATATAAATTGGCTAAAGAACTGCACCTAGACATGTGAAATCAGGGGCTACATAGACCAACAAAAAAATGCCTTTCATTTTTTGATCTGGAACTGATGGGAAAACAGCATCCACTTCTCTCAAAATAGTGTCTCTTCAACTTCAAATCTGCCCAATCATACAAGAACAGCTCCAATAAAAGAAAACGCTCATATTTGTGTTTTCTACATGTATTATAATCCTCCATAACTGCTGATTTGTTTGCAGAGCTTGCACCATACATATTGAAATATATGTGTTGGTTTAGACTCTGACTTTGATTCAAAAACAACAAAAAAAAAGGAAAAAAAGTCAAAAGTCTCATGGAAGTGCTCCTCTGTAAGCTGGTATAATTCTGCACCCTGTTCAAAATCTGATTTGAACTTTTCCAAATCTAAAATATCTCCCAGAATCTTCAAGGTGCCTTCCTATGCTGAACAAAACATCTCAGACATATGGACTTATAAAAACATTGGATTTATCTTATTGTGTCCATCTGCTACTCGGGAATACTGCTACTTCATTTTCCAATATCACCCTGTATATGAAGTTATTGTGTGCTGGAAAGAATGCCTCTGCAAAGATCAAAATGCATCTGCATTTTGAGGGGTAACAGGACCCAATCATGCACTTGAAGAATGCTGCCACTAAACTGCTCATCATCTGGGAAACTATGATACTGAACTGTCCATCCGAAAAAGAAGTGTTGGAAGAAACAATAGTTTAATCCCTGGAAACTGTTGTAGGTTGCAGGAACACAATGCGGAAAGGGGGCCTCCCAACACAAGCAGAAGGGTCCCTACCAAGTTCCCAGGCATCCTCACATCCATCCCCTCCATGAACACTCATTTTTTTCAGGGTTCGGACACAATTTAGTCATGGTTCAACCTTCTACAGGAAGCTACAGGACTTTCTACAGGAAGTTCTGTATTTTTACCAGAAACATCCTGTAGAGCCGTTGGGCAGGCCAGAATCGATTATGAAGAGGGATTTGAAGCTTGAAGTCTGTTGAGGAGGCATGCAACCACTCTTTTCTTCCATCCTCCACTGGTTTCATCTCCTTTCATATGATTGAATATACTTGCACAATCATACCAAGGCTGAGAATTCTCTAGGAAAAGGAGCAGGCAGTGGGAAGAAGCAGAGAGAAAAGCATGGTTTCATGACCGAGAAGAGGAAATCACTTCAGAAGCTTGGGATGACAGGGAGGCCACCAGGGCCATCAAAGATGAGGAGATAGATTGGTTGCTCAGAGGATGAGCAACACTTTCAGTAGGGGGTGATGATGAGCCCCAAAAATGGATGATTATTTGGGCTCATTCAACCTCCTAATTCGACTTAATCCACCATTCTCATTAGTTTATTGCATGTTTTTTATTATATTTATGCTAATAGAGTGAATTGGGTTAGTCATTATGCCAACAAGTCTAATGTGTGCTTTGTGTAGCCTTTTTGGTCAATTTGGAGACAAAGTCAATGGTTGAAATGAGCACTTGGCAGCCAAATTCGTGGAGAGTATTTTTAGGAAGGTGTTCCCTTCATTTATGGGCCCTTACCTCGAATTCTCCACCATCAGCTCGGAGTTCAAGGGCCACCAAATCAATTAGCACAAGGGCAGCCAAGCAAGTCAAGTAAGACTGTTGTTAACTACAAGTTTTGGGCAACCGAGTCCCTAAAGTTTAGGAGGACTGTTGGGGTCCTCAATTTGTATAAATAAGAGGGCTTAGGGCCTCATTTCAGTTAGTAATTTTTGGGAGCCAGTAGTTAGTCATTTTGTATTCAGTTTGTAGTCATTTTGTAGTTCGATTTTTAGGCAGTAGATTAGCTTTGCTTTCAGCACATTTTCAAGTTCTCCTTGTGGACAATTTTTGGAATGTAACATTTATTTTGATCAATAAAGATGAATCCAGCTTTGCACCAGCTCTAAATCTCTCTTAGGAGGTTGTAGCTCTTGGGGTTGGGCCCATCTCAAGTGCCCAGTACCTCCTTTGTTTACTTTCATGTGTCTTTGCTGCATTCTTAGAATAAAATCTACTATTTAGATTTAAATATTGTGTTGTTGTTTAGGTTGCTTTTGATGATTAAAAAGGTTTTTCATGTTCAGATTTGCTTGATAGGTTAATCATAGGGAAGATCTTCATAAAAAGGCTACCAAATACCTTGGATCTCACCTCCCCCTCAGTGGAATCATGAGCTGGGACCAATGTGACTGTGCTGCCAAAAAAAATGTTGTTTTGCTTTGCCATGCAATTCTTAGTGTTGGAATCCTCTTTTGTAGATGCTGATATTAGTAGTGTTTAAGTGCTTCAGTTGATGATTTCTTAGTGGCATAAGTTAGTTCACACATTTCATTTCGAATAAACTGTTGTTCATTTCCTTTTGTTGTTACTTAGGTCATAATAGAGTAAAGTAACTAGGTCATAGGTTTTAATAGTGTTTGTTTGTTCAGTTTGAAAAAACCACTTGCAGAGTACCTATTACCCTTCCTTACCTGCACATACTCCATCCAACCTACCTGTTTCATCCTTCACTCAGAACCCTTACCTTACATTTACCTCATTCGCTTACTTTGCCATGATTCTCATCTTCTTGTGCAACATCGTTTCATCCCTCCTTGAACAAATCTCACCATCTACACCTTCTCCTCAACTCCATCCTCCAAGTCTTGAACTCCCTACACCCCTATTTCACCTCCATACTCATTCCTCCACCTTTTTTCCTCCATACATGCTCCAAAATTCCATTTCTAAACATCCTGTAGAAAAATTACAGAACATCCTGTAGAACCCCTGCAGACTTCCTGTAGAAGCTCACGAATGAGGTTTCTTGATAGCCAAACTTTGTGAAACTCTCAGGAAGGGTGCTAGGGACCCCTTAGGACCTCTTCTAACCTTCCCAACCTCCTGCAAGCATTTTCTCCCACCGATCCACCTCTGCACAGTCAAAAGCCAGTTAAAAAGCACATGCATGATAATTCTAATAACTTCTTCAAAAATACAAAAAGATGTTTTCTTCATATAGTGATAACTTAGACACATGCATTTTACCTTCCTAGAAGTCAATGGCATTCCTTTCAGTAGCTTGCATCCTCTTCCTTGCATCAGTAGGACTAGCTGGTAGAATTAGGGTTTGCTAGGGTTTGCGTTTCTTTTTGGCTTTTAGTTTCTTTCCGCAAGTAGATTAGCTTCCTTTGAGTTAGCTTTCATCCATCAGTTAAAAAGCTTCTTCTAAGAGCTCATAGAAGTTGGCTTAAGCCCCTAGCGGACTTGTGCCAGCTGACCAAGTGACAGCTACGGCAAGAGCTAGTACTTGTGCATATAGCACCGTCGCTTCCAAGTTTGTTACGAACTACCGGGTTGATAAAACTAAAGAAGGGAGTTCCAGGAGTTGCAGCATTATTGTTGCAATACTGGAGCCCACCAGTCGTGTTGAGTGGTTACAAAGTATGACAAACAGGCTCATTTTTCTCTCTTTTCCCCCACCATTTCTGGCAAGTACCTCTTTATTTTTGACAAGCTTGAGGAGGATAACATTTGCTTGATTATAAGCTCATCCTTTGGATGAGTCCAACTTAGTTTAAATTTGAACCCTAAGAAGGAGTGGTTCGTTCCTGTTTGTAATTGAACAGGTCCTTTACTGTAGAATTTTAATGAGTCCAGTATAGGGGAAACTCGGCATTTTTCAATTTTAGAGAGTCTGAAAAAAATTAAGAAGACTCCAGGGTTGACCTTTTTCGTAAATTTGTGTCTCCCAAGCCCGAAAAAGTATAAAATAATACTTGAGAGAACCGCTTGATCTTTACGACCAAAAAGTACTTTTTGTAATTAGTGCCCCTGATCCGAAAAAGTAAAAAAGTTATCAACGACACGTCGTTTTATAACCAATATCGAATTTGAAACGACAAAAATCCGGTAATCTTTTCATGTTTTTACGGTTAGAAAAAGAGCTATAAGTGGACCGTCTTTTTAGTTTCGTTTTGACGAGTTTAAAAAGAAAAACTTGGCGATCTTTTCATGTTTTAGGAGTCAGAAAAGAGCTTGAAGGTGACTCTAAATGTTTTTTCATCGAAAATGATCGATGTCGCCTGAACAATCCGTTATCCTGAACAAAAATTGCAAACATTACTCATACATGTTTGAGATGGATAAAAATCCTGCCAAAATTACCTTTCTAAGTGAAACATAAACAAATTTACAATTTATTTATTCAAAAAACTTATAAAAAGGGCTTTCGTCAATTCATTTTTACCGTTTCAGATTTGGGTGAGAAAATAGTGCTTTTGTTCAGAAACTTCCTGTGATTGTGGAAACTCCATCCGTCGGAATCGAATGTCGTCTCCTCCAGGTAATCCACATCATCCTACTCTTTAATTTCAACCGTTTCAATTTGTGTTTTACGGTTTTATTTGATTTTTAGAGGGTTTTTAGGCTAGAAACCCGCGCGCGGGGGCCCGCAGGCATGACACTGGCAGCCCGCGGACCCCGACTTTTTCTCAATAGGGAAAAAGTCAAGGGTCCGCACCTTCCATGAAGGCAAGATGCGGACCCCGCAACAAGGGTTTTTAATCCAAAAATTCTCAAAAATGACCCAAACAATTTAATTTCTTGCATTCTAATTTGCCTTTTTGTTGGATGTAGAGTGTACATCATGCTTGATTGGCGAGAACGGGAGCAATAGGACGTGGATCTTGCCACGTTGAATCACCAACCTTCGATCGATGCATTGAAGGCATGCGGCTTGTACAAATTCTGGGCCATACCTGGCATGAGGGCGCAGGCGGATTTCTTACAGTGGCTGGTAGACAGGTGGAGCATACAGGACCAGTGCTTCTTCATTGGTGGCCACCAGCTCGAAATTGAGCCGGCAGATATATACTTTTTGACTGGTTTGCCTAAGAGAGGCGAATACTTGACTCTATTCGAGACTAGGCCAGGTGGCCAGTTTGTAGATAGCCTCCGGCTAGAGTTCTGTAACAGCCAGGCTAGAGACAAAGGGATAGACATTAAAACCATATCCCGTACTGAACTCATGGTGATCGCGTTTACTATCACCAGACTTTGCGGGAGTGCCGCACTACATATTGCCACCGGATCCCAGATGCGGATGGCAGTTGACTGCTTTTGAGGCACCATCTTCAACTGGTGCGATGCTGTGTTGGCCAATGTAAAAGGCCAACTGACCAGAGCCAAGAACGGACAACTGAAAACCTTTGGTTATGGGGCTTTGGTTGTGAGCTTTGGTCTGGAGAGGGTCTGAATGTTGGTTTCGCAGCACCTTACTGTTGGAGCTGGGTTTCCTCGAGAGCCCAAACTGATGTGATGGGTTGCAGTTATGGCCCGTCATCCGGACGAGGGGACAGAGGTCGTTCGATTCAAACCTGAGTATTTCCATTGGTTGGAAAATCAGGTTTTTGCTATTCAGGACTTCCCTTATGCTGGGGTAGATTTTCGTGGTGACCTAGACATGGCTCTTCCACCAGGAGAGCAATGGGATGATTCAGGTAAAATCATTTTCAACATTTTCCTATTTTAAATTTTTTGTTTTTTTTATATCGTCCCAAAACTGATAGTAAAAGTTTTAATGCAGATGTGGGTCCAAAATGACCAGCCATTCTCCGGCCTTACGAGAGGAAACAACCAGCTGCAATGGTGCTAGCCCCACAGGACGAATCAGCAGAGACCTTGGCCGAGTTGGAGAGTCATCTAGAACGCTTGACAGGGGACATTCCAGAGACCGGCATAGATGACATTCCTCGTCAACTACAGCGCTATGTGATTGGGGTCCCAGGACCTTTTAGGAGGTTCCTTTGTAAGGTGGCCCGTACAGTGGTTTCTTATCGAGATCATCACCAGTGATAGGATGATCGCCTATTGTAGACACATATGACATTTTTGGTTTTTGTACTTACCATTTTTGCCAATCATAAGGTGTTTTTCAACCTATGATCGAGGACGATGTATATTTTGACACACTCCTATATATATATATATATATATATATATATATATATATATAGATATATAGATATATATATACCACTATTACCGGCTTATCTTGTAAATCATGTTGTGGAATGCTTTTAAATTTACATGTATGATTATTGCAAATGTCTACTTAACATTCGAGAAGCAATTGCATCAGCTAATGTATTTAAAGATCTTGGAATATGCTTATATTCAATATAATCAAATTCACGTTCCAAGAGACGTACTCTCAAAAATAATCTCAATAATACTGGATTTCTAATGGCATACACTCTATTAAGCTGTAATACAATGAGTTCAGAATCTAACCTCACTATCAAAATCCGAATCCCAAATGAAATAGATTCAGATAATAACTCAATCACTGCACTATACTCGGCAATGTTGTTCGTTGTTTGACCGAGGCTTACCCCATGCATAGATACTAACTCATCAGAGGGCGAATAGATAACCCAAGCTCTGGAAGAAATGTTCCGTGTATTACGACAAGCACCATAAGCGAAACCAATGTATGTTTGGAGAGGCATCGACATCTGCAATATCAAGAGTAAAACCAAGATAAGTAGGAATAATGACGAAAAACACTCTCTACGCTAAGCACACTTTTTAAACTAAAACACACCAGCTAGAAAGAAAACTATCCTAACTAAAAATCTCCATACCCATTCTTTAAGCATAATACCTCTTCAGGTAAAGACCATTTATGGGTTTACCTAAAGAGTCCCCGTCAAAGTCTACCAATTCATAGGCCCTTTTTGCTAGCTTTCGCTTGACAACATAGGGACCATGCCACATAGGAACGAATTTTCCAGCACCTAATTTATCATTAGCTTGATCCTACAATAAGACTAGATCTCCTTCCGAAAAATTTCGAGGGGTCACATTTCGATCATACTGAGCTTTCATACATTTTGCGTGAGTTTCGATCGCCAATGCTGCATCACGTCGATTCTCATCTAATTGAGCCAAGTATAACAAACGTTTTTCCTCTTCGGAAGTGGCTGGAAGTAACTTGATGGCCATTTGCAATGACGGGATTTCACATTCAATGGGTAACACAGCTTCCAGACCATAAACTAGTTGGAAAGGAGTGAACCCTGTTGAAGTTTTTACTAAGGTTCGATACGCCCAAAGCGCGGAAAATAGCATGTTATGCCAATTCGACCGATGAATCCCAATGATTCGCCGGATCATGATGACTAAAACTTTGTTGATGGATTCAACCAGACCATTAGCTTGTGGATAATAAGGAGTTGAACTATCGTGACGCAAGCCAAGCTGGCCTGTAAGTTCGGTCATCATAACGTTTCAAAAATGACGCCCATGATCAGTGATAATCGCTTATGGAACACCAAACCTAGAAATTGTATGATTGAACACGAAAATTGCAGCTGTTTTGCCGTCTACCTCAAATGTAGGCATCGCCTCGGCCCACTTGGTAAAATAATCTACCGCAAGGATGATATACACATGCCCCCCGGCCAAGTGAGGGTTACATGTAATAAATTCGATACCCCATTTGGAAAAAGGACCAACGACAATTATAGGGTGGAGAGGAGCAGGTGGAGAGCGCATCTTTCGATCAAAAATTTGGCAGTTGTAGCATTTTCAGACCGCGTTAATACAATCTTTAAACAAAGACGGCCAGAAGTAGCCAGTACGCAATATCTTTTGGGCTGTGGCATATCCAGACATATGACCGCCACACGCTCCAGAGTGACAATCATTTAGAACCCTTTCAGCTTCCTCGTGAGTTAAACAACGTTGAAAAACAGAGTCCGTCCCACGACGATAAAGAGTATCTCCAATAATTCTGAATTGTTGGGACTGGAATCGTATTTTCCGACGTTCTGACTTTGAAATTTCTGGCTGAAAGGATTGGGTCTGGAGATAAACGATGATATCCCCATACCACGGATCTAAAGTGCTGATTAGAAACAAGGATTCGTCCGCAATGGGCTCCTCCGCCATAGTTTCCGTGTCAGCACGTGGGAAGTCACACATTAACTCCGCAAAAACTAAAGATTTCTTAGACTTAGATTTTTCAAATTCCAAGTCGAACTCCTGCAGGATCACAATCCATTTGGAGTACTTGGCCCCTAGCAATTGCTTGGTCAAAATGTAGATCATAGGGTTGCAATCATAAATTACTGTAGTTTTATGTAGTAAAATGTAGTGACGAAAACGTTGGACAGCTTGAACAGCTGCCAATGCCAATTTCTCCACATGTGAGTATTTTAGCTCAGTTGGATTTAAAGTTCGACTAAGGTAATATATCACATGTTCAGTACCGAATTCATCTTCCTGAACTAAGACCATTCCAATGGTGGAATGAGAGGCGGCGAGATACAAGAAATAGTCCTGGTTGTAGTTGGGAGGATGCAATAACGGTACATGGGTCAACGCGTGTTTTAGTGTATCAAAAGATTTCTGAGCTATCTCATCCCAATAGAATGGAGTATTCTGTTTCAACAACCGAGTAAAACCCTTTGTAACCTCAGCGTAGTTAGGAATGAATCGTCATAAAACGTTTGCTTTCCCTTGCAAACTTTGGAGTTGGTGAAGACTCGAAGGAGGAGGCAATTTGACAATAGCTTCAACCTTCGAGGGATTGACGCGAATGCCGGCTTTCGAAACAACAAACCCCAGCAATCGACCCATTTCTATACAAAAAACACACTTGTGTGGATTCAACCTAATCCGATAATGTCGACACCTCATAAAGGTTGCTCGTAAATGGATGAGATGATCAACTCGATGTAATGAATGAGTAGGCAAATCATCGAGATAGGGTTGCACAATGTGCTTGATGTCATGAAATGCATAAGACATGGCCCTTTGAAAAGTTGCCCCGACATTCTTGAGCCCAAAAGGTATTTTGCAATAAGCAAATGTCCCCCATGGACAAATGAAAGTCGTTTTTGGTTGATCAGCAGGTAGAATATTGATTTGATTGTATCCGGAAAAACCATCCATGAAGGAAAATATTTCGTTGTCAGCACAATCATCAATGATTTGATCGATATAGGGAGTTGGGTAATTGTCCTTTGGACAGGCTCGATTAATGTCCCTATAATCGATACATATTCTTATTGTCCCTTGCTTTTTGTTAACCGGAACAATATTCGATACCCAATCTGTTAACGGAATCGGATAAATGAAACCTGCTTTGAGTAATTTTTCAACTTCTGCTTTAGTAGCAGCAGCTTTTCTTGGGTGAATCTGATGCAAACGTTGCCGGACGGGTTTAGCGTCCGGATAAGTCTTGATTTCATGAACAACAATTGCGGGATCAATTCCTAGCATTTCCTCATATGACCAGGAAAACACGTCGCAGAATTCTTGAAATAGGGCCTTATATATTTGAATTTCGTCTTCTGTACACGAGGCACCTATATGAATGTTTTCAACAATTCCATGCTTAACCAAAATGTCAATAGGAATAGTTCGAGAGATGTTTCCCAAATTTAACTCTGAATCAGGATTTTTCATTGGATTCTGAGGTTCCTTGAAATATTCAGTCGTAAAAATTGATGAAAAATCATTTTCAAAACGATCATTCTCGGGTAAGAACGAAGACCTGTGATGGAGATCTTCCCATGGTAAATCATCTACACATAGGATTTCACGAATTTGCTCATCAGAGTGAACAAGTTCGGAAAACGTTGTTAGATCCGAGCTTGATGTGAAAATTGATTCCTCACGGACCACATTCATTAAGTCAATTTTGGTTGAAGATGGGTCGGAAAACGATTGCACGGCCTCATACGCAATTTCATATGGACTCAAAGGCATAACATCACCAAATGAGTTTATCTCAGATCCAGAAGGTATGATCCAAGGATCATCATAAACAATGGTGCCTGACGAAGTCATATGAATGGTTGCAAAAGAAGACGATGCGTTGATCGGAGGAAAAGGAAAAGTTCCCAGTAAACCGGCATCTTTAACTAGTCCTACTCCAACATCCTTATACGGGATAGTCGTTTTATCGACATGCTGAATGCTTTCAGAAGAGGCCGAGTCGGATGAAAAGTAAGCCAATTGGTCTATTGTTATGATATTTCCATTATGAGGAAACTTTATAGCCCGAAAGACCGATGAAACGACAGCTGTCATAGCATAAGACCAACTACGACCCAAGAGAAGGTTGTAATCTAGAGGGGCATCAACCACCTCCACATCTAGATTAACGGTTTTTCCTTCAACCCCTATAGGTAAATCCTGTAGAATGCCAAAAGGATGAAACCCACGGTCATCAAAGGCCTTTAGAATCGTCGGGGATTGATTTAGTGAAGGAGAACCAAGCGATCTCCAACACTGTATCGACATAATACACGTTGAGGCTCCCTCATTAATCACAGTCCTATGAATAGGCCTGTTTTTTACTATCACTGGGATCTGGAAAGCCATTTGATGAGGTAAGCGCGGTGTACTATTTTCTAGATCGAAAATTATTATGTTCGAGTCTTGAACGTCAACAGCTCCTATAGCCGACAAAAGTAATTTACGTTGTGCTAGACATGATTGCAGCACTTCCAAAGCCGACATTGCTGAAGATGAAATAGTTAAATCCTCAACAATGTTATAGTTCTGAGCCACTCTCGCATGTGGATTGAAAGCTGACTTTCGAAGTATACCCTTTGCAGGCGGTTTGATTACTAAGTCTGGATTAGATTTCTTGATCTGTAGTGGATCGAAACCGGGAGCTGAGGTTGATGGGTTAGAATGAGAAGATTCTGCTTCTTAACCATCAACAGGACTTTTACTACCATAATCATGCGATCGAGTCGCAATCCTAACATGGGATATCATCAGTATGGGTTCTTCATTGGCACTCGAGGAAGAACCTATCATCTTACTGTCTTGACTTGGAAAAGGATCCTTCAAAACAGCAGGCATTTGGGAACCTTTGACAATCTTCGCAACCGATGAGGGCAGTCTCTTGTAAAATGCTCTTTGTCACAAATGAGACAAGGATAACGAGGTTTGCATTTCTCATCATTTGATTCCGCTTTTTCAGGTTTCTCTTTTGAATTTTTGTCTGTTTTATTTTTCTTCTTACCACCAGATTTTGATTTGGCTGTAGATGACTCTACAACGTGAATATCGGCGGAAATCTCCGCGGAGGAATCTCCTATCGGGGAATCTAGCAAGGTTATGATAGGAGAAGAATTCATGGAAGACTTCTTCTTACTTTTGGTGTTAATTGTACCAATCATACCGTCAGCGGCATGAGACCCTGAAGGAGCCGCAGCGATTTGATTTTGCTTAGGAAGATCGGGGATTTTCTCGTGTAACGTACCTGACTGAGTATAAACCAAGTCAAGGTACTGTGCCTGAGCAATTACTTGCTCCTCAGTAATGACCCCGGCCTTAGCTACATCCTCAGTGATCTTTGGCAATAAAGATTTTACAAACCATTCCGCTAAGATCTGATCCGGAATAAAAACCTTCACTAAATGCCGTCGACGTCTCCATTCATGAATGTGATCTGAAATATGAGTGGACGTCGACTGCTTTAATGAAGTTAGTAATTCCGTGCCATTGTCATATCTGACTGGCAATTGAAAATGAGTTAAAAACGAGGTAGCTAACTGACTGAAGTTATAAAAAGTGCCTCGCGGTAACTCAATGTACCACTTGGCCGCAAGACCAATTAGAGTGCGCTGGAAAAGCCTTAGATGGATTGAATCATCTGAAATGGAGTTAGACGCACACCAGAGGTGATAAGTCATCACATGGTTCGACGGGTCCTCTCCTGATTTGCCTTCAAACTTAGGAATATCACTAGGCAACTTATTCAGTATTGGCGGCCAAAACGGAAGATAATTAATGGGACTGTTTGTTAGGTGCGACAAGTCAGGCAAGTCCAAAGTTGCGATAAACGGTAATTGACGATTAGGGTCCCTAAAACTCTAGCTCATGAGACCAACCCCAGGAGGAGGATATCCAGGATAACTAGGAATAGGAATTGCATTTGGGATATTGTATCCTCCCGGAAAACCAGGACTAACCGGACCGTACTGGGGTTGTTGAGGTTGTTGATATGTGTACCCAGGGTACGGTTGATACTGATAGACTGGCTGCTACACAGCAGGACCGAATTGGTACTGTCCCTGGTATGGTTGATAAGTAAATTGTGGTTGACTTGTGACAACCGTACTTGAACCAGGTTGTCCTACAGGCATCTGAACCGAAGTTTGAATTGTGGATCCAGACTAAGGAAAAGATGTCTGACGAGTAGATATAGGAACAGTAGAAACCGAAGTTGTCGATACTCCAGAAGTAGGTGG
This sequence comes from Pinus tabuliformis, assembly GCA_031772625.1. Lineage (NCBI taxonomy): Eukaryota > Viridiplantae > Streptophyta > Pinopsida > Pinales > Pinaceae > Pinus > Pinus tabuliformis. Next base: position 573,315,873 of record CM062814.1, read on the forward strand.
GGTAGATTGAACAGATGTTGCAGCAGTTGCAGCAGCCGTTTGAGGCGGAGTACGAGGCGTACTAGGCCCAGGCTGAGAAACTACCGAAGGTATAGAAGTTTGAATAGTAGACTGGACAGGTTGCTGGGGTGAACCAGAAACTAAGGGTTGTCCAGTTTGAGATGACAACTATACATTTGGTTGCAAGACCTGTTGAGTTTGTGATGGATCCCACACTAAATTCATTCAGGGGTACGGACCCATAACAGGTTGAGAATATTGAGGACCGTAACCAAGTTGAGGGTAGGGTTGATAATTCAAAGGTACATTTCCCGTTCCTTGAACATATGGTTGACCCGAGGGTGGTTGGAAACCTTGGTTCGAGTACTGACCTTGGGGTTGATACCCTTGAGGCACGTACTGATACTGGGGTTGACCTTGAGGTACATATTGATACTGGGGTTGACCTCGAGGTACATATTGAGTCTGGGGTTGACCTTGAGGAACGTACTGTTCCGTAGGTATGTACTGTCCTTGAGGTTGCCCCCCAGGCGCAAATTGGGTACCTTGAGGTTGCCCCCCAGGCGATAATTGAGGATTTTGAGGCTGCCCCCCAGGCGGTAATTGACCACCTTGAGGTTGAGGATTAGGAATAGTACCTGACATCATGAGAAGATTTTCTACACTCAACGGCTTAGTACCATTGTTTCCAGTTAATAACCCTTGTTCAATGGGTTGAGGAGATGCTCCCGCAAAAGTACCAGAAAGCGACTAATACCCAGAGGGAACAGAAGGACCGCCGTACAAAAAGGATTCTGGCGATTGAGTAAACATGGATGATTGTCTTGACATATTTAACGGAGGATAGTAACCTCTAGGTGTTGGGTGATAAGGAACACGAGGTGGTGAAAAACTTAGCCCTGGGTTTTCCAAAAAATTAGTCAATGAAAGATACCAAGCACTGCTCCTAGGTGGATTGTAAAAAATTGATTCACGCTCCCTTAGTTCAATAGCAAGTTGATTTTTAGGGATAGGGATGCCACTTCTTCTTCCGGAGTAGCAAGTTCTTCAATAGCTATAAGTCTAGAAGGAAGATTTTGGGTAATTATTCTTTCTACCCTGGGTGAACCAGGACCACTAGAAGTTGGAGAGGTAAACCCCGATGTTGGAGTAGCGGCAAATTCACTTTCAGGTTCGGATATTTCAGGTTCCTCACCTATATCACTAGTAGATGAAAAGCTACCAGCAACTTCGGAAACAGAGACTGATTGTGGATTATAATATGATACTAAAGCTTGAAAATCAGGATGTACCACCAAAGAAGACTCTCCTTCTTCAGGTGACCCAACTCTACTGTCTCTAGGAGTTACAAATGCTCTTAACCCTTTAGGCTAGCTTGGTGAAAACTCAAGAGGTTGGCCCCGAAGTCTACGGGACTTCCTCGTTAATTCAGCCACGATTAAAAAAAATTAACTACTTCACACGCAAACAAAGTAAAATCTCAATGAAAACCACCTAAATCCTCTAAAGAACCAAGCAAATTTGAATCACATGCCTAAAGAATCCAGGAGATCAAACACACACAAGCAGTAACTTTCCATACTGAAAACACTAGTTGGTGATGAAGCCCAACGTCGCAGAGTTCAATACAGAAATGGCGGTTAGAACAGTTACCCCGGCAACCTGCTTAATGAATAGATTGGCACAAGTTCCTCCACTAAACCGTCTCGAGTGAAGAGAACCCCCCAGAAAATCCAAGTGAGTCTAGCCGATGTCTGCTCCAAGTACAGTGGGATCTTCCCACCACTGTCACTTTAGGAAGAATCCTATAGAATATAGTCACTAAGGTTACCAACGGAAACAAATATACCTAGGGGAATAGTCTACGATCCGATACGCACACAAGGGCAGAGTAACAAGCTCAATCCCCTTGAAGGCTCCTTGACAATAATCCAAGGTTTACCAACAAGTGACCCTAGGCTCCTCGACAATGGTTAATCCGAGGTTTACCGTTTTTAATACGTTAATATCTGGCGTCGTTCCCAATGAGGAAGGATTGATTCCCACATTGGTTCAGACACAATCTCGTGCTTCTCCTTTAAGAGGAGCTTTCCCATAGCATAAATGCAACAATTGGATTTCTCTCCTACTGCAAGATACAGCTACTTGTTTGTTTTACTGTCTTGGAGAGTTAATTACTCCCTCCTCCAAGACACTAGCCTAAGCTATATTGGTGTATCAGAGCCCTAGAAATAAAAATATTACTAGATAGATTTTACTTTAAGCGTTATTTTTATTGGTTTTAAGTCAAGAGGTGCAGAGATGAAACTCGTGGTATGAAGACTCGACTCGAAATCACTAAAAAATGCACTTAAGATGATTAAGCAATCTTTTCCCTTCAATGAACTTCTAGCTAGGAAAGAGTTTGAGAATGCAAATACTTGTAAACACAAATATTTCTTAACAAACAAATTAAAAGAAGAGCTTTTTGTCTTTTCTAATGCACTCAAAACGAGACAACTAGTTATTTTCACAAAAATTTCCCTTTTCTTTCAAAACACTCAAACACTACAAAAACAAACTTTTTCCAAAAGAGATTTTTTATTTTTTATAAAACACTCAAAACTATGGAAATGACTAATCTTGAGATCTATAAACTATAAAAACCTATTTGAAGTCAAAGCTTACAAGATGTCTTTTTCAAGGATGTTTTACTTAGCTACAAGCAAACTAAGGACTAATTTGTCCAGAATCACAAATCAGTCGAAAAACAACCAATTTTTTGTTTTCTTTTCTAAAAATGAAATCCAAACTTTTAACACAAGCTTTTCGAAGTTTCGTAAAGAGAAAACACAAGGTGGATTCCTCAACAAAGGTAGATTTTACAAATGGTCAGACTCATAAGAAGGCTAGTAAAAACCAAGGTGATCTGAGGTTTCTATAGCTTCTAAGCTCAGAGCTACTACAAGACCAAACTGAAAACCAAACCCAACAATCAAAACTTCTAGGAATTTCACCTAAAACCCTAACACCAATGGAATCAACCTAAGAAAAGCTTCTGACAAGTTATATGCAGGTCTGGGTAGGGGATAACAACATCTAAACAAAAACTAAGCTGACTAACAGAGAGAATCTTAGGTTTTCCAAAATTTTGACAGGGTCCGCAGGCCCATAGTTAACACAGGTGCGGTACAACTTTGTGCTAAAAGCAAAAGTGCGGATAAGTCCGCACTGTGTCACAAGTCGAGGGTGCGGTCCTCTCCCAAAGTTATGAAAAACTTAAAATAATCCTAGATCTACTCAATCTACCCAATTCCACACACAACAAGCCAAAAACAGAAACAAAAACACAGTTTCTCAGGTCAAAGCAAAAACAAGGAAAAAATCAAATCCCCAGTGGAGTCGCCACTTTGTCACATGGAATGAGTTCTTGCAGAAAAGATAGACCTTCCTAGAATCTGACGATATCTAGTGACAAGCAAGCCAATCAAAAACTATCTATCTCTAAATATGCATTTATAAACAAAGGCAAACAAGTGTTTAGGCCTACCTTAGGTCCAATGCAAGTTTGTGGAAGCCTCGCTCCTTTGATCCAAATGAGCTCCCTTGTTGCGAATCTGCAAACACAAACAAGAAAACAAATTAAATAGCACCTGAAAAGCCAATATCATAAAGCATATCTAACATGATGATCAAGGAATTCATGAAACAAATGACATAGGACAATTTGTTGAGAAAAATGAATCTGATTGTATTAATTCAAATCAAAGAAGAACTTTACAACATGTGCCTTGATGTTGTACAAGCTCCTCCTAGGGTCCAACAAGAAGTCTCCTCTACTTTGACAGGTTTCACTCTCTTCCCAATGAAGCCAAAAAGGTATGTGATCTCTCCTCTCAAGCTTAACTAGGAAGTCTCAATTCCAGCAGCATTTACCCTAAAAAATGTTCAGCTTCTAACCTCTCTAGCAACCAACCCAATGCCTTAATTTATAGTGCAATGGAGGGAAGTTACTACGTCCTCCTTCAAAGGGATAAAGCCCTCCTTCAAAGGGATAGCTCCTCTCATCAAGGGATTAGCTCCTTCTATTTTGGGATGCATGAACCACCTAAGAGCGACCAATCCACGTCAAAATTCCTTCTAGAATCATCTAGAATTAACCCAAAGTGATTTTTTTAGAATAAACTTGCGCCTTTTTGACTTTCACAGGGGTCTGCACCCACTCCTTTAGGGACAGAGCAGGCAGGTCCACAGTTTTTGTGAACAGGGGGTGCGGGACCACAGGCAACAGTGAGAGAAAGTGCGGAACCAGAGCTTTGTTGATTTTTAATGTCTTTCTCCCATTTTCAAAGCTTGACTTGAAGAGCTGAGGTCTGAGACTTGCTTAGGAGGACAGTACAAGTGATGATAGACCCATACTGACTACAAATAATCATGGTGACGATATTTTTGTGTAACAAACCCATAGGGAGATAAGTTGAAAATACGAGTTGAAAATATAGTTTTTTTTTTATTTTTTTCCTCTAAAATTTGATTATGTAATCTAATATTATTTTATAATTTCCTTAGGAGGCCCATTTTAGAACCCAAAAGTCCCCTAATGATTATTGGATCTTCCTTTATTGGTGCAATTTTGCTTGGAACTCCTCCTCGTCAAGGTACACCCTTCACCACTCCTGAAGGATCCCTGCACGCTACCCCCCTTTGGGAGTGCACACACTTCTCCTCCAGAAAGTCCCCGAGCTACCCATCAGTTTTATCCTCTCATGAAATCCCTATAGAGGACTCCACTACATATAGTTGTCCAGAATTGCTTTGTGATGACAAGTAATGCACAGATCCCATTTTTAGCTTCATTAAATCTCCCAGATTTAAGAAAGCTCATAAATGACCCTATCGAACATGGCCAAAATTTGTTAGGCCCTCGGTGGACTTGATGTTGAAGGCAGAAGGTTGGGTTTTTCTGGGCTGGTGGTCTAGGCTTCTGGCTTAAGGCTCCTTACTCGTGTGGCTCTTGGTTGTTCGATAAAGACCTAGGGACGTTCACCTCAAGCACACAGTGGAAACTGGCAAATCTATCCTCTCCTCAATCAATTTGTTGACTCCGCGAAGCTCTTGTGCGACGAAGAAGTCTTTAAATCAATTCGTTTTGTCCTCCACATAGGCAATGTCGGATCTCGAATCCGCTCCTGTAAGCAAACAAATGAAACTATTGCGAAAGTACGTGCCCGCATGAAAATAAGTTGTATTGAACGGCAGAAGAACTGAACTGAATGACTGACTAAAAGAAAGGCACAACTCAAACAACCTAATCGGTTCACTGACAATTGGTCAATTGGGCAAATCCCATTAGTACCCCTACTATTAGTACCCGGGAAGGATAGGACACATCTACATAAGCCATAGCAGCGGAGTAAGCCTCCTAACAAGATATCGTGCCATATACTGTAGTAATAGATTCAGAGGCAGCTAGAGCAGCAAAAAGTAAAGTAACCTAAGTGTTTATGCCCACAAAGCTCCCTTCCGATATTTCAAAATTTGAGGGAAAGCAGGGCGAAGACCCAAGGAACCACGTCATGACATTTCACCTGTGGTGTTCGTCTAACAATATCACAGAAGATACTATTAGATTAAGGCTATTTCAATGCACCCTAACAGGGCCCGCCATGAAGTGGTATATAGACCAACCCTTTGTGTCTCACGAAACCTTTAGCTCATTAGCTAAAGCATTCCTTACTTTCTTCCAACTCCTAGTTCGCCATGATTCGGGGTTGGAACTTCTAACCAACTTCAAACAAACACAAGCTACGCACATCTCGGACCATATCCATGAATGGTGGAAATGTCGCAGCTTGTGCAAAACTGATTTTGAAGATAAAGTCCTCCTGGACATTTTCTTGAGATCCCTCACCTCTGAAATCTCAAAAGATGTGGCTAAAACATTCCCACAAATGAGGAAGAAGCCATCAATAAAGCCAAACAACTGGAGCTGATCTACAACTATTCGGGGTACATTTACCACGTACTCCCAAACGCTCCGCACCTGCAATCTTATCGAGAAATAACAGGCGCATCCAATACTATTGACAGATTAATTGGGGCCCTATCCCAAAGACATCACAACAATAGTTTACAATACCCTACATATCCAATGAATGGCCCATCTTACGATGCTACACCACCATTACAAAATACATGGTATTATAATGGTCAGCCTGCACCTATGCAAAATATAGGCAATAGGGTTAACCAGCACCAATGCCCACAAGGAGGCTCATGTCATCCCCCACAAGGAATCAATTCTCCTCCTCGAGTACGAATAAACCTCTACTCCCCCAAACCAATATGTTAACCAGGGACAAGAGAACCAATATTCTCCTTTCCCAACACCGCAACAAAATATCCCACCAAAGCAAAATAATGCACAGGAAAATCTAGTGCAACCATCTCTTGCTTCACTGCATCAATCAGAAGAACAGTCGAATTCGGTTAATCCTTCTAACAGTGCTAGGAAAAAACCAAAAAATAAGCCAAATGAAGAGCTTGAATGAGGAGGTAGCAATCAATAGCAACCCCCAAGGGTACCGAGAAGGGATAACCCCAACTAGAACGAAAACTAGGGTATGACCAATAACAACTCGCAGAACACAAGGCAAGAAATCTAGTCTTCGAACTAATCATGAATGCACCATCTGCGGGGAGTACTACCATTATACCCATCACTATCCCCAACTTCCAGATTAAAAAGGATACAAGACAGTAGGGGGAAGTGGCCAACTAACTGTAGTCATGCAGGAACCCTTTCCCCATAAGGGAATTGTTCACACACAACAACAAACCTCCCAAGCTCACCCATCTGGAGGGAACCTCAACAATACTCCTAACTATGATATCTTCGTGACAGGAGAGGACATCTGCTTACAAACAAGAAATCAAACTTATGAGGCTCCCCCAAAGCCTAATTCGTCCACCTCAGCTACGACCATACCTACTAGACCATTGACCATTATGCGACCTCCCATAGATGTCATGTCCAAAATGGTTAAAGGACCTTTATGGCGTGCAGGGACCAATTCAAAAGCTTCCCATAGTTACAGCATATCTGATGATTTAGCTTAGTCACCATCAGCTATATCAACGCTTGAAGTCCTGTAGATGTGCCCAACCCAATGGAAATCCCTACTTTTCGCTTTAGGCGCAATCGACCCATTTGATTCCCACCTCATGGTCTTTGACTTAGACAAAGCTACTCCACAAATCCCTGTCTCAGTCTAGAATATAAATATCCATCGTTGCATCATCGACGAAGGGGCTTCCGCATGCATCATGTCCAAATCAGTTTGGAAAAGATTAGGATCCCCTGAACTTAAGATTTACGACATAGCACTTAGAGCATATGACGGATGCCCTTCTGCTCTCGTCGGTCTATACCCTAGCATGCCAGTTAAGTTGGCTGGAAAAATTGTGTTAATAGGCATTGAAGTACTCGACGCCCAGTTAGATTACAACATCCTCCTAGGCCGAAGCTATATGTACAAAATGCTCGCAGTCACCTCATCAGTGTTTAGAATCATGGTGTTCCCCCATGACGGGAAGGTCATTACCATTGATCAACTCACGTACTATGAAAAGAAAACTCCATCCACACTAGATGGTGTGTTGCCCTTAGTATCCCAAGAGGTGGTCACTACTTACACTGAGCTCAACCCAGGCCAGTTTAAGCCATCAAACCTCCTAGGAACATTCCCAGGAGATCCTTCGGTAATACAAGAGCTTGTCCCAAATACTGGAGCACCGGTTTGCATGATGACTTCATTAAACACCGCCCAAACATCGAAATCAGTTCTAGACACCTCAACACCTGCAACTGAAGAAGTTGGGTCTTTACCTCCTGCAATTACGCAAATACCCTTCTTATATCCACCATCGGGTTTTGTCTCGCACCAAGTCATCGCAACAATCACGTTGCCTGACCTAGCCCTCACAATACCAGTCTGGTATTTATCCCCCAAGACCATGCCATCCATCACATATTACACTGCAATAGAGGTGTTCCCTATTCTTCCTAAGGACAACAAGACACCCCATACATCGCCTACCCAGGTTTCACCTATGCCACAAGCAGTGACAGTACCAGCACCAGCTAAACCAAAACCAATGGATAATAAAAAAGGTAAAAAGATGGAAGCCCCAAGCACTCCTCCTCTAGGACCCCTCAACCATGTGCTTTGTGTGAAACCATAGGGCACCCCACCAATAAGTGCCCCGAATTAAAGAGGCTAAAATATCTGCTACATGCCCCACAAAAGCCTGTAAACCATCTAACCTCTATTGAGAAGAAGAATTTACCCATGCATTATAAATAATTACGCACCAATCACACATCTTCCATCTACGTCGATTACAAGCATTATGCCCATAGTTTCCCCAAAGTTCCTCGATACAAAGATGTGTTAGTAGCACTCACTCAACCCAGTTCCCCATTACTCTCCATAGAGGATGGTTCCAAAAATATTTTCTACATCGTAAGTGAAGAAGCCTCTTGCTCCTTTCGTGCGACAGGTCTGTCAACCTCCAACCATGGTTGGAGGCGCTCTCAGCAGGAACATACCTCACCATCACTTACATGTGCTCTGTGTGATACATCAAAACATTTAATCAACCAATGCCCTGAGTTACAAGCATTTAACCAATTGTATCCAGTTCCTCATGTCACCCAACCAACAAGATCAAGGTACAAGCATCACACTTGCCAAATTTGTGCCAGCAACCATCATGTGCGACACTGTCCCCATCTTTCTCGATTCCATCCAATGTTAGGATTCATGTGGCGATTTATCGCAGAGAATTCAGATTTTCCCGGAGTAGAGACCGAACCATCAAGACATTCACCGCCCCCTGGGAATGAAGCATCAAGGTCCATTCTATGTGTGTTCGAAGAAAAGCGACTCCCAGCAATAGGGCCTAACCCTTATTATATGAGCCCCCTTCAACACCACCAAAACATATCAGATCTTCCATATGGTAACCAGGCATCAACACCCGATACCATGAGACTAGTATGCAGAACCGCTACTCATACCAATGAAGCCTGCCCTATGTTACACACATTTCAGTAGCTTAGGATTCAACACTAGCATCCCATGGAAGAAGCTTCTCTTGCCCCTCGTACACCAACAAGAGAGTGAGAGCTTCCTCCAAAAAAGCCGTAACCACCTATAACTGAGATTCTGCCACCACCCAATGTTGATGACACACAACATCATATATGATTTATTTCCTCGTCCATAGGAACCATGATCTGTGCAGTCTGCTCATCATTTTTGGTGTCAAGACCGCAAAGTCCACCCCAACGGTGGTACCAACTCTAACGATGCAAAACCATCCAATCTGCACCTTGTCAACCTCTCTAGGTTCTATAACTTCAACCGATGAGTCATATTCGTGTTCGTCCACTAGCACAACCAAGTCTACATCTCAAGACTCAGCCCACTCCCAGTCAACCTTGGATAATCTTTTCCACTCGGATGAAGATATTCTCGAGGCCATGATGGAACCCGAGTGTCCTTGGGATGCCATGCATCATCGTTCGTTTTTCTTACCCAAAGAAACATTTACCCCTAGCAGCAAGAAAACCCACGACATTTACACCATTGAATGATCTGAACTTAAATAGGAATGCAACAACTTACATATATAATCATAAACACAGAGATGCAACAGAAAAACACTTCATTTCATTAATAGAAAAATATTGAACTATGCTTACAAAACAGAATGGAAATAAGATAGCTCGGGTGATGGTATCTTATCTCTGAGAGGAGATGTGGTGGTTACATGCCTCTAAACTATGTTACAATGAGGCTCAAGGGCCTATTTATTATTGGAAAACATGAGAAAACCCTAAACAACCAAAACCCTAACCCCGAGAGATGTAACACCAAGAGTTTGTGGGCCATGTGGGGGTTAGTTCGGCAGCCAACTTCCCAAGGTCGTAACTTGGTCATATTATCTCTGTTTGGCACGTACGATACCTTATTGGAAGAGTACTACAAGTTTTCTCGTAGGCCCATGCCTATGGCTATGGGCCTGTCGCGAACCCCAAAAAAGCGTCATTTAGGGGGTCAAAATTTCTCTGAAAGTTCAGGACCCGAAAAACTGCTAATAATAGTAAATGCTAAAATGGACAAGGAAATAGATGAAATTGACTGGGGGGCCTAGGTGGAATAGGCGGGTGGCCACCAATATCCACCTGGATCATTGAAACAAAAGACTTCACCCCCCTCCCCCCGAGGAAAAGTGGATTGGTTCAAAAACCCCATCCCAGCACTTGATGCATTTGAGGAAGGGAACATGTCCAATATCTCACCCACCATAAAAGTGAATATTTCAAAAGATCTTGGCAAAACCAAGGAAATCTCCCTGGGGGAAGCATGCTCCCTTGAAGAAATAGTTGCATACACATCCCTATTCCAAGAATATAGAGATATTTTTGCATGGGACTACTTAGATATGCCAGGCCTTAGTCCCACAATAATGGAACATCATATTGACACATGGCTAGATGCCCACCCTATCCGCCAAAAACAACACCAATTGCATCCCTCTAAGGTAGCAAAAATTAAGAAAGAAATTGATAAGCTTCACAAAGCTGGATTTATCTACCCAATTGCTTACACATCTTGGGTTTCCAACCCTGTACCCGTCATGAAAAAACAGGGCACCATTCGCGTTTGTACTGATTTTAGGGACCTAAACAAAGCATGCCCTAAATATAATTACCCAACACCATTCATCAATCAAGTCATCGATGCTTGCGCCAATCATGAGGCCTTATCATTTATGGATGGGTTCTTTGGGTACAACCAAATTCATATTCGTCATACAGATCAATACAAAACAACATTCACTACCCCTTGGGGGACATTCGCATACCAAGTCATGCCCTTTGGTCTTAAAAATGTCAGCGCCACTTTCCAGTGGGCCATGAACTACATCTTCCACGATCTAGCTCACCTCATTCTCGCATATCTGGATGATCTCACAGTATAGTCCAAGAACCATGCCAACCATTTAGAAGACCTCTGCCTGGTGCTCCAAAGATGTTGCCAATATAACCTACGCTTGAACCCTCTCAAATGTGTGTTTTGCATCAACGTTAGAAGACTTCTAGGATTCATTATTTCCCAGCAAGGGATTAGAGTAGATCCCCTAAAAGTCTAGGCCATCAAAGAGGTACCTCCACCAAAAACTTTAAAGCAGTTACAAAGCTTACAAGGTAAAGCCAACTTCTTATGCCATTTTGTACCAGATTATGCCACTTCGCGCAAGGTTTCCTACGTCTCCTTCATCAAGACATCCCTTTCCAATGGGATGATCAAGCTCAAAAATCATTCGACGCTTTGAAAGATACCTTATCCCAAGCACCTTTGATTAGCCCCCCTGACCACAACAAAGATTATACCCTATACTTATCAGCCTCAAAATGAGCCATAGCCGGGTATTAGTCCAAGATGGACCAGACAACAAGGAGCACATAATTTATTATGTAAGCAATAATTTATCTGGACCTGCATTAAATTATGAGCCCGAAGAAAAAACAGCCCTAGCCCTTGTACACGCTATACAAAAACTTCAGCATTACATCATCCTTAGGACCACTACGGTGGTAGCAACCATCAACCCCATACAATACATGCTTACTCGTCGCATGATGAACCACAAATATGCCCGATGGGTGGTGATTCTACAAGAGTTTGACCTTCAGTTTACCACCCCAAGAGCAAAAAAGCACTCATATTGGCTGAATTCATCATAGATCTCCCAATAGATAATCAGGGATCTCCAGTTAATGAGGCCCTTCCCGATGAACATCTATTTTTTGTGTCCACAGATGACCCCTGGTATGACGATATCCTTCTCTTTTTACGAACTCAAAAGTTCAGACCTCAACTTATGTGTGACAATCGAAGACGCATATGCCAACAAGCCCCTCGTTACCTCCTATTAGGAGATGTCCTCTATCGATGAGGTATCGACACCATCCTACACCGATGTCTCGATCACCAACAAGCTAAGCAAACCTTAAATGACTATCATAATGGGGTATGTGGTAGCCATCTATCTGGGATGGCCACTGCCCAAAATATCCTCCACATTGGTTATTTTTGGCCCACCCTCTTCCACGATTGTATACAAGCAATCAAAATATGTGAGTGATGCCAAAAATACGCTCATAAGGCACGTGCGCCACCCGCCCCCTTACATCCAGTTATAGTGGCCAACCCATTCTACAAATGGGGCATCGACTTTATGACTTGTAACCCCCCATCATCTGGCAACCACAAGTACATTGTAGTAGTCGTGGACTATTTTACCAAATGGGTAGAAGAAATGCCCACATATAATAACACTGCTGAAACCGCTTCACAATTTTTCTTTAACCACGTCATAACGCGGTTTGGTGTTCCCAAAGAGTTGGTGTCAGATCATGGTAAACATTTCAAAAACAAAGTCCTCAAAACCATGTTACAACGTATGGTAAACATTCACAAAACTGAATGGCACCCCATGGTGTTCTCAGCCCTTCCACAGGATTCACACCCTTCCAAATCGTATATGGTATAGAAGCAATACTTCCTATTGAATGCAAAATCCCCATGCTACACTCAGCCATCGAGCTTCTTGAAGAAGATAAACCACTAAAACAAATATTAGTCCACCTAGACCTCGTCGATGATAATCCCTTCAAAACAACAAAGCCCACAAGAAAAGGGTCAAGGCCTCATTCGACCGCAATATCACCTCTCGAACATTCACCGAGGGAGAGTTATTCCTCTGCTACAATGTTGCCCAAGAAGCAATAGGACTTGGAAAATTCGAAACCATTTGGAAGGGCCCATACATCATCAAACATTGCCTCTGCAAGGAGGCATACATACTATTAGAGCCCGACAGTACTTGCCTAAAAAATCCCGTGAATGGTCTCTACCTCAAAAAATTCACCCATAAAATGTTAGAGTAAGCATGTATGTACAATGACTTATTGTTTATGATGATCACCTCATCATAAATGTATTCTAAAAATCACTCTCTCATCTCATGTAAACAGATGGATCTTCCGCCAGCTTATCAACACGGGTTCGCTGATGGCGCATCTCGATGGTCGCAAAATCTCGCTGCCGCAACATGGGTTATATAATCTTCTGATCGAGCACCTCGTCTCTTCAATGGGCTATGTATCAGGTCAACCACCAACAATCAAGCAGAATATGATGTCGTCATAGGCCTCTTGGCCAATGCCCATCACCTAGGTATCTGTCACCTACATGTATTCCTTGATTCCCAATTCGTATTATCCCAGTTAAATAGGACATTCCAAGTCCACGATCCATGCTTTTTTTGCAAGTATTTGCATGCACAAAGGTTAGCTAGACATTTTGATCAAATCGCATTTACACATATACCCATAGATCAAAATCATATCGCAGATCACATCACTAATCAAATCCTAGACTAGCACGCATCACGCATATATAACCATCAAGATATATAAAAAGCATCAACACAAGATACATCTAGCAACACAAACGCAAAAATTCACCAAGAAGTATGGACGCATTTATCACATCATGAGAGTCGCCAAAAATAGCCTCGTATATACATCAAAAATATATATATGAGTACAAAAATCATTGACCCGCGACCAGGAAGGATAAGTCATAAAAAAATACAGGGGAGCATCCTCATAAATGGGTGTTTGCCTTGGTGCATACATCATCTCGACCCAAAACAAAGGTACATAACTAATCTCCCTAAGGCCCTAGTGGTGCCATCTATGCATCAGGATCCAAGATGGGACCAGTTGAAGCCTCCGCCATAGCAATACGGCGCAAAGTCATCTGATGCTCCCGCTCTTGGGACATCATCATCTCAACCACAACCTATGGAAGGTGAGCCCATCCCTTAAAGGGCACACCTACAATCAAGGTCTCCACTCATCTCCAGAAGTCACGGTACCATTGTAACTCCGCCTCGATAACATCTCGTCGCACCTCAACCTCCTCAACTTGCAAAACCAATCTCTTTTTATCCATAGCCCCTTCTCTAGAGGGCCCACCAATCCCATCTGAGGTTTTTGTGTTGATCACTCTGAGCCATCCCAAGGAGAATTTGATGGCCTCGGTACCCAAGATCTCTGAGGAACAGGCATGTCCCCTACAACTCCCATATGTTTCGGATCATGGCCGACCAGAAAGGCCAGTGGATGTCCTCACGGCCCCTCATATGCAAGTAAACAAATCATAGTGTCAATATCATCGTAAATCATAAATACACGAAAAAACACATATGTATACAAATACAGAATTAACAAACATATACCTGATCGTCCCTAGGCAGCACCTGGAGGGAGCCCCATCTCTGGATCTCCACAGAAGTCAACCCCATGGTACGAGTAGTCCAGTATCAGTTGGGGGTTGGAATCAATCTAATGTTGTACCACGTCGATCTAATACTGACCCACCTCTCCTTCACCATCTCGCGGCATCGCCCGTCCCCAATGGTGCATGTGAGGCTCCCAAGGAGGCTCCGCCAATACTGCAAGAACAAGGCAAAGCATAACCACCCTCCGATAGAGTATGTCGGAAAGCACACTCCCATAACTAAAATTCTTCAGAGACAATTGTTAAACCTGGGTAAGTTGTGACACCATCCCCTGCCGCACTAGTCGGGCCCAGTTGAAAAATGCCCTCACCTGAAGTCACTACAAAATTGAAATATGCGACCTCGAGAAACGATTGGGGGACGCCGACCCCACAAGTCTAACAATCATAGCCAGCACTGCCCACTCATCTAGATCCTCCACCACTGCAATCCTCACGTAACCATCTGAAATAGGGTTTGGACTGCAGTACCCATTAGCCCAAACCCTCATGCCAACATCCCCTCTTGGAAGGGGATAAGGGAGCACCTCCCTTCACATCATCAACCTAGTAACAAAGTAAATGTCAACCTCTGCCAGGATCGGGAGGTCTATATGATGGATAACCATCACCTTGCGATCTGCATCCCAACAACTAACCAGATATCGTAGGAACCTGTCCTGTGACCTCATCAATGAGTTCTAAAGAAACTTCAGCAACCCCCACTGCACTAGCTTCTACCTCGCACCAGCATCCTGCGTCACAGAATTCTGAGGATGAGTCCAATCTCACTCTCTCCAGATCATCCTACCACCAAGGATGCCACAATTCAAAAAGGAGAACCCCTCAGGTCCTCAAAAAATCAAAATGGGGGCAAAAAACCAATTTCCCCCCCACAACGCGCTTGTTTCCTAAAGAGGCACACGGTGCACGTGCTTGTCCTTCAGAACAACACACGGTGAACACGCTTGTATCCCATACAGGTGCGCGCCCGATGTGAAAACTCTTAAGAAAGTCATGATGAACCCCGACAGGGATCATCGTGCAAACCCATAACTCAGACGGGCACAAAGCGAGTCTAAGTATCCTTTTCACGTGGGGTATTCACACATAACTCCAGTTCTGCGTGAAGACCGTGTGGCTCAAGCATAGTCACACAGGTGGTCTTCAAAATTGACTCTAAAAAACCGCACAGGGGACCCCTGTATGACCTACCTAATCTAACATACTGAAAATCACAAAGGTTTTGCCTCAAGCTCTTACTTGTCTTTGACGGTTCAAAACCCGGATGCACAGGCTGACTGCAACGACAAGAAACTCTCCAGAAAAGCTCACTAACCTCCATAGCTCAACAATTCAAATTATTGATATTTGGGCCCCACAACCCTATCTATCACCCTGTTTTCCATCTCTTTGGGAACATTGTAGAAGCCTAGGATCTCCATTGAAAAAACTGAAAGAGACGCAAAGATCAGTCCCACAACGTCTTCATCATGGAACTCTCCGTAAACACGAAAAGTCATTTTTTAGGCCTACCGCACATGTCAAGTACTTCTCCAACTCTCTAAGTCCATAACATTCATTACATATATATGTCTTGAACGATGCTTTCACTTTGGGTTTTGGTTGTATCCATTGCAGGAATATCACACATGGTCAACTTCAACCAGCACCTCAACAAGCGAAAAGAGAGAAGGTATCATTCTCCACTTAGCATGATAGGCTCCCCCCTAAAAATATTTGCATATCCTGACATAATTTCTCTGAAATGCGCCATAAGGTCCAACATCTCGACCATGTTTATCACCATCTCACACTTGTACATGATAAACATTCATGTTGGTTAATAGAAATCCGCCTCCATGGCTCATGTCATCATTGCAGATCCTTGTTCACACAAAGGAGCCATGACCACTCACTCCATCCCAGGAACCATCTCACATACATATCTGAAAGTTTAGCCTCATTATGCTACATTCATTTACGCATTCACCCCATTCTCTCGAGCCCCCTCACAAATACTAACGGATGCACCTTTGTGTCCTACATTTGGCCTATCGTTCATCTGCATCACATAGCCCATTTGTACCACTTCACCCACCCACCCGACACAGAGACCAACCAATGGGGACCCCACCCTTAGTAGATACATTACACCTTCACACAAGTTACTATCATTATGGGACACATGTTTCCGTCGTTGTACATCCAAACCAACCCCTATTCTTTTGGCTACTATACAAAAAATAAATAAATAATAATAATAATCCTCCCATCCACATTTGATTTTTACAATCCATGGCCCTCTCCCGCCTGCAATCTCTGATAACCTTTGGTTACATCTCATCAACGAATCACCCCCATTTGTCACGTCTGTCAAAAATCACTTACACCCATCATGTAAATCCTACTGACTCCAGGATCATCAGAAATCATGTTTTGACCGCCACTATTTGTATCTCGAGCTTTAACCTCATAATGTCTATCTATATCCTCCAATATCTATAGCCCTCACAATCATGACTACTTGACCCAAGTTGTTACAATATGTTCATATCTCACATTAATTTCTCGACTCACCATGCTGGGCAGATGACACCCCTTTCCTGTCGACTTCAACAAATGTATTACAAGAAAGAGTTAGTACCTTGGATACTCCCTCCCTTAATAGGGATATCCTCAGGTGGCACATTTGGAACCATTATTGCCTAGTGATGTCATCGGTTCCCTTGACATTTGACATCAACTCAAATCATTCATGTCAAGGTGGTGTCGTACTTAGTTACTGTTGTAACTCATTCACATAGTCGAAGACCCCCACTTCACTAAGAACCTCAGTCAACAATGCTTATATTATGAGGTAGGGGAGGTAGTTGCCGCCAAATATTTGTGCATGCCACAACACCCATCAACAAAGTGCTTCACCAAGATATGCATAGGAAAATAATATTTTTCCTATTTGACCAGAAAGCGCCCCTGAGGGCATCAACAATGTTCATCATCAACTATCAACATGTCAACAACCAAAAAGTTGACTGGACACAAATCAATTGTTGTCCAATTGTAATCAGTTTTAATTAGCCATCATAATGAGCATGGGACATGCTCGCCTCGTATAGACACATCATTATTGTATGTTTTCCACCAGATCATGGGTATCATTCATACTCAGTCAAGGTATTTTTCTCTACTCATCTTCGAAACAATCTATCCTCTCTCTTGAAAAGTTAATCAGACTCTCCATAGAAAATGAAAACATGATGTATTTTGGCTATACGTCTACTCCTAACCTTGTACATTAGGGGGCAATTGTTAACACTGAAAAATCGTACACTTGCTAGTACAATCCATAAGACATTAAAAGTGTCCAGCAAAATGCACAGGTGGACATTTTTCCAGTTGAATACATTATAAAGATTAAAAACTAAAAGGTTCTCCTCAGGTCCAAATTTTATAAAGGAAATCAATTAAGGTCATGTGTATATTTATTCAATAAATGTGTGCACGCGACATATCCTGAAGAAGCCGCACAGTTGCGGAAAAGATGACTCAACAGCCCGGGACCACTCTACACACTTGGAGTTGATTTCTTGATACGAGATTGGCCTAGTACAACCAAATTCGAGTCGCCTTGGAGAAGTGCAGTCTTCAATGGAATCCTCTTGTCCTACTCATGTGTATTTATCATACATGTGCCAAGAGAGGGAAGAGGGATTCAAAAAACTCTATATAAATAGGCCATGGGAGAGCCAAAAAGAGGAGTTATTGTTATGCTAGCCAAATTGCTTCTAAGCAACCCAACATCTTAGTGAGTAAAGAGTAATCCACCCTTTGGAGAGTCTTCACACTTCCTTGAGACAGAGGAGAAACTTGCAAAGAGATTGAGGAAAAGAAACATCCTTGCTGAGTATTTTTGAGCTCCCTAGCTCAAGGAATTCTCTTCAAGTGTTTTAGTATTCGGATTGTATTCAACCTCTACCACCAGCAATCAATAAAAGGAGATTTTTCCATATATTATTGATGTTTTTGCTCCATTTGAGCATTATTATGTTCATGTACCTCTTTGTTTAAGTTTATGTTTGTGTATGCAATGTATCCATTATTTACAATGTTGTGTTTATTTAAGTTTGTCCAATAACAACACCAATTTTGACTGTGATCCTTTGCTAGTAACAAGCCACTGCTAAGGGGGTGTTTTTTCGTACACTTGTGCTCCAAAAACACTACAACAAAAATCAAACAAAGGATGAGTTATTTGTAAAATATCTTCAATAAAATGACAATAATAACTAGCGTGTCCTAGAAAACTTTGTACCCCATTTTATGTTTGTGGAATAAGCAAGTTTAGTATTACCTTTATTTTTGTTGGGTTCACTCGATTCCTTTTGATGAGATTTGATGCCCAAATACTATACCTTAAGTTAATATTATGTAACATTTATCATTGCTAAGGACTACATGGCACTCATTATATCTTATTAGAACTCTTTCTGGATTGGCTAGGATAAAGTCAAATATATCATAATATGTCATGAAATAATCCATGTAAATTTCTATGCAATCATGAACTAGATAAGAGAATATTCCAATCACAAGTAGCTGAAAATTTGTTGGATCATTACAAATTCTAAATGTAGAACACATTACGAAAATTTTCCCCATGGATAGATGAATGTGGTTTTGTTCTTATCTTCTGAAGCAATATAGATTTGGTTGTACCATTGAACTCATCGAGGAAAGAGAAGTACTTCTTCCTTTCCAACATATCTAGGACCTGGTCAATAAATGGAAATGGGAAGTGATCTTTGTGTGTGGATTTATTAAGTTCCCTATAATCGACACACATTCTCCATTTTCAATCCTTTTTAGGTACAATGATAAGAGGGGAGACCCATTAGCTGTTAGAAATGGGATAATTGAAGTTGGATAAAAAAAAATCTACAACATCTCTTTAAATATATCCCTTAGTGTTGGATTCATCTATTTTTGGGTTAATGAATGGTCTGGATCCTTCCTTGATATAGATATGGTGAGTACACAAGCCATGATGGATTCCCTTCATGTCAATGTATTCCTAGACAAAAACATTGATATAATTTTTTAGGGCTTGGATCAATTGTTCCTTTTGTTGTTTGGTTAGCCCTTGATTGATTTTCAAGGTTTTCTAAGGTTGATCTCTATAGTTTTTAAAGTTGGTCTTGTCTCTTTAAAGGAGGAGGATTCATGCTTTACTAATGATTTATCTGCTGAGACAATAGAAGCATGTGTAGAAGCATATATCCTTAACATATCTTCCAGTATGGTATTTACTCTTTTTGTTTGTCCATATTTCTGAGGATGGTAGGCAATGTTGCAAGTCAACTGCAGCTTTAAACCTACATATAAATATTTCAAAAACTTTGAGGTGAATTTAGCATGCCAATCTAATATAATGTTCTTGGGCATGTCATGCAACCTAAAAAAAAATGCATGAAGATATTCAGGATGTCAATTGCTTTATAAGTGCATTTCACGGGAGTTAAGTGAGCTACCTTGCTCAACTTATAATCGCCATCATGATTGCATTGTGATTCTTATTTATTTTTGGCAAACCAATGATGAAGTCCATGGATATGACTTCCCACTTCCATTCTAGAATTTGTATTGCTTGCAACAATCTTACTGGATGTTTATACTCCATTTTGACCTAGTGACATTCCAAACACTTAACAATGTAATATGGAATCTCTTTCTTTGTCCTAGGCCAATAATATAGCTTTCTTATGGATATTATCATTTTCTAATAGCTTGGGTGGCCTAAATAAGGCCTCTTATGGAGTTCATCCATTATAATAATTTTAAAATTTATCGAGTTAGGTTTTTACAATCTGCCCTTGTATATTAATCGCCTATCTTTTGTCAACTAATAATCTGCACATCTTGGTTCCTTGGTTTCTTGATCAAAGCATATTTTTACACATTGGAAGTGTCCATCACCTTGTAGAGAATTTCTAGCTCTATCTTGTATGTTTTCTTTATAGAAACTTATTGTTTCTAGACGTATATGTTGGATGCTCTTGCTAAGTGCATCAACTACTTGATTTTCTTTCCCTTTGATATGCCAAATTTCAAAATCAAACTTGTTGATGAGAGCCATCCATCGAGCTTTTTGGCATTCAATCAAGGTTGATTAAACAAATATCTTAGTCTATTATGGTATATCAATATTGCAAACCTTCTTCCTAATAAGGAATGTCTCCACATCTTCAAGTTGTGTATAATAGTTGCAAGTTCCAGATTGTATGTCACATAGTGCCTTTTGTGCTCATTTAGTTTTATGGATTCATAACTAATCACGTGACCTTCTTGCATTAGATATCCTTCGATTACTTCTTTATAGGCATTAATACAAACTCTGAAATCTTTTTTTGGATATGTAATCCTTAGAATAGGCACATTTGTTAAGAAGCATTTCAACTATTGAAAGATCGCTTCACACTCTATTATCCATATAAGTTTCACTCCTTTCCTTTGTAATAAAGTGATTAGGTGACTAATCTTAAAAAACCCTTGGATGAATATTTTGTAGTATTTGATCAATCCCATAAATGATATTACCTCTATCACATTTTGAAGTGTTGGCAATCCATGATCACCTTGATCTTCTTAGGGTCCATTGCACCTCCTAAAATTACATGACCTAAATAATGTATTTGTTTATGAAAGAAATCACACTTGTTGAACTTGACGTATAGTTGGTGTTCTCTCGATACTCATAATACTATTTTTAGGTGCTCCTCTTGCTCCTCATTGTTCTTTGAATATATAGAAACATCATCAATAAAATTAAAATAAACTTATCCAAGTATTTTTTGAGGATACTATTCATCAGACACATAAATGTAGTTGGTACATTGGTGAATCCAAATGGCACCACCACAAACTAATAATGACCATACTTGGAAATGAAAGTAGTTTTGCATATATCATCATCCTTGATTCTAACTTAATGGTATCTAGAACTCAAATAGATATTTGAAAACACTATTTCTCATCTTAGTTGATCAAAGAGGTCACCAGCCTTGGGCAATGAATACCTGTTCTTAATAGTAATTTTGTTCAGTTGACTATAATTGATGCATAATCTAAGGGTACCATCTTTCTTCTTCAAAAGAAAAGTTTGTGCTCCCCATGGGGACACATAGGGCTTGATGTACCCTTTGTCCATCATTTCTTTGAGCCACCTCTTTAATTCCACAATTCTGATGTGCTCATCCTCTAGTGCTCTCTAGATGCGAGCACTACTTTAGGCATAAGCTAAATCAAAAAATCAATATCCCTCTTGCGAGGCAAGCTCAACTTCTCTTCTAGAGACACATCTATGTATTACTACAACACTATATGATCCTTGATTTTTAGCATATTATTTCCAACTAATTCTAACATGTGTATAATGTATAATAGACATCCATTTCTACAATTCTTCTTGAGTTGTAGCAACTAAAATATGCCTTGTAGACACAATATTTTGCACACCCTATAAGATCCTTTGCATTCCTTCTTCATATTCACAATCTAACATCTTGTTAAAGCAATCCAATTTAGCTTCATGTACTACCAATGAATCCATGCCAATCAACATATCATATGACGATAATGGTAGCACATTCAAGATTACTTGTGTGCAGCCCATTCATCTCAAACTGGCATGCTTCAATGAGTTCAATCACTTTTTCCTTTGGTTAATGTAGCTAGTTGGACCAGCAATGTTTTGCAGTGCTTCTTTATCCATAAAAACATGCCTCAACAATTTGTGGTGCTATATGATTGACGTTAGAACTCATGACAATCAAAATTGAAATAGATCAGTTGGCTAGTTCACCTTCCATCTCCACCATTGAATATTGGTGGTTTGCTTGTTGATTTTCAACAACTATACAGGTTGGGGTATACTCCCTGCTACACCATCAAAAATAGTAGCCTCTTGGAAATAAAAAAATTCTCCAATTATTATGTTTCTTGTAAGGGAAATTGCATATCAGATGATCCTTCTCACACCCCTAGCATTTTAATGGTCCTTTCTTTTGGTTCTTCTAGCTTTTACTTTGTCGATTTGATTGTCTTGTCCCAACTTTCAGTGGGATAGTTCACTCAGTATTCACTCCTTGCTAGAAACCTGAACTTGACATTTTTTCTTGACTGCTTATATCATGATGAATTGGATCCCTTCTTTTTAAGTCCATTTGTATCCTTCTTCTTCCACCCTACTAAGGATTCCAATTGATGATTTCATTGGTCATAACAGTATGTTGTTTTCAAATGGTGTCATCAAGTGTCTTGGGTTCATCAAAATTAATATGATCTTGATATGATTGTGCTAGTCCATTGAGAAATTGTTGTATCTTCACTTTCTCTTCTTTCATATATGGCACATATATCAACAACTTTATGAATCTATTTGCATAGGCATCCATAGTGAGCTATCCTAATTTATGCTTGTGGAATTGTTTTATCTTTCTATCATAATACCTCTATGATAGTTATTTTTCCATGAATTGTTTCTAAAACTTTTGCCATGTAAACTTTCTCTCATTGATGTCCTTAACATTCTTTATGTCTTCCGACCAAATGTCAACTTTTCCCTTTGAGTTGAATATGGCCACTCTAGCTTTCATGTTTTTAAAGTAATTATGCACCTTGAAATATTTTTTTAGTTTGAGTAGCCATGCCTCTACTTCCTCATTATTCTTGATGTAACCATCAAAAGTAGGTGGCTTTTCCTTTTTGAATTACTTAGGTAGCAATTCTTTGTAGATATTTTCTTCTTTTTATTGTGGAAGCTTGATTTGGTTGCATTGCTAGACAATTTGTTTCCTCAACATAGGTATCTGTTGAGGTGTCATTGATGGATATATCTTTCTTGGCACTTCTATGCCTCTTCCTTAAGGTTTTTCTCCCTATATTGCTAGTAGCTGGCCCATGATTATGAACTTTTGATGGGCTTGCTAGCTTTTTTGATTGGTATCTGCCCATATTGCTAGCAGTTGGTCTAGATTGCAACTACCTTTATATGTATGATAAAATTTATAGCACCATTGCATTGATCTCAACTTTCTTCTCTTGGGATCTCATGATTTTCTCATTATTATCTTCATGACTTTTAATTCCAACCTTCACATTTCTTGCTATCTCTACCAAATCTAGAGGGGTATCAATAACTTTCCTCTCATCTGATTCATCATCCATGAGATGTGCAGTTTTATCCATGCTATACCACACCATTCTACTAAACATTTTATATGAGTCTTCTTATGCGATGAGACAACATACCAATGTTATTTTATTGAAAATAATAAATTTCAACATAGCTTATTTCCTTGGCAATATATGCATTAGCATATAAGAGCCTAAAATTGAAGTTTTGCTATAAATACAAGTCACACTCTAATCTTAGTTAGTGCTCCAATTAATAACAATTCTCAAAACCAATTTAAAACCTAAATTTAACAATTGATTGCAATAAACCTTTCCTTTATAAAAGAACAATTCTCATTATTACAATCAAAACTCAATTCTCTCCCTTGAGCCCATTCATTCTAAATGTTGAACCTTGGCTCAAATACCACTTTGTAACACACTAAGTTCCTCAAGGCCTTTCTGAGGGTATGGAGTGTACAGAACCAACCTCCAAGGTAACTTTATGGAGATGAGGTTATCAAAATTCCTCTTATTCCATTCACCTTAAACTTATTTTCCAATATCGCCATCATCTTCTATTCATCAAAAGCATCTTAATGACATAAATTTCATCCAAATATGAGCATTGTATCCAAAGATATGGCTTTTATAATATTCACCTCTCTTAGCGCCATGTTAGCATCTATACCATTGAAACATGGAAGTGATTTTTCCCATATGTCACCATTGTACAATGCCACATCAACTAACATGTGGTTGACATGTGGTAGTCCTCTATCCACGTGCCACTACCATATAGGGCCACACTCATAGTTAGACATGTTGGCTTGTTAGCAAGCAATATATCCTGGAAATTTCTTGAAGTCACATTTATAAAAGTTTTGAATCTCTAATCTTTAATATTTCCACTTTTCTAAATTCATGCGGAATTTCCAAAATTCTAAATTCACCCAAATCTAGGAAAATGCTCCATATGTGATCTAGGAAAATATTAAAAATGTTGGATTTCTAGATTTCTGCTATTTGGAACACTCGGCATTCACATCACCTCCAAATAACTACCACCTAGCCTCCACATTAGCACCATCATATTTTGTCTTCCATGTCCGCACAGCATGCCTACTTTCCACTTTAGTAAGCAACGTCAACAAGACACATCATTTGATCATGTCCTTTACCACTTTAGCATGAAAATTAGCATGCATCGTCAGCATGTCATGTAAATACCATGTGACTCCCACGTGGTCTATCCAGCTGGAATTCATAATTAGTTTTTTCAAAAGGTTGGCATGATAACTTTTTTCTATATTTTTAGATCTCTTGTAACATTAACATCAAGGTTCATCCACTCCAGGTTCCATCACTATGAGTTATTTCATCTGAGCCATCTGACATCGAGTTTTTTCATAAATTCCATTTATAAGAAATTCTAAATGAATGGACATCCAAAACATCTAATTCTCCCACTAACTCCATGCAACAAAATCCAAAATGTCCAAATATCTATATATATGGATATTTGGAACATCTCAAACTTTTTGTTGATGATTTAACAAAACTATATACTTCTAATAGCAACTTTTGAATGGGAACATCTACTCTTATCAGATTTTGCCTCCTTTAGCTCCTTTTTACCAAACCCTTGGTCATGGTCCCTATAGGCCCATGTGATTAGGGGTTTGGGCTAAGATTTTTTATCCCCAAATTTCAAAACTTCTACTAAGCATTTCAAGCATACTTCAAAAGAATGAAACTAATTTTGATGGGGAAAAGACTTATCCAAAAGACTTCTAAAGGCCCAAAAATCCTCAATAATGTAAAAAGGCATCCAAAACTTTTCCCAAACTAGGCTATTTATCAACAGAATTCATTTAAGAGAGGCCCAATGGGAAACTCCATAACTTCAAACAACTTAATGAGGTTCTTATCACTCTCTTGGGGCTACGAACTTCATACTTCAAACTCCAAATACTTACAATTAGAGAGGCCAACATTCTAACTTATATTTTGAAGAAATAAAGTCTCCATAACCTCCTAACAATAGATCAACAAATCCATTTTCAAAGCTATCCAAACCAAGGCACTTCTATACCTTTCCAAAGTTTCCAATCAAGGAAAATATCCAAGTCTTCTCATTCCCAATAGGAATACATCACACCTGTTCAATCTCACAGTTTTCCTAGTAAAGGACAATCACATCAATAGATACATAAAGGGCCTTAAAGCTCAATTCAACCTTTAATTTCCAATTCACAAACAATATACTTCAAATCTATTATTTGAAACATATTTTAATGGATACCTCTATATATAGAGTTTGTTCTTATAAGTATTCACAACTAATAATCAAACACAATTAAACAATACTTCCAACTCATCATTCATACATACTTAGTAACCTATAATGACAACATTCATGAAGCTTTGGACATATAAATCCATTTCATTATATAGAAATAAATACACTTATTTTTGTCAATTTAATCTTTGTTATAAAATGGAGATGGGAGAGCCACTCTCCACCCAATGATAGGCTCAATGCCACCCTTGAGCCAAATTCAATGCCACAAGAAGAAGATTTTCATAGGCTTTAACAAGGTTCATATTAGGGTAGAGAATCATGAAGGAAACTTTCCTTCATACACATAACTCATTATATTGTCTTTTAATCTTTTGAGCTAGGGCTAGTTATCATTCATAGTGATGCCACAATGGGACTGCATAGGGAAAAAGGGGGCTTTTCTTTGATCCAATAGTTTCTTGGTACTACCCCTTTCTTATTGCTTTCATGCTTAAGTTCAAACAAATAATTTATCAATCTCTAACCCTTTAGCTCAGGATGAAGACTTCAACACTAACCTCCTTAACCAAAACAAGTAATTCATTGTTTCATATGGGTTGTTGTGTCTCAGAAGGGTTTATGTCACCTTGGATTTAGAGCCACAATTTCTAAACCCATGTGTGTCTATGTTTCTCTTTTCATAGGATTATATTTATATCACACACACTTCTTTATATATGGCATAACATTCACCTCACATGACTCTCTTTGCAACAATTTGCTCACATCTTCTTCCTAACCACAACACACACTAATGCACACTCCATTTCATGAGAATTCAAAGTGCATACCTATATTGCATTGTCAATTAAAAGGTATCTAGATGGGTACATTATCCATACCTCTAGAGTAGTCATGTACTACTCCCATTCTTTCTCATAATTGATAGTAGTTAGTAGTTCAACTACCAACACAATGTTTGGGGATAAGGGAAACTGGCGTGTAATTTGAGGTAAGTGTAACACCCTCCTCCCACATTTACCCAAGCTAACCAATCCACTTGGGTGAACATGTGACGAAGACTTACTATGATATGATTCAACTCCCCATGTATAGTTAAGGAAGTGGAATCGATATGACAAGACAAATTTTACCTTCCTCAGAAGCTACAAAACCTTCAGTAGCCAACCAACCCCTTCAAGTGTCAAACCCCTAAGAGAACGTACTTTTTCACTGACATAGAGTGTCAATCACTCCCATGACAAGGAATGCATGCAACTGGGACCCTCCAGTTGCTCCCACAACAAGGCATCCATGCGACTGTGGCCTTTTTCAGGCAATTTGGTGCTAGTAGCCCGGATTCTATGCAACTTTTACAAGCCCGGGACTCAAGCCACTGCCCAGAACTTCAAGAAACTTCCATAAATGATAAATGACATTGAAACAAGGTTACTAATGCAAACACTTGAACAAGGATTTGATCTGACCTCTACTAGCCATGACAAACATTTCGTCAAACATATCATAAACATGAAATTTACAGGTCTTAACAACAGATCTGAACATAAGGATCTCATACTTATTTGAGAATCGTCAAAGAGGACTGATATCTCCTCAAAATAGCTGCATTGTTATCTATTAGTTTATGCATTCATTAACATTTCATATACTAACCAAAACATGATGAGATCCATACATCATAACTGTCATAAAACATGCTTATAACCAACAAATAACCAGAGATATATTAACGAGGAAACAACCATTAAAGCCACATAATGGCAAACACATTTACTCATAAAGTACCAAAGGAAAAGGAGATATTATTAACATATGCAAATCCAACCAAGGTAGGGACTTCCACCCACCACCCGACCATAGATTGGGTTGAACCAAATCTCTCTTTCAGCCAATCACCCTCGTGCCATATTCCAAGCATGAATATGGGATCTCATGAAACAAATCAAACAAAACCAAACTAGGGCTTCCAGAAGCCAAACTACCTCAAACCTCAACCAATGATTCCACCTCACAGTCAGACATCACTAACCATCACCCCATCGGTCTCTACCCAAGTTGTCCATGACTCTAGATCATTTGTTCCAACTAAGGCATCCAGGACTAGTAACTCAACCCACAGTTGTTGTCGAGATCTAGAGAATTTTTCCAACCAAGGCTTCTAGGACTAGTAACTCAACCCACCAAGGGTTCTAAAGTGTTTTTCCAACCAAGGTTTCTAGGACTAGTAATTCAACCGAAGTTGTTACAGGGCTTCCAGATCGTTTTCCAACCAAGGCTCCAAGAACTAATAACTCAACCCACAACACTGTGGCTATCTGAGAAATGGCAACACTAGGCAAAACCACTGTCAATCCAAGCAATCCTCCATGCCAATGCTAGATCATAACTAGGAAACCACATGCATGCCAAAACTAGCAAGGAAATCATGCATGCAATTTGGTACTTGCAAAGTGATCCATTTTTGGTTGCTGATCTTGATTTCCTCTTGCACTTTCCTGCTCTCCCTTTTCCTTCTTGCTCCAAATCCCAAGTATGCTACACTCCTCCAAGAGTGCTCCAAGAAAACTCTAAGTGCCCAAGAGTATGAGAGATAGAGTAGAAAATGAGAGCTCCAAAATTGAACTGACAAAAATCTACAAACTTATCCTTAGAAGCTTTTTTATTAATGAGGCCTCTATTTTCTTAATTTTCCATTATTATTCCTTCATTTTCCTCCTCACATGCCATCTATGACCTTTCACCTCCCTTTTCTCCTATTTTCCATTATTTTCATAAATAGATGCCAATTAATGCCACTTTGCCTTTTCAAAGCCTTTTCCATTTCCATAGCCATTTATTAATCGTAAGTGATCCCCATCACTATGTTTTTGCCCAACATTCAACTTGGAATACGTGTCCCATGACCTTGGTTATTATTTTTCCTTTATTAACCTTATTACATGGATTTTTTACTAGGACTGTTACATAACCCTCCCTCTTGGGGGAACACCGCCCTCGGTGTTCAATGACACCTACAACCAATAAGACCGTTGAAAAGAAAACATATTGTCCATGGAGATTTATAACTTAGCTCATTGTAGTATTTACAATGATCAACCTATTGAGAAGCAAATCACCATGACAATCATAATTACATGACAACCATACCACTTATTGGAGCTTTATAACACATCTCATGACAGTGTTTACATCCATATACATATATACACATACCAAAACATCACACCAAAACATATGCCAAAACAATTTGCTTGACTAATGAATAGAGAAGGATACATAGCCTACATCTGATCAGACATCTCCCATGTAGATTCATTGGGCCCAAAGTGATTCCATTGCACTTTAACCTGGTTGATTGCTCAGTTTTGCAGCATGCGCATATTTCTGTGCAAAATGCACTGAGGTTCCAACTGGAATTCTCCTTCTAGCTCCACTTGCAATACAGAATAGTCAATCACACGATCAACATCTTTAACATACTTCTTAATAAATGACACATGGAAAACATCATGGAATTTCACTATCAGAGGCAGTGCAAGTCAATAAGCTACTGGTCCAATCCTCTCAAGAATCTTCAAAGGTCCAAAAAACTGAGGTACCAACTTGGCACATGATCCAATCCTCAAGGAGCTCTTCTTAGGATTGAGGCACAAGTACACATGTTCCCTAACCTAAAACTCCTTAAACATCCTGTTTTGATATGCATAAATCTTTTGTGTGTCTTGTGTTGCCTTCAAATTCTCCTTGATTACCTGCATTTCTTGTTCCATCTCCTCCAACATGTCAAGCCCTATCAAGACCCTGTTAACTGGATCACTCCAACTAATGGGAGTATTACAACTCTGCCCACACAGTGCCTCGAATGGACTCATCCTCAGTGACTCCTAATACCCATAGTTGTAAGCAAACTCAACTAGTGGAAGATACTCTTCCCACCTTCATTGCTTATGCATCACATACATCCTCAACATGTCCTCCAATATCTTGTTGACCCTCTCTATCTGTCCATTTGTCTGTGGATGATAAGTTGTACTGAAGGCCAACTATGTACCTAAACCTACAAATAACTCTTTCCAAAATCTAGAAGTGAACTCGGCACCCCTATCGCACACAATCTTCTTCAAAAAACCATGTAGCCTCACTATCTCTCTAATGGAGACCTGTGCTACATCATTAGTTGAATAAGTAGTCTTCACTGGAATGAAGTGATCTACCTTTGTCAACATGTCAACCACAACCATAATGGAAGCATGTTGTCTATATGTCCTCGACAGACCTGTAATGAAATCTATGGAAATGACCTCCCATTTCCACTCCAGAATCAGAATCGACTATAGTAATCCACCTGAATGCTTACATTATGATTTTACCTATTGACAATCTAAGCATCTAGCGACAAACTCTACCACTTCCTTCTTCAAATTGGCCAATAATAGAACTTCTTCACCGTTGTTAATGTCTTCTGACATCCTAGGTGACTTGAATATGGCTTAGCATGAAATTCCCTCAAGATAAGCTTCTTGAGCTCACTGTTGTCTGGTACATATATCTTGTCCCTAAATCTGACCAAACCATCTGCTATGAGATGATAATCCACATCCTAATCACCTGTACCCCGTTGTAAACTATGCATAAGCTCCCTATACTTGTCATCCTGCTATCCTTCCTACAAGACTCAATCCTATAAATATGTCCCATAGGAGCTCATAGTTGCTATGTGATTTACCTGTACTCTCCTGCTAAGAGCATCTGCAACCCTATTCTCTTTTCCTTTGATGTACCTGATGTCAAAGTCAGACTCACTGATCGTGACCAACCATATAGCTTTCCTGGCATTTAGATTCGATTGGTCAAATAGATACCCCAATCCACTGTGATCACTTATCAAGACGTACCACCTACCAAGAAGATAATGTCTCCACATCTTCAAAGCATGGATGATCATTGCCAACTCAAGATCATGTGTCAGATGGTTCTATTCATTCTCATTCAGTTTCTTTAATTCATAACATACTGCCTTTCCTTCCTACATAA
Organism: Pinus tabuliformis; assembly: GCA_031772625.1. Taxonomy (NCBI): domain Eukaryota; kingdom Viridiplantae; phylum Streptophyta; class Pinopsida; order Pinales; family Pinaceae; genus Pinus; species Pinus tabuliformis. The sequence continues at coordinate 573,346,788 of CM062814.1, forward strand.
GGACTCCACCAAGCCCTCTCTTGCAAGCATATATAAATACCACAAACTCTTTGTCCAGATCTGCAATATTTAGAACTGGAGCATTTGTCAACAATTGCTTCAACTGCTCAAAACTGGCTGCACATTCCTTTGTCCATTCAAATTTCTTACCTTTCCTTTACAATGATGTAATGGGAAATCTAAGAGAAGTTCCTGATGAACCTCCTGTAATAACCTGATAATCCCATGAATGATCTTACCTCATCCACATTCCTAGGAGTTGCCTACTCCATGATAGCCCTTATCTTTTATGGATCCATTGTTATTCCTTCCTTGGAAACCACATGTCCTAAGTAATGTACCTATGTCTGAAGGAAACTGCATTTAATAAGCTTAGCATACAACTGATGCTCCCTCAGCAAACTCAACATTGATTCTAAGTGTTCAACATGCTCTTCCTCATTATTAAAATATACCAATATATCATAAATGAATACACTAACAAACTTCTCCAGCTAATGATGCAATACACTATTCATCAAGCACATAAAATTAGTTGGAGCATTAGTCAAACCAAATGGAATCACAACAAACTCATAATGCCCATATCTGGCCCAGAAAGAAATCTTGTAGATGTCTTCTTCCTTAATGCGTACTAGGTAATGATAACCAGATCTCAAGTCAATCTTCGAGAACATTGTTGCTCCCTTCAATTGGTCAAACAAATCATCAATCCTCAGCAACGAATACCTGCTCTTGATGGCCACCTTGTTCAACTTCCTGTAATCAATGCACAACCTGAGAGTACCATCCTTCTTCTTCACAAACAACACTAGTGCACCCCAAGGCGATACACTTGGCCTAATGTATCCCTTGTCAAGCATTTCCTTCAACTGCAACTTCAATTCCACTAACTCTGGTGTGCTCATCCTATATGGTGCCTTTGATGCTGGTGCTACCCCTGGTACCAACTCAATAGAAAAGTCCACTTCCCTATGAGGTGAAAACTCTAAAATCTCTATCGAGAACACATCCTAAAACTATTGTAAAACCAGATACCTCCTCAAGACACACACGTCCTCAACTTCCTTACCTTTGTCACTAGAAATATGCACTGCAAATAACACACACCATTTTCTCTGACTACGCTTGGCCTAGATAGTTGTCACCATTCTAACTAATGTTGCGTTCTTACCCTGCAAGATCCTTTGTTTTCCATTGTCATCCAAGCACTCAATAACCTTGTCATAATAATCCACCTTGGTCCTGTGAAGATATAACCAATCCATACCCAAAAGCATACGATATGATCTTAACAGAAGTACATTTAGATGTGTTGATGTAGGCATACCATTCAACTCAAATGCACAAGCTCTTAACCAATGATGAAATCTCTTCTTAGTACCTGTAGCCAACTGCACTAACAAAGAGTCTGCTTGGATTTCTTTACTCAAACCACACTTATCCACTAGGTCACAATTAACATGACTATAATTAGATCCAAGGTCAATCAAAATAGAAACAAATTGATCACAAAGCTTACTGTCCATCTCAATAATAGACGCCTGGTGATTTGCCTACCTATTATCCAATGTTGTATAAATCTGAGGAATACTTTGTCCAACATCCCCCATTTTTTGTGCTTCCTGAGCACTGTAGATCTGCGGTCTACCACCTTGATGCTGTGGAAAATCTCTTTTGTGATGCTCTCCTCCACAAGTCCAACACTACAAGGGCTTCCCACCATCACCCTTGTTCTGCTCCTTAGACCTAAATCTCTGTCCTCTATCATATGCATTGAACTTCTTAGGCGGTGTTGCATTCTCTTTATTACATGTGTCCTGAGGTCTTGTTCGCTTCTTATTCGATTTTCTTTTATTCTTATCACTACCTTTCAAATCTTGCTTAGTTTTAGATCTGCGCTTCAATTTCTCATAACAATGTTTTAGCTTTCTGATGGCTTCCTCCAATGATCTAGGATCATCAAACTCAATCCCATCTTTGAATGCTACTGGCAACCCACTAATGAATCTCTTAATCTTGACCTTATCCTCCTTGAGGTAAGGAACATATCTCAATAACTCCAAAAATCTGCTAGTGTACTCTTCATCGGTCATAGATCCCATCTTCAACTCATAGAATTCTTTTTCCCTATCATCGTAGTATCTCTCAAATAGATACTTCTTCCTGAAAAGTCTTTCAAACTCACTCAAAGTCAACTCCTCTCCTCATATGCCTCTAACATTCTTTACATCTTCCTACCAGATTTCTGCTTTGCCTTGAGGACTAAATGTAGTTATTATGGCCTTCATTTTCTCTGAGTAATCATGCAATTTGAAGAACTTATTCATCCCAAGCAACCATGCTTCGACATCCTATGAATTCTTCATTTCTCCATCAAATGTAGGTTCTTTTGATTTCAAAAAATCATCCAGAAAATATCCTCTATCACTCCTTCTGTAAGGATGATAACGATGATGACCATGATACTTGTATGAACCAGAACTAGAGTAAAGACCATGTCCACTACCTCGTCTCTCAGGTGTATCAAAGAATTTGCCATCTCTTACTTTGTCATCTCTATCCAACCTGTGCCCACAATGTAACCTACTACCATATGATCCATTAGTCCTATCCTCCTATCCATGATTGATTCTAAGTGGTCCTTGTCTTTGCAAGTCTAACAAGCTATGAAGAATCATTGCATTGACTTCTGCTTGTTTCTCTTGTGCCCTAACAAGTCTCTCTTCAGATTGAATGATTCAATTATTATCTTCTCTGCAACTCCTATTTATGCCTTCAAACTCCTCAAAGTGTATGCTATGCCAGGAGAATATCCCTCACCATGCTGCTCATCTAATCTATAGGGAGAATCTTGTGAATTGTATTCTACCATCTTGCTAGTCATCTTTGATCTTCTTTTCCTGCAAGTTATGTCATGTCAGCTAAACCAAATCCTAAACAAACCAACATACCTCAGTTTAGTTCAGGGGAGGATCTCTCGTCTACAAGATCAATTAGATTAGCACAATACATGTATAATCATAATCATCACAGTATATAGACATCATCTCAATCATCATCCAGTTACCACGCTTGATGCCACAACTACACACCAACTAGACACAATGCATGCATACACAATACATACAAATACATTCTAAAAACAACACCATCGACTTTTGCATGACATCACAATGACAACCATGGCCACCACCATACATACACAATGAGTGCATAGAGCACAAGCATAAGGACATATATGCCATTGACATGTACACATGACAACACATTCATCCAAGGAGAATAGAAACCAGACATCACCCAAGGAGAATGAAACCATGCTCTCATACCAGTCTGTAACACCCTCCTCCCACATTTACCCAAGCTAACTGGTCCACTGGGGTAAACATGTGACGAAGAGTTATTATCATATGATTCAACTCCCATGTGCACAGTTAAGGAAGAGAAATTGATATGACAAGACAAATCTAACCTTCCTTAGAAGCTACAAAACCTTCAGGAGCCATCCAACCCCTTTAGATGTCCAACCCCTGAGAGAACTTGCTTTTTCACTAAACTAGAGCCTAAGTCGCTCCCATGACAAGGCATGCATGTGGATGGGACCCTCCAATCACTCCCACAACAAGGGCAGTTCAGTGCTAGGGACCCCAGATTTTGTGCCACTTTTTCAAGCCCACTTCTCAGGCTACTGCCCAAAAATTCATGAAACTTCCAGAAATGATAAATAACATTGAAACAAGGTTACTAATACAAACACTTGAATAAGGACTTGATTTGACCCCTACTAGCCATGACATGAATTTCGTCAAACATATCATAAACATGAAATCTACAGGTCATAACAACATATCTGAACATAAGGATCTCATACTTATATGAGAATTGTCAAAGAGGACTGATATCTCCTCACAATAGTTGCATTGTTATCTATTAGGTCATTCATTCATTAACATTTCATATACTAACCAAAACATGATGAGATCCATACATCATAATTGTCATAAAACATGCTTATAACTAGAAAATAACCAAAGATATATCAATGAGGAAACAACCATTAAAGCCACATAATGGCAAGCACATTTACTCATAAAATACCAAAGGAAAAGGAGCTCTTATTAACATATGAAAATCCAACCAAGTCAGGGACTTCCACGTACCACCCGACCATACATTGGGCTGAACCAAATCTCTCTTTCAACCAATCACCCACGCGCCATATTTCAAGCATGAATGTGGGATCTCATGAAACAAATCAAACCAAACCAAACCAGGGCTTCCAGAGGCCAAACCACCTCAATCATCAACTAGTGATTCCACCTCACGATCAGATATCACTAACCATCACCAGATTGGTCTCTACCGAAGTTGTCTAGGGCTCCAGAGTGTTTGTTCCAACCAAGGTTTCCAGGACTAGTAACTCAACCCACAACTACTGCCGGGCTCCAGATAATTTGTCCAACCAGGGCTTCCAAGTGATGAGGCTCATCAATAGTTAAATTATATGGACCTTAATGCCACTCTCCAACTTATTAAAGTCAACTTTTCTCACATTTCTTTAAATATTTTATTATATTTTGCTTAGTGAGAAGGGTAAAGTTGAGATGTTATGTCATGTGGCCTAATGTGCATTAATTACGGGATTTGGAGCAGTTTTTGGCTAATTTAAGTGCATCAACTCGAAGTAGACAAGCAAGCGGGATTTTAGGAGATTGGATCTCCCTCCTTAACTCCTCAATCACTTGAAGATTCCTCCACCAGATCTCATCAACTCGGAGTTACAAGCAACCAAGCCCACCAAGGTCATTAGCAGCCAAGCCAGTGATAGTTGAAGACAAGTTAATCTCAAGTTTGGGAGCCAAGCCTCCCTAATTTTAAGGAAGTTTTTGGTAGCTTTAGTTGTATAAATAAGAAGGCCTAGGGCCTCATTAGGATTCAACTTTTTATTATAGCCAAGAGGCAATTTTGAGCATAAGACATTGTGACTATTATTCTCATGTTATTTTCGACATTTTGGTGATAATGGAAAGGGTTTCTTTGATCCAGCATTGAGTTGAATCAGAGGGTTGAAGCTCTTGGGTTAGGGCCCAACCCTAGCAGCAAAGGTTCCTCTTCTTTTTGTATATGTATGCTTAGATTACATTCATAGTTAGTTGCTGAAGTTATTTATGTTTTATCCCATTTGCAAGTACTTGAATGATTATTTAGTTTTGCTCCCATTAGTTGAAAAGGTAGATCAATGGTACAATAGTAAAAGTGAATACTTCAGAAAAGCATGTGATAGTGGACTCTTCCTCATCTCTCTCATGGGATCATGGTTTGAGGGCCCCACTCTCACAACCCCAAAAACATATTTGTCTCTTTAGATCATTGCATGGCTAGGGTTCTTGATTGAGTAGATTACTGTTTATAATTCCTTAGAGGCACCTGCAATTGTCATTTTGGTTTTTGAAGTTGTTGTAGTTTAGAGAGCATTGCATTTCACAGATTTCACCATTAGCCATCAATAATTCTGTTTTTCCTAAATTCAACTCATCTTTTCCATATGTAAATGAAGTTATGCATAAATGAAGGAAAGAATGTATGTTGTTGCAAAAGTTTCTAATCTACAGGGAGAACTCATTTCACCAGCCTCATCCAAGTTGTCTTCACCCATACTACCCAAGTCTACCAACCCCTAATCTGAATTTTTGTTTTGTAGCAAAGTGGACATCTCCCTTGAGCAAATCCAACCATCTTGAAGATTTGGGTTGAGCCTTGGGAAGTATACACCTCCTCTATGCCTTATCCCACCATCAGACACCTTTCCCACACTTTATTCCACCTCTCCTACCCTCCTATATCTTTCAACCTGTTTCCTGTAGTAAACCAGGACATCCTGTAGTACTATAGGAAACCCTGTAGCAGCCTGTTTTAAGCCTGAATTAAGCATAAATGATCATCTGAGCTTAGGTTAGGCCTCCACTTGGCTTCCATACCCTCAACACCATTTTGGACATGTTTCCCCATGCCTTTCTCCCCTGCAAAATATCAGATTGGTTCACTTAGCATTTACATTTATAAAATTGAAAAAAAAAGACTCTTTTCTGCAATTTCTAGTTAGTACATGCATACAACAATCAGAGTAGTTTGAGTTTAATTTCCATGCTTACTTAGTCTAACTAACTAGATTTTAGAATGCATGGTTAAATTAGGTCTCTTTTGTAAGTAACGTGTGAATGCTCAGCTAGATAATTTCATGTTCATAGCAATTTCCCATTCAACATTTTCGTTTCCTAAGATAGGCAACATTTCCTTTCTACATTACAGATAGTTTTCGATTTGTTGTTACTAGTCAGACTCCTTTTAGTCAACAAAAGATTGGTTTGAAAAACCCTAGTGATCTATCACCCCAGTTGAAAAGTGACAAGGGTAGACCATTGCATCTACTGTGTATACAACACTGTCACCTCCAAATTTGTATGAACCCTTGGTTGATGAAGTAAAGTTGGTAGCCCTAGGAGTTGCAACATCCTTGCTGCAATACTGGAGCTCATCACCAGGACTGGTAACGCAACCCACCAAGGGCTCCGGATTTTTTTTCCAACCAAGGCTTCCAGGAATAGTAAATCAACCTAAGCTATTATAGGGCTTCAAACGTTTGTCCAACCAAATTTCCAGGAACTAATAACTCAACCCGCAACCATAAGGAACATGAGCACCAACCAGAAAACAAAAGGAAAAACCCACAAGACCATGGTTATCCGGGAAATGGAAACGCTAGGAAAAACCACTACCAATCCAGGAAATTATCCATGTCAATGAAAAATCATAACCAAGAAACCACACGCATGTGCCATGCATGCCAAAACTAGCAAGGAAATCATACATGCAATTCAGTACTTGCAAAGCGTTCAAGATGTGGCTCTTGATCCCGATGTCCTTTTGTGCTTTCTTGCTCTTCCTTTGCCTTCTTGTTCCAAATCCCAACTTTGCCACACTCTTCCAAGAGTGCTCCAAGAAAACTCTAAGTTTCCAAGAGTATGAGAGAGAGAGAGTAGAAAATGAGAGCTCCAAAACTGAACTGACCAAAAGTTAAAAAATTAACCTCATAAGCCTTTTTATTAATGAGGCCTTTATTTTCTTCATTTTCCATTATTTTTCGTTCATTTTCCTCCTCACATGCAACCTTTCACGTCCCTTTTCTCATATTTTCCATCATTTTCATAAATAAATGTCAATTAATGCCACTTTTCCTTTTCAAAGCCTTTGTCATTGTCTTTGCCAATTTCCATAGCCATGTATTAATCATAAGTGATCCCCATCACTATGGTTTTGCCCAACATTCAGCTTGGAATATGTGACCCATGACCTTGGTTATTTTTTTTCCTTTATTAACTTTATTACATGGATTTTTGACCAAGGCTGTTACAGTAAGACAAGGAATTTCTGAATTCCCCCTTACAACTTCCTCTTCGGCATCATGATTTATGTAGGTTGCTCTCTTCTTCAAATTTTAGCAATATATTAAAATAAAATGCATTTGCATCAAATAAAATTTAGCAAGATATCCATGTTAACTATTTCCAACAATATAATTCAAAATTACAATTACAAAATTTAGGGTTTAATAAGGGGTGTTACAAACTTCCCTAAGGATAAGATTTCTAAGACTGTAGAGTCTAAGCAAAATGTGATTTTGGATGATTAAGCCTTAGCAAAATGTATGGTCGTAGTATGATGGGAAATGAGTGGTGTGAAAAAGGAATGAAAGTGTATAAACCTTGAGACGAGTGCCTGCCAACTCTTAGGAAAAATTGAGTATAAAATGCCTGGAACTAATAGGCTTAATGTGTGAACGTGTAAAGAAGATAAGAATTTCCATGCATGCAAAAAAATTCACCTTAACTTGCTAAAAATTGATGTACATAGTGTTGTAGCGGTTACAACCACCCTCCAAAATGTTTCCTTAGCTTCGTTTTGGAGCCTCCCTACCAACCATTCTTAGCAGCATGTCTTGCACTATCAAGTACATAGGCTTCAACTGAGTTTCAGTGGTCTACCGGCCTGTGCATGATAGCTTATTTGTCTCCCTCCCGCAGGTTGACATTTCAGACTTAAACTATTTGCTGGCCGAGACACTCCCCCATAAAATTGTGCAATTCTGGAGTGGAACCAACCTTCCCTCTAGAAAATTGCACAAATCAGTTGGGCAGCCTGCTAGGCTCTAGAATTGCGTAGAATAGTTAGGCAGTCCTCCTTTAGAAGACTGCGCAATTTGGCCCGACATTGCAGCTCAGCCCAAAAATTGCCCAATTCTCGGAGACAGTCACCTGCTAACCCCAGAAATTGTGCAATCCCTTAGGGACAGCCATCTAGCTCAGCCTAGAAATTGTGCAAAGTTTTATCCCAGGCTCACAGACTGATGCATGTGCCTTCAGGTCGACTGGTTCCCTCCGGGACCAAGAAAAATTGATTTTCATGCATGGGTTTCTTTTCCCGAAATAGCAAAAGGCAGCATGCAAAAGGCATCCCTAAATTTGAGGAATCTATTTTAGCAGCTGGAGATTACATGCATAGATCATTTTAGAAACCTCTCGCCAAGTGTCGCTTTTTATTAAATTTGTGGCATGCACGGCATAACCTTGATCTTATCAAAACTTATGAACTAGATGCTGCAGAGCTCATTCCTCACATTGATCTTGCAGCTTTGACATCCCACAATGCATCCAGGAGTTTTCGGCACTTTCAACTTTGTTGTTTCAGGGTAAGTCTGCTTCTCATGTCTTGTGTTGCATTTCTGTCGCTTTTTGTATTTCTCTTTGTGTAAGTGTTGTCTGCTTGATTTCAATGAGCGTTTGTTGTCATTTTGATGTATGTTAGCTTGTAGAAGCACCATTTCAGTTTTCGTTTGCATCTCACTACTGTCGCATGCATGACACTGTTTTGCACTGACAGTCATCGTTACGGTGACCCACTTGACACACATTCATGTTTTCCTATTCTTTGAATCCTGTACTCACTGTTTGCATGCATGATCATTCACTCTTGTTTACACTCAGTATCACCATGCATTCAGACTTCTCATGTTTTCAGTCGCCTATCGGTAGGTATAGGCTGCCTCAGCCCGCACCTTGCCTTGCCCGGCTAGCATTGCACATTTCTGGGGGGGGAGCTTCTACCTTACCTCCATAAATTGCGCAAGTCTTGCCCAACACTGACCTCCAGGCTTGCATTGTGCAATTCTAGGAGGCAGTGCCTTTCTGGCCCCATAAACTGCGTAATGCAGTTTGTTGGTTTGCATGTCACTATTGAGTGAAATTGCGCATTGCACAGTTTTAGTCCTTAGCAAGCTAGGCTAGACTATGCATTGAGTAGTTCCAGCATCCAATCAGCCTCTTGCCAACCTAGACTGTGCCTTGCGTAGTTTTGGCAGGCAGTCTCCCAGCCTCCCAGTGAAAATTAAGCAATCTTCACAGACAATCACATAAGTATGTTGCATGTCAGTACTCCAATTTGTTTTGCTTTTCAATAGACATATTTCTTTCCATGAGTGTTTCTATGTCTCCAGGTATCACAAGTGTTCTTCTGCCTCTCAGCAATACAGGTACAATGGCTTCCAGGAGAGCAAAGTTAAAGACATTGGTGAGAGCGCAACTGGGAATGCAGTTGATCAAGTGTCTATAAACTTGCCTATCTATGAAGACATCAAGTTGTTCATGGAAAAGAATACCAAGATGAAATAGCAGCAGCATCACAGCGAGTATCACCATCAGCAACAACAGAAGGTAACACCCTTGTGTGCGACAAATGTAAGAGTAAGGTTGTTAGCGCATAGGCGGAACAAATTTGCAAGTTAAAACAGATCCACTTGTGATGAGAGCAGCTTTGGAGATTGAGGCTATAAGGTGACAGTGTGGAAAAAGAATTGCGCGAAGGAAGAAGGAGAAATAGAGAAGGAGTTGCAGCAGGAACATGTATAGCAAGAGGCGCAACATGCATAGACTGATGAAACTGTGCCCATACAGGTTATAGATCCAGCCTAGCAGCTAACACAGAGCAGACAAGGTAAGCAGTGTTGTTGATCACATGCAAGGGTGTTCAAGAGCATGGATGTCATTATAAGCACACATGCGATCCCACTCATTGGCACACTCACCGAGGCGAAGACAAGAAGCAAGTCCAACTCAAGTTGAACATGTATTTTGACAAGTTGATGCGCATGGTCACCAACACACACTTAGAGATCAGCACAGACACTATGCATCAGTATATTGTCGATTCAGCTGCACTCAAGACAATGATGTGCATGTTATCAGACGAGTCGGATAGAGAAGCCATATCACTGTACCTAGATGCAACAAAGGCAAGAGTTCGCTTTCAGCAGGATGTCACCATTGAGCACGCTAATACCATCACAGATGACTGTCTAGTCAATTTAATGTCTTAAACTGCTCTACATAAATTATCAATCCGGGTATCGTAAATTGATGAAGTGTGGTGCACTATATGTGCTTAGTTAACCTTTCTCTTACTTCGTTGTTTTATAGTTTATGTTGTTTTTGGGGTTTTGTTCTTGTTGGTTTTCTAAGGTCTTAAGAATACTTTTAAAGGACAAGTATGGATAAAGATTTCAAGACAAGGCCTATGTCCTTAATGGTAACTTCCAAAACTTAGCACTTCAAAAGAACTTAAAACATGTTATTGATGGAGTTAGTATTTAAACAAAAGTGTAAATATACAACTAGTTCAATCAAAATAAAATGCAATAATCAAATAATGAGAGAATGACTATGAGACCCAGTATCCTTGCTGCTTCAGCAAAAGGACAAGATGATTCGATCACGTCATTAGTTCATTAAAAGGCTATGTGCATCACTAATCTACAATCAACTTGAAAGCAATTTATGTACAATAATATACATGTTAAAAAGAAAATAAAATGCAGTAATTCAAACTGTACATTAATATACATGAAAATCAGAAAAAGAAATACAAGAAATTAAAGTGACAACTATACAAGGCAGGGGCCCCCTACCACCTATGAAATCAAATGCTTAAAGGAAAATAAAGACATCAAATAAAGAACTAATGACATCGGCCCAGTATCTATGCTACTGATTTAAAATGAAAATGAAATGTGAAATCTAAGTGACACTACATAAAGGAGACAAATCACACTACTTTAACCTTTTCTTAACCTTTTTGCCTTTCAGCTAGATTTATCATGTGATAACAGTTATGAACAAGTCAGCAATGTGAGTCTTAAAGCAAACTAAACCAAGCTGTACTAAGTGATATTTTGGCTCCAATAAAGTTATTTGATTATGGAAAAAGAACCATCAATAGATGAACAACTTGATATCTAAGAGCAGAAAGTAAAGTGCAAGTTAAAGAAATGATACTAATGAAAATCAAACTAGAAAAATAAAGGTCAGCAACATAGACAAGATGATCACATATGTCATTAGTCATGAAATCAAAGCAAAATTAAACACACTTGCATGAATTAAAATTGCATGAATGAAAAATCTAATCTACCTTACATTCTACAAAGCAATATTTACAAAATGAAATCTACTCTACTTACATCCTAATATGCGCCATGACATCTACTTCACATCTCCTTCCATGTTGAGAACATCAAAGCTTTATTCAATTTCTTCAAAAGTACAAAGTACAAAAGCTTTCAAAAGCCATGGGACTAACAAGCTAAAAGGACTAAGAAAAGACTAAAAGGGAAGACTAACAAATGAAGGAGAGAGATCTCCTATTTATACAAAAAGATGAGAGCCATCTCATTAATGATAGTCCATGAATCTCTCCCTCTACCTCTAGAGTCCTAATCAAAATAGGAACTGATAAGACACATGTCTTTTTAGAGTTACAATACAATTAGGAGATGTGACACATATCCTCATGATCCCATGATTCTTTCCTCTCAAATTCGAATTTGGCCTTGGGGTGCCACATAAGGGACTTCTAGAAGCCTCCTTTCAACCTACACATGTCAAAAATCTCAACCCATTTGTTAGGTATAAGCATATGCACATTATTTTCTAATGTTTAACCACAAATTCACTTAAAAGGCTTAGAAATAATAAAGATTGGAAAAACATAAAGGTGGCCCAATGATAATAAAAGTGGGATGAATGTGGTGACATAGTAGTGAAATGGAGGTGAAATGGAAGTGATATAATGGACATAATAGTGAAAGTGTAATGGAAATGAATGACATTTTCAAGACTCAACAATGACCAAGCTTGGCATCAGTTTGCCACCGTCGATCATTGCAAGGATGTTGAAGAGTTGGTCTTCCCACCACTATCTAAGTCTTAGTGATAGCTTGCATGGCTCCCTCAAGCCTATTTTGTCTCACATGGGTAAATGTGCAGATTGTATGTAACATCTTGTAAAGTGAAAGTCCAAATGTCAATAGTTGAATGTAACAGTCATGTAGTAGGTGAAGAGTCACAAAGGGGGATGTCAAGGGTCACCCCACCCTTTGCTATTTATAGAAGCTCATAACTCAATGTAAGGTATTTTGGGTAGCCAAGCTTCTGATAGGAGTATCTTAGAGAAAGCTTGGAGAGTATTGTAATGAGCCTTGACTTCTCCATAATGCAAAGCTAGTACATCTCTTTGGAGGAGCAGGCAGCAGTGACTTTAACGTTTCTTTATCAAGACTAATGGTTGGTTAGGGTTGTACTGTATGATTGGAACTTTCACTTCTTAATATAGCATAGCCAACACATTTCATGCATATGTTGTTATCTTATTTCAGTTATTTTTTGTATTTGTATGTATGAATCTTATTGAGATGTGTTGTTGGTTTAACCATCATTTTGGATTGTTGGTTCACCTGCCTTCTAGTTCATGATGCATCTTTGATCATGTGTTCCCTTCCAAGTTGCGTGTTCTCACAAGTTTCCAAGGGGCACACTCACTCCACCTTCCGTGTGTTAGAACCATTCATGCACCTTCCTTGGCTTGTTGCGCATGTCACACTCTTGCTACCAACAAGGACATCCTACTTACCTCTGCGCGCAACCGTGGTCAAGGCGATATCGTACGACCCACTATCGGGACTCCTACACCAAACGGTCTGAGGTCTAGTTGGGACTTCTTATTGGGGAGATCCCATGACATGTTGGCGGGTCCAACACCGTCAACATTTCTGTCGCTAGAAGGAGGGCTAGATGACAAGCTGAGTCCTCACAATCTGTTTTGAATATTCATACATCTATCATGGAGTTTGTTAAAGTTCACCCTCTGAAGTGTCTGCCTGACGGACATATCTTTCATGTCGAGAGGGAGTTCTGGGATCACTTGTCGAATCACATATGATGGTGAGGGTGAGGTGGCTTGGCCTAAGCACTTAGATGACTTCCATGTGCTCATGGAGAACATGGAAGGATCTAATGAAATAGGGGTCTGTTTGTTGCTCGTACACACACTTCACGACCACCCATTACGATGGTGTGGCACGCTGCCTCATAACTTTGTGGACTGATTCAAGCAGTTCAGCGATCTAATTGAATATGTTTTTCACCATTTTGATCCTGAAGCACTTGATAAAAAAATGTTAAAACAACAGAAGGCCCCACATGAATCACCTATGGATTTTTCATATCGCTTCCGTCTATTCATGTTTGAAGCTTCAAAAAGTCAGATGAAATTCCAGTATCTCATGGACAAATTTGAATATCTTCTTACCAAATCTGTCAATCCCAAGAAGAAGTTGAAGTTCAAACCCCACTCAGCATACTTCAGTGATGAAGCTGCGCAATCACAGACAGTCATGGCTGCTGTCACAAGTGATTGTCCACCGTCCCCTCATCAAACAGCTTCACCACCGCAGAGTGATCCCTCTTTCGCCTCTGATCCCTCCTTCGCCTCTGAAATGAATAAGTGCTATGCACAGTTACGAAAATGAAAAAAAATGAAAATGTGAAAAAAATGAAAAATGAATAAGGCGAAAGAAGAGAAAGGCTTCCTGCGTAGAGAGGTGATGCAAGTAACTTCACTGAGGTACTAACTAGACTCGCTGGCAATGGAGCGATGCTTGTGTTCCTGTGTGATTCTGCCGGGGTACTATCCAAGCCTGCTGGCAGCGGAGCAACACTAGAGATGAAACTAAAAATCTGACAATCATATGGCTTGTGCACCAATATACCCCTCATCCCAATTGAAACAACTGTGTTGGCTTGGCTTGGAATGTGTGTCGATCGATCAAGAGCATGGCGAATGCTACATCTTACAATCAAGCAAGTGTGGAAGCCGAGACGATCAGAGAATTGAACAATACTTCTGGAGGTGTTAGACTTGCTTTTCATGAACAAGGTCCATGCAAAGAGCTGGAGATCTACTAGTGTGTCGCCAAGTGTTGTAGCGACTACAACCACCCTCCAAAATTTTGCCTTAGCTTTGTTTTGGAGCCTCCCTACCAACCATCCTTAGCATCATGTCTTGCACTATCAAGTACATAGGCTTCAACTGAGTTTCAGTGGCCTGCCGACCTGTGCATGTCAACTTGTTTGTCTCCCTCCCGCAGGCCGACATTCTAGACTTAGACTATTTGCTGGCTGAGACACTCCCCCAAAAATTGCGCAATTCTGGAGGGGAACCAACCTTCCCTCCAGAAATTGCGCAAATCAGTTGGGTAGCCTGCTAGGCTCCAGAATTGCGCAGAACGATCAGGTAGTCCTCCTTGAGAAGACTGCACAATTTGGCCCGACATTGTAGCTCAGATCAGAAATTGCACAATTCTTGGAGACAGTCACCCGTTGACCCCAGAAATTGTGCAATCCCTTAAGGACAACCAACCCAACTTAGCCCAGAAATTGTTCAAAGTTTTATCCCAGGCTCACATACCGATGCATGTGCCTTTAGGTCAACTGGTTCTCTCCAAGACTGAGCAAAACTGATTTGAATGCATGGACTACTTTTCCCGAAATAGCAAAAGGCAACATGCAAAAAAATCCCTAGATTTGAGGGATCTATTTTAGCAACAAGAGGTTACATGCATGGATCATTTTAGAAACCTCTCGCTAAGTGTTGCTTTTTCCTAGATTTCTGGCATGCGCATCATAAGCTCGATCTTATCAAAACTTATGAACCGAACGATGCAAAGCTCATTCCTCACATCGATCTTGCAACTCTAACATCCCACATCGCATCCAGGAGTCTTCGACACTTTTAGCTTAGCTGTTTCAAGGTAAGTCTACTTCTCATGTCTTACGCTGCGTTTCTGTTGCTTTTTGTGTTTCGCTTTGTGTAGGTGTTGTCTGCTTGATTTTAATGGGCGCTTGCTCTCATTTTGTTATATGTTAGCCTAAAGAAGCACCGTTTCAGTTTTCGTTTGCATCTCACTATTGTCGCATGCATGACACTGTTTTGCACCGACGGTCGCCGTTACGGCGACCTGCTTCACAGATATCCATGTTTTCCTGTTCTTTGAATCCTGCACTTACTGTTTGCATGCATGATCATTCACTCTTGTTTACACTCAATATCACTATGCATTCAAACTTCTCATGTTTTCAGTCACCCATCGGTGGGTCTGAGCTGCCTCAGCCCTGACCTCGCCTTGCTTGGCTAGCATTGTGCATTTATGGAAGTGGAGGCTCTGCTTTCCCTCTAAAAATTGCATAAGTCTTGCCCAACACTGACCTCGAGGCTTGCATTGTGCAATTCTAGGAAGCAGTGCCTTGTTGGCCCCAGAAATTACGCAATGTAGTTTTCTGGTTTGCATGTCACTACTGACTGAAATTGCGCATTTCACAGTTTCAGTCCTTAGCAGGCCAGGCTGGACTATGCATTGCGTAGTTCCAACAGTCATTCAGCCTCCCGATAGCTCGGACTATGCGTTGCATAGTTTTGGCAGTCAATCTCCCAATCTCCCGGTGAAAATTGTGCAATCTTCACAGACAGTCACACAGGTATTTTGGATGTCAGTCCTCCAATTTGTTTTGGTTTTCAACTGACATATTTCTTGCCATGAGTGTTGCTATGTCTCTAGGTATCACAGGTGTTCTTCTGCCTCTCAGCAGCACAAGTACAATGGCTTCCAGGAGAGCAGAGTCAAAGACACCATTGAGAGCGCAACTAGGGATGTAGTCGATCAAGTGTCTATGAACTTGCCTATCTATGAAGACATCAAGTTGTTCATGAACAAGGATATCAAGATGAAATGGCAACAACATCAAAGCAAGCAACACCATCAGCAGCAGCAGAAGGTAGCACACCTGCCTGCGACAAATGCAAGAGGAAGGTTGTTGATAGTGCATAGGCGGAGCAAAGTTGCAAGTTCAAGAAGATCCAATTATGATGAAAACAACTTTGGAGATTGAGGCTATGAGGTGACAATGTGACAAGAGAATCACGCAAAGGTAGAGAGAGAAACAAAGAAGGATTTGCAGCAGTAATAGGTACAACAAGAGGCGCAACATGCACATACTGATGAAACTACACCCATAAAAGTTATAGATCCATCCCAGCAGCTGGCATGGAGCAGATAGGGTGAGCAGTGTTTTCGATCCCATGTAAGGGTGTTCAGGAGCATGTATGTAATTATGTGCATGCATGCGATCCCACCCATTGGCACATGAACCGAGGCGAAGATAAGAAGCAAGTCCGACTGGAGCTAAACATGTATTTCAACAAGTTGATGCGCATGGTCACCAACACACACTTGGAGATCAACACAGACACTATGCATCAATATGTTTCTGGTCCAGTTGCACTCAAGACGATGATGCACATGTTATTAGACGAGTTGGACAGAGGAGCCATATCACTGTACTCGGATGCAACAAAGGCAAGAGTTTTCTTTCAACAGGATGTCACCATTGAGCGTGCAGACACCACCACGGATTACCAAGCTTGGCATCAATTCACCACCGTCGATCATCGCGAGGATGTCGAAGAGTTGGTCTTCCCACAACTATCTGAGTCTTAGTGATAGCTTGCATGGCTTGCTCAAGCCTATTTTGTCTCACATGGGTACATGTGCAGATTGTATGTAACATCTTGTAAAGTGAAAGTCCAAGTGTCGATAGTTGAATGTAACAATCATGTAGTAGGTGAAGAGTCATGAGGGTAGGTGAAGAGTCACAAAGGGGAATGTCAAGGGTCACCCCACCCTTTGCTATTTATAGAACCTCATAACTCATTGTAAGGGCTTTTGGGTAGCCAAGCTTCCGATAGGAGTATCTTAGAGAAAGCTTGGAGAGTATTGTAACGAGCCTTGACTTCTCCACAATGTAGAGCTAGTACATCTCTTTGGAGGAGCAGGCGATAGTGACTGTAATGTTCTATTATTGGGACTAGTGGTTGGTCATGGTTGTACTGTATGATTGGAACTTTCACTTCTTAATATAACAAAGCCAACACATTTCATGCATATGTTGTTATCGTATTTCATTTATCTTGGTTACACTAATGATATATGTATTTGTTTGCTTACACATGTATGTATAGACTCTTTTCTGTATATGTATGTATGAATCTTATTGAGATGTGATGTTGATTTAACCATCACTTTGGATTGTTGGTTAGCCTGCCTTCCAGTTCGTGATGCATCTTTGCTCGTGTGTTCCCTTCCAAGCTACGTGTTCCCACAGGTTTCTAAGGGGCGCACTCACTCCACCTTCCATGTGTTAGAACCATTCATGCACCTTCCTTGGCTTGTTATGCATGTCACACCCTTACTACCAACAAGGACATCCTACTTACCTATGCACACAACCGCGGTCAAGGCGATATTATACGACCCACTGCTGGGACTCCTACACCAAACGGTCTGAGGTCTAGTTGAGGCTTCTTACTGGGGAGATCCCCTGACATGTTGGAGGGTCCAACACCGTCAACAGATAGTTATCCTTGGAGAGCTAGGGATGCTACTCTAAAACAAAGTCATGAATGCGATGTTTTATTACTTCAAGCAACAACTTAGTTTAGTAGACGTAATCTTAATATAACCGATGTAGATCCATCTTAACTTCGGATCTACCAAGCGCTGAGAGGGATCAAATATCTTTTCATTCTAAAATAGGTTTGCATCTTAAGATACTTGATCCCTCTCGGCCCTTGGTAGATCCAAAGTTGTTGGTTTAATTATTAATTATAATTAATTCTAAATATAATTATTAATTATAACTATAATTATTAATTTTGTGTTTTTTATTTTATTATTATTATTATGACTGAGTCAAAATCTTAAACATTACAACATCTCTACCATATTGGGCTGGAGAGCGCCTCTTGACACAACAATGATGAATATAAGTGGAATTCAATTCTCACATAACATTATCCAAATGGTAGTAGATACACCATTATATTGTAACCTTGATGATTACTTACAAAAGTTTCTAAAAAAATAAGCAATATGAGAAAGAATTACGTAAATGAATCCTCACATAAGATAGATGTAATACCTCCAATCTTCCATTAAGTTCACTATTATCACTCATAATCTCTCCCGGTTGTGTAAGAAAAAACCCCAAGGCAACCTCAAACCAAACATTTAGATTGGAAACTGGCCTTTCCAATCTAGAGGGGGATCCCTCTATGAGTCTGATGTCTAGTGTCACTTCAACAACAAATCTGGTGATGAATCATAGTGGTCAGACCTTTAATTAGGACAAGGATTTATAGATGTGGTAGGGAAGAGAAGCAAATAACCATTGGGCATGGAGTCAAGATGGTTGAGTATTAATCAAGGGGTTTCTAAGATGTTAGAGTGTGAATAAATAAAATTGCAGAGGCAAGGTAGGCAATATTTTCTTAGATAATTTAAATCATCAAAGTATGGTGGTGGAATAAAGAAGACAACCCATCAAAATAGATCACCTAACAAGGATGAATTCTGCAATGACTTTAGAGTGAAATGGTGACAATATTTGAATCTAATGAATACACAAAGCATCAATGATGAATTTTGTAATTCATATAACTATCATTCAAATATGAAGAAATAACATTCATGATATGCACATGAAATATCACAATCACTTTGCAATAACACAAACTCGAAAATACCAACATAAGAATCTCTAGTTTAAAATGCTCAAGTACTTCTTATCTTGGCCAATTTTGATTAAAATCAGAAAAAGATTTACATACACATAGTTGTCTTTCTCTCAAATCACAACCCTTCTATCATTACAAATCATAAAATAGATAACAATTCACATTCTATCAAATATTGCTAGCTGTTACAAACTTTCTACAGGTAGAATTAAGAACTTGTCACTATCAACAATTGATATTTGAATGCTAGTTGTCAATGAGTTGTTGAAACCCTGTGGTACTTGTATGATTCATTGGAAACATATATCCATGTTTCAAAATGACATCTAGACCTAATAAAATCCCTAACAAGTGTGCAAGGATCTCCCTCAATGGTGATTGGCATGAGAAGTAGCATTTTGATTTGTAAATATACGCACACTTGGACACAAACATTCTCTGGCAATTTTAGGCGCTTTGTAAGGCTGCTCTTTGGCAGATGGCATTTGGTTCTTTTCATAACCCCTTTACTTAACAACTGGACAATTGGCCGACAATTTTATATCGTTGGAAAGCTTGATGGTTGCACTGGTTGTAATCAGTATTGAATTTGGCGCACGATTTTATTATTATTATTTTTCAGCAGGATAAATCCCACATTGTTTAGTTGGAAATGTATTTTAGTTTTTATATGCACCATTGAATACAAAGGCTTTCGATGTGTTGTGCACAATATTATGCTCCTCTCTCCTTGGCCGTGGGATCCTCCTCTCGGTTGGCGCATTGTGTGCAAACTTGATCCTTGGTAGACTTTAGTGCTTGGACTGAATGTTGGAGTTCTCTACTTAGAGACTGGTGCTCATGTTGAGGCCAATTTATTTATTTGTATTTTATATTTTATATTTTACCTTAGAAAGGGAGAACATAAAGGCTGTAAAAAACAAACTTTTTTGCTCAAATTTTTTTTTTTTACAAAAAAATATAAAAAATTTATATGTGATAATGCTCACCAAGATGAGGTACAATGTAACATAAAGGCACAGATCCTTGATCCCCAAATTTCCAACCATCGCAATGGAGAGAGAGCTTCTCTTTTACAAAGTAAGTCTCTTCTCTCATATAATAAAATATTGTTATTTACTAACTCCATGACAAGTCAAATAAATAACATAATAATGGAGTAGTTAGATCTCTCTTAAATCCATGGTTGAACATGTTTTTTCTTTGATCTAGAGGAACTAATAACTTGTTAGGATTATAAAGGTGAGTCTATGGTTGAACATGTGGGCCTAATGATGAAGAACATGTGCTTCTTGGTAAGAGGTAACATGTTTAAATCTAGAGGGGGTAGAGTATGTACACTACTGTAGACTTTAGTAATTGAATTGCTAGGCAGAGGCAAGTCCCTCGTCTCATAAACAAAAGGGTCTCATACACCAATTTGGTGTTTTTCTTGGTTGTGACCTTAAAATTAGATTATTATTATTCTTATTATTATTAGTCCCTGCCGGGGACTATACACGATCGATCGATCGCTGACCCCGCGTTGACCGAGCCGATTTTGCGAAAAATTAAGGCAATTACCTAAGTCGAACTAAGGTTTTGGGCGAGGAAAGGTTTTGGGGTCTTATTGCGGGCTTCGCATCGTTCGAGGTGGAGGCCACGTGGTCCCGCGGCTCCCACGCGGACGGCATGTACTGTGGTGGTCTTATGGGCGGACAGCTGTCCCTCCTAGAGATCGTGGAAAGTTGCTCGGCTTGGGTTTTACCCTGTTCGCGGCGTTTGGGTTGTTATTGTTACTTGGTTGTTTAGCTCTGCAGTCTCTGCGATTTTTCCTTTGTGTTTGTTGTATTGTCTGCGGGGAAAACAGAATGCGGTTAACTGTATAGCAAATGTTTGGTTGCGGTTCTGTTGTTCCAGGTCCGGCTTGTATGCCTCGAGTGTCTGGTGTCGCTTTGGTAAGTTCGGCTACTGTATTGTTTAGATGTTTGTTCCTCTGTCGTTTGGCGTTTTCCAGTGGCGTTGATGTTTGTCACAGTATTGAGGGTTTCTGTTAGCTGCATGGGTTTTATGGAAATTTCCGTAAATGTCCTGCAAAGTTACTCGGCTTGGGTTTTACCCTGTTCGTGGCGTTTGGTTTGTTATTGTTACTTGGTTGTTTAGCTCTGCAGTCTCTGCGATTTTTCCTTTGTGTTTGTTGTATTGTCTGCAGTGAAAACAGAATGCGGTTAACTGTATAGCAAACGTTTGGTTGCGGTTCTGTTGTTCCAGGTCCGGCTTGTATGCCTCGAATGTCTGGTGTCGCTTTGGTAAGTTCGGCTACTGTATTGTTTAGATGTTTGTTCCTCTGTCGTTTGGCGTTTTCCAGTGGCGTTGATGTTTGTCACAGTATTGAGGGTTTCTGTTAGCTGCATGGGTTTTATGGAAATTTCCGTGAATGTCGGTTTCGACCACCATGTGAGTTCCTTGTCATTTGGGCCGAGACGACCTGGGTGAAGTTGTGATTCTTGGTGCAGATTGAGCGGCACGTGGTCCCGCGACTCCCAAGCGGACGGCATGTACTGTGGTGGTCTGCCTGCTCGAGATCCTGGAAAGTTAGTCAGCTTGGGTTTTACCCTGTTCGCGCCCTTTGGGTTATTATTGTTACTTGGTTGTTTAGCTCTGCAGTCTCTGCGATTTTTCCTTTGTATTTGTTGTATTGTCTGCGGTGAAAACACAATGCGGTTGCTGCCTGCTCGGTTAACTGTATAGCAAACGTTTGGTTGCGGTTCTGTTGTTCCAGGTCCGGCTTGTATGCCTCGACTGTCTGGTTTCGCTTTGGTAAGTTCGGCTACTGTATTGTTTAGATGTTTGTTCCTGTGTCGTTTGGCGTTTTCCAGTGGCGTTGATGTTTGTCACAGTATTGTCTGTTCGTTTCCCTCAAGAGTCCATGGTTATTTGAGCACTATAAGTTAATGGCATTTTTCTTACCTGCATGGGTTTTATGGAAATTTCCGTAAATGTTGGTTTCGACCACCATGTGACTTGCTTGTCATTTGGGCTGAGACGAGCTGGGTGAAGCTGTGGTTCTTGGTACAGATTGGGCGGCAGTCTTTTGTAGTTTGAAGGGTTTTTGCAGATGAAGATCTAAACAAATTGGGGTTTTTGAATTGTTTGAACTGTTTGTGTCGCATATTGGGTTTTTAATGGAATGTATTGTGGTTTGGAGAAAGAAATAGGTACTCCTCTGTTAAATTCAAGGTTCTGGTGCTGGGTTCTGCATGAATATGATCTAGACGAGAAGGAATTTGAACTGTCGGCTTCGTTGCAGGTACGGCGTTGTTCTGCTAATTGGTTTTTGTCAAATTTTCTATTAATTGCTTTTTGTCAATTTGTTAGGGTTTTAATTTTTGCATTGTGTAGGTTTATGGTCCAGTTACTTTAGGTTTATAGTCCAGTTACTGCGTGGTCCCTGCCGGGGACTATATGCGATCGATAATTTTTCGATATATTGACAATGTAACCTAAGTCGAACTAAGGTTTTGGGGATGGAAAGGTTTTGGGGTCTTATTGCGGGCTTCGCATCATTCGAGGTGATGTGTAACGCTGGTATGAATCGGACAGTATACAATTGATTTGGTAATAAATTCAGATTGATTTACAATCAACTTGGGTTACGGCATGTACTTTGGTGGTCTTATGGGCGGACAACTGTCCCTCCTCGAGATCCAGGAAAGTTACTCGGCTTGGGTTTTACCCTGTTCGCGCCCTTTAGGTTATTATTGTTACTTGCTTGTTTAGCTCTGCAGTGTCTGCGATTTTTCCTTTGTATTTGTTGTATTGTCTGCGGTGAAAACACAATGCAGTTCATGCCTGCTCGGTTAACTGTATATCAAACGTTTGGTTGCGGTTCTGTTGTTCCAGGTCCAACTTGTATGCCTCGACTGTCTGGTGTCGCTTTGGTAAGTTCGACTACTGTATTGTTTATATGTTTGTTCCTCTGTCCTTTGGCGTTTTCCAGTGGCGTTGATGTTTGTCACAGTATTGTCTATTCGTTTCCCTCAAGAGTCCAGGGTTATTTGAGCATTATAAGTTAATGGCATTTTGGTTAACAGGGCGGAGATAGGAAGAAGGTTGGCATGTACTGTGGTGGTCTTATGGGCGGACAATTGTGCCTCCTCGAGATCCTGGAAAGTTACTCGGCTTGGGTTTTACCCTGTTCGCGCCCTTTGGGTTATTATTGTTACTTGGTTGTTAAGCTCTGCAGTGTCTGCGATTTTTCCTTTGTATTTGTTGTATTGTCTGCGGTGAAAACACAATGCGGTTCCTGCCTACTCGGTTAACTGTACAGTAAACGTTTGGTTCCAGTTCTGTTGTTCCAGGTCCGGCTACTGTATTGTTTAGATGTTTGTTCCTCTGTCCATTGGCGTTTTCCAGTGGCGTTGATGTTTGTCACAGTATTGTCTCTTCGTTTCCCTCAAGAGTCCATGGTTATTTGAGCATTATAAGTTAATGGCATTCTGGTTAACAGGGCGGAAATAGGAAGAAGGTTGGCATGGTTTCTGAGAAGGACAGAGAACGAGAGCTTACCAATTGAATTAGCTTAGTTTGCTGTTGTTTATATATTGGATCAAATGTTTCCTTTGCGAAAATTATAAGCTTTTCCCTGATACTGAGGGTTTCTGTTACCTACATGGGTTTTATGGAAATTTCCGTAAATGTCGGTTTGGACCACGATCTGACTTCCTTATCATTTGGGCCGAGACGACCTGGGTGAAGATGTGATTCTTGGTACAGATTGAGCGGCAGTCTTTTGTACTTTGAACTGTTTTTGGACATGAAGATCTAAATAAATTGGGGTTTTTGAACTGTTTGTGCCGCATATTGCGTTTTTAATGGAACATATTGTGGTTTGGAGAAAGAAATAAAGACCTTCAAGTATTTATGTATTTATGTGGCGCATATTGCCTTTTTTTTATTAATGAAATGTATTGTTATTAGTGGAATGTGTTATGGTTTGGAGAAAGGAGCGTTGTTTGCTTGGTACTCCTCTGTTAAATTCGAGGGTCTGGTTTCACGAGTTGTCAGGCTTGAGCAAACTGCTGTTCCTGTCGCTAGGTTTTGGTGTTCTGCTTACCCAAAATGTTAAAATATTTAAGATTCCAATCTGTTTTGTAAGTGCACGGTTTCCTATCTTAGGCATGTATTCAAGGTTTTTCACTTGTATAATTTATGTGTATGCTTACTGTTATCACTGAGAACTGCAGTTGCATGTATATAGGTTAAGTCCAAAATTTCATGGGTAAAAATGAATGTTATATGGTTGTTCTCCTATGTTTACCACTTAGGGGTCATGTTTTTCAATGATATTGTTGAGAATCATTTTCAAAACCGCGAGTCATCCTCCATCATGATTGATTAAGATATGTCTTGTCTCGTATGTGTCATTTGTCCTTTTCGCAGTTTCGCAGCACCGTTTGATTGGCTGATTCTGCAGCATAGTAATGTTTTAGCCTTTTCGTAGCGCCAGCCATTTCGCAGCACATATCACTGAATTATAACTGTCTGCGCTACGAAATCGCGGATTCGGGATTTTGCAGTGCACATTCTTGAAATGTCATGTCCAGGGATGAGTCATTGTGTCCGGTCGGATTGTTGTCAGTTTATGTACCTTCCAAGCAATTACGAGGCATCATTCCACCAATAGGTTCAGAGTCATGCACATTAAGTTCATTTAAATGTTCTTGTCATGCATGGTTGTGTCATGATGTTCTATTATTATTACTTGAAGTGGCCAGCTTATATGTTAAGTTATTTGAATTGTAATGAGCCCGAGTTTCTTCTTCAAGAAAGCTGCATTGCAAGCGAGCCTGTGTTCTAAAGTTTGAAGTTGCTTGTTGAGTTGAAGCTGCCGGTGTTACTGTGTGCAAAAGTTTTCAAGGCGTAATGGAGAAGAAAGAGCATCGGTCAGGAAGGTGTCAAAGGGCAGAACCCGAAGGATTAGACTTGACATTGAGGGAGGAAGGTGTTAAAAAGGCATTCAAAGACGCTGGTTGCTGGAGTTTTTGTGAAAAGCTGAAGGGAGGACACACTCAGGTAACAAAAGAATTTGCATTGAATTTTACAGGCTTGAGTTCCAAGGTATCTATGTTAGAATTCCCAGTATCTCCAGAGGCTATTGCTAGGGTAACTGAGATTCCTAGAGGAGGGCAAGAGTGGTTCAAAAATTTCAAATTTGATATGAGCCCCTGTAAAATATTCTTGAAGGAAGCCTATGTGAATGAAGATTTGACCAAGGCTGTACCTAGAAGTTATGTTAAGGAGAGTTATGCTATGCTTCTTACTTGTATTCAAAAATATTTAATCTGTGAGGGCAGATATAACAAAGTTTATTCATATCATTTCAAGTTGTTGCTGCATTTCACGGGTAAAGCACCTATAGATCTCCCATTCTACTTGTTTCGAAGCCTCAGTAAGATGTGTGATAAAATTCAATTGAGGAAGGATAATTGTGAGTCATCACTGTTTCATCATGGCCTAGTTAAACTGTTAGTGATGGATGGCTTGCAGAAGATTGGTAGGGATTGGGATTCTTTCATTTATATGGTCGGTTTCCAGAGTAAGACAGGCCTCACCCCACAACCACTTAGAGAAAGAGAAGAATTAATGGAGGAACCCACTATTGCTGAGCTTAGGAAGGAGGCTAGGGAGAAAAAGAAAGTTAAATCTCAATTGAACAAACCAGTCAAACCCTTGGTTATTAAAGAGCCACCTTAGCCACCTCAGTCATCATCAAAGGAAAAGGTCAAGCAAAAGAAGGATGTTCATGGATCAGCTGAATCTGAAAAAGCATCAAGAGTTAAAACTAGGGGTCAACTAAGCAAGGAGAAAGGTAAATCAGTAGCTGTGGAAGAAAGTCCAATTTCAAAGGCCAGTCTAAGTGACCTACTTGAGGCTATTGAATTTGAGCAGGGAGAACCAGTGCATCTTGAACCCATGCATATTGATTTGACCCAATCTTCTCCTGAGAATACTAAGAAGTCAAAAGCTTCGAAAAGATTAAGGTTTGATGAGCCTAGTGAGGTGTTTATGTTCAAGCCAAGAAGGCCAGTTACAAGGAAGCAAATTAAAGAAGCTGAGAAAGTGAATAAAGAAGAAGAAGCTGTAAAGGAGAAAGTACATAAAGCAAAGAAAGCTGTAAAGTCACCCAGAACAGAGGTAATTGAAGTGTTGACAAAAACAGTGGAGGCAGTCAAACATAAAGATAAGAATAAGAAGGTCATCATCACCCAAGGAGGAAATGTGATTGCCATAAAGAGTCAAGTGAAAACAGCCATAAAGGATCAGGTGGGAGCAACCAAAGAAGAAATTGTCAAAGCTAAAAATGTGTTTAAGGAACGTGCAGTTAGGTATGCCAATTATAAAAGAGCTGTGTTAAAGGGCAGTAAAAACCTAATGGGTCAGACAGATTCCGTAGCTGATGTATATACCTGGACGGTCCCAGCCCTCAAGCAAGCTAAACTCCTCAAACAAATGAACCTGACCCTGAGAGCTAAGAACAAAGCTTTAAAGAAGGAGGTTTCAAATTTGAAGATGCGGCTAGGTCAGCTAGCTCATTAATTTGAGGAAAAGGTGATATTTTCAGTTTTGGTCAATTTTGTTTGGGTTCCACTATTTTGAAATCATCTAAGTCTTTGGCACCTGTAGAGGAAGTTTGAAAAGTCAAAAGTTCAAGCAAAGGAAGCTTTAGTGCAAATGCATTCTGTTTTAGTAAAAACAGCAGTTTCGTAGCGCGCTACGAAACTGCTGTAGGTGCTGTTTTATAAGAAAAACAAGGAGTTTAATGATGAGGTCAGCAAATTTTTGAAGGAAAAGCCTCAAGGACATAATGGAAACCATAAAAGACTCCCCTAGCTATTCAGAGAATGACAGATGTGCATTTTGAAAAGGTGAAATATTTTGTTTCTAGCTCAAGTCTCGTTAAAGGCACTTTATGACCGAATTGTTAGGGTTTCTGTTAAAGTTTTCGGAGATTTTTGTTTGTACACTTGTTCAGCTCACAAAGCTTCCAGCTCATTGGAAAGTATGGTGATATGCGTTGTTTATGAAGAATTAGAGAGCAGGGGACATGTTCTTTAAGAAATGAAGAATGTTGGGAGACAGGGACCGTGAAAACAGAGCACATCTTTTGGTTAATTAATGAGCCATCTGCGCAACAAGAATCCAAAGCCAGCTCGTTCAGTGTATTCTCCTCCAAGATACTTCAACCAAAGCAGATAGAGGACATGTGTCAAGACTCAGAAAAGCATCATGCTACGAGGAGGACAGATTTTGGGTTTTGAGTAAATTAAGATCATTTGTAATTACAGTTCAGCAATCATGTAATTAATGAATTAGTTATACAGTAGATAAGGATAGTTAATAGCAACCTTCGATGCTCCCCTCATGCTGGAGGAGGAAGCTCGAGGTGGTTAAGCATGTAGTCCTATATATGTATCAAACTGGGATGTAATTGGGGTTGGATGTTTTTTGGAAAAAACAGAGTTTATATTGGCTTATGTAAAGACTTGTTACAGTAATATAATAGACTACTTTGTTCTTCTCAGGATTCATACTTTGTTCAGATGCTCAAGATGTATGTGGCTTTGTCTTATCCTTTATGTTTTCCAGCTCTATAGATATACAATCACTCTGAATTCACCTAGTTGCTCAGATTTTCTGTGTATATTTATGAGTTGAGGTTCATTTGAGAAATGTTTTGAGTGTTTAGACTTTACATGCCCTGACTTCCATGAATGTGTAGTTTATGGTTTACTGAAATGGTGTTTGACTCCATGAACCCAATGGAAGAAATCTTATGTTGTCTGTCCAACCAGCATGTTTATTAAAGTTTTCATTTCAAGAGTTAGCCCTCTTAGTGTTAATCATAATCAGTAGTTTGTTTTGAGAGAGCCCTCTCAGGTTAGGGAGGCTAATCCTTAGCCAAGAGTCTGGTCTGAAACAGTTACATAAAATCTTACTGATTGGCAGCCCTCAGTACCTGATTTTGTGATAACACTTACTTTGGTGCATGATGTTTTTTTAAGTTTGTAATTCTATTATGGATGTATGAATATTTGACTCTGACATTACTCCTAGAGCGGAAGGTTGCTTTGTTAAGAACTCTGTTAAGTTCATTTAGTTACTGTTAAGTTCATTTGCTTTGTTAAGAACTGTTGAATTGAAGGTTTGCTATACTGGTGCTAGATGTTCTTCGTTTGCTGTTGTTTATATATTGGATGAAATGTTTCCTTTGCGAAAATTATAAGGCTTTCCGTGATACTGAGGGTTTCTCTTAGCTGCATGGGTTTTATGGAAATTTCCGTAAATGTCAGTTTCAACCAGCATGTGACTTCGTTTTCATTTGGGCCGAGATGACCTGGGTGAAGCTGTGATTCTTGGTACAGATTGAGTGGCAGTATTTTGTAGTTTGAAGTGTTTTAGCACATGAAGATCTAAATAAACTAGGGTTTTTGAACTGTTTGAACTGTTTGTGGCGCATATTGGGTTTTTAATGGAATGTATTGTGGTTTGGAGAAAGAAATAAAGGCCTGCAAGTATTTATGTATGTGCTGCATATTGCCTTTTTATTAATGGAATGTATTATGGTTTCGAGAGAGGAATAAAGACCTGCAAGTATTTTTCCAGGCGCTTCTGGAGACTTCGTTAACCAATTTCGTCATTTGCATATTTTCTCATGTACTCGTACAGGCTGTGTTGTGCATGAATATGGTCTAGACGAGAAGAAATTCGAACCCTTGGCTTCGTTGCAGGTACGACGTTATTCTACTAATTGCTTTTTGTCAATTTTTCTATTAAGTGCTTTTTGTCAATTTCTTAGCATCCAACTAGCTCCGTATAGTAGTGATGTATCAAGACATTTTGTCTATTTAAACCTTAGATTAAAATCTCATGTTAGCTAGTTATAACCAGATTGGTTCTGATATCATGTTCAACTACCTTATTCTCCTCAGAGAGAAAAAATAATTTTATTATGAAAACAAAATTACATTTACTATATATGTTTTTGCATTTCACAGATATCCTTAACCATAGGAAGTGATAAAAGTATTGCTGGCAACATATCTTGCTTCATAAACAGTTTTCAAAAATGTCAATATGACAGCCCTATCATAGTCATTCTAACATATATCAGAGCTTTGAAGCCAATTTTGTCTCATAAGAAATTAGCTCCTAGATATGTCCATAAACAGTCCCATAAAAAAATATAGATATAGAGATATCCTTAAGCATAGGAACTGATAAAAGTATGGCTGAGAAGATAGCTTGCTTCATAAACAGTTTTCAAAAATGTGAATATGACAGCCCTATCATGGTCATTCTGACATATATTGCAGGTTTGAAACCAGTTTTGTGTCATAAAAAATTAGCTCCTAGATATGTTCATAAACAGTGCCATAAAAAGATATACATATAGATATTCACATTTAAACAGTCCCATGATTATATCAAAAGTGTGTCAAGACATTCCATGAGCTGCCCTTCCACTTTCTCTTGAATGATCCAAGCTCGTGCTACCAAGTGTGATCTAGCTTTGACAGTCCATCAGTTTCCATGTTCCTGTCTTTGTAGACATGTTGAAAGATAATGTGTTAAATACTCTGTTGAAGCAAGTTGAATCTGCTGAAATATAGGGTGAAATTTATAATTATCCAATGAATTTGTTCCATTCATCCAATTCACCACAACTTGTGAATCATCAAAGATCTGTAATTTTTGGGCATCTTTTTGCACGTGCCACAATTGGCAACAGTCTTTGGACAATTTTCTCAAGCAAACTGTTGCTGTGTTTGCCAAAGCTGTCCTTTGAACATATTACATGTTCATCATTTATATGAATCATACCTCCAACATCACATAATAATGGATCTTCTTGACAAGCCTTATGGAACTACGCTTATGCACTACTCGTATCTGGTTCTCAATGGCTTGTTTTGGTTCCTTGACCCTTGAATTCTGTTTAGATCCATATACTATAACCATACTCTGATATCGAATAGCAGGAAACTTTTTACCTTGAAATAGCCTCACAGTTATTTTATTTCACAAATGCAATTAACAATGATGTTAACTTTCAGAAATATTCTTAAACTTATGCTGCATTTTTTCATTTTGTCTTTCCATTGCTTCCTTTTGTTAACTTCATTTTGTCTTTCCATTGCTTGCTTTTGTTAACTTGCACAAATATTCTTAAAATTATGCTCCTTTTTTTCATTATGTCTTTGCATTGTTTCCATTTCCAACTTCTTTGTTATTTATAAATATGGCTTCTTGCTAGAAATTTGATATTTGTTTAGCAACATAATGCAATAGCCTATTTTTTTAATATACATACATTTTGTTCAAAACAATCATGTTCAGTTTTTGCTAACTTCATCAATATTTTTTGCAAAGCTGTACAAGACAATTGCAAAAGGCAACTCTGGTAAGCAATTGCAAATGATGGAAGAAATAATAGATTTTGACAATTACAAATTCAAATTGCAATGCATTTTGCCTGAGAACATTGATATTGTATTAAAAAGAAATGGTCTTTTTAGACTAAATGCATTTTCATATACTGTAGGAGATTGTCTATTTGACTCATTCGAAATGCTTCTACATTTTCGTTATACTTCAAATGAATTGCGAAATGGGTTAATAGACCACTTTCTTTTTTGCTTAAAGAACAATGACGTTGAAGCAATACAGTCATATCAGTATGAACTAGCACCTGATTTCCTATACGAGTTACATGGTGTTAATGATATTGGTACATATCTTCATAAAATGCGTTATTCTGCATCTACAAATATAAAGGAGTCTGACAGAGGTTTATGGGGTGATACCTTTTGCATACGTTGGTTAGCTAAATGGCTAGATATATCAATTGCGGTTTGGTCATTGACAAGAAAAACGAGATATTTGCTCTTTAATCAACATGAAAATGCAATTCCATATTGCATTCTCTTTCATGATGCAAATCCTGTTAGTGGTCATTATGAACCATTGGTTTACCAAAAGTTTCCAATTTGCATTTCCAACCAGTCTAATATCTACCTATCACCTATTTGCAAAGATATTGAAAGCCATTGGATGCAAATTGCAAATAATATGCTTTTAAATGGACTAACAATTGCAAAGCAAGTGACATCTAATTGTGGTGACAGTATCTTTAATGCAATTTGCTATTTAGTAGCAACAGAATTCAATGCAGAGTCTTTGCGACTTTACATTGTGCAATCTTTTTGCAATGCACTTATGCATAAGAATCAAGAGGCATTGCATTGTTTAGAGCAATACCTAGTAGTTGATGCGGTACACTATACAATGAATAGCAATTGGCAACAATATTTGATAAATATGGCAATGCCATATGAAAAAGGACAAGTGGAGGCGGACCATTTTGTCTACAATGGATATCTGTCATATTCAAAGTCAATATCCAAGTATGGTCCTCTGTTGCTAATAACTTTGTCAATTACAGTTCCGCTTATTCGAGATGCAATGATATTGTTAACATCTTGTCATTCATGACAAATACATCACATATTCACTACCACGCAATGATACAAGAATATGTTCACAATTCTCAAGAACTGGACATGGAAGCAAATGACGTTTCTAATCAATTGCGTCATAAGCATATAGTAGAAAAAGAGCAATGCATATCTCAAGTACATTTTAGCAATAATATTGCATTTGAGATAGCATGCCATTTAGATCAAATGCAACCAACTAAGGATTGTAGGCTGAATTATCACAAGCTAAAGCAATTCATACGTACAAAACGCAAATGCAATGACAAATGCAAAAAACGATTTTCTAATAAGAAGTCAAGAATTACAAGCAAGAAAAATGCAATACAAATTTATATGGAAAAAGTCGAAGACACGCCTAGGAATACATGTGCAGTTTGCAACAAATTGCATTTTGCAAAAAATACTAGATTCTTCACTATAGATTTGCAAGAAAAGCATATGAATTTGACATTGAACAATAGGACCTTTAGCAATGAAAACATATGTGTTTCTTGCAAGAAAGCGCTCGAGAATGGAAAGCTACCACAATTTGCAACACCTGAACAAATAAGACGTAACATTTCATTGCCAACTATAAATATACTTTCAGACCTAGAAGAAAGACTTGTGTCATTGAGAATTGCATTTGCACAAATCAGACAATGGGGACATAGACGATCACAAATTGGCTTAACAGGATCAATTATCAATGTACCAGTTCATATGGACATTGTGCAAAAAGCATTGCCACAATATCTAAATGATACAATGACAATTGTAGTTGCATTGAAAAGACGATTGCAATACAAAAATGCATACCAAACAGGTAAAGTACGTCCAATTATTGTCATGAAAGCATTGAACGAACTATGTTCTAGAAGTCTTTATAAAGATAGCAACATTTGTATAAATGAGAATTGGGCCCATGTTTTACAAGAGAATAATGAATACATTGTAGAAAATTCAAACAGTGACAATGAAAGTGATACAGATAGTGATGCAAATAATGAGACACCTACTGAAACATTGGTGCATGGATTAATAGAATCACAACGCATCTACGATTTGCAAGACAGGATTATTGAATTGGCACCTGCTGAAGGATAACGACCATTAGGCATTTTCAAGGACAAATATGCAGAAGAAATGAACTTTCCAACATTATTTTATGGCAATGCACGTGATCATGACATCACAAATAGGTTTAGTTACCAAAAAATTGTGCAATGGGAATTGTTACAAGCAAGTGGTGACTTCCAATATCATACAACAAATTTGTTTTTCAAGACAATGCGAATAATAATTGATAAAGTGCTTTCTTGCATATGGGTGCGAATAAGAAAAGGAAAACTAAAAGGCAGGAAAATATTAGCAAAAGATGTCAAGTATCGAGCAAATTTGGAAAAGTTATTGAAGTCTGACATTGGATACATAGATTTCAAAAACATTCGCATATCTTCTGACCATTTGGAACAAATTAGGAAAAACATATTTGCAATGATACGACAACTAGGGCCTCCAACTTTCTTTGTGACATTCACAAGTGCAGAACATCGATGGAAACCATTAGTAGATACACTCGTCACATTGTTTAGAAATAAAGCAAATAAAAATGCTATTGACATATTAGAGGATGATGGCATTGACTACCTTATAAGAAAGTATCCAGTCACATGTAGCCAATACTATAGACATAGAATTAATGCTATAAAGCAATTGATATCTCAAGATACTACATTCTTTGCGAAAGTATCTGATTACTATTTCGTAATAGAATTCCAAAATAGAGGAACTGAACATGAACATGGACTGTTATGGATAGAGAATGCTCCAATATATGGAAAAGAAAGCAATTCAGAAATTGAGAAGTTTCTTGACAATTACATCACTTGTAATACAGATCATTTGGAGCTAGATGTTGCTAAATTGCATAAACATCACCATACAAGAAGTTGTAAGAAGTGAAAAAATTCAAATTGCAGATACAACTTCCCCATGCCACCAATGAAATCAACAATGATCATTGAACCAACCAATGCAGAAAATAAAAAAAATCATAGAGAAATCAATATCGTTTTTTGCATTCTTGGAGGAAACAAACTACAATGATTCAATAACACATGACAATTTCCTCCTAGAAATAGGGCTACTAGAAAATGAGTACATAGAACTATTACAACATACAATAAAGCAACCAACAATTTTCCTGAGACGAAAACCTTCTCACATTTGGAATAACAGTTTTGCAAAGGCTATGCCTACTTTATGGAATGCAAATACAGATGCACAATTTGTGCTAAATGCATATGCTGCAGCGTCATATTGTAGTTCATATATGACCAAAATTGACAAGTCTATGACAAATGCATTTAGAAGAATACGCAAAGAGCATCAGAAACATGAAATTGATGCTATGCAAATGATTCGTAAACTTGGAAATACATTACTCAATCTGCAGCAAATGTCAGCTCAACAAGCAGTGCATATAGCACTTTCATTGCCATTGAATTCTAGTTCAAGGGAATGTATATTTGTAAACACGTCTCCAGTCGATGAACGCACATTTATGCTTAAACCGCCTATTCTTTTGAAACAAGAACCTGATGATTCAGAAGATGTTATGTGCCATTCCATTGTTGACTACTACATTGGACGACCAAGTTCCATTAGCAAAATCTGCCTTGTAGAATTTGTATCAAATTACAAGAAAGATGGCAGACCCATATCTAAAAGGAAAAAACCAAATGTTATACGATTTGTCAAATATAACAAACACAATGATATTGAAAACTTTTTTCGAGAGAAATTATTGTTATATATGCCATTTGAAAACTGTGAAGATACATTGAAACAAGAATTGCCTACATGGCTCTCTGCATATACATTACATGAAAAAACAATTCAAGTCAATGAAGCCAAATTTACATATAACATCAATCCAACATGGGGTGATTTAGAGACTGCAACAAATGAGCAAATTAGTTCTTTGAATAGTAATCAAATGAATATGCAAAACCAAGAGAACAATTCCCATTATGAGGAATATGATTTGCAATCGTACTTGCAATTTCCAAACCAATCTGAAATGAAGAAAAAAATCAATCTTGGATTTCAAATTACTTCCCATCCATTTTTAATGGAGAACAATGAATATTACAAACTTAGAAGAATCTTGAACAAAGAGCAACAAGCAATTGTAAAAGACATTGCAATTAAAAAAAAAAAACCCGAAGGAAACAATTTACCTTTTTATTACAGGTGGAGCAGGTGTAGGTAAAACGCTCACAGCAAAAGCGATTTTCCAAATGCTTATACGAATTTATGATTCACAAAACACAACTGATCCTATGAAACCAAAAGGTCTAATATTAGCATACACAGGAAAAGCTGCATATAATGCAGGTGGAACAACAATCCATTCTGCATTGCTAATGCCTTTTAACAAGTCTCAAATGTTTTCACTAAGCAAAGAAGTATTGGACAACTTATCAAAGCTATATCAAGAATTGCAAGTAGCTTTCATAGATGAGGTATCGATGATTGGAAGTCAGTTCTTATATTCTATTGACAATAGACTCAGAAACATAAAACATGTCCAAACAAAATACTTTGGGAACATTGACATGATATTTTGTGGTGATTTCTATCAAGCACAACCTATTCAAGACTCTCTTATTTTTGAACAACCAACAATCAACAATCAAACAATAACACATGATTTCTGGAAGGATAATGTCAAGTGCTTCCAATTGCATATGACGATGCGACAAACAAATAAGAGATTCATATCAGTGTTAAATAGAATGCGAACAAATTGTCAAACATCTGACGATATAACATACATGAATACAAGTTGCATGTGCCTTGTACCAAATGATCCAACATTTCCCTATTTATTTTACAAAAACAAAGATGTTGCAATGCATAACAAGAAAATGTTGTTTAGATAATCTTCGGCAAAATCACATAACCAATCTTTTGTCGACGCGTTTCGAACCAACCAGTGTGGTTGATGCTGATGCCTGGCAAAGAAATTTTAATTAATGCAATTGACAAAAATGAGAAGAATAACGACAATTTCCCAACTCATCAACATACGGCTGTTTTGCCACCGCACCTTTTGATAAAGTTGAACATGTTAGTTGAAATGTATGCTTGCAATTATGATGCACCAGATGGGCTAGTGAATGGTGCAGATGGAATAGTTAAAGCATATACCCATACAAATAACGTCGATGTTCTATGGATTAAGTTCCATGACCGTAATATTGGTCATCGACAATCTAGAAAACTAGCTCATTTGTATACTTCAGAGATAGCACATGATTGGACACCAATATTGCGAATATCAAAAGCAATGCCTATGACATCAAAGATGGCGCCATTGAAAATACGAAAACAATTTCCAATTCAACTTGCATGTGCACGCACAATACATAGATCACAAGGCTTAACCTTGGATAGGGTTGCATTCGACCCTACTGGAGTACAAGTGCATGGCCTAGTATACACAGCACTATCACGTGTCAAAACCATAGAATCATTGTATTTGCTTAATCCTCTTAAACATAATAATTTCAAGGTCAAGCAAAAAGTAAATTGTGAAATGCAACGTTTGGAAACCACTGCAAAATGGCAATTAGAATATGACTCTTCATCAATACAATCATTGCGATCCATCTTTATTCTTTCATTGAACACTCGCAATCTTCATGCGCATCTTGCTAATATATGCAATGACTATGACACAATGCAATCTAATATCTTGTGCTTACAAGAAACACATATGTTGCTGTCTATGGAAAATGAATACTTCAAAAATTTCAATTGCATCTCAAGTTGCATTAAGCATGGAGTAATGATATTGATAAAGAAAAATATCATTATCCTTGAACATACCCATTTTGAAGACTGCTTTGTAGAAGCATTGCTCGCAAAAATAAAAGTTCACACATTACAAATTGCAATACTCAATATATATGCATCGCCACGTGCAAACCTGAACAATATCCTCAATGTCATTGCAAAAGCTTTGTACCACTTAGATCTAAACAATATCATAGTTATATTAGGGGACTTCAATATTGATATGGTACATTGCAATCAAAAAACAAAGCAGCTAGAAACCTACATGCAAAACTACAATCTTCATTTCCTAGTTGACAAAACTAATAGCATGCACAAATCATTGATTGACCATGTTTGGGCAAATCTAGCTAATATAAAATATACAATTTTCGTATTGGATACATATTGGTCTGACCATGATACAATATCTCTTGTCCTTCAGCTATCATAACCAATTTCGTCATTTGCATATTTTCTCATGGTACTCGTACAGGCTGTGTTGTGCATGAATATGGTCTACACGAGAAGGAATTCGAACGCTTGGCTTCATTGCAGGTACGACGTTATTCTACTAATTGCTTTTTGTCAATTTTTCTATTAATTGCTTTTTGTCAATTTGTTAGGCTTTTAATTTTTGCATTGTCTAGGTTTATGGTCCAGTTACTCTAGGTTTATAGTCGAGTTACTCCGTCATTGTTTTAAAAAATATAGATATTTAAGCTGTATTGGCTCATTTATATTTTTTCTCTCATTCAATTATATTGCAATTCAAATCTGGAATCGTCATTGTTTATTCTGTGTTTACATTAATATTAATATTAATATTATTAATTATTCCCTCCGACATTTTCCAACATTTGCCAACAATTCCTCTACTGTCCCTCTGTTACATACTATGCATTCTATTGTACATTTACATATATGGCGTTCTGTGTTGATCAATGCAAGTTATGCCAAAGACAACCTTTTCAATTAACCAATACAAGTATCCTATCATAAATTTGCAGATATGACCTCATCTATTTATGGATGCAGATTCTGCTAGTAAAACCCTTTTCAATTGAACAGAACGACCAAGAAAAAAGAACAACAACATGCAACATAAACAAACAGAGTATATTCTTTTTGCCTTTCCTTTCCTATGGATATTCTGTTCTTGTTCAAGTTTTACTTTTATATGTTCTTTTGACTTGCACTAAATATGTCTTACTATTCTATAACATAGCATAAATCTTGAAAAAAGAAATGAAACAATTGAAGAAATAGAATGCATAAGCCAATTAGAAAGCGCAACCCAACCACTTGTTTTGCAAAGGTATGTCTATGAGAACTACAGAAATATGCTAATTTGTATTTAGAATATTAATGTTTACTATATATGCATTCTATTTTTATTTTTTTACATATGTATGGTTCTATGGTTTTAATGTTCTTGTTCACTTTTTACTTCTAATTTGCACTAAATATATGTTACTATTCTATAACATAGCCTAAATCTTCAAAGACGAAAAGAAACAATTGAAGAAATAGAATGCATAAGCCAATTAGAAACGGCAAGCCAACCACTTGTTTTGCAAAGGTATGACTATGACAACTATACAAATATGCTAATTTGTATTTAGAATAATAATGTTCACTAGGGTAGTCCATGACAACTATACAAATATGCCAATTTGTATTTAGAATATTAATGTTTACTATATATGCATTCTATCTTTACATATGTATGGTTCTATGGTTTTAATGTTCCTTGCTAACTGTTTACTTCTATATGCTCTTTCAAATTGAACTAAATATATATTGCTACTCTATAACATAGCATAAATCCTGAAAAAGGAAAACAAACAACTGAAGAAATAGAGCACATAACTCAATTAGAAAAGGCAAACCAACCACTTGCTTTGAAAAGGTATGTATGACAACTATACAAATATGCAATTTTCTATTTAAAATATTAATGTTTACTATATATATCTTCTCTTTTTACGTATCTATATTTAAATGTATATATAACAGATTAATGTTTACTATATATATCTTCTCTTTTTACATATCTATATTTAAATGTATATAAATTAGAAAATCTTGGACGAGTGAAGAAAGCACTAGTAGTAAGTCCCCCCAAACAATGCAACAAGAAGACATGTACAGGTTACATATCACAATTTCTTTATTGATTGCTTATCACAAAATACACGTGATAATATCCACATCATATTGAACCATGCCTTTGCTTGTGTTAGTCCAACTGAAACAATTGCAGCCAAACTTCATTCAACAAATGTACAAAATGATACATCAAAAAGGTATGCATTTGAAACACAACACTCTAATCTATTTCTACTTATTCAGTCTCTAGGAGAAACATACTATTCTACAAATGTTTATAGCAATTTCTAACTAAGCAATTTTAATAGGCAAAAACAGATATTGCCAATTAAAGTATCAATTGAAGATCTGAATAGT
Source organism: Pinus tabuliformis (assembly GCA_031772625.1). Classification (NCBI taxonomy): domain Eukaryota; kingdom Viridiplantae; phylum Streptophyta; class Pinopsida; order Pinales; family Pinaceae; genus Pinus; species Pinus tabuliformis. Next base: position 573,385,637 of record CM062814.1, read on the forward strand.
CGTAAAATTGGGCAGCTATTTGTTCGAGACATAATGGTTGTCTATACTGCATTCCTTGATAAAGCAAACAAATCACGTCAAGTACTGCGAGCTGATTTGACATATGCTCAAGGAATGATGACTATAACGTTGAGTGTACCTGCACATTTGGTGGAGCGACATGAACACAAAATTTTGCAAGGCAACAACATCTCAATTACAAATTTCAGAATATTGCCTAAAACTGTATATGATCGCGGTGACTGTGACAAAATAATATTGCTTAATGAATCAAGTATCATAGAAATTGTACCTGAAGTTTGCAAAGAATATTGCTTCATTCCCAATACAACCATTAGGCAATTTGCAAACAAAAAAGAAATGTACCCAATTGGCACAATCGCTGCCGCCGTTACACTTGCCAAACGAGTTGGATTGCATTACATACTTCATATCAAAGATGGAGATTCTGAAAACGACAATGCAACTGTATGTATTCAGATGTTACTTATTCCTAATTTTCAGTAGATAACATGCATCACTTCAATACATAGTTGTTGTAATTTGTCTATAGTTTTTGTAATTTGTCTAGTGCAATTGCAATTTTTCAATGCATACGAACAATGTATTTGCATATTACTTTTTGTATTTTTCAATACATAACAATTTATGTTTTGCAATTGCAACTCTTTGACACATATGAACAATTTTTCCTTTCAATGGTAAAACAATTGCAAAAAGGACACTTTCCGTTGATCCTTTTCAAAAATTTAACAAAAAAGGTAAACACAAAAGAAACAATATTCAGAGCATCGAAGTCAACGTTCATGACTGAACTTAACACAGATGCACTCAACAATCTCAGAAAACTAACTACATCTACCTATGCTGTAAGTATAGCAATAATAATGTTTTTGTTGCCTTTGCATTTGCCATGTAATAATGTAAATTAACGCTTGAATGTTTTATAAACAGGTCGAAGGTATTCTGATCGCAACAAATCCATATTCAACTCCTTTCGAACCTGTTTGTGCAATTTGTAACTCCCCAGTGAATTCATCCATAGCAATAGCCAATGCAACAATTTTCTGTTCACAATGCAATGATAATTGCCCTTTCCTCTACAAGCATTGTATAAATGCTGTAATAGAATCCATTACAAATAACTTTGTCCAGTGCATTATCAGGGAGCCGTTATTACATGACTTGCTTCCTGATTTAAAATCAATGTCATATGAAACATATTTGCAACAAAAAGCTACCACTGTTTACATCTTACGTGACTTCAAAATTCAGAGCAAGTTCACACTCAATGAAGATAGTGAGCTATTACATGTCAACTAACAAATGGAAGGTACATGAACATATGCCTTAACATGTTTTCTCTCAAATATGTCCTCTCTTCAATTTACAATGTTATCATTTTGTTCTAACTAACCATTTGTTTTACACATTACAAAATGCAGGAACATGGCAGCCTTCACATCCACAACAAATGCAAAAGTAATATGAATATGTTTCTTCATATTATGCTGTTACTATAATACAAGTATTTGACTTGCAATTTTGACTCATTTACAAAGAATATGTAACGCAACGGTTGATGAAAAAAGGCTAGAAAGTCTTTATACATCTGTGTTTGTACTGTTTCTGTTTCTGTTCTCTATCTCGAATGGAACGCATTCTGCATCATGCTTTATATCATTGAATACAGCAAATGCAACATCAGATCAGCAATAATTTTGTATCTACAGCTGCTGAATGCAAACAACAAAGATTCCATACATTGATTAAACATGGCACTTATTATCTACTCAAGTTAAATGACAAATTGTATATTGAATCAGCTAGTCATTTCTGTTTCTTCCTATGTTATAGCTGAATGCTATGTTAGTTTTTGTTTCTTGCATACTGTAGGTAACGACTCAGGAAACAAGGCTAGAAAGTCTTTATACATGTCTGTTCGAATGCATTCTGCAACATGCTTGAAGCTAGACTTTATAAATAGCACCAAACTATATGGACTTTAAAATGAATATATGTTGTTTGAAAATGGAATTATGGCATAATGCATTTGGTATTATTAGTCCTTCCCTGGGACTATATGCAATTGATCAATTGCTGACCGTTGGTTGACCGACATGATTTTTCATTATAATAGCATTATAAACTAAGTCGAATGAAAGTTTTGGGCTCGAAAGTTTTGTTTTATTTTACCTATGTTTCTCTTACCTGTACAAGGAATGAAAATCTCATCTAAACATAAGTTTCATAGAGGAAAACAATGGTGGCAATGTTGCTGCAGCACTGATGACTTGGCTGGCTCCAAAGAGCAAGGTCTGTTCACTATCTTTTGTATAAGTGGCAGCCCCAATATTTTCAGTTTTCTATCCTGGTTTTTTAGGGGAGGCATGCAATTGGATGTTCAGAATCCTGTTAAGATCATGGCTGCTGCAGTTTTAAATTCTTTGGTCATTGACTTAAGACTTTGAACGTAACAAGTTCTCAAAGATGGACAATGGAATGAAGAACATGCAACAATGCTTGTTCTTGGTGACATAATCAGCATCAAACTTAGAGATATTGTTCCTGCGGATGCACGTTTTCTTGAAGCAGATCCTTTAAAGACTGATCAGGTCTTAATCCAATCCTTTTCTTTTCTTCTTATTTCTGATTACAAGTGCTCGAATTTTCGGTATGCTTTTATATCGTTTCTGGGATTAACTTCAACATTTGGTACTTTTCCTGAACCACGCTTTATGACAATATTTTTGAATGTGTGTAGTCTGCCCTCAGTGGTCAGTCATTACCAGTAACAAAGGGTCCTGGCAATGGGATTTATTCTGGCTCTGCTTGCAAACAGTGTGAACTTGAACATGTTGTCATTGCTAATGGGATCCATACCTTTTTTGGTAAACCAGCACATATTGTCAACAGTACAAACCAAGTTGGCCACTTCCAAAAGGTTGGTATTTATTCTGGACTTCTGATTCTTCTTTTTGTCCTTTCTCTTATTTCATAAATACATAATTTTTGCTGATACTGCAGTTGTACCAAATTGGCTAGTTAGGGTTCGTGGTAATATTCGATGATCCAGTACTGTTAACTTCCTTCAAACAACTATCAATTACTAATTGTTGTCATGAATAGGTTTTCACAAAAGGATATGACAAGGATGTTGTTGTCTTGATGGTTGCAAGAGCATCCAGAACAGAGAATCAAGATGCCATTGATGCAGCAATTGTTGGGATGCTTACAGATCCTAAGGAGGCAAGTTTTTTATGTCATCATATCAAATTTTAGTCAATAAGCAGGGCTATGCTTATTTTACTAATTTGTATCTTTTGTTGTGGCTTTTAACATCCATGCATCTAAAAGGCACAGGCAACCATACCAGAGCTCCATTTTCTTCCTTTCAATCCAACTGACAAGAGGACAGCTCTCACTTATATTGACAATGAAGGGAAAATGCATCGAGTTAGTAAACATGCTCCAGAGCAGGTATTGTTCTTTGGAAGTTTGACCTTCTTCATTAGACCTCTTACATATATGCATCATTTTCTGGATCTTTAAATGAATCAAAAGAATAAACAGCAACAGGTCAACAACATCTCAACTACAACGTATTGATATTTTCCAATTTTAAAATGATAGAATTGATATTTTATGGCCTAATATAGATGTCCTTTACCAGATATCCTTTATCAAATATAGAAGCCTTCGTTTAACATTATCTTTCAATGATTGTTACCCATTAACAACTTCCTTCTAAAAGAAAGGTTTCCATGAAATCTCAATTATTTTTATCTTTCACACAGAAGTAATGAATAATATAAATTTTCACAGGAATGCTGAATAATATTCTTCTTTTTATAATAAAAATCAATGAATTAGGGAGATAGATTTAACCCGAAGGTCAGTGTTTGGCTCTGCAGTTGTGGGTGTCTCCCACTAGAAATTTGTAGATAACATTATACATAAAACTACTAAGATTCATAGTACGTAGCTCTCTATTTCAGGTGAAGCTGCAATCTTTGCATCACTCAACCATTAGATATCAGTTCCAGTCTTATTTGTATTTTTGGCCTAAACAACATAAATTCTCAACTGGGACGCATGGAAATCTATTGGAATGCATACTTGCTCACCAGGATATCCAAGTCCTATGCAATAAAAACGGGCACTAATGCTTTGTGAATGACCTGGTAGAGTTTATAAGAATAATTTCATTTATGAAACATGAAGACCTGTAATTTCTAACCCTATGATGGCCAAAGGTGTCAGTGGAGCAGAGTCATTATGGATACTAGGTTATCCCCACCCTGAACTCCTAATCTTGTATTCTATGGCGATTTATACCTCTGGAGGTACAGAACCCTTTCCTCTATGCTGTCCTTGGCACATCCTAATGAAGCGGTTCCATATCCCCACTCGTGGAAGTTGCATTGTGTGTTACAGATTGCCTGATCGATCTCTCTTTCGACATTCCCTAATTGTTGGTTGGTATTTCTTTCCACACCAGCAAGTTTTTTTTTGTCTTTTCCACCAAATTCATTAAACAGACCTCGTCTTCCGCATTTAGGGTCCTATCAAGAAACTACCTTTGGAGTTCTTCGACAAGGGGACTTAATGGTTTTTATGAAACCCGTGCCTACAATTTCTAGTTGGCTGTTTGCATTTTCTTGCACCATTTTGCCCATTTGTTCTATACTAAGACAATGGCAATGACATGGTGGTAGAAACCGACATTTACGGAAATTTCCATAAAACCCATGCAAGTAAGAGAAACCCTCAGTATTTAACCAGAATGCCATTAACTTATAATGCTCAAATAACCATGGACTCTTGAGGGAAACGAACAGACAATACTGTGACAAACATCAACGCCACTGGAAAACGCCAAACGACAGAGGAACAAACATCTAAACAATACAGTAGCCGAACTTAACAAAGCGACACCAGACAATCGAGGCATACAAGCCGGACCTGGAACAACAGAACCGCAACCAAACGTTTGCTATACAGTTAACCGAGCAGGCAGGAACCGCATTCTGTTTTCACCGCAGACAATACAACAAATACAAAGGAAAAATCGCAGAGACTGCAGAGCTAAACAACCAAGTAACAATAATAACCCAAAGGGCGCAAACAGGGTAAAACCCAAGCCGAGTAACTTTCCAGCATTTCGAGGAGGGACAGTTGTCCGCCAATAAGACCACCACAGTACATGTCGTCCTCAGCACTCTGGAATATTTTGAGCCAATGTTCGTATTAGATCTCGTTGAAAAGCATTGCCTAGTTAGCGTGAATCTGAAGTTTGATGACACATACAGATCTGTAACCAGTAATAGGATTGCATGTGATAAAGTACCTTTGAACAACTTGATCTTATTTTGAAATTTTGTTATCTAATTAGTAGCGCTGCTACAGTGACTTCTGAAATCATGCACACAACAGCTGCCAATATTAGAATATTACCAACAGAAGACCTTCCTCGATCTGCTTTCGAAACTGATCAATTGGTTCAGGTATATACAATACTCAGTTTCTAATAAATTGTTTTTGCAAATTAAAAGAGATCTCGTCAAGATTGGAAAATTGCAACAAGCCATGTTAGAGATCTGTTTTACTCTTATACAGCTTTAGTCAATCAAATACTCTTTTTAATGTTAAACAAGCTTTTGACACATTGTACATGATATAAGGATTGCACAAGAAGCTTTAGCTCACATAACTCCTTAAGATGTTTTGTCTCAAATATGTCCTCTCTTCAATTTACAATGTTATCATTTTATTCTAACTAACTGTTTGTTATGCAAATTACAAAATGCAGGAACATGCTGGCCTTCACGTCTACAACAAATGCAAAAGTAATATGAATATGTTTCTTCATATTATGCTCTTACTGCAATACAAGTATTATGACTTTGTAGCCTCACGGTTTTGATGTCTCCTTCTGCATTGTCATGTTCAGCTAGTTAGCATGACTCTGAAGTTTGACCGCAGATACAGTTTTGTAACTAGTAATAGGATTGCATATGATAAAGTACCTTTCAACAGCTTGATCTTATTTTGAAATTCTGTTGTCTAATTCGCAGGGCTGCTGCACTGACTTTTGATATGAGGCACACAACACCTGCCAATATTAGAATATTACAAAGAGAAGACCTTCCTCGATGTGCTTTCGAATCTGATCAGTTGATTCAGGTATATACAATACTCACTTCCTAATAAATTGTTTTTGCAAATCAAAAGAGATCTCGTCAACATTGTAAAGCAATGCGAAACCCGCAATAAGACCCCAAAACCTTTCCACCCCAAAACTTTGGTTCGACTTAGCTTATAATCACTTGCTTATAACAATGCGTTAAATGGCTAGTGATTGAAGCTCGATTGTTGATACCTTGCTATGAAGATCCTTTATTGATCAATCCCATTCATCATCAAGCTATCCGACTATGCAGTCTTCACCAGCCCCATGGTCATCAAAGGTCAGCTTTGTTTAAACATTTTTATTTATTTCAAGTGCATCCATTTTGTATGCAGTTCTTGATTTCCCTCCAACATCTTCCAACATTTGCCAACAATTCCTCTACTGTCCCTCTGTTACTACTTTTTCATTTTGATTTCTTAGAATAAAAGCAGATTCCTTGGTGCAATTAAATTTCTATTTAAGAAAATTAAGCATAAATCTGTCTGCAAACACCAACCCCTGTAGTACTAACTATATGCTTTGTTTCAAAATTCAGTCAAATCGCGATATAAACAGTATTGGCAATTTCTCTGAGTTTGAGGAGCCAATTCTTCGTCAAGGGAGTTCTGCCAGATTTGGAAGGTACACAAGATTTGCAAAACTTTGTCAATTGCTGCTATCATGGGGGGTTTTGCTGATCACCATTTCTGTACTAATGTCCCTGGCATTGTATATCACCTTTGGCAGTGTCACAATAGCTCGTGAGCTTATCACAAAAACTACAGTTGAAGTTGTAATATCTGAACGCACAGTCGCAACCATTCTAGGAAAGTATGGAAATGCTGTTGTTAAAATTCAGCAGCTAAGCTCGTATAAAGAAGCATAAATTTCTGCAAATTCCATGGGATCCCCTTCAACTGAAATTTTTGAAACATGGAGACTTGGAATGAAGTATTGTCATTGCTGACAAAATGACATTGTACTGACAGAATGACAAAATGTTACAGCACAAAATTTGACATTGTACTGAGACAATACTTCTTTATCCAGCCTATAAAGTGCCATTTCTTTGACTTGACATAAATGTATTTTGATAAACATGAATTGCATTATATTTTGAATTTGGATTCTACTGCCACGGTTTTCTATCTTAGGCATGTATTCAAGGTTTTTCGCTTGTATAATTTATGTGTATGCTTACTTTGGTGCATGATGTTTTTTTAAGTTTGTAATTCTGTTATGGATGTATGAATATTCGACTCTGACATTACTCCTAGAGCGGAAGGTTGCTTTGTTAAGAACTCTGTTAAGTCCATTTAGTTACTGTTAAGTTCATTTGCTTTGTTAAGAACTGCTGAATTGAAGGTTTGCTATACTGGTGCTAGATGTTCTTCGTTTGCTGTTGTTTATAGAAAGCAAGAGTATAGAACACCAAAAGATAATGGATTTTTTCTTGGAGATCATGATCAATTTACATTTCAACTCGTAAAGTTTAAATGTTTTTTTAATTTTAATTTGTTTATTTTAATTTTTAATTTATAAAATAAACTTATCAAAATTATTTTATTATTGTACTTAGATGCTATATTTACTAACCCAAAACTATAAAAGAGACCAAAAGTCATGTCCTTTTGCATCACAACAAATCATTAATTAAATGCAACAAATTACTAATTACAAATTAGATGCATTTCAACTCGTAAAGTTTAAATGTTTTTTTAATTTTAATTTGTTTATTTTAATTTTTAATTTATAAAATAAACTTATCAAAATTATTTTATTATTGTACTTAGATGATATATTTACTAACCCAAAACTATAAAAAAAGGCCAAAAGTCATGTCCTTTTGCATCACAACAAATTATTAATTAAATGCGACAAATTACTAATTACAAATTAGATGTATTTCAACTCGTAAAGTTTAAATGTTTGCTTAATTTTAATTTGTTTATTTTAATTTTTAATTTATAAAATAAACTTATCAAAATTATTTTATTATTGTACTTAGATGCTATATTTACTAACACAAAACTATAAAAAAAGCCAAAAGTCATGTCCTTTTGCATCACAAATATATCTTTTGTTCTTTTGACCATGGAATAATTCCTCAATCATTGAGATTAACCTGAATCGTATCATTTATGTCCAAATATGTTACTAGATATGTAATCTTTCAATCATGGCTTCAAGACTCCATAACTATAATTTTTAAATGCTTAAGTTCTTCTTTGACTTTCGAGAATAATCTATGTAAATATTGAACACTCTCCACCACGAATTTAATTAACAAATTTATATTCATAATAATGTTTATTTGGTCATTATCATTTTATCGATATTTCCATAATATTCAAATGTAAAAAATAAGAAAATTCTATGTTTTGTGCACCATGGTTATTAAAATACATAACTTGCTTTAACACCTTCCTATTATTTTAATATGTTTTGTGCACCATGGTTATTACAATACATAACTCACTTTAACACTTTCCAATTCTTCATACATTATAATTCATTATTATGCATTTCAAGATATTTTATACCCCGTGCCTATTAAAATACATAACTTACTTTAACACTCCCTAATTCTTCATACATTATAATGCATTATTATTACCTTTTATAGTTTTTTTCCCTCAAGTTTTCTATGATTCACTGTTCAATTTTATTATATTTTAATTATTAATCTAAGCATTTTTTAAATCATGAGACATTGGAAAATTATATCTGAAACTAATCTTATTTTAAGAAATACAAACTCAACATTATAACAAGATATATGACAAGTGTCTTTTGAAAATTAATTTTAATCATAATAAGAAAATATAGGACCAATGTCTTTTAAAAATTACTTTATAATTGAAAATAATAAGACAAGTGATAAGGTAATTTTACTTTATACTGTTAAAACATATTTTAAATATATATGTTAATGTATTAAGATACAAATTAAATTATTATTTTAAATAGATGGACAGATAAAATTGTAACAAGCAATTATCAATTCAATGACATTTCTGACAATTCTTACTTAACAAAGGCAAAGTTCATTATATTTCACTCTTCGCATAAAGTCAAAAAGTTCATTCAACAATTGGCCATCCAATTCATTAAATCTTAATACAAGTAAGCATGCGTACAACACACTACTAATGGAAACCAGCTCTCATGATAACGCAAATTAAATCTCATAATAATAACTGACCAAACTGTTCTGTTAACCGGCAGGGACTAGCGCCACAACAGTGGCTCCTTGTTTTAACACGTGGAAACTATCCCCTCAAAGGCAAAGGCAGTGCACCTTCATCTAAAAATAGTAGTAGCATGCACCAAATAACGTTCATGAAGGGGACATACTACAACAAATAGGCATAAAAGCAAGTTAAAAGCTTGTCCACATGGAATGGGCCCACCAAGAATATGCATGCATGCAAGCAACCACTCCATATGTGAATTCCAAGGTATCCAACTCCATGGGTGAATGTGCAAGGTGCAAGTGGATGGAGTGTTCTACAAGGAAAGATATATCCAACTCCATTGGTGAATGTGCAAGGTGCAAGTGGATGGAGTGTTCTACAAGGAAAGATATAGTGACAAAACCCCAACATAACAAGTGGACCATCTTAACGAAACACATTAAATGAGATACATATGAACTAGGGTTTTGAGCATGCCAAAACTCTTCATGATATACAGCTTGAGTGGGCCTAATGGTTAAGAGCATGTGTTTCCTCCTAAGAGGTCATAGGTTCAAAACCAAAGGGGGGTAGAGTATGTATGCCTTCGTAGACTTAGCAGTCAAATCCTTGCGCGGAGGTGGGTCCCTTGTCCCACATACACCAATTTGGTGTGTGGTTGTGACCTTAAAAATGGATATATATATATATCCAAAAGTAGACCCTCCAAGAATTAAAAAAACAGGGAGAAGAAACCTTTCACATGTATGCCCTCCAAGAATAATCTCGAAAATTAGAAAGGAGACAAGTAAAAGAGCATATTAAAACATGTGACCTTCCTCATGTGCCACACATTTCCCAATAACAACCTTTCTAACAACCCCAAATAAAACGTGTTAGAGGACAACTTAGTCTTCTCATCTAATGGAAATTATGCTCTTGTAAAAATTGCAAATTGAAATATGAAATGGAAAAAATAATTGCCAACTAAGGGGAAAGACTTGCAAAATTTTGGTGGGTAGTAACCACTAGTAAGTTTGCAAATTTACATTTTTACTCATACTAATTAAAGTGCTAAAGAATACATAAAAAATGGTGTGCAATAACTCTTGGTAAGTATATTTATTTACATTATGTTCCTACCCATTTTTTATTCAAATATTTGTTTAAATTAAGGTAGTATATATATATGTTATTTACGTGGGTATGAACTCTTTTCAAAGATCCATTTTTTATTCAAATACTTGGTTAAATTACTGGTAGTATATATATATATATATATATATATATATATATATATTATTTACCAGAGTATGAACTCTTTTCAAAGATTTTAATTTTCGCATATTGCAACTGAATTCGAAGTTAATGGTAGAAAAATCTGAATTAGTTATCCACATGGCACAAAGGCTATAATAAGACCTTCAAGTTTATGGTCCAATTAAATATTTGATAAATAATTTTTGTAATAATATTGAAAAACAGATATTTGTTTTTCAAAGTTAAACATTGTAAGTTGCATTGGTCAACGCTAAACTAATAGTTAAACTAATAATGGTCAACATGCAAATCAATTGCCAAGTCAAAGAATAAAAACACTATCCAATATTGATGGAAAGATGCCCAATGTCAATGAATTATTTATATAATAAAAATGATAAAACACTCAAAAGAAATGCTCCGTAAGGGAAACGTGTCATAGAAAAATGTGCCAAGATGGTTAGAACTCATCAATAAATTATTCATCCATATGCCATGTTATAAAAGTGTTCCACTAACCTAAAAGAATGCTAAGTTGAGAAATGTGCCAACATTTCCCATAAACAAATAATGCATTGCATGTCATGGCATAAAAGTGCTGGAGTAACATAAAATAGTGCTAAGTTGAGAAATGTGCCAACCTCTCCAATAAACAAATAATGCATTGCATGTTTTGAAGATTGTGCCGAAAAAGAGTTGCACCCCTAGCAAGGTTCAACTAAATCCAAATAACCACTTCAAATGTAAAAATGAAGCATATAAATAAGGAGTTGTTTAACGAAGCGGAAGATGGCCGGAATCCGGGACAAAAAATTTTCAAAAAATCTTGTAAAGGCAGTGTTTGAATCGTGTTTTTGATGGTGGAAATGGATTCAGCTCCATCAAAAACGTCTATGACACCTAAATTTTTGAAGTTTAACAACTATAAATTGGATTTACAAAAATTTTTGCCAGATTTTCTCTAAATATGAACATAATTTCTATAAATTTCCGGGCAACTCCACCTCGTTAGGTAGTATAAATAAAATGTAAGAACAAACATAAATATAAATCACATCTTGACTAGTTGAAATAAAAATATAAATAAACTTTTAATTTCATCTAATCATTCACATCAGTGACTTTTCAAAATTAATGATATACCTTTACTAATTTTATATTAAATTTTTTGATTATATGTTATTAATTTTTTTTATCAATGGACCTAATTTAATTTATAGATGAAATTTATTTATTTATTTATTTTTTCATGACATTTTTTGGTTAATTTTAACCAAAATTGAGCCAAAAAATTATAAAAAATGAATTTAAGTGGTTTAATTTGTAAAATTCAAATGCCATGAAGTTTTGCGATGTTAAATCCATTTATACATTATAAAATATATTCTAAATAAAAAAAATCACATATTATTACTTGAATTATTACTTGAAATTATGTCATCGGTAAAAATAACTATTTCATTTATAAATTAAACTATCACATTTAAAAATATTTATTAATTTTATATTAACATTTTTAATTATATATTGTATCTATCGATTATATTTTTATTAATTATATATTATATCTATTGATTTAATATTTTGTTTAAACGATATCCAATATAAAATTTTGGAAAACATCATCACTAATAAAATCCAACATTATCCTATTAAATGGAGACCCCAAAATTTCCATAAATTGAGAAGATGTCCATAGAATAATAAAAGCCTACTAATTCGTCACTGCTACGCGAAATGCGGGTACGCGATCGGAAGTTTGATGCCCAGGTCCGTAAAATGCGGGCCGGTAATTACACACCTTTGGATTCTCATTTATTAATTTTGTAGAAGCTAGATGTTGGTGAGGGTTTTTTAAGCGGAAGGGTTTAGTACACTGCTCCGTTATTGCTGAGAACTATTCATACTGGCTGCGTTTAGTGTTTTCATCTTTTCACGCTGCTCTTTGTTGGTTTTCCTGATAGTGACCTTAGGCCTAAGGGTTTAGTAGACTACCCTAAGGGTTTAGTAGGCTACTCTGTTATTGCTGAGGACTATTCATAGCAAAAGCTGGTTGTGTTTAGTGTTTTCATCTTTTCACTCTGCTCTTTGTTGGTTTTCCTGATAGTGACCTTAAGCCTAAGGGTTTAGTATACTACTCTGCTATTGCTGAGGACTATTCATAGCAAAAGCTGGTTGTGTTTGGTGTTTTTTTTTTTTCACGTTGCTCTGTGTTGGTTTTCCTGATAGTGATCTCTTCAAGGTAGGCATCTTGGTGGCCCTATGGCTGAGGAAAGTAACATTGTTCTTCCCTCTGACACTGCTGGAAATGCTGAGGAAAGTAACATTGTTCCCCCCTCCGAAACCCCTGGAATTGGAACAGAAGATGTGAAGACTGTTACAGAAGAGGGTGACAGCGGACAGACGGCCAAGAGAAGCAGGGAAGAAAAAGAAGAAGACGCAGAACACATCGAAGGGGATGGCAATGGCCCCTCAAAGAAAGCTAGGTTGGACAGTGAGGAAAATGGAGAGGAGGAGGCTGTAATGGCGGATGTGGGTCCCGGAGAAGAAAAAGAAGGTGCAGAAAAGGATGATGGCCTGGAGAAAGGAGGAGAAGGTGATGATGCTGGTCAAGCGAACGAGGGTGGCGATGGCAATGGCCCCTCAAAGAAAGCTAGGTTGGACACTCAGAAAAATGGAGAGGAGGAGGCTGTAATGGCGGATGTGGGTCCCGGAGAAGACAAGGAAGGTGCAGAAAAGGATGATGGCCTGGAGAAAGGAGGAGAAGGTGACGATGCGAACGAGGGCGGCGATGGCAATGGCCCCTCAAAGAAAGCTAGGTTGGACACTGAGAAAAATGGAGAGGAGGAGGCTGTAATGGCGGATGTGGGTCCCGGAGAAGAAAAAGAAGGTGCAGAAAAGGATGATGGCCTGGAGAAAGGAGGAGAAGGTGACGATGCAGGTCAAGCGAACGAGGGCGGCGATGGTGGCGAGGCTGAAAAAGAGGAGGAGAAGAAAGTGGGTCCTGTGAAGCTTGGTCCGAAGATCTTCAACACCTCCGTGGAGATGTTCGACTACTTCTACAAGTTTCTGCATCACTGGCCACTTAATGTCAGTGTCAATAAGGTATTCCTTTTTACTATTCTGTATAAGTTTAATGTTTTATTTTAAGGGTAATCATCATCTTGCAAGGAAGAGAGAGTTTATTGATCAGTAGACTATAAACTTGTATTTGTGTATATAAGCATAATTGGAACTTACATACAAACTGTGTTTGTCGCCACTTAATATCAGTGTCAATAAGGTATTCCTTTTTACTATTCTGTATAAGTTTAATGTTTTATTTTAAGGGTAATCATCATCTTGCAAGGAAGAGAGAGTTTATTGATCAGTAGACTATAAACTTGTATTTGTGTATATAAGCATAATTGGAACTTACATACAAACTGTGTTTGTCCGTCTCTTTTTTTGGTAAGTGGTCCTTTCTTGTAAATGACCCTTTGTTAACGAATTGGGCTTTACCTTTGGCTTTCAGAAGTCGCTATCGAGCTCTATCCATTCTGTCAAATTCATCCAAAATTAATTCTTTGTCACAGGTTTTCCCCCTGTTTTTCTCAAATGGTCCTTTCTTGCTGATGATCCTTTCGCTAATGAATTGGGATTTACCTTCGGCTTAGATACTGGGATTCTGGGTATCCATTCTGTCAAATTAATCTGGGGCTTGCACTTGGCCATTCAAGGTCGTTGGGTTTTCCACCCGCTTGCATCAACCAGTCGTGATTGTGGCGGTAATTAACATTATTGTTGCATTAACGAGGCTACCTGTTTCCTGAGGGTTTTGATCTAGGCAGCGAAAGTGGTTTAATTTAACCAGTTCATCCAGTATTTGTACATGGTCTCGTCTGTTGAAACATGCAGTAGCTATGGGGTGTCCAGGTTGCAACAATTTTTCACCAGTTCTCAAATTTGGTCGATAACTCTTGGTTGCGCTAATGGGGTTACATGTTTTGTGGTTTTTTTTTTTTGAATCTGAGTTTCAGACACTGAAAGTGCTTTAATTTAACTACAACTAGCTTGACGATATGCATATACAACTGTATGCAGATTGCTTAGGTAAATAATCATGCATATGACATTTAATGTAGATGCTATATGGCTCAGATGTTGCCATAAAAGGAAGCCTTTTTGGCTCTCTTATTTTAAGCAAACCATAGTAAACTTGAAGAACATGGTGGATAACTTTGAGAAATAAATTAAATATCATGTTAAGAAAATGAATCTTGCATTACTTTTAGTATCAAGTAATAGATCCCTTAATCAGGAAATCCAGGCTGCTATGCTAGTGGGGATTCTGTAATTTAGTAAATGAATGATACTGAGAATACCACTATTTAGTGATAGTTGAGACAGGCAAAGTTATTCAAGCAATTTATGTCAATTGCTTGCCTCCTCCAACCATAACAGCTTTGTATCAGAGACATACTGAAGATGGAGGAGGTGGTCATTAACTTGAAGTGTCACCACGGGTCTGTGCTTGTTCTATAGAGTTTGAGGCTTGACCCTTTGTACATAACATGTTCAACATATATAAGACGTGCTTATTTATTGCCTTATTTGACCATGCACATGTGTGTGTAGCATATGTCTGTAATTTTCATATTCCCTTGTTTCCTTCATCTTATTTTGGAAGTGCAACCTGAAGAAATACTTACTTGAGTGGATTTCCCATATTATACTGCAACTGCCAACTTATAGTTAATATGGGAGATTACAGAGTTACAATCATAGCTGAAAAATTTGCTGAGTTTCCTGAGGTCTATATAGGCAAAATTGTTTTTGGCCATGCTGCCAAGCACTGTTGATAATATCGGCGATATTCGGAAATATCGCGATATTTTCGGCAAAACGATATATCGCCGAGAAAATATCGCGATATTTTCTGTTTTGAAAATATCACGATTTTCAAAATATCGGCAAATATCGGAAAATATCGCGATATTTTGAAAATATCGGCAAAATATCGGCTATATTTAAAAATTTGAAAAAATTATTTTTTATGCTTGCCGATATTTGCCGATATTTTCGCCGATATTGCCGATAAGATATTTTTTGGACCCTCGCCGATATTTTGCCGATACCGATATTTTCAACACTGCGTGCCAAGTCAAGCTATTTTGGTCCAAATCTCTGTTCATGAGTCAAACTTGTCAGAAGTGAGTCAGATTTACAAATACTTACGAGTAACTCGTGAGTAACTTGTCTGTTGTTTTTGTATTTCCTTGTTTCCTTCGTCTTATTTTGGAAGTGCAACCTGCAGAAATATGTACTTGAGGGAATTTCCCACATTATACTTCCACTGCCAACTGATAGTTAAGATGGGATATAACAGAGTTACGATCATAGTTGATAAATTTGCTGAGTCTTCTGAGGTCTATATGGTCAAAACTGTTTTTGGCCATGCTGACAAGTTAATTTGGTCACAAGTCTCTGTCAGTGAGTCAAACTTGCCAGAAGTGAATCAGATCCATAAATACTTACTGCTTAGAGCCTTAGACTGTAACTCGTGAGTAACTTGCAGGTTATTCACTGCGTGTGAATGGAAAACTGGCTGGGTTAAAATATAAATGCCAAAAGGGAAAAGGAACACCCTCATTTGAACAATTTATCTGTTGATTTTTTTTCCGAGTTCAAGTCAAACTCTTACACTGACTTTTCTGAGTTGCTGGCTTCATTGAGTTTTTCAACACTGGCATGATTAGTGATAATTGTCATTGTAAAGCGTTCAATATTCTTAGCAAAAAATGTGGAGTAGACTGTAAAAGTGACAATTTATGACCATTTCTAATATCAATCTTTTGAATGTGTATTGTTCATAGAAACAATTTTCTATGCAGTGAGTCAAACTTGCCAGAAGTGATTCAGATCCATAAATATTTACTGGTTAGACTGTAACTCGTGAGTAACTTGCAGGTTGTTCACTGTATGTGAATGGAAAACTAGCTGGGATAAAATATAAATGCCAATAGGGAAAAGGAGCACCCTCATTTGAACAATTTTTCTGTTGATTTTTTTTCCGAGTTCAAGTCAAACTCTTACACTGGCTTTGCTGAGTTGCTGGCTTCATTGAGTTTTTCAACACTGGTCATGATTAGTGATAATTGTCATTGTAAAGCGTTCAATATCCATAGCAAAAAAAAGTGGAGTAGATTGTAAAAGTGACAATTTATGACCATTTCTCATATCAATCTTTTGAATGTGTATTGTTCATAGAAACAATTTCCTATGATCCAGTTGATTGCAAAAGAGATGTCCTATGAAGTAGCTATTCAATCCAGTTAATTCTGATTGTGGTCTGAACCTCTGAAGTTTAATTAAGGAGCTGCTTGTGTGGTAGAATTCACATGGTTGTGGAAAAAAGTAAGAAATTGCTAAGTACCTTTATGGGAACAAAGCATTTGAAATGTTTATGTATATCTCTCCTCCATGTTCGCAGAGTGATATAGCTAATTGGTGCAACTATTTGCTAGAAGGCAATGTCAGACTGGCTATCAAGAGCACATACAGAGCAAAGGAGACAGACATATTTTTAGGAAACGTGATTATATAAAATAATTTATTGATAAAATTGATGGAAGTTGATTCATCAACTATGACATCATATCCTATTTTTGCTTACTTTGTACAACCAAGGACATGGGTTTGTCCTATTAAGGGGCAGAGAGGTGTGGGAGTCCCAAGACAATTGTTTTGCCTCACATAAAGTTTACATGGGTTGTTGAATGACAAGAAAATGGTTAGGCAGTTGAAGATGAAGATGTTGTTTATTAATTTTCTAAGTTGAACTTTGGCCAGGGCCTTGAAGATCTGAGTCTAGTATGGAGGACAAGTCTCATGGAGAATAAGAAAAAGATGTGTTTGTTGATGTCAGTGAGAATTTTGTTTGGGGACATGCTTAGGGATTTTTTTTACAAGAAGTGATCACGTTGCAAAATAGATGCCAAAATGATTGAATATTTGATAGACTAGAACCTGTTTGATGGTAGACTGCATAGATGGTAGGTACAATGAGCACAAGTACAAGATATTAAAAAAAATTGGTGGCATTTGATGAAAATGGAAGGGGGATTTTGCATGTCACTGTAATGTTTGTGGAACAACAAATGGTCAGATATGTGATCTACTGGATTCAGCCATTCTGCCCCGTGTTGTGGAATGTTGCCAGTGATTGGTTGGTTCAAGGAATTCACTAGCTATCTCACAGTGGATGCACCCTCCTGAAGGCCATGATGACTTTGAAGAAGTACATGAAAGTTACAACTTGAAGCAAGATTGTCAGGAGAGAATCCAATCATGGCACTGGAGACTAGGATGCCTTGATGAAGAACTTGGGATATGCACCTGCAAATGGTCTGTTAAAGAGATGGATCATGGTAGAGCATTTGCTGAGATACAAGAGAAAATTAAAAGTTGTCTCACCAACATCATATCAGGTTATGAGAAGTGGTTCCACCAACATTGTAGGTCAATGTTATGAATCAAATGTTAATTTTGGGAATTAAATGTAGAATTGAAGCCTGGGCCTTAATCACTAAGCATCTAGGATGACAATATTGAATTGTCTTTGTGTTGAGAGTTGCTTTCCACGGCCCAGTATGGAAGAGATTGTAATATCTGTCCTGTGCCCATCCTCTCTGTAACACTTATGTGGCCAAAAAAAGTATCTTATTATTTTCATCTGTTTAGGTTTATTGAAAGTAAAAGAAGATATTAATAACAATAAATAATTCAGACACATATAAACAAACTGTGGATTCATCTCAATTCTTGGATTCCTTTTGGTGCCTGATAGATCCAGAATTAAGATGGATCTATTCTGGTTTATTACAACCATATGTAAAGACATGAAGTGTGTTCCTCTTCTTTGCTTTTCTTTCACTGATGGGCAGTGGCTTCCATGAAGTGAAAATGAATCTTCTGCTGGGGTTGATACTGTCCACAAGAGGTCTTCACCTCTTATCAAACTTGATTTTTCCTCTTTTCAGGCTCTCAGGGTCACTTATGCTCTAATACCATTACCGCGTCAGTTTTCAGAATATGCAAGTGAGATGGAACACGAGAATTCATTCCAAGAGAATAGTTTCTCCTACGAATTCACTTATCTGCTGGATTTCATATT
Organism: Pinus tabuliformis; assembly: GCA_031772625.1. NCBI lineage: Eukaryota > Viridiplantae > Streptophyta > Pinopsida > Pinales > Pinaceae > Pinus > Pinus tabuliformis. The sequence goes on from CM062814.1 coordinate 573,404,400, forward strand.
GTTTCGTAACAGAGATTTATAGTGCTTTTTTTCTTTTCCAAATTGGAGTGCTGATGTTTAGGATAGACCTCAACCTAAAATACCTTACTGCAGAAGTGAATTTTTTTTTAAGCAAACTAAGGCACTCTCTCAATTAAGATGGGGATGTTTGATAACACATCTGGATTAAAGTTAGAGTCAGTGGTTCTGGTAACTAGGTTTTCCTCATCATAATGAGGCCAAATCGTGGCATAATTAATGCTCAGCACAAAGTTGTTCCAACTTGCTGTATATATATGCAAGTTTAAGAGTGGGCCTAATGGTTAAGAGCATGTGTTTCGTTCTAAGAGGTCACAGGTTCAAAACCGGAGGGGGTAGAGTATGTATGCCTTCGTAGACTTAACAGTCAAATTGCTATGTGAAGGTGGGTCCCTTGTCCCACAAACAAGGGGGTCTCGTACTCCAATTTGATGTCTTGCTTGCCTGTGACCTTAAAATTGGATAATAATAATAATATATTATTATTTATGGCGTGTGGGCCTAATGGTTAAGAGCATGTGTTTCCTTCTAAGAGGTCATAGGTTCAAAAACAGAGGGGGGTAGAGTATGTATGCCTTCATAGAATTAGCAGTCAAATGGCTACGCAGAGGTGGGTCACTTGTCCCACAAACAAGGGGGTCTCATACACCAATTTGGTGTTTGGCTTGGCTTTGACCTTAAAATTAGATAATAATAGTAATAATAATATATTATTTATGGCAGTTTGCTCTGCAGAAGTGAGCAGCAGCCTACTTATGCACTTATTAAACTATACCTAGCTTATAAACTAAGTTGCAGGAAACGTGGGCAGAGGAGGTGTTTTCCTACGGAAACGAAACGGAACGGAAACGCGTACGGTATGACCCAGAAACGCATATCTGTCCTTACTGGCAAGTTTCTCGAGGAGGAAATGTGGCCAGTATGGTCGGAAACACGTTTCTGGGCCATACGGCGGTGTTTCCCCACGCAGGTTGATTTTTTTTTAATTTTTATTATTAAGAATGGGATGTGGATGCAGAAAGTCATCATTTGGATCTCTCTCTTGCTGCCCTGAATATTGAGGTCGAGCCTGGAAGTGGAATTGGCCCATCATCTTTTTCAACACCACCATCCACTGTTGAGAATTGTTCTGCTTCTATTTTTGATGAGAATTATGATGATGAGGATTAGTCTTTTGTCTCTATAGTTCTTGCAGCCTTATAGTCTTTTTTGTACTTGCTGCCTCATATATTAATATAAATAAAGGCTGATTATGAGATTTGGATATATAATAAAGGTTGCTTTTGGATATTCCGATATTTTTATTTTCATTATGTGATCATTCATGAGTAAATGTGATGTAAATTTAATCATAATGTTTAAATGTAATAAATTATAATGTATCATGTATGCTTTATGATTGGACATATATATATATTTAAATATTTTTAATATATATATATATATTTGCGTTTCCCCATTTCCAAAATTTGGGGAGGTTGTGTTTCGTACCTTGCCCATTTTGGAAACTCGTACCCGTTTCCCCGTTTCGTGCAACCTTGCTCTCATCCAAATGGATTCTGGCAGCATCTATGGCAAGGAGGAATGCTTCTCCTGTTGGACTTCACACCCCCAAAGTGAATGCTGCGCAGTCTTTTGGATTCCCATTGGCAGGCGCTGTTGCTATATGTCAGGGCAAGAGTGCTCCTCTGCATTCCCTCTTTCAAAAATATTGTAAGCTGATCCCAAAACAAATACCTCCTAAGAAAAGAAAATCCTGTTTCAGGGCAGTTTAATTCTAGCAAAAGCTGACAGCACCCCCTGCTTTATATATCCCTTCAAAAGAGGAATGCATATAAAAAAGGTTCTGATATACAGATTCAATGCGCTATAGCCAACATCTGCAGCTTCCACAAAGCGAATTGATTCAAACTGGACAGAAGTATATATGGTAAATTTCTATTCAATAGGATTTTGTATTGCTTATTTTCTAAACTCAGAAAACCATATAAAAGCCATGATTAAGGGGCAGTGCCAGGCTCTTCTCTAATCCATGGTTTCGCAGATTCATCAATGATTATCTTCTCAACCCCACACTACTATCTTCTCAACCCCAGTGTGGGTGATATTGCAGAACCTACAACTTTACCTGTGGGAAGAAGAGGATTTTCCAAGAAATTCAAAATAATGTAAGCAAGTATATCAAGTCGGATCCAAGTCAAAAGAGGACATGGGCATTTTTACATATGCCAGGATATACATAGAATTGGACACAAGTAAGATTTACCAAATAAGATTATCATAGACCACAAAAAATTAGACTTCGATAACGCAGGTGCCTTCAGAGAGGCATAATTTGTATGAAGGCAGGCCATCTGAAAGAAGTGAAAAGAATTAATTAGCAGACTGAAGATCACCTCCAATCCATTCCAAAAGAGCGTTAAGATAGATTTCAAAAGGTTAACTCTAGAAAGAAAGAACTTGGGTGGGCAGTGAGCGGGGTGAACACCCCAGTTGACAGGGCCTTGAGCAAACAAAGAAGAACCATCTGAAGACACCCAGTTACAAAATCCTGTAACTTGGGAAGAAGATCATTGCAAGGAGAATCCGACTCTTGATTAGTTGGCAAAGCCAAGGAGCTCCTAATCCCAATTTTATTTGTACAAGAAAAGATTGAAGTTTTGAACAGGAAATCTTTACAATTTCATAATAGGGCATTGACCATTTCTACAATTTAATAATAGGGCCACTGACTATCTCTGACAGATGGCTAAGGATCAAATCATCCCAAATACCAGGCCAGTATATGCATTATCTATTTATGAACAGCTTTATCATATTCAGTTTAGGGCTACAATTTTGGTTGTTCTCTTATAATATTTAATTCATTTCAAGGCAAAGCCTAGCCACATCTGTGGTCTCATTAGATAATGCATTATATAATGCACAATAATGCTCAGAGCCTTTGCTATTGCGTCAACGAAGACTTCGAGGAACTTTCCCAAGATGGGAAAAATACTGAAAACTTCATTTCATGTCAATATGAATTTATAACTGCTCATATATAAGCAAGGTTGCACGAAACGGGTACGAGTTTCCGAAACAGGCACGGGTACGAAACGTGACCTCCCCAAATTTTGGAAATGGGGAAACGCGAATATATATATTAAAAATATTTAAATATATATGTATCCAATCATAAAGCATACATGATACATTATAATTTATTACATTTAAACATTATGATTAAATTTACATCACATTTACTCATGAATGATCACATAATGAAAATAAAAATATCGGAATATCCAAAAGCAACCTTTATTATATATCCAAATCTCATAATCAGCGTTTATTTATATTAATATATGAGGTTGCAACTACAAAAAAGACTATAATGCTGCAAGAACTATAGAGACAAAAGACTAATCCTCATCAAAAATAGAAGCAGAACAATGCTCAACAGTGGATGGTGGTGCTGAAAAAGATGATGGGCCAATTCCACTTCCAGGCTCGACCTCAATATTCAGGGCAGCAAGAGAGAGATCCAAATCAGGACTTTCTGCATCCACATCCCATTCTTAATAAATAAAAAAATAAAAAAAATCACCCTGCGTGGGGAAACGCTGCTATATGGCCCAGAAACGCGTTTCCGGCCGTACTGGCCACGTTTCCTCCTCGAGAAACGTGCCAGTACGGCCGGAAATGCGTTTCTGGGTTGTACCGTACGTGTTTCTGCGTTTCCGTTTTGTTTCCGTAGGGAAACACCTCCTCTGCCCACATTTACTGCAACTTAGGATGAGAGAGCCTTCTGTGCTCTCATGTTTTAGGAGTAGGATACTGATTCACTTACAGAAGCCAGCCCAGTGCCATAGAAGCATGCTAAGGCTGTTTGATACCAGAAAACCTTATCTTTGTTTTGGACCAGTCATCTATATCATAACCCCTGATCTATTAAGCACCAAGTAGGATGGGGAAAATCTGGGTGCAAACCTCTGTCTGTGTAAAGATTCAGGGGTTAAGATGGATTTAAGCGCTGTCTTTTTTTGGTTCTTTTTCTTTTAAATTTGTTGACCTGTTTTGGATCAGTCATCCATATCATAACCCCTGATCTATTAAGCACCAAGTGGGATGGGGAAAATTTGGGTGCAAACCTCTGTCTGTGTAAAGATTCAGGGGTTAAGATGGATTTAAGCGCTGTCTTTTTTTGGTTCTTTTTCTTTTAAATTTGTTGACCTTTTTAAAGTTATGGTAATTAATAAATGGAATATTTGGCTCCTATATATATATATATATATGTCAATTTTTTTCCACTGTATTTTATTAATGTTAGACACACGAAACCTCTTCCCCCCAGGCTCTAGGGTGTACCTGGGCTATCTAAGTGCATTCAGGTTAATCTTTTAACTGTTAAATATGCCGTTTGGTATTTACATAGAGATGGGATGCCCTCTTTGTTGTTCTTGCTAATAGACAGTTTGGTATTTTACATCAGAGGCAAATTTATTCTGGAAATTTTCAATTCTTGTTCATGCTTTTACCGTGATGCAATATACTCACACAGGTTTGGTATATATATCATTGCATAGGGTTTAACTACTGTGATTTTGTTTTGGTTCTCTTATTCAACCAGATTCTAAATTTTTGAGATGCTTTGGGCTTGCTTGCTGCCATAGCAGGTTGCTGTATTTTTGCGTCCCATTGACCTAATTTGGTCGTCTGTGGACATTAAAATAATTTCCTTCTTTATGCCTAAAACCAGTGATTAATAAATGTGATATTAAGAATTCTGTCCTTAAGATTTGATGTTGATATTTGAGCCCTTTGGTGTAAATGTTTGTTGTAGTCTTGTATTAGTTAGTCATATTTTCTTGGAACAAAATTTATTGGGCAACGATGATACCTCAATAAATTAGAACATAGTTATTAAGCATTCTGTCCTGGAGATTTGATGTTGATATTTGAGCCCTTTGGTGTAAATGTTCATTGTAGTCTTGTATTAGTTAGTCATATTTTCTTGGAACCAAATTTATTGGGCAACGATGATACTTCAATAAATTAGAACATGTTGAGGCTGGGGTCGCTAGATGGGAGATGTAACCAAGTATTTTAATATCCAAACTGGGAATTGAAATTCATACTTCTATGAGGAGTTTCCATACTAAAGTTTAGGAGCTTCACTCAACTAAATTTGACTTCATAGGAGACCTTCTTTCTGGCTGAACAAAACCAGAAGACAGTTGCAACTTGGCAATAGACAGTAGGAAGTCTAGTACATAGCCAAATCACACATTTTATTGGTTAACTGGAGTGCTGTGTCGATAGCATTACTGCTTTTGCTTCAATTTAACTTTTGAGTTTTGACAATTGAAACATTAACAGTCGCAGATTTTGTGAAGTAGATAAACACAATGATGACTCTACTTACAAGTTATATTCATTAAGTTACCCTCTGCAATATAGTGATTCTCTTCAAATTTGATCTACAAGCTAGGTTGCAGAGAAAAATGTATCGCTGATCCCATTACCCACAAATATCCGTTATTTTAAATGCGTACTAGCATAAGAATGTTGCCAATAATAGAGTGATGAATTTTTTATTTTTTTGGGAATGTTTGGCTTCCGAAATGATTATACTGCAGTATTGCTGGTTCATTTTTGCAAAAGGACTTGCATATTTTTGTGCATGGTGGTTTTGATGCTCCTTTCTCTTTTTGTAGTATAAGAGTGCTTGATTTCTTTTACTCATTAGAACATTTGAACTGGATTATCTCGCATACACATTCTGATGCTCATGCTGGAACTTCCTTTTTGCAGTATGAACACATGGTCTTGTTGGATTTGCTCATCAAGGGTCACCATGAACCAGACAAGAAAGTTGGCCCCGGCGTTGAAGCATTTCAGGTTAAAGTTCATCCAATGTGGCAGAGTCGGTGTTACTGTTTGGTTAGGAAGGATGGGACTGTTGATGATTTCAGTTATCGCAAGTGTGTTGATAGCTTACTTCCTTTGCCAGAAAATATGAAAGTATCTGGTAAGGGGAATTTTGCTTCAAATGATAGAAGGAACCATAAACAATCCAAACAAGGCCACCAAGGTGGCTGGGGTGGTGGAAGAGGTGGAGGTGGAGGTGGAGGTGGCTGGGGTGGCCGAAAAGGTAGAGGTGGAGGTGGAGGTGGAGGTGGCTGGGGTGGCAGAAAAGGTGGAGGTGGAGGTGGAGGTGGAAGTGGCTGGGGTGGTGGAAGAGGTGGTGGTGGTGGTGGTAGTCGTGGCCAGGGTCGTGCAAAAGCCACCCCTTCGTAGTGAGATGATAGTAGAGTCAAAGTAATCACAAACTCTCTTTGATGCTAATTCTAAAGCTTCTCTCCTTAGAAATGTGTAGAGAGAATCTCAAATGAAAAGTACTGCATGTTAAGGCAGGTCTGGTATTTATGAAGTTGACAGTTTTGAGGTATTATGTGTTAGTAACGGCTGCCTCTTTCAAACAGGTTGCTGAACTTATTGGTTTACTATAATTTATATTCCAAATAATTTTTTTGATGAGGTAAATTGTTATGTACAGAATGTGTTTTGGTTTGCATTTTGTTTGGATAATATTATATTGCAACTAGAATTTATTGACCTATTTAATTTTGAATTGAGTAATCTGGACTCTAGTGTAATCTATCCCTTGAGTCGAGAGTTTACCTGAGGAATGCATTGGGAGAGTTTAAGTGTTTCAACGAAACTATTTCTTAGACTCTTATCTGGGGATTTGTATTTTTACCTGTGGTTATTTTTTATTGATTGTTCGGGGATGTGTACTTTTACCTATGGTTATTTTTTATTTATTAAATTATTGCTCAGGGATGTGTTTTTACATATGGCTATTCTTTATTTATTGCCTTTTGTTTATCATCTATGTTGTCCTTTTTCTCTGAAAGTAAACACAATCAAAAAGTGTTTGTTATGCTATGGACCATGGTAGATATTCATATAAGTTCCATCATATATTATTTTCACAATTGTGCAATCAGTTTTCATGGAAATTGTCTCTGGTATCACCAGAATTTGGGAATGCAGACTTGCATTTTCTAGAGCTGACAGCCGGACACACCTAAGATAATGCTGGTTGTGTTTTCACCATGCTCCCTGTCACATTACTCTGGGGCCATTCAAATATATTATAATAGTTGCATTAATCCAAATGTATTAGAAGAGTTGCTTAATGTCTTCAACCAGTCGTTATTTACAGCGATATACCTCCAATAGAAGAAATTAGATATCAAGATTTAAAATAGATCTTTTGAATGGTGTCTTCTTCCATAGCAGCTGCTTGATCTTGTACAAAGGAACCTACTGAAACTGGCTGGGATGCGGAGTCTCTCAGTGCTGCATACCCTGGTTTTTGCTCCAGCTCCAGATGCGACAGTTTCTCCTCCAGTTCTTTAATCCTATCTTCTTCCAGCATCTTCCTGTTACTTTCTTCTCTTCTAGATAACTATTTTCCCTTTTTTACTTCTTCAATTTGGCATTCATTATCGTCATTTATATTCTTGTAGCTTAAATCCCTTTCATGATTCTGCTCCCATTATTTTCTATAAGTTTCCCACCTTCCCATAGCCAGAGCCTACATTCTCTGTCATATCAATGGCATTCACATCACTGAATGGAGTCATGATTTCGGTGGTTGTGGCGATTAGCCATTAAATCAATTTCCAAAGTCTTGGAGAGTGTGTAGCTGCTTAGAAGTTGCTAAAATGCAGAACATATACCCAAAGGAAAACTTCCAACGCTGGATGTACACCCAATAGTTGGGAAAAAGATTTGCAGATTTTACCGACAAAATGCTCAAAGAAACTCCTGGTTATGAGAATTTTCGAAAGCCCTCCAAAGGCATGATTGAGACTTGCAACAAGAATATAAATCCTTTACCTTGAAACAATAAATCAGAAAGCTTCAATCTTGATAGAATGAAATCTGTTAACAGTAAACATCTGTATTCGATGTTCACCCAGAGACTGGTTCTATTTATCAATACCTCTGTTTCCATGCAACCACCAGAGATTACAGTAATATGCCTCCGATAGAAGAAGTTAGATATCAAGATTTAAAATAAATCAATCCATGGTGCGCCGCATAAAACAGTCGGGGAAAATATTCTTTAGAACTTGTGTTTTATTGCTTTTTGTTTCAGTTACAGCTTTTCATTCATCATTTATATTGTTACACTATAAAAAAACTTTTTCTACTATGATTGATATGAAGTTCCATTAGGTTTTTGTTTTTTGTTTTTATTAATTTATTGTTTCTTCGTTTTGAACAGAAATGGTTACTTTTTCCTATTAAATGAAAAGGGAAGAGATGTGGCTGTTCTATCCAAGTTTTTAACATAACAAAACGAGGGAAAATTGTCCAAAAATTCTCAAAAAAGTTTAAAAGATGCTGATGACTATTTTGCTTGTGTAAAGCTTTACATAATTTTTTTTTTTTTTCTGGATAAAGACTATTCTATTAAAAAAGATAAAAATATTTACAGAGAGGCTTAAACCTCTGAGGGGGCTGTAGCCTGCCCATCATCAAAGAAACTTGTGCATATAGCAAACTTCAGTCCTTTTACATAATTGATAGTTTCTGAAGCAAGAATTGAAGTAAGCTTGAGAGACAAAAAAACTAAACAGTCCTATAGTTGACCTATCCTTCAGAGGTAGCTGTTCACTTGCAGAGATACAATCTTTTAAAGCTTCTATTACAAAAAGTCAAAAACCAGGCTATCGAGGCTGTAAGTGCTTCTGACCTGAAGACTATAGCGTTTCATGCTGATATCAAAAAGAAAGCCTGAAACATGAACAGATAGAACAAAAAGAAAAACCATGGAAGCATAACCTGAGCACCATATATCATAAGGGAGACTGCTGTCATAGCATATAAACCAGAAGTCTTTAATCATGCGGAGGAGAGTCTATCGCGTCCTTGTTTGCCTGGCTGGGAGAGCCAATCCAGGTCACCATTTCGTTTTCTTCAGCGCCCATCATACTGCCATCTGGGGGGATAACTAGATTCAGAATGCTTCCAGAAAAGCGCGCTGGTTCACAAGCAAGAATTTGATCCTGAGAAGACGCTCGCTGGGGTTGAGGGGCTTCCCGGAGTCCATCTTCGGTCTGCTTGTAGTTGTCATTGAGTACTACCCCAGCCATCTCACCCTGAAATTCGCTCGTATTCTAAGACTGAGACTGAGCCATGGAGATGTTGTCTGAGCTAGTAAGCTCATCTTCCTCCTCCGTAAAAATTACAGTGATATTGGCAGAGATTAAAGGCTTATTGAGCCTACTCCTGAACTTAAACCGGGTGGTTTGAAAGGAACTATTCAGAGAGGGCCGAGAATGATCAGAAGGCGGGGAGGATGGAGAAGCAGAGGCTAAAGGAGTGATGTTCTGAGGAGCAGAACCACCACGACGCCGAGAGACTCCACGAGTACCCGAATTACCTCCACGACGTGGGACGCCGCGACGTCGAGCCATAGCAGGATGCACAGGGAACTTAGGCAGATAGGATGACCAGAACTGGAGGGGAGGGGACCAGACACAAGTTGAATAAACCGTATTAAGAAACCAGAGGAGCTTCCATACTCCCTGAACAGAGCAGGGGTGCAGAAAAAAAGCGAGCAGAGAAAGAAGGGGTTGCGAATATCATCTGCAGACACCGGAGAGCGCGCCATGGTTAAATCGTCTTGCTGAAGTTCTCGAACCGGATGCACATTGAATGCCATAACCAGAGCCTTAATTCCATGTTCTTTACCTTTCATATCAACTGCTGCAGAAGTGTGTGGATTGCTGGGTCCGTCCAAGTGCCCGGACAGCTGCCGCTGTTGCATGCGATTCATTTAACATGTAGTAATAGCACCTGCATCCGGGGGTAAAGCTTTACATAATTACCAAGCACAAAATACAGTTTTAAAAAGCTATCAACAAATTTAAACTTTTTTACTGTCATACTTGCAATGGGCATTATTTTTTCCTACAATTGAGGATATAATAGAAGGGTCAATGCTTCTTGCATGCTCAGAGAGCTTTTTATTGGTATTTTCTTCCATGTCAGCTGCTTGATTTTGTACAAAGGAGCCTAGTGAAACTGCATGGGATGCAGAGATTCTCAGTGTTGCAAACCTTGGTTTTTGCTGCAGCTCCAGATGCCACATTTTCTCCTGCACTTCTTTAATCCTATCTTCTTTCTTCCATCCTCTCCCTGTTACTTTCTTCTCTTACGTCTAGATATTATTATCAGTGTTGTGAAAATCGCGATAATATCGAAAAATCGTGGTTTTTTAAAATGGCGATATTATCCCTTGATTATTATGTGATTATATATATATATATATATATTTTGTTTGTTTGTTTTTTTTTACCTGTTTGTTTGCAAAAAATCGCGAAATAATTGCGATAACTTGAAATTTTCGCGATTATTACGAAAAAATCGCAATAACTTGAAATTTTCGCGATTATTACGAAAAAATCACGATTTTTTGGGAAACAATCTTGAATTTTGTTTTGTTTTGTTTGTTTGTTTTGTTAATTTAATTTTGCCGTTTTTTTGATGAGGAGGAAGAGGTGACACAACCTTCCCAGGCTACCCCTGTTACCAGTAGACGACGTGGTCTACCTCCTGTAGCTCTTAGTTCTTCAGCTTCTAGGGCACAACAGTCCACCGGCATCTACATCTACATCAGTGGTATTAGTTATTTGGTTCATTTCATTGTATATGACATTATGACTCATGATATGAGATACATTATTATATTTTTTGTTTGATATTTTGAGGCTGAGTTGGGACTCAGGAGTCAGGACCGAGTATTCAGGACGTGATTGACTGTTATGTGTGATGTAGCACTAGAAATGATATTACACATCTTATATATTAGTTCTTTTATCATATTTATGTGTCAATGTATTTATTTTATGTTGTAGGTGCTTTAGATATTAAAAAAATTGGAAAAATTGAATATTTTTGTATTTTACGATTTTTTCCTGATTTTTTCCCTCGCCGATATTATCCCGATAATGATTACTGCAACAATGATTATTAAACCTTTTACTTATCTAATTTAGCGTTCATCATCGTCATTTGTGTTCTTGTAGCGTAAATATCTTTCATAATTCTGCTCCTATTATTTTCTAGAAGTTTCCCACTTTCCCATATAGCCAGAGCCTACATTCTCTTGACTGTCCTTTCAATGGCATTCAGATCACTGAATTGAGTGATTATTTCGGTGGTTGTGGGGATTAGCAATTAAATGAATTTCCAAAGTCTTGGAGACTCTGTAACTGCTTACAAGTTACAAGTTGCTAAAATACAGAACATAGATCTGGTGATCCCCAAAGGAAAACTTCCAATGCTCAATGGACACCAAATAGTCGGGGAAAATTTTCCAGATTTTATCCACAAAATGCTCAAAGAAACTCCTAGTTATGAGAATTTTCGAAAGCCTTTCAAACGCATGATTGAGACTTGTAACAAGAACATAATTCCTTTAATCCTATAATGATTCGTTGAAACAAGAAATCAGAAAGCTTCAATCTTGACAGAATGAAATTTGAACACTCAACATCTGTAGTCTATGATCACCCAGAGACTGGTTCTATTTGTTGATACCTCTGATTCCATGCAACCATCAGCTGGTTGCGAATTTCCTAGCCACAAGCAAGGAATGCAGAGGAATATGCGCAGCTGAAGGCCCCCTTCCAGATACTGCACCTAGCCCTGGTTGCAAAAATCAAAGCCCAACAGCGTTTAGAATGTAAATTAATAGTTTGACACACGTAAAGTCCAACAGATTTCTGATAACCAGGAAGTTGGCAGCCTTTCTAAGTTCAAAGAGTGTGGCACTATCATCTACAAGAGCTTTGATGAACTTGTCATCCCACGTTTTGACATGAGTAAGAGATGCACTTGGGGCATCAAGAACATGGTATCCACAATATTGAATAACCAGATGCAAAATCTTGGTAGAAACAATAGATAAGCAATGGTTACGATACATAAGGAATGGTTAAGATCACACTCAAAAGTTAAGATATGAGTGTATAGATTCATCTTACTTATGGATTTATAGTTAATATTGAAAGGAATTAAGGAATGGTTAAGATCACACTCAAAATTGAAGAGGAGTAGTCTACGGAGGCAGTAGAATGGCCCCTTTTCCGGCACCGGCCGGAAAATTGTCCGGCTCCGGCTGCCGGAAATTTCTCCCTCTTCCGCCACCATCTCTCCGCCCGTTCTCCGCCACCCTCCCGGTCCGCCCTGACATTTCCTTGACATTCCTGCCTGACATTCCTGACATTCCTGAGCTGTAATTCCCTCGCGAAGTAATCCCCATTCCCTCCATTCGAATTCAACACCCGCGCCCATTCCCTCCATTCGAATTGTGGTTTCGCTGTGCTCTGATCCTCTGCGAACTCCTTCCGCACTGCAGCTCGGAGGCCCCTTACTCTGGTTTCGCTGTGCTCTGATCCTCTGCGAACTCCTTCCGCATCGCAGGTACCCTCCAAAACACAGTGGTTGGCGGTGGTGCTGTCGCTAGCAATCTCCTCCGTCTTCAGCGTTCCAAAACACTTATTGGGGGAATTACAGCTCAGGAATGTCAGGAATGTCAGGCAGGAATGTCAGGGCGGACCGGGAGGGTGGCAGAGAATGGGCGGAGAGATGGTGGCGGAAGAGGGAGAAATTTCCGGCAGCCGGAGCCGGAAAAGGGGCCATTCTACTGCCTCCGTAGACTACTCCAATTGAAGATATGAGTGTATAGATTTATCTTAATGAAGGATTTAGTTATTATTGAAAAGAATCAAATATCTTGAAATGCAAATACCTTTTAAAGCACAATCTCTAAAGATTTCTTGTAGATGATCGCGCCTTACTCTTTGAACTAACAAAGGCTGTCAACTACCGGGTTATCAGAAATCTTTTGGACTTGATGTGTCAAATTATTGTTGATAATGATGAGATGGAAAACCACTGAAGAGATGCACGAGCTAAGGCGAGGAAATTTCCGAACAACCATATAAAACCGAGAAACTGAAGAAAACCCACATTCTGTGCCATCCTATCCTGCGAAAATTAATGAAGAAATAGTTACCACGGGCTTAAATGTAGAGCACTGTGGGCTGTCCTGACTCCTTTAGATCAAGCTTGAATGCATTAAATGTTACTGTCACTTGTCTCGAAATGTTAAAGAGGTTATTAATGTATGACGACTGGGTTACTTTACGGGTGGGCCACAATATTCCTAACCCTCCCATTTTTTGAAAGTATTCCGAGTTGCAAGTTGTAGGCCTTGTTGACTGTTGCACCTGATGATAAATATAATCCTCGCAGGCCATGTTGACTGTTGTACCTGCCGATAAATTTAATCCTCGTAGGTCTTGTTGACTGTTGTACCTGCTGATATATTTAATCCTCTAGAGTCTAGAGTGTGAAAAATTTCAAAGTTTTTGAATCGTTTTACAAATCTTTGAATTTGTAATAGGAGCTTGTTCCATTGTGGGTGTGGTTCTTTTAATAACGTTTTAAAAATCATTAATCTCTAATCACTATCACCATTTATGAGCTCACCATTGCTCATGCGAAGCCTATCACCTCTGAAGTTCCATTTATTATAAATGTTATTTATCAGCATAATTATGCCATCATTTGTAATGGAAATCTGGATATACTGTGGTTCTTTTTGGCATTTCTTTATGGTTCTTATTTTTATCTCCATCGTGCTCTTTCAACATATTATTCTAAGCTTATCCGATGGTATCACGAGTTTATTGGTGTCTTCATCTAGTGGCCATTGTTTACAGTGATATGCTTGCATAGAAGAAGTTAGATAACAAGACTCAAGATAAACTAAACTATGGCCAATCCTAAAAACTCCTATATTCGCTGCGTAACACGGCTAGGAAAAACTTATTTTAAACTTATATCTTCACTATATAAAAGATCAGGGAAAAATATCTTTTAAACTTATATCTTCATTACATAAAAGATTAGGGGAAAATTTTTCACGTTCATTACACGAACTGTTTATGGAGATATGCTCTAGAATTTAAGAGCATACTATAAAAATTATGCGCTAAAAATTTTCGATTTTTTTTTCCTACACAGAATTACCCGGAAATCATCATTGCCTTGGGTTTTAGTGGATACAATTATGGGTTTTAGTGGACTTTAGCATGGTACCTACCTAAAGGAAGAGACTAGCTGGCACGCAAACTTCCGGGTGACTATGCCGAAAATACCGGTTGGTCGAACCACTCACATGTAACTTCAAAATATAAAATCATCCATGTCATACGTGTACGTGTCCTGAGTAGTACAGAGTCATATAAACATGGACTATTACTGTAGTGTAAACCAGCTGCTGGATTGTAGTTAAGTCATATACACGTGGACCTATAGCGTATGCCTTCTTGTTTGGTGAAGTTTTTGGTATATTGCAGGTTATACATCACTCTTATCTCACACGTTGCTGTTATATCACTTTGGGTAATAGGGCATCTTAATTGTTTTATGTTTTGATATTTTTTGAAGTATATTTTCTATTAATCTTGTTTGACATTTGGTTGTTTTATGTTAAAATTATGTTAGGTAGGTTTTGTATTAATCTTGTTTGAAATTGGGTGGTTTTATGTTTTGATTTTTTTGGTATATATATATATATTTTAATTTTATTTGAAATTTGGAAGGGATGGGTAAGAATTGCCGATTTGAGTTGTGTGGTCTATGTAATTTAAGTGTTTGAAGATTTATTTTTGCATTTTGAATTTATTTATATATTTAAAAAACACACTAAAAATAAAATAGTTAAACTATACCCTTCTGAATCACTGTTTTATGATTACATTAACAACTGCTAGCAATATTGATTATTGGGAAGATTTACTGCATAATCATTCAAGATTGGAAGATTTGATGCTTGCATTGTTAGTTAGTAGTGTCATATTCTCTCCAAGGTTCTCATGTTTTTTTAACATGTGCTATTCAAAAACTCTAGAGTCCACACACTTTTTTATTAAGTTTGCGGATACTCAATGAAATACAATGCAGTGAGGTGATTTTTTTGCTCTTTGGTTAGACTCTTTGGTTGCAAAATCTGGTTAGAAATTGGGAATAGTTAGCAAAATCTGGTTAGAAATTGGGAAAATTATAGTTTGAAGCTATTGAGTTTATACGATCCAAATGTCCCATTTTTCAAAGACGCTGAATCCGTTTCTATATTCAAAAATATCAGTTAAATGATGAAACACTATGCTCTCACCAATATTTGTTTCCAGATTCCAAAAAGACTCAAAAACTTACCTAGTTGCTGCAGCAAAAACAATAAGCCCTCTACGATCTGGTGAGCGGTGTGGATGTATGGTTTTCTGCGATGTCATGGATGAAATGAAACTTAACTTGGATTATGAGGTTTACTGTACCAAATCTAAGGGTACCCTCTACATATGGCATTTGATTCCAGCCATATCATTGCGTCTCATCGCAAACAACATTAAAAAAACATCGTTTCTATTTCTTCTTTATCTCGGTAATCATAGATAGATGACTGTTTAAATAGATCTTTATATTCTACTCTTTTAACAATATTTTATAGTGACAATTCGACCATCATCGCAAACAACATTAAAAAAACATCGTTTTTATTTCTTCTTTATCTCGGTAATCATAGATAGATGATTTTTTTAATAGATCTTTATATTCTACTCTTTTAACAATATTTTATATTGACAATTTGACCATCCTTTTTAATTTAACCTGTGACATAGTGCGAGATAGGAGAAATTTAGTCCTTAGACAGCGATTATAGTAATCAGAATGGTGTCACTAATATTAGTTTGACCCGGTTACGATCCTGAAAACCGAAAGTTTGTTTTAGGTTCGCGATATATTTTTCTTTATGTTTTGGAGACTTTGCCTCAAGTGCGCTTAACCATGTTGTGATGCACTTGGCTCAGAAAGGGCATTCAACTGAGGCATTAGCTCCATTTCATTACATGCAAAGAATACGAATGAAAGTTGACTCAACCACAATGCTATGTGTGATTATAGAATGTGCCCATTTGGCTCACCTGCAAAGTGTGTCCAGTCATGAAGGGCTTCTGGATAAGGGATGAAAATATTTTGATTGCATGACCAAAGCTTATCTTGTCATCGCTAAGGTGGAACACTATCCATGTATGGTTGACCTTCTTGGCCGAACTAGGCATCTTGTGAAGGCATGGGACTTCATAAAAAGGATTGCATTAGAGCCCGGTGCTAGTGCGTGGGGAATTTTATGGATGGTTTCCCCGAAAAGGATGGGGAGAACCCGACAAAATAGGCAGATTCAGGTTTGCGATATAATTTTTATAACTAGGCATCTTGTGGAGGCATGGGACTTCATAAAAAGAATTGCATTAGAGCCCGGTGCTAGTGTGTGGGGAATTTTATGGATGGTTTCCCCGAAAAGGATGCGGAGAACCCGACAAAATAGGCGGATTCAGGTTTGCGATATATTTTTTTATAGTGAAATCTTTTTCGCCATTTTATTTGGCATTGGTATAGGCCGATTTAGGCTCGCGATACATTTTTTTTTATAGTGAAATCTTTTTTGCCATTTTATTTGGCATAGGCAGATTTAAGCTTGCGATATATATTTTTCATAGTGAAATTTTCACCATTTTATTTGGCCTCTTTTCGATGGCAGAGAGTGAAATCTTTTTTGCCATTTTATTTGGCAAGGAAATGGCTTTTCTCTGAACTGCGTCCAAACTGTTGGAGAATTGCTGTGCTGCTGCTACTGCTGGAGTCAAATGAGGATTTGGGGCTGTTCCCCTCCTCAGAAAATGCTGAAACTTTGGAATCAACCTCTGCTCAATAAACCCAGAAAAGCCCAGAAAGATTTTCTAAAATAGCTGACCCCCGAAAATCACCCCCTTGGGGATCTACGCTATCCCTCAAGGCTCTGCGCTGCCCCTGAAGAGAATCCTCCAAAACTCTACCTGAAACTCTAGCAAAATCCTCCAATATGCAAGGGCTGATCCCTTGCTCAATCTCCAAGCTCAAATCCTCCACACAAACCTAGTCCGAAGCTCCTACCAAAAGAGACTGTGTCCTCCCCTCTCAAGATTGTGTAGTCATAAAAATGCTCAGTTCCTCCTCAGCTCCAGAAATCGCTCCTCCTGCAAAATACTACTAAAACTACCTTGCTAGAGCAGGCACTCGAAGTCCCCCAGGGCTAAGGGTGAGATCTCCAAACGGAGACACTCGATGCACTAAATAGTGCTGCAGGTAGGCTAAACAGCCAGCGTGCTTTAAGTCGAAGTGACTAGCTCAAATGCAACATAATCGAATGATCAAAATGAGGAGGCTCCTCTCTCCTTTATAGTGTTCGCCTTTCTCAAAACCCTAAGGCCCACCTCCTCCATTGTAGTCTCTCTCATGCCACGTGTTCCTTCTCCATCTGCGCAGTCCCTCCAAGTGTTTACGTGGGTCCCTTCTCTACATGGTCCTTGGGCCCCCTTGGCTCCCCTTTTAAGTTACAACATTGTGCTACTAGGGAGTGACTTTATTCATAAAGTGAGTTATGTCCCCCTTTCCTTACCTTTCTATTTATAAATAACTATAGAAGGCAAAATTGAGCAAAATCGAATATTCCAATTAGCCATGGCTAATTAGGAATATTACAGGCAATGCTCCCCGAGCGTCCATTTACATCAATGGCTTGGAAATGCCATCTTGGGAGCATAGATTCCATTAGAGGGGAAATGATAGCAGCCACACCCAAGGTTTCCTGTAGAAAGACCATATCAATTAGCTCCTTCTGGAGAAGCCTCCTCAATGCTAGTTTTTTTCTCGGGACTAGCAATCCCTTTGCAGTTGAAAGAGAGAACCTTCATGGGGGAGACTCCTGAGGAGGGCTCTGTGCTCTAAGGACCCTATCGAGTGAAAGCTGTTTCCCGGAGGCCACCTCCATTCCTGCCTTCTGTTTAGCTTTTGACAGGGAGGAAGGTCTGCCTCGGGGGAGCTTCGGAGTGGAGGAGGAAGGTGTAAGACCAATGCCCATAGCATTCGACATTGGTGCTTGAGTATACAATCGGAGATGATATCGATGGGGAGCGGGGTCAGATCTAGGGATTGATACCTTTGGTGGCTCCAGTATGGTCGAGGGTGCAGTCGGTGAGGGAACAGGAATATGAGAAATGAGGGGGAAAATCAGGGGGCTTAAGCAGAGATGAGGATTGTCCAGATTCTGCCCAGGTTCCTTAGAGATTTCCTTATGTGCAGATGAATAATTAATGGATGCAGAGCAAGGGTTAGGATTGGACATACTTGAAGATAGTGCGACTCCAGCGGCCGCCTTAGACCTGGTCAGTGGAGGTGAAGGTGGCTGAAGGGGTGCATTCCCACGCTTCTTCGGTGTCGACAAGGCTAGCTTGGATCCGTCTGCGCCAGTGTCCATCATATCGGCCCCATCCGAGTGTTCCTCCTATGTCTGTGCTCCCCTCGCTGATGAGGTCTTCCCTTTGTTGCCCATCTTTGATTTCGTGAGGAGAGGGAAGTCCTTGTAGAGGTGTCCAACCTTATGGCAATGTCTGCAGCGAAAGGGGACCCCCTCATAGTCCAATATCTGGATCCGGTTATAGTTCCTCCAATGGAGCGTGACTTTTTCTTGTAAACCACCTCTAATGTCCAGGTGAACCAATAGTCTTGCATAGGCCATGACCCCCGTAGAGAGATAGGATCTGTCATAATCTAGGTATGTCCCCAGAGAATTACCAATTCTTCTGAAGATATCCTCGGTCTAGAAGTGGAGAGGCAGACCAGGAAGCTGAACCCATATTGGCCCCGCCCCAAGTTGTTCTCTGTCCGGATCAAACAATGGACTCCATCTCCTTAGCATGATCGGGGCTTGTTCGATGTGCCAGAAGGAGGATAGGACCCAGTTGGTGTGTTCAACTCGCGCGAAACATAGGGCGAACCAACCACAAACAAAGATTTGTACGATAGGCAGATCAACCAAGTGATGGCCCCAAATTTCCGCAACCCACTGTTTGAGTCTTGTTGCAGTGTAGTTCCTGCCCCTGACCCTGCCAACCAGGACCATCGTTGCCATATCCATGGTGTCTTGCCACTTAAAATCTTTTTCCAAATCAATGAAGACTTCTTGTGTCCTAGGCTTGACACACCTTTGCTTCTTCCCGTGGGCAGGCTCCGCTTCCTCTGTTCCCTCAAGGGTTTCTTCGAGATTAGGGTTTGGAGAGGTAGGGTTAGGGTTAGGGTTTGGAGATAATGGTGCAGAGCCAGAAGAGAAGGTGTCCGGGAGAGGAGGGACAGTAGTATAACTGTCGGAAGGCTGAGCAGACTCCAAGGGTGGGGAAGAGTGAGCAGATAAGGGCAGAGCTTCTCTGTGCAGGGACTGAGATGGGTAGTGTGAGGCCGCTGAGGGGTGGAGGGAGGATAAGCCGGAAGATCCAGCCGCTTGTTCAGAGCCAGTAATCCTGGGGCTGAAATGATGGGGGATCGGCGTCAGGGGAGGCGCAGCGGAAGCAGACCAGGTCACAGGTACTTTCGGGAGGTTGATAACGACGATGGGCTGTCTTGAGAGCGACAAAAGCAGAGCAATAAGTTCAGTGAGCTCCCCGCTGAACGGAAAATATGCCTCATTACTGGTCTGTCTGCTGAAAATGGAGATGCCCTCGAGGGGGTCCTTCGAATAATCTATAAGGTCGCCCTCCATTGATGCTTTGGGGGTTACGCCAGCTGTCGCCGTAAATCGGAGTAATCGACACTGGCGGAGACCAAACCGTACAACGCTAAACCGAAAACGATAGCTCGAGTCACCATTTCGGGAGGTAAGCAAGAAATGAAGAAACGGGGGTCGTCGGCTGGTTACGGGCAAACTGTAGTGGAAACAGACCTAGTCTGCTGCCTGGACCCAAGTGTACTGCGGAGGGCCTACCCCGTGTCAGGGCGTGGTTGCACCAGCACTGTGTTCACCATCGTTAATATTTGGGGTTATGAATAGGCTTAAACCTATTAATATTAATAGTTATGAGAATATTTTATATAATAATAAAGTTATAAGGGGCTAGATTTTTTTTGTTAAAGTGGTTTATAATATTATTTTATTAAAACACCTATTATTAATAATATTATTACATATAAAATTTATAATATTAATAAGAATTTAATTCAATAATATTTTTATAAATTTAAATTCTTTTACTTTTCTTTATCAAAATTTAAGTTCTAATTTCTGCATTTATAATATTAATAAGAATTTAATTCAAAAATATTTTTATAAATTTAAATTCTTTAACTTTTCTTTATCAAAATTTAATTTCTAATTTCTGCTTTTAGTCAAATTAGCTGCTTTTAGTCAAATTAGCTGTTAGTTAGTAGTTCTCTACATCTATTTATTACAATGCCTGGATCTCTTTCCTCATCTTGTCCTGAAAATGAACCATACTCACTGATTTCTTATATGATTTTTACTTAAAAATACTGTTAAAATTTATATTAATTATTATTTTGATCATTTTTATATTAATTATAAATTTTGAAACATTTCAAATATTTAATATATAAATTATATAATTGTTTAACTTTGCTGGCATTCCAAAATCTACAATATATTTTAATAATTTGTTAGTCTTATATTTTATATGGAATACCGTATATTTGCTTGTCTTTTCATAGGTGTCATCATTTTTATTATCACGGTGATTATTATTATGATTCATTTTATAAAGTAGTTATGTATATTATAATTTAGTTATAGTTATTATGACCACAATGATTATTAATATTTGCATATAGGAAAATATAGATTGTAGTGTTGCCACATTACCTAGGAGCATTTTTATTATTATGTAGAGATGTTTTTAATTTAGTGTGGAAAAGATATTGTTTTATTTGGTTATATATTTGGTATAATAAAAAAAAATAAAAAAAATAATTTTAATTCTAATTATTAATTAAAATATTTTTAATTTCTCATAGGGTATAAAAATAAAATAATAATAATTAATATAATTAATAATTAAACCCATTTAAATTTATCTTAAATTAAAATATATCAAAGTGTCTAGATAATTAAACTAGTAATTGCACCATATAGTGTAAAGGAAATGCCATAAGGCCGGAGTGTAGGAAAGAGTAGCACATTTTTTTTATGTAATTTTATTTATTTACTGATGTTTTTGTGAGAATAAATTTGAAATTTAAACTTTGCATAATTGAGCTATATCATGGATTATAATTGTATGATGGGTTCATTGCTAAAATTACTTTCTCTAGAATTAAGAGTATTTTATTGAATGTTTCATCATTTCAATATACATGATCTATTTTAAATTTGAAGGATTAATCTGATTGAGGCAATTATCAAACAATGTATCCACACACTCAAATGTTGCTTTTCTCAACTGCAGCCCATCATCAATAGTGTGCTTGAAAGGACCAAGATCAATTGGCCTGATCGGTTCTTGCTGCAATAAGAAAGAAGAAAACACTATATAAGAACAAGTTATCAATGCTAGATCTGATGAATATACCATCATAATGCTAGATCTGATGAATAGACCATCTTTCAACGTGATCTTACACATGTTCTAGTCCATAGCTTGACAACAGTGTCTTCATATAGAAGAGGTAGTAATTCTACGAGGAGACCCTTTATTAGGTTTGACTTATTGTGAACTATTGACAACTACACGCCTCACATGCTGAATACAAACCATGCAAAAAATGTTAACAAACAATCAAGACAGTGTCATCAACTCAGCCACCCAAAATGCATCAAAACAAAAGTCAAACAATTGAATATGGACATAAATGAAACAATTGAATTTGGACATTTAATCAAACCAAGTTTCTAAGATCCAAATCGTGTTAGTTCATAAATGAAATATTTTTAAAATACCATGTTGGCATATCTTTTGCATCATTTCAAATCAAAACCTTAGAGTTGTGCCTCTATGTTTTCCAATCCTGATATTTCATATTCTCACAAACTTACATTGTACCTATGGCATGAAATGTCTCATTCTTGAAAATAACATGTCAACAACTTAAGTAAGGCACTCATTTTCTAACACTGGTTAGAAGGTAGTTGAGCATAGTTTTGGTAAGGTGCTTGTATCGAGCACCTTTATAAGAGGCTAAAATAGGGGAATCACAGCTCGTACGATTTATCCAAATCAATTTCCTTAACAATATTCTTCCTACCATTATTCAGGATAATAGAGTCAAATTACAGAACATATGCCCAATCAAAAATCCATTTAGATAATGCAGATACACAGATGATGTGTAGTTTCTGAGACACCTTTGTACGTCGGAAGATGCCCATAACAAAGCAATGGCTATCAAAACCAAGAACAACTAGGAAGAGAAGAACCATTCAATTGGAAAGATAAATAGGTTTCTACATAATTAAAGACTTAGATGGACAAGCATTTTGACTACTGTCAACAAGTTGACTCATTCAACGAAGTTAACAAATTCCAATCACTCTTTAAAGAAGCTTGTAAGAAGATATAACAATGAAAAAATGTTGTTGCTATCATTCAAAGTAGAAAGCAATAGAATCCTAGTAGTCACAAGTAGTTAGAAAACCAATTGAGATCTTGATACTTCTCAAGTTTTATGAGACACTATTGGTTGCAAAAAAATATTGACCCATCACATGACAAATATGAGGGAATAGTTGTGGGAGATAACAAATAATGTGAAGATGTCAATATTGATAGTGGTTGACCTCAGAAGTCAAAAGAATCTGGTTGTGGAAACCTACATCAAACAAATATGTTTCAAAATAACAGTGCAAGAGAATCTATAGTTTTTTGGATAGCTATACAAAGATGTCGAGTTGTCTGTCACTAATGCAATTGCTTCTCAATCACACCCAAATATATTAATGGAGTTGTGAAGTATATAGGGTTATTGATCCAAAAATGGATCCTCGATAAACCTCCAAGTCTAAAAGACTTCATATAAGAGGTGAAAGGTGCCAAATGGCATACATCCTTTGTAAATCAGAGGAAAATGAAAGTCGTAGGCTGCTCTCAGAAATAGTTTCATTGTAGAGACCCCTTCATCCTGAATCCAACACAACTTGAATGGGTGAAAACAGAATTCAGATGAAGAAGTTATCACAAAGAGAAGCTCCCCTCGTTCTTTGGGAAAAGAGGCAAAAATACTTTAAAAATGGGCAAAAGACCCTTATAAGGGAAAATCGCATCACATGAGGCCAAGGCTTAAATTTGGGCGGAAGGCACCCCGATCAGCGGCCTCCGATGGTCAGATCGATGGGTCGGATCGGAGGCAGGCAGTGTATCCCCAAGGAAAAGGTCCCAGGCTGATGCGATGGTGCGATCGCCAAAATCAGCGGATCGTAATCGACAATACCACAAGGGCAAAGATGAGACCTCGGACGATGCGATATCGCGATCGCCGATATTGGCGGATCGCAAGCAGAGCTATACAATGGAGTGGGGTTATATATATATACATGTGATGGTCGGACTCGATAGAGTTATAAGCGACATTCCATATATTTTGAAATCCACCGATCGAACATTTTCTATGTATTTTGCATATTTCATTTAATAAACAAAATATGAAGGGAAGTGCCTGATGCGATGAAACTGGACCCGAAAGGGTTCAGAAATAAAAATGAATATAATTTCAAGTACGATAAGTGGGATTTTGCCATGTTTTAATGTAATTTTAAAATACGAAGGGAAATCAAGGAATAGGCCAATTGCGACTTGCGACAGTGACTAAGGGCGGACCCGATAGTGTTATGAAGCGGGGTTATGAACATTTGAAGTCCGGCTAAACGACCAAAGATGTGTTTTTCACGCGTTTCTCTCTGTATTGCATTATGTGTCTATTTCTGCATAGGAAGGCAAAACGACTAGTTTTCCCATGCGCCGACCCCTTTCCATTGGAAATTTCCATCACACCTGTGCGTTATGAATCTCAGAGAACCCCAGAGGTGAAAGAGAATGATTATGCGCAGAGAAAACGGCTGTGGTAGCCGCAAAGTCGGAAGACCGAGAGCTCGAAAGGGAAAACAAACAGACAACGCTGATTTGGCTTAAAAGCCATGAATGTCAAAGACAGTGGGGGTTTGAGTTGATTGTGGGTTGCTGTTGTTGATCCTTGAGGTCTTGCTGCTGAAAGTAAAGCCAAAGCAGGAAGCTAAGGGTAAAGAGGCAGCGCAGAAGCCAAAGAGGCAGCGCAGAAGCAAAAGAGTAGCCAAGGGAGTCACTTGGAAGCCAAGTGAAAAGCCAAGAGGGCTGTAACTTAATAGAGGGCAGAAAGAGTTAGAGCCAAGAGCCAAAACCAAGAGCTAAAGAGCCAGAGTCAGAGCCAAGAGCCAGAACCAAGAACCAAGAGCCAAAGCCAAGAGCCAGAGCCAAGAGCCAGAGCTTCAAGAGCTAGGGGATAACATGGTGTCGGAACCCGCTGTTTCT
The DNA here is from genome assembly GCA_031772625.1 of Pinus tabuliformis. Taxonomy (NCBI): domain Eukaryota; kingdom Viridiplantae; phylum Streptophyta; class Pinopsida; order Pinales; family Pinaceae; genus Pinus; species Pinus tabuliformis. Next base: position 573,428,876 of record CM062814.1, read on the forward strand.
GTGTAAAACAACAGGAGTTAAGCCAAGAGCTTGTAAAAAAAGAAGGACTTATACCATAATCCCAAAGAGCCTAGTCGAATTGATTGGAGATCACAGAGATGTAGCCCAAGAGTTGTGGGTGAACTCCAAATTAATATTGATGTTATGTGTGTGCTTTACTTGCTGCATTATTTATTGTTATTTGTATTTAAAATATCAGCATAAGCAACAATAATTACAACACTTAACAGTAAAAAATAAACACAAGCATACACCTATAATTTCAAGCATTTCTTAATTCCGCATTGGTTAATCAATAAGACTTGGGAATATTCAAGCTTTGGAAGTGGGAGAGGTTCTTGTAAGTTAGACAAGAAGCCTAAGTGCCCCATTTTCAGATCAGGTGGTATCAAAGCCTAAGTTTGGTTAACCCCACCTTCAAGGAAGGTTATATCAAAATTCTTGATTGACAAAGCAAAGACTGCTTGTCTGAAAGGTGTTTGAATAGCAAGAGGTTGATTGTATGCTTGTTTTGCAGACTGAATATTTTTTGAGCTTGCAGAGGTAAAAGGTTGCTGAATAAGCTCTTTATTTGTCTTGTTGAAGTATTTTTGTTTATTGACATAATGACAACTTCTACAAGTGGGTCCTCAAATTCTACATTCCTCACAAGATTCTTTGATGAAGACATGAAGCAAGAATTGTCCACCATGATGATATGGTGAGAGAAATGTATGAGGATGGAAGAAAGAGCAACAAACTTAGAGAGCAGCTGAATTCCATGAAGGAAGAGACGCAGTTGCTTACTGACAAATTGCAGGAAATGGAGAGGCAACTTCATATTGCAAATATGAACCTGAAAATGATGCATGAGTTGGAGACACAACTCTTTGTTGCCCAAGAAGCCTTAGTCAAGCACCAGCTTGAAGAAGAGGTAAGCCATTCCAGTTTGTCTTCAAATTCCTCTGAGAATGCTTATATTGGTTCTTTTGAAAAACATACTAGAGGCATAGGTTCCAAGCTAATGTCCAAGATGGGCTATGAAGAACATACTAGAGGCATAGGTTCCAAGCTAATGTCCAAGATGGGCTATGAAGGAAAAGGATTGGTTAAGCATGCACAAGGTATTGTTGAACCAATAATGGTTGAGGAAAGGCCTAAGTATTTGGGTCTTTGCTATGGACAGTCTAATGGAGAGAATTCCAAAGCTCCCATGAATGCTATTGAAATAGTCCCAAGAAGGAGTTTCAGTTCATGTCCTTTACTTCAGAAGTGTGAAGGTTGTATTCAAGAGGATTGCAATGGCTTGAAACATCATTTGCAGGATGTAGGCGTTCAGAAGCACACACTTGAAACAGAGAGTTGGGGAGACTCTAACAGCCTTGAAGAGATTGATGGTGTTCCAAAGAGAGCCACTTCTTCATTTGATTCACCTCCTCATGAAGGCAATAAAGGTGAAAGAGAAAGGTATAAATCTGGTTCTAAACACATTCCTTTTGATTTTGCAAAGCATGATAAATTTCCACATAAGTATGGGGAAAGAGTTGCATGTTCCTTTTGTGGTTTGGATAGCCATAATGTTTCTAGATGTTGGAAGAGAATGGCCACATACAGGAAGCAGAAGAAGGAAAAGAAGCAAGAAGCCAAAGGTCCATTGGACAAGGCAAATCATGCTGTCAAGAGGATGCACATGTAGTGCACTTACTGCCATAAGCAAGGACATCTTGCTGCAAAATGTTGGACTCTGAATCCAGCAATGCTTCCACCAAAGCTGAAGAAAGTGAAAAGAGAAGATGGCAGAAATGGAAGTAAAGATTCCATGAATGATGTGTCTTAGAATGATTCACATGATGACGCTGATGTGCAGACAAAGGTAATACCTTTGAAAGGGATTGGTAAGGAACGGTTAGAGTTCTTATCCGATTGAGATTGCATGTCTATTGATGCATCTACATTATATTTAATTTCATCTTCGAAAGTACAATGTGCTTAAGTGAAAGTTGAGGGATGAAATGCATGCATGAGCTTGAGATGCATGAACACAGGGATGTCAATGATTTCCTTGTTTTTGAGCATGTATGTGTAATTAACTTGCAGGGTTGATAGCTTTGACATGCATGTGATTCCATGTTGACTTGGAAGAAGTTAACTTGGTCTCCAAATGGAGATAATGATGAAGTGTTTCATCTTTTGAAAAAGAGTCGAAATGGTCTTTTTCTACATGCTTGAATAGAAGGGTCATTTGTTTAAAGGCATGTTTTGTGGGCTTGTTATCTAGTCCATCATTTGTATGCAGATGTATGACATGGAGGTGTTCACAAGATGTGAAATCTGTTTCTTTTGTTGAAGCAGGAGTTAGTCCATCCAGTTGTTGTCTATATGCCTTTTGTTGTTGGCAGCCTTTCGAACAGGAACAAATGAAAGTTTTGTGGAGCAGATGAACTTCACATTTGTTTGAGCCACTTGGGATCAATGATGAAGGCAAAGAGGTTCAAACCACCTTCTATGACCAGTACAACAGAAGTTTTGCAGAAAGGCAAGGAGGAAGACAATTCTTCCCAAGAAGACTAGCCCATCCAAGAAGGGAAGTGGTCAGAAACTTTGGTTCAGAGGCATTATGTAATGCAAGTGTAGGGAGGCTGAAAGAAGAGGGTGAGTCACTCTCATTTCCTGTTCATATCAGTATATCAGTCTTTTGGAGACCAAAAGTTTTCTTAGTAGGAAGGCATGATCCAAAAATGGATCCTGGATAAACCTCCAAGTCTAAAAGACTTCATATAAGAGGTGAAAGGTACCAAATGGCACACATCCTTTGTAAATCAGAGGAAAATGAAAGTCGCAGGCTGCTCTTAGAAATAGTCTCATTGCAAAGACCCCTTCATTCTGAATCCAATGCAACTTGAATGGGCAAAAATGGACTTCAGATGAAGAAGTTATCAAAAAGAGAATCTCCCCTCGTTCTTTGGGAAAAGAGGCAAAAATCCTTTAAAAATGTGCAAAAGACCCTTATAAGGGAAAATCACATCGCATGAGGCCAAGGCTTAAAGTCAGGCGGAAGGCACTCCGGTTAGCGATCTCCGATGATCGGATCGGCGGGTCGGATCGGAGGCAGGTAGTGTATCCCCAAGGCAAAGGTCCCGGGTCGATGCGATGGTGCGATCGCTGAAATCGGTGGATCGCAATCAGCGATACTACAAGGCAAAGGCGGGACCTCGGGCGATGCGATATCGCGATCGCCAATATTGGCGGATCACAATCAGAGCTATACAATGGAGCGGGGTGATATATATATATATATATATATATATATATATATATATATATATATATACGCGCGATGTGATGGCCAGACCCGATAGAGTTATAAGCGACATTCCATATATTTTGAAATAGGCTAATTGAACATTTTCTATGTATTTTGCATATTTCGTTTAATAAACGAAATATGAAGGGAAGTGCCCGATGCGATGAAACCGGACCCGAAAGGGTTCCGAAATGCAAATGAATATAATTTCAAGTCCGATAAGTTGGATTTTGCCATGTTTTAATGTAATTTTAAAATACGAAGGGAAACCAGGGAACAGGCCAATTGTGACTTGCAACAATGACTAAGGGTGGACCCGATAGTGTTATGACCCGATAGTGTTATGAAGCGGGGTTATGAACATTTGAAGTCCGACTAAACGGCCAAAGATGTGTTTTTCGTGTGTTTCTCTGTGTATTGCATTATGTGTCCATTTCTGCACAGGAAGACAAAATGGCTAGTTTTCCCATGCGCCGGCTTCTTTCCATTGGAAACCGCCATCACACTTGTGTGTTATGAAGCTCAGAGAACCCTAGAGGCGAAAGAGAATGATTATGCACAAAGAAAACGACTATGGTAGCCGCAAAGCCGAAAGACTGAGAGCCCGAAAGGGAAAACAAACAGACAATGCCAATTTGGCTTATGAATGTCAAAGACAGTGGGGGGCTGGGTTGATTGTGGGTTGCTGTTGTTGATCCTTGAGGTCTTGCTGCTGAAAGTAAAGCCAAAGCAAGAAGCTAAGGGTAAAGAGGCAGCGCAGAAGCAAAAGAGCAGCCAAGGGAGTCACTTGGAAGCCAAGTGAAAAGCCAAGAGGGTTGTAACTTAATAGAGGGCAGAAGGAGTCAGAGCCAAGAGCCAGAACCAAGAGCCAAAGAGCCAGAGTCAGAGCCAAGAGCCAGAACCAAGAACCAAGAGCCAGAGCCAAGAGCTAGAGATTCAAGAGCGAAGGGATAACATGGTGTCGGAACCCGCTGTTTCTGTGTAAAACAATAAGAGTTAAGCCATAATCCCAGAGAGCTTAGTTGAATTGACTAGAGCTCACGGAGATGTAACCCAAGAGTTGTGGGTGAAATCCAAATTAAAATTGTTGTTATGTGTGTGCTTTACTTGCTGCATTATTTACTGTTCTTTGTATTCAAAATATCAGCATAAGCAACAATAATTACAACACTTAACAGTAAAAAATAAACACAAGCATACACCTATAATTTCAAGCATTTCTTAATTCCGCATTGGTTAATCAATAAGACTTGGGAATATTCAAGCTTTGGAAGTGGGAGAGGTTCTTGTAAGTTAGACAAGAAGCCTAAGTGCCCCATTTTCAAATTAGTTATGTTGGGGGCTTATAAGGTATCAACATGCATAGTTCAAACAAAGATCGAATTTTTCCGAGTTTATAAAAGACAGTAAGTGCTTTATGATAAAAGTCAAGAAAGCCATTTCCCATAGTATGCAAACCTTAGAGGATGCGATTTTGACATTTTCTATGTTGGTCATGGATGATTTGGGATTCATGGACATTTTCCTCATCTTGCCCATTGCAACATTGAGCAGATATAGCCTACAAGGTTATCTCGAAGAAGCTCCACACAATCTTGATAAACGACCCTTTCTGGGCCCTTTTTGTTTCAATTATGGGTTGTCATGTTCAAAGATAGGGCATGGTATAGTTGCTGGACTCGATCCATGGTCACATTGAGTGTAATGTGAGCAAGATCCTTGGGTTCCCGCACTTGTTTCACACCAGGGTAAGTGACCAGCGTGTGTTGACATACAAAGCTGAGGATACAATGTTTGGACACAGGCCATGTTGATTTCTTTAGAAAAAATTGAAGGCGAAATCGAACCTCCTGCAACATTGGCACTGTCATTGTTGGATCTAGTCCCCTTCTTGTTTCCAAAAATGAGGATCCCCACTGACACAGAAATAAGTGCAGTGGCCACCAGTAGGCCAAATAACACAGAGAGGATTATGACCAATTTTCTCCTCCTGGCCCTAAGGATGTTGTTGGCTGCCTCTTCTGATAACCTTCCGTAGCCCCTTAAAGGACTGACTAGCCTCATTATGGAGACAAAAGGGAAAGGACACTGGACTGAGGCACAATATTTTATGTGACAACCCAAGGGAATTAAGGAAAACTCAATTTTTTTTGCAAATCAGAAATCTCTAAAAAGAGAGCAAATATTTGTCATAGATATAGATGGATCAATGTTAATAGAGTGGGTAGAGTATCGTTTTTTACTCCAATGGTGCACACTATTCAACTTTTTGCTTTATGTCAAATGCTCAAAACAAGCAGGTTTTCACATATTGGGAGGAAGTATTAAACCGTTTTTGTTGTTATATGGTTAATGGGTGTGGAAGTGCAATATTCTGGTTGTCAAAATGTTTTATGATAATGAACATAACAATTTGCAGGGTGATACATATTCTAATGCTATTTCCAACTATTTTGGTTGTCAAAATGTTTTATGATAATGAACATAACAATTTGCAGGGTGATACATATTCTGATGCTATTTCCAGCAAGCCACAGGTGGAGTTGCCTAAATTTCAGCTAGCAGGAGAGAGTGTTGCAGTTCCTATTTTTCCATCTTGGGCAAAGGAAAGACAATACGGGAAAAGTAAAGTCACATGCTACAAAGACAGGGAAGGCTATGTGGGCAAGGAAAATAGGCTCCTCTACAATGGATGACAGTAAACCTTATTCTCAGAGGGAAGATGTGGATATCTCACAACAATCTGTTTGTTCTAAGAGTACGAATTATGAAACCAAGGAAACTAAAATAGGTTCTCATTCCACACCAGATGGATATGGTTATACAATGCAGGTTTCAAGAGATTCTTGTTCTTCTGTGACATTAGTGAAGATTCACAGTTCACTAGACCAAACACATATAATTCCAGGAACATCTAAATCAGTAGGCCAAGAAATGCCGCAGACAAAGCTGCAAACAAATCAAACTAGAACTTCTGGGCAAGCTCCAGAAATTCGGGTGATGGTTGATGAGGGCCTTTTCCACCCTCCCCCTTGGAAAGAAAGGGCTACTACAGTCACAGGAAAGGGGCTTTCTTGTGAAAGAAACAATGAGAGACATCACATTCTTTAGTTGACACTCAAATTAGAGATTCTAGTGCCAAGACAAATGCACCTGGAATGACATTTAGGGACAGTCAATCACATACACAATCTAAGATATTCAAATGTCCACGTAATGCATTGAAGGAAACTGATACAAGTAATAGTGACCATACATAGCATGCAATTTCAGAAACTAGATTAGATTTCGATGCTGGTTGCATGAGGATTGGGAATGACTCACACTTGCTTGATGAATCAAACAAGAAGGCTCATTCCATTTTAAAGTCTATTGATTCTTCATATGAGTATCAAATGATTTCAGAACATATTTCACAGGTGATTGGAAGCCCCATAGTCGAGTTTGAGAAGGTTCTAGATGCCATGTCTCCTATTGTTGTGCAAGTCCCTGATAAACAAACTTACAACTCTGATAGTACTTCATTGAATAAAAGTTTAATATGTAACTGCCAGATCCCTAACATTCCATTGAAAATTATTTGGCAGTGGTATGAGGAACCTAGTAACTATGGTCTAGAAGTAAAGGCCCGGGATTTGGAACATTCAACAAGGTTGGGAATTGACAGAGATCTGTTTTGTGCCTACTTTATACCCTTTTTATCAGGGATGCAATTATATGGCTTCTCAACAACCTCATCAACAAATTTCATGGGTGTTCAGAATAGTGTAGAAATGGTTAGGAACACTATGTATGGAAACCTTCCTATCATTTGGACCCAAGTTCAAATTTGTGCACACATTGTGAAAAACATGTTTGCAGTTGTGATGCAAACAACTGCAAACAATTGATCCAAAGTTGGATTGATTTTTTGGATTGGTGAAGTTGGCAGAGTATGTGTCAAACCCAACATTCATACATGATATGAAGGAGGAGCTAAAGGGGCATTTTCTCTCCAATCATTGCAAGTAGCCCATGATTGCACTTGAGCTTGTTAATATAAGCTTTTGAAATCTTCCTGGGTTATGAAAAATATTTGAGTGCATGGTGGTAACTACCACTCTGCCACCAAGTTTTTCCAAGGTTAGTGCGAGAGAAATTGTCAGGAGGGATGCCTACTACTTCCATCATTTGGAAGATTGATGGTGGTTCTCTTGAGGTTATTATTGGCAATGCAGATTTTGATTTAGAGCTATCAAAACTCGAGCAAGAGTGAGAAAAGTAATCACTAAGGGAAGCTGTTGGACAAGAATTTGGAGCTAGCCTCAATGATAATTACATCATAGTTCAAATCTGAGAACAAGCTTAAGGAAAAATCTGACTATCATGCATGGAAGATGTCTTAGGCTCTGAATTTGGAAGAAAATGATCCTATGGACTATGTCAAAGGAAGAGTGGTGGAGCCTCCTATAAATGTACTTGTTGCTGCAAAAATAAAGTACAAGAAAGGTGAGGTCAAAGCTAAGAAAATTATTGTTGATTCTATTCGCAAGCCTTTGGTTGCCTATATTTCGGATTTGTAAACATCTAAGGAGATGTATGACAATCTAGTTGGGATATTCAAAGTAAATAATGCAAATCAAGTTCTCTTTCTCAAGAACAAGTTGAAAGACATCAAAATGGAGAGAGGAGAGTCCATTCAATCCTATTTCATGAGGATTATCGAAATCAAGAATGCTATCCTATCTATTGGAGAAGTTGTTGGTGTCAGGGAGCTGAATTTTATTGCACTTGGAGGCCTTACAAGAGAATGGGATGTGTTTAACACCACCATCATCAACAATGACAAGATTCTATGTTTTGATGAATTATTGGCTAGATGCACTCAAGAAGAAATAAGGATGATGGAAAGAGATAAGCCCTCAAATGGAAATAATGCTAACTCTTTCTCTGTTCATGCTAAAAGGAAGATTTTGGCTTGAGGGGGCTTGGAACCAGGTTCAGAGTTAGCTGTGCTAACCAACAAAACCCTACACTACTGACCTTTTCGGCAACAACCTGCACAGTGCATGTTGTAGTCTCACCCGAGGCAGTATTGGGGGATGCTAGAACCAAGTTTCTGCATCCAAAGGACTATGTGATGTGTTTCTGTTACTTTTAGGGCTTTATTCTAACCTTTGCGAACCCTAACCCTTGAAACCCAAAAATTACAGTAACTAACAGATAACATATCCAAACTCTTTGCTAATTGTTCTAAACATTCATAACATCATGTAATTAAATAGATCTACCACTTTCGTGCATCTATTAAGTACTTTTCATGATAAATGCAGTAAATGGAACAAACATACAGTAATTTCAGAAGTAAATAATAACATACAGATACACAAATAATGCTCCAAAACAACCTTTATTGTGTTTAAACCTTTAATTACAAACTCCTTCCACCCTGCGCACATAGCTGAGGGGGCCTGCGCACTTAGTTGCGTTCTTACCAAGGTCTCCATGCACACAGTTGTAGGATCCTTCCCATTCGCCTAAGTACAAAAAGCAAACTTCTCTTACTTAGATGAATTACTCATAGATAGATTGATTCCTTTCATGACTCTCTATGACTCCTTTTTATATCATTCTCTATTATAATACCGTGGTTCGCGAACCATTGGTGGGTCACAAAAAAACTTAACGCCTAACAAACTAAGGGGCTTTGACCTTCCTAAAGCCCATTTAACTCCTATCGACCTGCGTGTTTCGCTCCTCAAAATGCAGAGACTTTACAATAATAAAAAAACTTTTTACAAAATTGAGCCCAGGGGATCCTGTCCCAACATACCCCCAACACAAATTTGTGACTCATTCTGAGTCACTCTGCTGGTGTTGCCTCTTCCTTTGCCTGCATACCACTGAATTCTGTCTTCAATGCTTGAAGATCTACTATTCCTTGCGCATCGGCCCGACAAACGTCTTCAACCAGTTTCTCAGTAGCTGGACCTTAAACTACAAGGCCCATGGTTCTTTGTGTCTGCTGCATAGCCTTAAGCTTGCTCTACACTGTCTGTGTCAATTGGATTTCCTCATTAGCACAGGGATGTGTCCTTGGGGATATGATGGATGCCTTCTGACGCAACTCATCAATCTCAGTCTGGATGAACTTCCCCTCCTGCAGTCGGGTGAACCTTTGCACTGGTGCTAAGGTCCGCGTTGTAGCTCTGATCTCATCGAACTACCTTTGTTTTTCTCAGATATCTGCTTTGATTTTCTACAAGTGTGGATCCTCTTGCAACGAGGTCCACAGTTCCATGGTCTGTTCAAACAACTAGCTGCAATCCTTGACTGCAACTTCTAGTGTAGTCATGTTTTCTTTAATAGCAGCCTCGCGCTGCTCTCTGACTTCCAGAGGAGTGGTTGGCTGCAACTTAAGTTGAAGCTTATATATCTGCAGCTGCATCTCAAAACAAACCTTGCCAATCTCCTCCTTTTATTCTATTACCATGGAAGCTAGCTTCTGCATTTTCTCTACGGAGGCCGCTCCTGCTGGAATCTGGAGCTCGGGAAGCTCACTACAGGCTTGCGCTATTGCTGCTTCTAGCTGTTGACTACGTGCAATGAATTTTCCCCGTTCCTTGAGTGCCTGCACCCTTTCCTCGAACATCTACTAGTTGCTGGTATTTACTTCACTGATAACCAATAATGTTCATTGCTCCCGAACTCTAAGCTCATCTGATACTCCTTGATGCAGCTTATGTAGTGTCTGAATAAGGAGCACTACGAGGTTCAAACTCAATTATTTAGGTGAAATAAGCATGCCCTGTCTTCTAAAGTTTCAACGTGAAGTGATCCCTTTGGTAATTGCAATGCGCGGAGGTTTGTGGTGATCTCTGCTGCTAAGGCTGACCCGCTCGCTTGCTTCAAGCTCACTTGAATAACCCCTGTCTGGACTTGCAATTCCCTCAGGCCCTGCTGTACGTTGTCCAGTTTCTAATGGTACTGATCCTCAATGTGGCCCCAAATTGACTCCGTGGCATTGTAGACTACATCATCGATCTCTTCCAGGTCCCCCTCCGTGAGGACCATTGGTGTTGTGCTCGCAAAATAGTCATATTTCTGCTTCTTAAGTGGTCTCGTGGAACTCTGCTTCTGCCTATTTTTGATAACGAAGGGGACTCCAAGTCCGCGCCCCTTCTGCTTCACCCTCTGTCTCTACCTCTATATTGGTGCGCTCCGTTTCAGATTTGCTGAGGTCAATAGTGGCATGCAATGGAGTGGCAAATTTCTCCTTTGGTGCTTTTGTCTCTTTGGCAGAGACCTTCTCTTTTGGTACTTTTCTCTCCTTTGTAAAAGCCTCTTTCTGCTGTGTGGCCTTTTCTTTCACCGCGAACTTTTCTTTCACAAAATCCTTTTGTGCTTCCTTCTTCTTATCTTTCACTGCTGCTGTCATAGCCGTGGTTTTCTCTACTTCTCCTTGGACAACCTTACTAGTTCCTGCGACTGCATCAGATGGTGTGAGCCAGTTGCTCGACTACTTACTGTCGACCACCAGAATATCATCTTTGGCGACCAAGTATGGAAACTTATTCCATGTGCCCATGACATCTTTCTTCACGCGTATAAAAAAATTATGAAAATTTGCCTTGAAATTAACAACATTAGCATACTGGGCATGCAAGCTTGGTGATAACTGTGGCTGCTGGTTAATCACCATCCTCAAATCAGATTCGAATAGAACGCAAAATATCTTCATCTCCATAACGCACTTAGGGTCCTTCATCACCCACAACGAGGTGAATTTCGCGGCTTCACATAGGTATGGATCATGTTGCGGAAATTGGCTTTCCTCGGGTGTCCTCCATGCCACCAACGCGATAAAAAAAAGTAGCCATGCGTAGTGCAATGCCTTGCCATCGTCCTCAGACTCTCTGCAATCCTCCAGGAACTCATGACATAGATACTGAGCCAAATTATATTGGACTCCTTTGGTGCACTACGCAGCCAGATATACTACTAGCACCGACACTTCATCAGCGTGACACTTCCTCATGATCTTCCCGACCAATATTTGTGCAGCAAACTGCACAGTGCCATCTGAGATGGAGTGAATTGCATAGCCACACAACTTCACTAGTATGAAGTTGCTCTTCATCTGGTCTGCCAACTTCTTCTCCTGCGATTTCCCCACAAAAGCATCCGCAAGGTCCATTCCTTGGTAAGGCAACAATGTGATTCGATGGATTGACATATCAGTAATTGGGATGGGCCCTCCCAAACACAGGCACCCATCATGAACCAATGTAAATAATTAACACACAAAGACAATGTTAATGGTGCTATGGCTAAAATGTGGCACCAAAACATATTAAGCAACCTCGCGCACTCAACTTCGGCCACCCACTTCATTGGCTCTAGTTGGGTAACCTCCGACTCCTCATAGTATTTTTGAGGTATTTTCTCGGTTCCAATTGCGGGAACTTTGCGTGATCCCCCAATTCTCAGTCCTCCATATTCAAGTACGGTATTCGGGCCAGGAGATTTCCCTCAAAAGGTACTTTCTTCGGCAGTAGTGGTTTGGAGACCTGGAAATTCATTAAATTCGGGTCTTTAGGAACTTTGGTCATGGCTTTCCTAGGTGGGATATAAGGCGGTAGTTGAGTAATCGACACTACTTCATCTGCATTAATCTCTTCAATCCCCATAGTGATATCTTCTTCATCTAAGTCTAAGGGTTCCCTTGGCTTCTTGGTTCTATCCATCTTACCCTTCTTTTAGACCTTCGTTGGATTTTGCGTGGCAATTATTGGGGCTTCTTTTGCTTTTTTTCTCCTACCGCGGAGGTAGAGGGTTTAGGCCTCAGCGACCTAGGCACTGTGGTAGGCAAGGTTGTAGGCATGGGTTGGGTCAGATTGGGTCGGGTTGCAGTCATTCTCTCCAAGAATATTTCACGCTGCCACTCAGGTAAATTCCCAAACCCTTGCTGTGAAAGCTTCTCTCGAAGTTCTTTCCAAGCCTCTGCAGACATGCAACAATGATCTTGGCGCAAAATAAAGTGCAAAAGCTCAAGGAAATTTCTCAGGAAGAAAAGTGTTCGAATGTTGAATGAGATGTTGTATTTATAGTGCAATTTGAATTCAAATCCATCCATTCCCTCTAGATCCCTGTCATTAATGTGCTTTTGGTGGAAAATTTCCAAAGATATGCTCCTTTAATGCTCTCCCCTTGCTCCCTTTAATGGAAAAATTTCCATCCAATCATCTACAGTGCTTCCAACGGTCACTTTTTGACCAGGTTGTGTGGGACCCACCATTCTAGCACAACTCCTTCGTCGTAGTTATCCTTTGCACCTTCCCTCGATTCGTCATGCAGCCCATTCACTTCGCCAAACTATCCTTCTGGTAGCGTAGTTTATAGTCCCACACTTCCTTGCAACTACCTGGAGTACTAAGACTGTCCTACATTCATATAGTCATTGAGCAGGGGCGGGATCACCCCTATACAACTTTAACTGGATCCCATTGAATTTTCCTGGAAATAATTCCCCGTTCAGCTTCGCGAGTTGAGCTATACCTCCATCCGTAATCTCTTTGACGATGTACGACCCCAACCAATGCATCTGGAACTTTCCTAGAAATTTCGTGAACTTACTATCATACAACAATATTAAATCTCCACTTTTAGAAGGTGCAATGCTTAATGTGACAATCGTGCCATGCCTTTTCGCGAGCCTTTGTCACCTGCTAATGAAAACCAACCAAGAAGCGATCTTCTTCCAACTCAACTATCTACGCGAGGCATTCTTCCATGGTATCTCAACCGACCATCTCTGTAACTGCAACAATCCGAAAACTTGACACGATGTAATCGATCGACATCACGACTTCTTGTCCATAAACCAGTCTAAATGGTGTCTATCCAGTCAACATTTTACAGGTAGTTCTATACGCCCACAAAACAACTGGTATGTGCACATCCCAATCATTCCGATTTGCATTACAAATCTTCATTAAATCATTCTCTAGGATTTTATTAAAGGATTCCACTGTTTCGTTCGCTTGAGGATGATACAACATACTTTTCTGATGATACATATGGAATTCTTCAAGCAAGGCAACAATTGTTTCATTCAAGAAGTGTGAACCCCTATCACTCATCAAAATTTTAGGGCAGCCAAATTGAGACAAAATGTATTCAAAAATGAACTTCGCTACAATCCTTCATAGGATGCAACTCATCCCACCTAGTCAAGTATTCAGTTTTTGTAATGATGTATCTTGCTCCTGTCTTCTTTCCTAGTGGCTGAATTGGTCCCACGAAGTCTATTGCCCACTTATCGAATGCCTGTAATGACACTTGCGGGTTCAAAGGAAATTCATCCCTTTACGATGACCTCCCCATTCTTGGACAAACATCACATACTCGACAATATTCCTTGGAATCCTTGTGCACAGTTGGCCACCATAGTCCTGCTCGTAGGATCTTCTGCGTAGTTGCTCTTCTTGCATAATGTTCTCTCACAAATCCTCCATGTGATTCAATGAGGATACTTTGTCTTTCATAATTTGGGACATACCTACACAGTACTTCATCCGATCCCATTTTATATAAGTTCCCTGCAATAACAGAAAAATCTGCAACCCTGACCACCAATTCTTTCTTTTGCTGTGTTGTATATCCTTCAAGAGTTGTACCTGTAGACAAGAATTGGATTATGTCCGCAAAATGTTTTTTATCTGGCTTCAGAGTGATCTTCATGACACCCAGATCCCATACTATTCCCTTTAGATTAGAGAACTTTGTGGGAAACAAGTCCTGGTACCCCTGCAATAATTCTGTGACTTTGTCCACTGTATCCTCATCCCAGTATTCACCTATATTTGTGAAGTTCGACTGCGCTTCCGACCCAATGTTCACCTGCTTAGTTTTCAAGGGCTTTGAGATGTCAGAGAATTTCGGCTTAGGCCCTGCAACTTCGCGTTGTCCTTCTGACTCAGGAATACTGATGTTCCTAGGATCTTCCTCACCTTCCTCTGTGGTCACATTGTAGCATTCCAGAGCATGGTGCAACTGCATACTCTAGTCTGGTTGTACCCATGTGACAAGTTCTTTAGGCATTCTGAATATTGCAACTTTGATCTCCTGTAACGCTTCATCAATACACTCAAATCCATCCTCAAAACTGAAAGTTAACAGAAAAATTTCCTTTAGAACATCCCACTCTACGGTTCCGTGTTGCAGCTCTATTTCTAGATACCAGTTCATTGGAATAGTATCCAAAGTGTGGAAGAATATGTGAACCCATTTTGGCTGTGGTTCTTCTCCCCATGCTTTTGTCCATCGAGCTAGATGCTTGCACGAATCATCTTTTCCTGTATATTTCTCTGCAATGCGGGTATTGGCATACCCAAACCGCAACTTCATCATCTGTCGATATTCCTTCCAGTCTGCAAATCTTCTCTTATGTGTGCCCCACCATCTGGAAGGCGTAGCTCTCAGCACGATTTCTAATGCCTAGAACCAATGTTCCTTTAGTACATCCCTTTCAAATTTATCCAGAAATAAATTTACATCTTCTAAACCATCATAATACGGTAAGTTGCGTACCTCAGTGGATATACATTAGAGTGACTTAGTAAGCTTGTTGCATCGCAACATTGATACCTCATGTAATCTGTTCTACCAGTGTTCGAGCTCCTCATCTGAATCTGAATTGCAGGAGTTTTCCTTCTCCCAAGTAATTTGCCCATCTGCCATAGGGTTGATCCAATCCTCATCCCACGCAGTAAGCTTATAGATTTTCTCAATATCGTCCTCCTCATAATAATCTTGGATTGGTTCAGTATATCGTACACCCTCGGCCGGATCCAATGGAACAATAACCCTTAGTTCCTTCTTCTCAAATGTCATGTTGCACTTCTTTAGGTTGATGATTGCATTCATATCAAATTCCCAATCAATTCCAAGCAACGCCAGGTATGGATTACTGTCATCCACTATTTCGATTACTTCAAAATTGGCTATGGTGTGCGCCCCTTCAATATCCATAGTTACTCCATGTAGGCGCCCCATAGGAATAATATTTTGCTGATTCACCATTCTCAGCTGGATCAGGGACCACTGTAGTGCTGGTTTTCCCATTCATTTCAAATTCTCCAATATGGGCAGTCAATCTCATCTCCTGACTAGTCCTTTTCATACCTTTGTCCATCTTATGTATTGTGACTATTCAGGCAATGCCTTACCCTTGCCAGCACAATTATCTATCAATTCTTGTAGCCCCTCTACTATTTTTTTATCCCTTAGGAGCTTCATGCAGGTCTGTAAGAAATATTTTAACAATGAAGGATCTGTTTCTTGCGTAGTAATGACTTCCTCATGTTTCTCCATGCGTGTACTCTGAGCCTTGGATGTAGAAGCTCCAATGTCCGCAAAGCTCCTCTTTGCCTCCATAAAAGTTTCCTTTGCTTTATTCAAATCAAATCCAGTCTCCTTGTTAACAACCTTGTGTACCCATCCATTTTCCTCCAGTTGTTTCCCTTTAGCTTCCCTGATAGCTATACCACTTCGCGTAACAATATTAACACTCCATCTTCGTGCAGTTCTAATCTCATCATCTGTATGTTCTGCGTAGGCTACTGGGCTTGGGTATTCTTTTCTTGCATCTTTGCGATGAGTACAGGACAATCTTCTATGACATGATCAAACTATCAACAATATTGACATGAGGGGTGCGTTGGATTCTGACAATCTCACGCAAAGTGACCTGGTTCTCCACAATTATAACAAATGATCTGGCCATGACCTCTTCCAGATCCTCCCCCTCATCCTCTTCCTCGTACTTGGAATCCTCCATGCGTTGCATTTTTACCTTGATCGTGCTGAGGACGTGCCTCTGTCTATACTCTATATGTTGGGTTTCTATCCATCATTAACCATAACTTCGGAAATTGCGCTCATCATGACCTACAAACTTACATAAATTGCAAAAAAATTGATGGGGAGTCTGCACAAACTTCTGTAGCAAATGACAATTGTCCGTCATATGTTTTCTGGTGATATGGAAAATAATGCACCATGGTACTACACCAGCACTCGTCCCAGCGGTATTTTCTAGCTTCAGGGGGACATGACCTCCCCAAACTAGATAGTTTTGATACACCGGGAAATGATCCTTGTCGTGACCATGGACTTTGCATTTTAAACACCATACTTTCACGCAGGTCTCAGTCTGGACTTATTTTCCCTTTTTGAAACTCTACAACTCCATATGAAGGCTAGCCAAATGTGACTAAATCTGTTGCACTCCTAAATTTGTATCTTGAATAAGCGAGGCCTCCAACTTCATAGAAATCTCCAGTGCTTGAGCTTGTGTTCCAATCTTCTACTGTGACAGTGGCAATCTCAAATGAGGTAATAGTGAAGCAATATACCAATCCTTATGTTTTTCATCTGTGATTTGCATATTATCCTATTGTAGTAGACATTTCAATATTTGATCAAAATCCCATGTAGACTCATTCACCTTCTGCTTGATCTCTTTGACCTATGTTACCGACTGGGCTTGCGACATAGGCTTCTTAAATTCATTATTCAGTGCATCCTTCATATCTTTCAGCATCACAACTGGATAAGTTACACTATACTTAATATACCAGCTCGACGCCCTTTTTTGCAATGCTGTGACCAGCTATGCTTTCTTCAAGTCATCATCTGTTATCCACTGTAACTTTCACACATCTGCTATGAACTAGAATTGTTTAGGGTATTTTGTTCCCAGACCCTTGAATACGAACATCTTCATAGCATTTGCCATATTGAATAGTGGATGTTGAGGTGGAGGCAGAGGTGTAGGTGTAGGTGTGTGAGGTGGAGGTGAAGGTGGAGGTGGAGTGGATGCATGTGGTATTCCAACAATACCTTGATCTACTGTCTGCGGTGCACCTTGGGGCGTCTTCAAACTACTACTTTATTTGTCATTATCAAATGCTCCCAACAAAGGACTGTACTCAACACTTGAATCTAGATCTTTTCTGAATGGTTTCCCACTTCACGTAGCTCCAGTTAAGTCTCGTCTAAACATTAATTCAATGGCATAACCCGTTTCTCACACAAGAGAATTTTAATCCAAGTTTTCAGGGACTTCAGATACTTACCTCTTTTTCATTTGAAAAACCGGTGTTCAGCTTCGCTATAACTGACGGACGTGTCAATCATGAACTCAGTAATGAATCCACCCAAAATGATATCAATCCAATAATCAACAACCCTCGTGATCTTGTTTTATGAACCTTCCAGGTGCCTCACTAACTTTGGAGTCCACACAATAGGGTTATCCAAATTCCACGTACCTTGACCATCCACCAATTTAGCCAACCATTCATATAACTCGCACGGAAAAAGTGGAGAATAAAATTTCATGTTCTTTTGTATACAAGTATCTATTCAACCACATTTCTTTCGACAAGTGCTGATTCCTGTTTTCCTGGGTTGCAAACTTGTGCAGATTCCGATCTATCCACTTCTTGATCTCTTTCTTAGTCGGTATCCACTTATACGACATCACACATTCTTAAGATAGATCCTAGTCCCGATAACAAAACCATTTGTTGGCTTGAGGGGGCTTGGACCCAAGTTCAAAGTTAACTATGCTAACCAACAAAACCCTACACTACCGTTCCTTTCGGCAACAACCGGCGTAGCGCAGGTTGGAGTCTCACTTGAGGTAGTAATGGGGGATGATAGAACTATGTTTCTACATCCAAAAGACTATGTGATGTGTTTCTATTACTTTTATGGCTTTATTCCTATCTTCATGAACCCTAACCCTTGAAACCCACAAGTTACAATAGCTAACAGATAACAGATCCAAACTCTTCTCTAATTGTTCTAATCATTCATAACATCATGTAATTAGATAGATCTACCACTTTCACACATCTATTAAGTACTTTTCACGATAAATGCAGTAAATAGAGCGAACATAAAGTAATTTCATAAGTCAATAATAACATACAGATACACAGATAATGCTCCAAAACAATATTTTTGTGTTTAGACCTTCAATTACATACTCCTTCCACCCTATGCACACAACTGCAGCGGCAACACACTCAGCTGTAGACTTACCAAGGTCTCCGCGCACATAGCTGCAGGAGCCTTCCCCTTCCCCTAAGTACAAAAAGCAAACTTCTCTTACTTAGATGAATTATTCATAGATAGATTGATTCCTTTCACGACTCTCTATGACTCCTTTTTATATCATTCTTTATTAAAATACCATGGTTCACGAACCATGGGTGGGTCACAAAACAAATTAAATCCTAACAAACTAAGGGGCTTTGACCTTCCTAAAGCCCCTTTGACTCCTATCGACTTGCGCACTCCGCTCCTCAAAATGCAGAGACTTTACAATAATAACAAAACTTTTTACAAAATTGACCCCAGGGGACCTTGTCCCAACAGAAGAACAATGCTGGTCCAAGAAGACAAGGTCAAGGGTTTAAGTAGGGATTCAAAGAAAGAAGAAAAGGAAGACACTTCAATTGCAATAGGTTTGGCCACTTTGCTAGGGAATGTACTCACAAGAAAGATACTCCAAGGGATGATGACAACAACAACCACAACACATTAGGGGAATTTTGAGGTCTAAAATGGGCCTCCTAAGAAAAATGTACAACTAGAATAAACTTTATAAGAACCAATAGGATTCAAGATGATGATGTCAACCATAGGGGATGATGCACCATTTTTGGAGTAAAAAGGTGAAAAGATTAAAAAACAATAAAATAATACAACTACTTTTTCAACTCATATTTTCAACTTATCTCCTTAAGGTTTTACTCAAATTTTAAGTAGGAGTATGAGTTGGATGAAAAATTTAATTCCTCATCCAAGGAGTAACCATGTTGCATACTTTCGATGGAACCTGCTACTGAGAAATACATGAAAAAAAGTGATTGCATTCATGCATTTTCATCTATTTCTCATTTTTCGTGTAGCAGGGTCTATCAAAAGTATTTCTCATTTTTCATGTACCAAAGTCCATCTAAAGTATGCAACATGGGTACTCCTTGGATGATGAATCAAATTCTACATCCAATAAGTGGTTCCACTCGAAATTTGAGTAAACCCATAGGTAGATAAGTTGAAAATATGAGTTGAAAAATTAGTTTTTTATTTTCTCATTCTAAAATTTGATGATGTAATCTAATATTATTTTATTATTTCCACTATTATTTTATAATTTCCTTAGGAGGAATGCTCCCGCTATCCAATATTTTTGTGTAGTAGGGCCCATCGAAAGTATGCAACATGGGCACTCCTTGGATGAGGAATCAAATTCTACATCCAATGAGTGTTTCCTCTCGAAATTTGAGTAAAACTATAGGGAGATAAGTTGAAAATACGAGTTGAAAGAATAGTTTTTCCTTTTTTCCTTCTAAAATTTGATGATGTAATCTAATCTTATTTTATTATTTCCACTATTATTTTATAATTTCCTTAGGAGGAATGCTCCCACTGCCCGATATGGAAATGGTCATCCTCCCAAAAGATCGAGAAACTCCAAGTATGAGGAAACTAATGTTGTATATAAGAAAATGTTAGGGTCCCACCCTAACCCCCTTATTTATGTAGTGGGATCGAGTCATAGTAAAGAGTCAATAAAGCCCATATTAATAATTGTAAGTGGTTAACCCGCAATTAATGACGGGACCACAATTAGTTGCAAATGGGTCATGGTATTAGATAGATGGTATTAATAAAACCCATGGTATTGATCCATGGTATTGCATATATGAGTCATATATAAAGGATAGAGACTCCCTGCGAGGAGCATCGTGTCTTATTTTTGTATCGAGCTCTGCTCTATTGGAGGTTACCCCTTCGAAAAGGCCAGTGAACATTGCTTTCTGAATAATAAAATATTTGCTGTTGTCTCTCACTATTCTCTGTTCTGGGTATCTTTCTTCGCATATTCTGTATTTGGGTATCTTTTTGCAGGTTAAGAGCATAACAAGTGGTATCAAAGCACTTTCCAGGGCCAGTGGGATCTCCATTTATTAGCAATTTTTTTTTTTGGCTAGAGACGTGTTTTGGTGTCTTTAAACCACGGGATCTATCGTTGAGCGCATAAACCTGCGAATTTGGGGAGGCATGCACGCAGGAAATACAAGAGGTGGTCACGCTTGTTGGACTCCCTTGTAACCCTTGTGGGTACCCCTTCGAGTAGTAGCGCATTAGACAGAACCGCATATGGACTGTCTTCCAAGTACCTTCTGGGTATATCGGAAGCCCCTTAGCTCCTCTGCAACCTAGCCATAGATAAACCGTCGGCCGTCTTGCTGCTACAGTACACCGAGAACAGCACTCGGAGAGATTACTCGCCTGTACGATAGGGTAGTCGGGTTGTACGACTAAGGGTACGGTTGATCCTCCTTAGTTAGAGCCCTGAAACATTGGGCCGAGTACTACTGTCAGACTCTTAAGGAGTAAAACTCCGTTAGGAGTTTTCAGAAAAAAAAAAGAAAAAAAGAAGAAGAAAAAAAAAAGGTCTGAGATCTCCCGGGGCGCTTATTGATGATCTAGCCCATCAGAATTAGGACGACGAGCTGAGCACGGTGGTACCATTCAATTCTTAGTGAAAAAAATTTTGGGCGGTCCCAAATTTCAAGAACATCAGGTCAGTGCATGGTAGAAACTAGAGCTCAAGCTATGGCCAATGAGAGGATGGACAAACTTGAAGAATCCTTGCAATCCCTCCAAATTCAGCTTGACCGACTAACTAGCATAATCCCGAGCATAATCCCGAAGGGCAAGGAGGAAGCCCATGAGGAGGCGTATATTGGCAATGGACACAGTGAGGGTGAGTCTAGCCACTCTCTTCACCTCGGGGGCCCCCACCAACAATCCCGTCCGCGACCTCCCAAGTTGGATATGCATAAATTTGATGGTTCTCACCCGGCAGCATGGATAGCACAATGGAGCAGTATTTCAATTTGAATAATAACTTAGATAATGAGACTTAGCTTATGGTGGGGAGCATGTACTTGGACAATGAAAGGTGGCAATGGTGGGAATGGCATCAACGTTGCAATGGACCTTTTGTGGCTTGGACCACCTTCAAAAAAGCTCTTACAAAACGCTTTGACCAGGAATCTTCTTTTTTTGGGTCATCTTACTAAGCTCTGACAGACTGGCACGGTGGATGAATATATTACAACCTTTGAAGCCTTAGCCTTCCGCACTAGGGGTCTCTCAGATGTGTTCTACACAGAATGTTTTATCAACGGTCTTAAAGAAGCCATAAAAGCCCACGTCTTACTGCACCACCCTCCCACATGGACGGAGGCTTGTAAGGTATCTCTTAAGGTGGAACGTGTGTTAGCAGCCCAGTACAGTTGCCCAAATTTCACCGCTAAGGGTCACCCCCCACAGGCTCACAACGCGACTCAAACACTTAAGGTTCAAAAGGAGTCACCTGTAGAAATGGCCAAAAGAAGAAAGCAAGGATTATGTTACTATTGTGATGAAAAATACTCCCCAGGTCATAAATGCAAGGAGCCCAAATTTTTTCAAATTGATGCCACTGATTACAGCTCATCGGAGGAAGATCCACCACTGGAGGAACATGAGGCGGTAGAAGAGGAAAACCAAAAGGACAATGTCCCTGACGAACCAGTTATTTCACTGCATGCTTTGGCAGGGATTTCTTCACCTCAAACTCTCAAAATCAGAGGTTTTATTAAACATCGCCCAGTAGTAGTCTTGATTGATAGTGGAAGTACACACAATTTCATCCATCAAACAGTCGCGGAAGCAGTGCATTGTTTTGTACGAGCAATTTTTAACTTCCAAGTCCAAATTGCGGATGGGGGCACAATGAAATGTGAAGGCCGCTGTGAAAATGTCAAACTTCAAATGGGGGATTATCAGCTGAGGACCCACATGTTTTCCATACACATGGGAGGGTGCGACATTGTCCTCGGTGCTGAATGGCTTTGCACTCTTGGGCCAATCACAATGGATTTCCAGGAGTTATATATGAGTTTTAAGAAGAACAACTCCACACATACCCTTCGTGGACTCCAGGCGGGAGCTCCCTCTATCATCAGCTCGCATAGGATGGAAAAATTGCTAAAAAAGGGCCATCATGGAGTTATAGCTCAATTTAATGCCATCCAGGTAGTCGAAACCAAGTCTCTGAAGATTCATCCTGAGATGCAACAGATTTTAAATAACCATCTGCCGGTCTTCGACAAGCCTCATGAGCTTCCACCCTCGAGAGGGGAACATGATCATAGCATCACCTTGGTTCCAGGGGCCCAACCCCCAAATGTGCGCCCATACAGATATCCGTTCACCCAAAAGAATGAAATAGAAAAAATAATCAAGGAACTTTTGGAAGCAGGTGTCATTCGTCCCAGCATTAGTCCTTATTCATCACCGGTGGTCATGGTGCTCAAGAAAGACGGGGAGTGGTGGATGTGTCCAGACTTCAGGGCCCTCAATAAGTTGACAGTCAAAGATAAATTTCCCATCCTAGTGGTTGATGATTTGCTGGATGAATTCAATGGGGCTCAATTCTTCACTAAGCTGGATCTTCGCTCAGGCTACCACTAAATTCGCATGAAGGAAGTCGACATTCCAAAGACTGCTTTTCGAACTCATGAAGGCCATTATGAGTTCCTGGTCATGCCATTCGGTCTTTGTAATGCCCCATCTACTTTTCAGAGCCTTATGAACCACCTTCTCAAACCATATCTCAGGAAATTTGTCCTTGTCTTCTTCGATGACATCCTCATCTATAGTTGCACTTGGGCCGCACATCTTCAGCATGTAGATCTACTCTTGCAACTGCTCCGCAAGCACAAATTATTTGTCAAGATGTCCAAGTGTTCATTTGGCATGGAAGAAGTTGAGTATTTGGGCCACATTGTGGGGCGTGAAGGTGTCAAGGTGGACCCCAAAAAGATCGAGGCAATGCAGGATTGGCCTCAACCTAAGACCTTGAAGAGCCTGAGAGGATTTTTGGGTCTCACAGGCTATTATCGCAAATTTGTTCGCAATTATGGTCGCATAGCGAAGCCCCTCACTCAAATCCTGAAGAAAAATTCATTCTTCTGGAATGAGGATGCACAACAAGCATTTACAACGCTAAAAAATGCCATGTGTTCCACTCCAGTCTTAGCACTACCTGACTTCACCAAATCTTTTGTCATTGAATGTGATGCTTCGGGTACGGGTATTGGGGTGGTCTTAATGTAGGAAGGGCGACCTTTGGCCTTCACAAGCCAATAACTAAGTGGGAAGAATCTGGGCCAATCTACCTATGAGAAGGAAATGATGGCCATTTTACATGCAGTAGAGACCTGGCGATCTTACTTATTGGGGCGATGTTTCCAAATCCGCACAGACCATCACAGTCTTAAATATTTTTTGGAGCAACGCCTATCCTCCCCACAACAATATAAATGGCTTGCCAAAATGCTGGGATATGATTATGAGATCATTTACAAGAAAGGGCAAGAAAATTGTGTAGCAGATGCATTATCTCGCCAATTTGAGGAGGGAAGTACCCTGCTAGCAATTTCCCTTCCCATTCCAGAATGGATTGAAGAGGCTCGCAGGGAATGGTTTTCACATCTTGGGCTCTCCCAACTCATTTCTCAATTGCAGGCGGATCCAAACTCCACCAAGGGCTACTTGTGGAAGGATGAGATTCTTCGCTACAGGGACAGAGTCGTAATATCACCAACATCCACCCTCAAAAGTCACATTTTGGCAGAGTTGCACTCATCCCCCATTGCAGGACATTCAGGTTTTCAGAAGACGTATGCTCGAACCAGAAGATCATTTTTTTGGACAAGCATGAAAAAGGACATCCTCTCTTTTGTAGCAGAATGCGATGTCTGTCAACGCCACAAAGGGGAGACTGTCAAAGCACCAGGCACATTACAATAGTTGCCCATCCCGGCAGCAATATGGACGAAGGTTTCTATGGATTTCATTACAGGTCTTCCAAAGTCAGGAAACAAGTCAATAATCATGGTGGTTGTGGACAAAATTTCGAAGTATGCTCATTTCTGCGCCCTACTCCACCCGTTTACACCGACTTTGGTCGCTCAATCTTTCATGGATCATATCTTCAAATTGCATGGCATGCCCACTTCTATTGTGTCCAATCGCGACCCGATCTTCACCAGTAATTTTTGGCAGGAACTCTTCAGGCTACAAGGCACCCAACTAAAACTCAGTACTTCTTATCATCCACAAACGGATGGTCAAACGGAAGCCGTCAACAAATGTCTGGAAACCTACCTTAGGTGTTTGACTTCAGAAAAGCAACATCTTTGGGTACAATGGTTACCTCTGGCTGAATTGTGATATAACACCAACTATCATGCCACCACCAAAATGACTCCCTATGAAGCAGTATATGGTCAACTCCCTCCTTCCCCTACTTCTTATATCAAGGGGGGCTCAAAGGTACAAGCAGTGGATCAACTCCTACAAAACCGTGCAACCATGCTCGCCCATCTTAGAGAGAATCTTCATCAAGCTCAAAACCGCATGAAGCAACAGGTAGACCAGCATCGCTCAGAGCGCCAATTTCAAGAAGGGGATCAGGTCTTTTTGAGGCCGCAACCATATAAGCAAACATCACTCAAAGACAAGGGTTATCAGAAACTATCTCCAAAATTCTACGGACCATATCAAATACTTCAGCGCATTGGAGAAGTAGCCTACAAGCTGGCTTTGCCGCCTACTACAAAAATCCATCCAGTTTTCCATGTCTCATGCCTCAAGAAAGTGATTGGGAACAATTACAGAATTCAAACCAGTCTACCTGAATTGGACGAGGAAGGGTCAATCTGGCTCCAACCTGAACAGGTCCTAGACACACGAGAAAGGCATCTGCGTGGCCGCATGATTAGGGAAGTTCTCATCAAGTGGAAAGACACCTCTCTGGAAGATGCAACTTGGGAACCAACCACTATTCTTCAGCAGTTTCTGCAGCTTCAACCTTGAGGACAAGGCTATTCTTAAGGGGGAGGGCATGTTGGGGTCCCACCCTAACCCCCTTATTTATGTAGTGGGATGGAGTCATAGTAAAGAGTCAATAAAGCCCATATTAATAATTGTAAGTGGTTAACCCGCAATTAATGACGGGACCACAGTTAGTTGCAAATGGGCCATGGTATTAGATAGATGGTATTAATAAAACCCATGGTATTGATCCATGGTATTGCATGTATGAGTCATATATAAAGGATAGAGACTCCCTGCGAGGAGCATCATGTCTTATTTTTGTATTGAGCTCTGCTCTACTGGAGGTTGCCCCCTCGAAGAGGCCAGTGAACATTGCTTTCTGAATAATAAAATATTTGCTGTTGTCTCTCACTATTCTCTGTTCTGGGTATCTTTCTTCGCATATTTTGTATTTGGGTATCTTTTTGCAGGTTAAGAGCATAACAGAAAAAATAATTTTATCTTATTTCTGCCCTCATCACTGCCTCTCCTTCGGATACATTGGATCATTGGTTGATTGATAGTGGTGCCTCAAGGCACTTCACTAGGTACAAGGAGGCCCTCTCAAACTTGGTTGAAAAGAATACAAATTTGGAGATCATACTTGGGGACAATTCCACCTACCCCGTGAAAGGGATTGAGACTGTTACTCTTCACTTAAATAAAGGTCAAACCCTTCATTTACAAGAAGTATTGTATGTACCTGATTTGAAAAAGCACTTGTATTTATTTTTGCGATGGAAGACAAAGGTTTCAAGGTGATGTTCGTTGATGGGAAGGTTCATGTTTGGCAAAGGAACCTGAAAGATGCATTTACACTTTGATTTAGGGTTGAAGGTTTCTATCAAGTTGGAGAAAGTCCTTTGGGAGCTATGACTCATGATAATTCTCTTCAATTTGAACTATGGCACCAAAGAATTGCTCACCTTCATTAAAAAGCATTACCTGATGTAACGAATATGGTCACAGGTATGCTTGAATTCAACATAGATCATGAAGGAGTTTGTTAGGGTTGTAAAGATGGAAAAAATACAAGGGGACCATTCCCTTCGAGCAAAAGTAAAACTACCAATATTCTTCAATTGGTCCATTCTGATCTATTGGGTATGTTTCCCGTAACATTTTTAGCAAGATACTTGTACTATGCAATTTTTGTGGATGGACTCTCACAAAACATGGATTTATTTGTTGAATAAGAAGGACAAAATATTCGAATGGTTCCGGTGTTTCAAAGCCTTGGTTGAGAATCAAATAGGGAAGAAGATCAAAATATTAAGGAGCGATAATGGAACCGAATATGAGTCAAATGAATTTAATGACTATTGTAGAGAAGTTGACATTAAGAGGGAGACCACGACTGCATATACTCTTGAGAAAAATGAAGTTTCCAAAAGGAAGAATCAAACTATCATAGAAGCCACCCATGCCATGCTTCGTGACCAAGGCCTACCAAAGTTCTTATGGGGATAAGTCCAACACCATTGTATATGTTCAAAACAGGTGCCCACATCAAGCATTGGACTTCAAGACAACCGAAGAAGTTTTAACTGGTAAGAAACCTGATGTTTCTCATTCTAGAATTTTTGGTTGTCCCATATATTTTCATGCGTCTAAAGAGAAAAGAAACAATCTAGATACATTTGGGAAGAAAGGAAATTTTGTGGGCTACAATGGAACTTAAAAGGCATATAGAATCTATGTGCCTGTTCAAAGAGAAGTGGAAATAAGTCTTGATGTCACCTTCGATGAAGATTCTACTCTTGGGAAAGTCATATATCTTCCTATCCCTAGGAAGGACAATGATGATGATTATGGAAATAAGGATGAATCTCCGACAGATGATCTAATTCCCAATGTTGAAGGCTCGATAGATCTCATTGATCCACCTCCTAGTGAGCCCTCTACCTCAAGGAGAATACCTTTGTGGATCAAAGATACTCTTGAATATGCTAAAAGACATGTTGCACCAAGGCGGACATTTCATGAAAGTAAGAAGCCGAACAGGTACCAAGGGTACTTAGCTGCTATGAGCATCATAGTTGAATATGAGCCATGTATGTTCGAAGAAGCCGTGAAGCACCAATTTTGGAAGGATGTGATGAATGAGGAATATGAATCGATCATGAAGAATGATGTTTTGGATTTGGTTCCTAGACCCAAGAACAAGTCAATGGTTACTTCAAATTGGATTTACAAAATCAAACATGGAGTTGCTCACTGGGAATTCTCCACCTAAGATAAGCCCAAATATAAAGAGATTCCTCCAGCTTTCCAAACAAACTAAAGTGGGTGATTGGTACCTTTACCAAAACCACTCAGAAACCAGAATATATGGTTGCCTGTTTGCACCATATAAGTTGCCAAGATACCTCCCCATGAGGTTGTTTGCCTAGAGTATTATAGACAAATCATCAATGCAAATGAAGTCAACTTCGTCAATGCCAAGAAGAAGGCCTATTTTAAAATCAAAGACCAATTAGGTCCCTTCATACGCAATTCTAGAGAGGCAGACCTAATCCTGCAAAGAATGAAATTCCAAAGGAGTTTTTTATGGAGATATGACCCTTTGGAATTTATTACCAAGAAAAGGCAAAAGGTCAAGCTAGGACCTTTCATCCACCACCCCATACCAGAAATAGAGGCATATGCCAATCAAATAGAATGGGTGGAAGATACTCTAGTAGACAGAGAAAACACCAAAGTAGATGTAGAAAATGCTCTGATTGATTTGGAGAAGCAGCTTGATGAGAGCTCTTTTTTGCAGGTACAAGAAGAGCAAGAAAGAGCCATGAGTACCCCTCTAGTCATGCAGACTCCTCAGAATGAGGAGAAGATTCCAAAAATAAACAGAGAGGGAGCTTCCACTTCAGGAATAGACACCTCGAATTTGCAACAGGAAACAAGCAAGAGACAAAGGCTCAATCCGGCCTCTGAACAAGAATACACAGAAGAATCAGAATAGGTTACCAACACAGAAGTAGAAATAAGTAGGCCTACTACTCCATTTGAAGGCATGCAAGAGCCTTCCACATCACAGACTTAGATGTTGGAAAGGAAGCTTAGTGTGGAAGTATCTTCCTTCAGCAGGCCTGCTGATAAAGACCAGGACATGAAAGACATGTACAAGGAAATCAAAGCGAGAAATGAGAGGTTTAAGGCCCAAATATATGCTCAGTACCTAAAGCTAATTCCCACCAATCAAATAAGACTAGTGTCAGCCTTTGACATTAAAGAGGGAAAGCTGCAGATGTCTTTAATCAAACCTACAACACAACATCCCATGACAACATTTGATTTCAAAAGGGTTGATTTTGAGGTGTTGGCAAGGGATATTCATCCCATAGACCAGATTGAATTGCATAAACAGGCTGGAGATATGATATACTCCACCCTGACAGGTAAAGCCATAGCTCCTTATCAGGTACAAAACTCTTTAAACAAAATCTCAGCACAATTTCAGTTAGAGAAGGCCTCTTCATAGGCCAATGATACCAGGATCAAGTCCTTAGAGGACCTAGTGATTGAATTGGGACACGATCCCAAGGATATTGAAGCTACAGAGCAACTTATAAAGAAGAAAAACTATGATATTGTTGCACTTAAGAGGCAACTAAAAATACCCCAGCTACAACATCCTCAAACTCTAGAAGTCGTAGAGAGCCAAACCAGACATGAGGAGTTGATGGACTTGGTCCTAAAGCTGAATGATCAATTAAAGGAGACAGAAAAGGAGTTGGATGATTTAATTCAATTGAAGCAAAGCGACTTGGCCACAACTTCTAAAGATGTCATCCCTACAATATCCAAAACAATCCCTTCTACACTTGCAGCTTCACTGGCACCAACAACTCCACCTGCCACAACATTTCTAGTCACAATAGAATCTACAACAACAGGTGCTTCAGGTGAGAAAGCAACATAATTGGTTAAAGCCATGGAAGAGATGTCTATCCAGGCTACAGAAATGAACAAATTGAGAGAAAAGGTGGCAAGTTTGGAAACTGACTACAAACTTGCCCAGCTTAAGCAAAAGGAAGAAGCACAAAAGGCCCAAAGAATGAGTGAAAGGATCAAAATCTTAGAGAAAGAATTAACACTAGAGAAACCCCTTGGGCAAACTAAGGAAATGTTGTGGGCCAATATCATTGACTAGGTCAAGGATATTTGGCCATCGATTCAAGTTATTTTTGAGCAGACAAAGTTAGTAAAGATAGCTACAGAAGCTATCCAAAATGTCAAAGAAGAATTAGGAGGCATTCCTGAGGATGCCAATAGACTCATCCACTTCCTCAACAACAAAAATAGATATGAGCTCTAAGAAATCAATATAGAGTATAGAATTGAGACCATTTTGGAAATAAGGAAGGTCCTTTCCAAGAGGAACCTGATGCTTAACTTAGAAGAAAAGTGCCACAACATGCAGATAGCCATTGATAGGTTCATGGCTAAATTCCAAATTTGGAGGGAGAAAGGTCTGCCCAGTCCTTTGGTTATCAATGAAAAACTCATGACATAGTTGGACTATGATAACATACTCAGACAGTTGGCTAAGGAACAAGCAAGCACTTCATCCATAAAGGCACTGCCAACAGGCAAAGTTTTGTACAACACATTTGAGAACTTGTTTTTCCTTGAGCATGAGATAAAACACTTGTTCCTCACCAAGCACAATTTTTCCAAGTATACTGAAGCTAACGAGATCTATAGGAGGATGATGAATGTAAAATTACCTAATGCAGAATGGTGGGTGTTATAGACATATTTGGGCATATCAACCCCAAACTTATATGTCGATAAACTAGGGATAATCAACCCCTAAAAGAGTTGTTTCATACCCTAAAAGAGCTTAGTCATCTGATTACATCATTCCCCAAAAGTTCCACCTGAGAAACCATCCAGAAATGGCCTAAACTGAACCATACTAACTGCTCCACTGGCAAAGTGCGATGCATACTGAGTGTTACACTGCCAGGGTGTGATGCATACTGTTTGGGCCTTCTATAGGGTGCGATGGGCGAGGATGGACAAATGTCCGAGACAATTTGCTAGGTGGTTGCTCATGGAATCTTCTAGAAACTTCTCCTATGCCACTTGCCTCTCTGAATTCGCCCAGGGATGAGTAAGAGATCCAAGAAATCTCCAAGTGGAACCAATTGTAACAAGTGGAATGACACTAATCAAAACCCCAGAGATGACTCACACTGTTGGGTCCCTATAATACTAGTGATTACCCCATTACTATTGTAGTTGTACACCTTATTAATATTGTTTTGCCCTTATTGTCCCCATATTGTTATTACTGTGCCCCATATAATCCCTCTATTGTTATTTTTGTGGCTTTATATTATTATTGTTAGGTCGACTGGGTTATATTGTGACTCCTTAGACTCCTATATATAGAAAGGAGGTTTTGTCATTTGAATCATCCAAGAATTGTTCATTTATGTAATGTAAAGGAGGTTTCCCCCTCGAAGGGGCTGAATTTTAAGGCGTTGATCTATGTTTTCTATCTTTTTCTTGAGCTGGTTTCATAACATTTGGTATCAGAGCTTTGGATTCTAGGGTTTCGCTACTCCAAATAGGTCATCGTGGCATTTTCGCTATAAACTGTTTTCTGCAACGTTTCAAAATATAAAAAAAAAAACCCATTTGAGAAGACATCGCGCTAAAGCTCGGGTCCAAATTTGAGAGTTTTTCGTGCTATATTGGCGGAGATATGATCTGAGGAAGTTGGTCTTTTTGCAGACTCCTGAATTAAATTCCAAACAGGTGACCTGGGGGAAATCATCATAACTTTCTCTCTGAGCATCGGATTGAAATTTTGTATGAAGGTACAAAAAGAGGACGGACTGTAGTTTCTTATATATATTTTTCAGAGCCAAAGGTCAAAACAGGGACATGTGGCACGTCGTACAAGTTCGCTCTACTGAATTAGTCTATAATCAGGTCACTGTGGGAGATTTGGCATAAATCTTCATTGGAGAATCCAATTGGGGTTAGACTGGTGGCATTGGAAAGAGAACACAGAGGGCTATCACAGGTCGCAATTTCAGAATTCTATGATCTGAAATTATAGAGATACATCAGAGGCAATATCGAGCTCCTACAAAGTGAAAAAATGTGTGTAGATTTTTTAAAATTTGTGCTTAAGCTTGGTTTGAAAAATTATTTTGAAGGAATTCAAAGGGCATAGTAGAGCATTAGTATCAGTAACTGATGCCCCGAGGAAAGAAAATGCAAACACCTAGTAAGCAATTTGAAAGCTGTAGCATGACTCATGAAGAAGAGGAAGAAATGCTACATGATATATCAAAATTATAAGACCAAGTGTAACAAATTTCACTCTCACAAAAGCTAACAGAAGCTAAGATAAATGGAGTGGAATCTAAGATAAAGGGTGTGGACTCCAAGATTGACGATTTAAATATAGATTTGAAGGCAAATTTGACAAATTTTCTACAAGAAATACTTACTAATGGTGAAAGGGGAGGAAAGGAAACTCATGATGCAAACAAAGGAAATGTTAATCATGATTTCATAGACTCTAATGTTGGATCGAAGACGCACCATATTCAAAAAATCGATATGAGGAAGTTTGATGGCAAGGATCCCACAGCATG
This sequence comes from Pinus tabuliformis, assembly GCA_031772625.1. Taxonomy (NCBI): domain Eukaryota; kingdom Viridiplantae; phylum Streptophyta; class Pinopsida; order Pinales; family Pinaceae; genus Pinus; species Pinus tabuliformis. The sequence continues at coordinate 573,460,775 of CM062814.1, forward strand.
GATATTACAGATGGAGCTGTTGGCATTTTGGCTCAGGTGTGGCGCTATGATACAGGTGTTGTACTTGATGGCAACTCTCTTTGATGATAGATCTCCGTTCAGACTACAAGAATGAAGAGAAATCTCATATACGCAGGTTAATTAAGTCAAAGTTGCGTATACACGTTGGTGATATGCATTCTAAGTCGCGTATACGCAGGAGATCTATATACGAAGGCGCGTATACACGCAGATGCATGAACAGAAAAGGGCGTATATGTCAGGAAGTTTCCTTTTGGTCCATGGTAGTTAGTCCTCGGTACTTGTGCCCATGTCTTTGGACCAAAGTACCTCGACAGACGTGTAGATCTCTAGTTTTGAAGTTGATGGTTTTGGATTTCTATGGTTTTGGCTCTTGGTATTGAGCAAGGCCTAAGGCTATATAAGGAGAAGAAGATCATTAGGCAAGAACATCTTGAAAAGGCTTGAATATCTGAAAAAGAAAGAGATCTGGTATGCAGGTTCTGGGTTGCTTGATCTAAGCTAAGGAGAGATCACATCGGTTGATGGAAGTCTAGATCTAAGGATAGATCGAGGTCTATTGGTTTGAAATGCACTATTATGATATGGTTGATCATGCATATTTCTAGATCTGCATACTGACGCAATGTTATGTTCTGGGTCTAACTGATGTCTGGTACAGCTGCAAGTTAAGAGAATTTATTTTTAGATCTGTACGCTGTTTGCCTTCGGTAAAAGCGCGTGTATACGCGGGTTTCTCTCATTGAAGTAGCGTATATCTTTTGAAGTTTGATTTTGGGGTTGCAGTTGGATCTGACTGCTATTGCAGAGTTCTGTAATCTGCTCTGTGTTCTTGTGACTGGTGTTGACAGGGTTTTCAGTGGTTCAGTGATTCAAAGATTGATGATGCTAGTATTGGTTGTTTTGTGCTTCAATGATCTGTTGTGAAAGTTGAATGAATTGTGGTCTTCAGATTGTAATGTTGTGCTTCAGGAATATCCAGTCTGAAAATGTATGAAAGGTGGTACCTGAAAGAAAGAAGATTGTAGGTCAGCACCTACGTACTAGTATCTTAGCTAGTACAAGAGCAAAGGGGGTTGGAGCTCCCTTCCAAGGAAGTTTGGAGAACGAGAGAAGGTTGTAGCCTTCTGCAGGTTGTAGCCTGCGTACTGGTATAAGGCTGCACCAGTACAAAAAGATTGTAAACTGAAGTTTCATATTAAAGAAAGATAGAGACAACTTGCAGCAGGTGGTTTTCACCCACATTGGGTTTCCACCTTATATCTTGGTGTTCATGTGTGTGGTTTTTGTGTGATGATCTGTTCTGTTATACTGCATCTGTTTTACTATCATGGTTAATAATGTCCTGATGCATTTACTGAAGATAAACTGCTGAATCATAAGTTTTCTGATTATACGCTGGTTTCTTTAGACACAGTAGCGTGTACACGCAGTTTTACTTAACTGAAGTAGCGTATATGTTTCTGAGCATTGAAAAAGTTTTACAGATCTGATAATACTGATTCACCCCCCCTCTCAGTATTATTTCCAACAATTGGTATCAGAGCAGGTCCTTCAGAGAAGCTTGATCGCTTGAAGGTAGATCATTCATCATGAGCAACTACGAGAAAGAAGCATCAATCAGGCCACCGGTTTTTGATGGGACAAACTTCAATTATTGGAAGGTAAGAGTTACTGCATATCTTCAATCTCTTGGTACAGAAGTTTGGGACATTGTAGAAACAGGCTATGCTTTTCCTTCAGCTACTCCTACAGATCCAGCTGAGAAAAAGAAGTATGAAACAAATGCAAAAGCAGTCAGTACTCTATTAGGAAGTATATCCCAAACGGAATTCATGAAGGTAATGCACTTCAAATCCACAAAAGAGATATGGGACAAAATGGTCACAAGCTATGAAGGAGATGAACAGGTAAAGCGTGCTAAACTTCAAACTCTCAGGATTCAGTATGAGACTCTCAAGATGTATAATGATGAAAGTGTGGCTAATTATTTTCTTCGGGTAGATGAGATTGTTAATTGTATGAAAAATTTGGGTGAAGAAATAAAAGAGGCTATAGTAGTTGAAAAGGTTCTAAGATCATTGTCCCCCAAGTTTGAATCTAAAGTATCTGCAATAGAAGAAAAGGAAAATCTCCGAATTCTCACTATGTCTCAGCTTCATGGAATTCTAACCGCTTATGAAATGAGAAAGGGAGGTCCATCAGACAGAAGAGAAGCTGCCTTCAAAGCTTCAGGCAAAGAAGATTATTATGAAGCAAATCATGTGCCAGAAGATGAAGAAGAAGAATCAAATTTTGTTCGAAATCTTCAAAGGGGTTCCGGAAGGTTCAGAGGTAAGTTACCTTTTAAATGTTTTGCTTGTGGAAGAGTAGGTCATTATGCTGCCAAATGTCCTCACAAAGATAAGAATGACAAGGGAAAGGAACCTGTTAGATGGAACAAGAAACAGAATGAAAAGAAGAAAAGCTATTACACTCATGAGGATAGTGATGGTCTTTCAAATAGTGATGAAGATGAACAAGGTAATAGATATAAACTTTTAATGGCCTTTGAAGATGATGACTACATGGATGCTATAGATGTAGAAGGCTTTTATGAAGAAATGAAAGATCTCAAAGTTTGTTTAGAAGAGAAGAATGCTATTATTGATTCTCTACAATGTCAACTAGTTGAAAAGGAAAAACATCTTGAAAAATTGGAATGTGAGATTGTTTGTCTTAGAAAGGAGATTGAGAAAACCAAAGCAATTAATCTTAAGTTTGTTAAAGGATCTGAAACCTTGGATGAGATTATCAATGTGCAGCGATCTCCTTTGATCAAGACAGGTCTTGGATATAATGGAGAAACATCTCAAGCCTCTACCTCTAAAAGTTATCTTGATGCAGCAAGGAGAAGCGAGCAAAGGCCAAATAAAAGTCATCAGGTGAATCAGGGACAGTTTATCTCAAGAACAAATAAAGACCATCAAGAAATTCAGGGACAAACTGCCTTAAGGACAAACAGAAGCTACAATCAGCCACAGGTAAAATCTTCCCAATTTGCTCCAAGAATGAATAGAAGCTACAATTGGTTGGATGATAGATCTGATTATCGCAGAAGTTTCTTTAATGGCCAATGCTTTTCTTGCCATAACTTCGGTCACAAAGCAGCTCAATGTGTTGCCTACAAAACAATCATGACTAGAGAAGCTCAAAAGCAAGGGAGAATGACTGGAACCATGAAAAGGACTTATAACAATTTTTCGGTTCTTGAAAATGAAGTTGAATGCTCTATTTGTAATAAATTTGGTCATGAAGACTCTGAATGCAGGAGCAGATTCCGGAAGACAACTCAGAAGGAACAAAGCTCAAATGTTAGAACATGGAGAATAAAAGAATCACAACCAGAAAGATGTGGGATAGCCTTTTATGCAGAAGGTCAAGAAAGTCTATGGTACATTGACAGCGGATGTTCGAAGCATATGACAGGGGACAAAGAAAAGCTTGAGTCATATACCGCATTAGAAAAAGGGAAGAAAGTTTCTTTTGGGAACGATATCTCTGCAGCCATAAAAGGAAAAGGTGTTGCTCCGTTGAAAGAGAAAGTCAAAGCAGGAAATGTTTTATATGTTGATGGATTGAAGCATAATCTTCTAAGTGTCAGTCAGATGTGCGATCAAGGAACCGAGGTAATATTTAGATCAAATGGATGTTGTGTTCGCGATCTTGATACAGGTAAAACTGTGATCAAAGGAAGAAGGACTCCAAATAATCTATATATCTTTGAGGAAGGACAACAATGCTACTTAAGCAAGAATGATGAACATTGGCTATGGCATCGGAGGTTGGGGCATCTAAGATTTTCACAAATAAGGAAAGCATGCAAATATCAGGCAGTTCGTGGTCTTCCAGATATCAAAATTCCAGACAATACCATATGCAAATCTTGTCAGTTTGGAAAACAAACCAGAACTAACTTTCCAGAGAAGGAAGGATCAGCTAGCATGCCTCTCGAGCTAGTCCATACAGATGTATGTGGTCCATTTAGGAAGAGGACACCTAGAGGAGAAGAATATCTGATATTATTCATTGATGATTTCTCCAGATTTGTTTGGTTAGGGCTCATGAAGCACAAAGATGAAGCATTCGAAAAAATCAAATCCTTCAAAGCCTTGGTTGAAAATGAATCAGGACACAAAATTAAGTGCCTCAGATCTGACAGAGGTGGGGAGTTCACCTCAAATGAATTTTTCGATTTCTGTGACGAACATGGGATAAGAAGAGAATTCTCTACAGCTAGAACTCCTCAGCAAAATGGGGTTGTGGAAAGAATGAACAGAACTATCCAACAAATGGCTCGTGCTATGCTCGATGAATCAGGTACTCCCGCAACCTTCTGGGGTGAAGCTGCACATGCTGCTGTTATTATTCTTAACAAAACAAATGTCCGAGTAAACAGCACTCAAACACCTCATGAGCTCTGGAGTGGTAAGACTCCTTCGGTGAAGCACTTCAAAATCTTTGGGAGCAAATGTTATATTAAGAATACTGATGAGCAACTTGGAAAACTTGAACCAAGAGCAGATGAAGGTATTCTTCTTGGTTATTCTCCACATAGCAAAGCATACAAGTGCTACAATAAAAGACTTGGCAGAATTGTTGACAGCATTGATGTAGTGGTTGATGAGAAGGGATATATTCCTAGGCAAGTTCATCATGAAGACATTGAAGAAGATGAAGGCTACCCTCAAAGGCGGAATGATGAAGAAGAAGAACCTCAAGAAGAAGAAGAATCTCAAGAAGAACCAGAGGAGCAGACAAGAATAGAAGAGAAGACTCCATCCAGATATGTTCAAAAGAATCATCCAGAATCTCAGATTGTGGGGCAGAAAGAAGCAGGAGTACAAACAAGAAGGACACTTGCAGAAGCTTCAAGCTATTTGGCATTACTCTCCTCCACTGAACCACAAAATGTGAAAGAGGCATGCAAAGATGAATGTTGGGTCAAAGCAATGGATGAAGAACTTGAGCAGATAGAAAAGAACAACACTTGGGAACTGGTCCCTAGACCAAAAGATAAGAATGTCATAGGGACAAAATGGGTCTTCAAAAATAAATTGAATGAAAATGGAGAAGTAATTAGAAACAAGGCCAGACTTGTTTGTAAAGGGTATGCGCAGCAAGAAGGAATAGATTTTGAAGAGACCTTTGCTCCTGTAGCAAGACTTGAGGCCATCCGAATGTTCCTTGCTCTCTCAAGCTTTCAAAACTTCAAGGTATTTCAAATGGACGTGAAATCAACTTTTCTGAATGGAGACTTAGAAGAAGAAGTATATATTGAGCAGCCAGATGGTTTCATTCTTGGGAATGATCCAAACCTTGTATGCAGATTGAAAAAGGCTCTCTATGGACTCAAACAAGCTCCAAGGGCTTGGTACTATCGGTTGGACAAATATCTTCACCAACAAGGCTTTTCAAAAGGATCAGCAGATAGCAATCTCTATATAAAAGTTGAAAATAACAAATTGCTAATTCTTGTTGTTTATGTAGATGATATTATCTTTGGCAGCAATGAAGAGACTATGAGTCAAAACTTTGCCTTGGTTATGCAGAAAGAATTCGAAATGTCACTACTTGGAGAATTGACATATTTTCTTGGATTGCAAATCCAACAAAATGAAGGAGGTATATTCTTGTCTCAAACCAAATACCTCAAGCAGATCTTGAAGAAGTATGGCATGGAAGAGTCAAAGCCAGTATGTACACCCATGGTTACAGGATGCAGCCTCAGTGCAAATGATGAATCAGCAGCAGTTCACCAACCCACTTATAGATCCATGATTGGGAGTTTGCTTTATTTGACAGGTACCCGACCAAATATTACACATGCAGTAGGAATTGTTGGAAGATTTCAAGCCAACCCAAAGGAAACTCATCTTCAGGCAGTCAAAAGAATCTTCAAGTATCTTCAAGGGACCCAAAACTATGGCTTATGGTATCCTAGAAATACAGATCTCACTCTTCATGCTTACACAGATGCAGATTGGGCTGGAAGTGTGGATGATAGGAAAAGCACAAGTGGTGGTGCCTTCTTCATGGGTTCCAGATTAGTATCATGGTTCAGCAAGAAACAGAGTTCGATTGCCTTATCTACAGCTGAAGCAGAATATGTGGCTGCGGCATCTTGTTGCACACAACTTCTTTGGATGATGCAGACCTTGCAGGACTTTCAAATCACTTGCACTCCACCAGTATCTATCTTATGTGACAATACAAGTGCAATCAGCATTTCAAAGAATCCAGTCATGCACTCAAAGACCAAGCACATACCAATCAAGTACCATTTTCTTCGGGAGCAAGTGCTTGAGCAGAAGGTCAAGTTGGAGTATGTTCCTTCTAAGGAACAAGTTGCTGATATTCTCACAAAACCACTGCCCAGGGAAACTTTTGAATATCTCAGACAAAAGCTGGGAGTAGTTGATGCTTCATCCTGCTGTTGAAGCATGTTTGTTCTACAGAAAAGTTGGTATACGCAGGTTACGTAAAGGATATCCGCGTATATACGCCTATTGGTGCGGGGTAAGTCGCGTGTATGTTGTACGCTTGTTGCAGAAAGTATATCCGCGTACATACGCTGGTTTATGCAGGAGAAATCGCGTATATGGAGTTCTGAACAGCAAGGGCAAACTCTGGTTTGAAAAGGTCTGAGATGGGTATGTCAGAATTCATCAGACTCAGTTTCAGGGGGTGCAGCAGGCACAGGTTCAGGGGGAGCAGCTTAAAAGTCTCATTAAGCATTGTTGGCATTTAGATGTTTTGGTTGTTGGTTTCAGGAGAAGGAGCTCAGAAAGAAATCCTGGTTGCTGATCTAAAAGATGTTTATCAGATGCTGCTGGTGACTTTCATAAGTCTTGGTCTAGATCTGTTGTCTCTATGTCATGTCTCTCTTTTGTGATATCTCTTTTATGGTGTCAAGGTCATGTAACGGCCTATGTTGGTTTCCCCACTATGCCTGGGATGAATGATGTAATATAATTGATTGTTTCTGATGTGTCCCCTCTTGGTAGGGAGTATGGATGTATGTATTGAGTCTTTTGGTGATAGGAAGGTCCCTTATAGTGTATAAGTCTTGGTTCTTGTTGAAGAACATCTTTTGCAGATCTGGCCTACAGTCAGGGGGAGCATGTTTCAGCACAGCCAAGCAGAGGTATCAGCATGTACTCAGGGGGAGCACAACCCTTTGCCCTTGATGACAAAGGGGGAGAATGATTCTAAGGATCTGAAGGTTGCCATCAAGTCCAAAGGGGGAGATTGTTGGCATTTTGGCTCAGGTGTGGTGCTATGATACAGGTGTTGTCCTTGATGGCAACTCTCTTTGATGATAGATCTCCGTTCAGACTACAAGAATGAAGAGAAATCTCATATACGCAGGTTAATTAAGTCAAAGTTGCGTATACACGCTGGTGATATGCATTCTAAGTCGCGTATACGCAGGAGATCTATATACGAAGGCGCGTATACACGCAGATGCATGAACAGAAAAGGGCGTATATGTCGGGAAGTTTCCTTTTGGTCCATGGTAGTTAGTCCTCGGTACTTGTGCCCATGTCTTTGGACCAAAGTACCTCGACAGACGTGTAGATCTCTAGTTTTGAAGTTGATGGTTTTGAATTTCTATGGTTTTGGCTCTTGGTATTGAGCAAGGCCTAAGGCTATATAAGGAGAAGAAGATCATTAGGCAAGAACATCTTGAAAAGGCTTGAATATCTGAAAAAGAAAGAGATCTGGTATGCAGGTTCTGGGTTGCTTGATCTAAGCTAAGGAGAAATCACATCGGTTGATGGAAGTCTAGATCTAAGGATAGATTGAGGTCTATTGGTTTGAAATGCACTATTATGATATGGTTGATCATGCGTATTTCTAGATCTGCATACTGACACAATGTTATGTTCTGGGTCTAACTGATGTCTGGTACAGCTGCAAGTTAAGAGAATTTATTTTTAGATCTGTACGCTGTTTGCCTTCGGTAAAAGCGCGTGTATACGCGGGTTTCTCTCATTGAAGTAGCGTATATCTTTTGAAGTTTGATTTTGGGGTTGCATTTGGATCTGACTGCTATTGCAGAGTTCTGTAATCTGCTCTGTGTTCTTGCGACTGGTGTTGACAGGGTTTTCAGTGGTTCAGTGATTCAAAGATTGATGATGCTAGTATTGGTTGTTTTGTGCTTCAATGATCTGTTGTGAAAGTTGAATGAATTGTGGTCTTCATATTGTAATGTTGTGCTTCAGGAATATCCAGTCTGAAAATGTATGAAAGGTGGTACCTGAAAGAAAGAAGATTGTAGGTCAGCACCTACGTACTAGTATCTTAGCTAGTACAAGAGCAAAGGGGGTTGGAGCTCCCTTCCAAGGAAGTTTGGAGAACGAGAGAAGGTTGTAGCCTTCTGCAGGTTGTAGCCTGCGTACTGGTATAAGGTTGTACCAGTACAAAAAGATTGTAAACTGAAGTTTCATATTAAAGAAAGATAGAGACAACTTGCAGCAGGTGGTTTTCACCCACATTGGGTTTCCACCTTATATCTTGGTGTTCATGTGTGTGGTTTTTGTGTGATGATCTGTTCTGTTATACTGCATCTGTTTTACTATCATGGTTAATAATGTCCTGATGCATTTACTGAAGATAAACTGCTGAATCATAAGTTTTCTGATTATACGCTGGTTTCTTTAGACACAGTAGCGTGTACACGCAGTTTTACTTAACTGAAGTAGCGTATATGTTTCTAAGCATTGAAAAAGTTTTACAGATCTGATAATACTGATTCAGCCCCCCTCTCAGTATTATTTCCAACAAGGAAGTTTGATGGATCGAAGACGCACCATATTCAAAAAATCGATATGAGGAAGTTTGATGGCAAGGATCCCACAACATGGATATTACAGATGGAGCAACTTTTCGATCTCAATAATGTGCAAAACACACAAAAGGTACGTATGCAACTTTATATTTGGAACCAAATCAGTTTGTATGGTATCAATGGCTTTTCTCTCGTAAACAATTTATCACTTGGGCAATTTTTACGGAAGAATTGATAGCACATTATGAGGATACAAAAAGCAACACTTTTTTTAGCCAATTGATAAGTCTCAAACAAAAGGGTTCAATAATGGAGCACATTGAGGAGTTCCAAAAATTGAACATAAGGGTAAAAATATTCCAGAGGAGCATAGGATTGATGTGTTCATAGGGTCTTTAAAGGATAATATCCAACATGATGTTCGCCTTTGGGAACCTGATTCATTAGAGAAGGCATTCAGGTTAGCAAGAAAAATGGAAAGCAAAATTATGGCAACCAGGAAGCATACCACTCACAACTATAAAGACGGAAGTGTTGTTGCCCCTAGTCTTCCACAACCTATAAGGTTGACACCACAACAATTGGAAGAAAAAAGAGCAAAAGGGCTTTGTTACAGTTGTGATAGCAAATACACTAAAGGTCATAAGTGTGCTGAGAAGAAATTATTCTACATAGATTGTGAAGAGGAAGAAGAAAAGGAGCAAGAAAGGTCAAAAGAAGAGGATATACTCCAGGAACAAAGCCTAGATGAAGAACAAATAAATCCGACCATATCTTGTAATGCATTGGCGGGAATTACCACTCCTCAAACCATCAAGATAGAAGGACAAATCAAGAAGAAAAAGGTAATAGTGTTGATTGATTCAGGAAGCACCCACAATTTTATTCATTGTAAGGTAGCAAAAGAATTGAATTGCTTCCTATATCCAGCACCAGAGTGTCAAGTGATGATTGCAAATGGAGGAACAATAAATTGCTCTGGAAAGTGCCATAATATCAAGCTATCCATGGGAGAATATGTATTGACTAGCCCAATGCTTTCCATTCCAATGGGAGGTGCTGATGTTGTACTAGGAGTCCAATGGCTACAATCCTTGGGTACAATAGCTTTTAATTTTCAAGAACTTTTCATGAAATTTTCTGTGGAAGGAAAGGAAGTTGAATTAAGGGGTATTGCAGGGAAACCAGGAAAGATAATCAGCTCTAATGGTATGACAAAGCTTCTAAAAAAGGAGCAAAGAGGTGTAATTGCACAATTATGTTCGCTAGATGTTTCCACATTGGAATCATCTATTTCTCCAGATCTCCAAAAAGTCTTGGACAATCATTCCAAGGTATTTGAGACTCCCAAAGGTCTCCCACCTATGCGTGATCATGATCATGCTATTCATCTGATTCCAGGAAGTGTTCCTCCAAACATCAGGCCGTACAGATATCCCTATGCCCAAAAGAGTGAAATTGAACGTATGGTTGCAGAAATGCTAGAGGCTGGTATAATTCAACCGAGTCAAAGTTCTTTCTCTGCTCCAGTAGTATTGGTGCACAAGAAGGATGGATCATGGCGCATGTGTCCGGATTATAGGGAGCTCAACAAGCTCACTATTAAAGATAAGTTTCCCATTCCTGTCATTGATGAATTACTGGATGAATTGCATGGATCAATTTACTTCACCAAGTTGGATCTTCGTTCAGGATATCATCAAATCAGAATGAAGACTGAAGACATTCCGAAAACAACATTTAGAACTCATGAGGGTCATTATGAATTTTTGGTCATGCCTTTTGGCCTTACCAATGCACCTTCAACATTTCAAGGTTTGATGAATTCAATTTTCAAACCATTCCTTAGAAAATTTGTGTTAGTATTTTTTGATGATATACTAATCTACAACAAGTCTTGGAAGGATCATGTTGAACATGTTGACAGGGTGCTACAACTATTGGAGGAGAAACAATTATATGCAAAAAGATCCAAATGTTTCTTTGGAGTCCAAGAGGTGGAATATTTGGGTCATATTGTATCTCATGAAGGAGTTAAGGTAGACCCTAGCAAAATTAAAGCCATTAAGGAATGGAAAATCCCCACATCCATAAAGCATCTGCGAGGATTTCTTGGGTTGACAGGGTATTATCGCAAGTTTGTTAAGAATTATGGGAGAATAGCAGCACCTCTAACAACATTATTGAAGAAAGATGCATTTTCATGGACTCCAGAAGCAACAAAGGCCTTTGAACATCTTAAAGAGGCAATGTGCCAAGCACCGGTCTTAGCTACACCGGACTTCACAAAAACCTTTATTGTGGAATGTGATGCTTCAGGAAATGGAATTGGTGCTGTTTTAATGCAAGATGAAAGACCCATTGCTTTTGAAAGTCGTCCAATCAAGGGAAAGTTTTTAACAAAGCTATTTATGAGAAGGAAATGTTGGCAATACTCCATGCACTTAAGAAATGGCGACCCTACCTAATGGGAAGACACTTCAAGGTAAAAACGGATCATGATAGCCTTAAATACTTTTTAGAACAAAGATTATCCTCTGAAGAGCAACAAAAGTGGGTCACAAAGATGTTGGGTTATGACTTTGAAATCATCTACAAAAAAGGGAAGCAAAATGTGGTGGCAGATGCACTCTCAAGAAAGGATGAGGATGTGGAAGCATTGTTGTGCGCCATTTCTATTATCCAACCAGATTGGATAAACGAAGCAAGGGAGGAATGGAAGAATGACGAAGAAGTGTGGGCACTTATTCGAAAGTTACAACAAGATTCCAGTACGTCTGATACATTTAGCTGGAAAAATGATTCGTTATGGTACAAAGATCGCTTATACCTCTGTAAGAATTCCCAGCTAAAACAAAAGATTCTTATGGAATTGCACACTTCTCCCTTAGGAGGGCACTCAGGATTTTTAAAAACTTACCACAGGGTTAAGAAGGAATTTTTTTGGGATGGCCTTAAATCAGATATTCAAAAGTTTGTGGCGGAATGTTTGGTTTGCCAACAAAATAAAGTTGAAACAATTAAGACACCGGGTCTATTACAACCTTTATCCATTCCAAGCCAACGTTGGGAGGAGGTTTCAATGGATTTTATCACAGGTTTACCCAAGTCTGAGGGAAAGAGTGTCATCATGGTGGTAGTTGACAGACTTACCAAGTATGCACACTTTTGTGCATTATCACATCCATTTAAAGCCAGTACAGTTTCTACTGCATTTATGGAAACAATTCAAAAGCTACATGGAAACCCAAAGATTATTGTAAGTGACAGAGATCCCATTTTCACTGGAAATTTTTGGACAGAATTATTTTCTTGTCTTGGTACTCAGTTAGCTCATAGCTCATCTTATCATCCTCAATCTGATGGGCAAACTGAGATAGTAAACAAATGTTTGGAAGGATATCTTCGTTGCTTTGTATCTGATAAACAGACACAATGGGTCAAATGGTTGCCTCTGGCTGAATGGTGGTATAACACTTCCTTCCATACAGCAACAAAAATGACCCCATTTATGGCACTTTATGGGTATCAACCACCATCCATCACATCATATTTAAGAGAAAATTCTAAGGTTCAAGCAGTGGAACATCACATCGAACATCAACAACAAGTCCTCCAACTCTTAAAGGATAACCTCGTGTTGGCACAGAATAGAATGAAACAACAGGCAGATCAACATCGCAGTGAAAGAAGTTTTGATGTAGGTGATTGGGTATTCCTACGGCTACAACCATATAAGCAAATGTCCCTCAAGCAAGCTAAGAAGGATAATAAATTATCACCAAAGTATTATGGTCCGTACAAGGTGTTGCAAAAGATTGGTACTATGGCATACAAATTGGAGCTTCCTGCAGCTTCTCGATTGCACCCAGTTTTCCATGTTTCATGTTTAAAGAAGGTTATAGGCGACAAGCTCCCAGTTCAAACAATATTGCCAGAACTTGACGAGGAAGGAAAAATTATATTGGAACCGGAAGCAGTCACAGAAACAAGAACTCGACAGCTACGAAATCGATCAATTTCAGAGTATCTTATCAAGTGGAAGAACTTATCCGCTGAAGATTCCACATGGGAGGATGAGAATTTTATATAGAAGTATCCAGAACTACTCAAGCGTTGAGGACAACACTTTTTTGAAGGAGAGGGGCATGTTGGGTCCCTATAATACTAGTGATTACCCCATTACTATTGTAGTTGTACCCCTTATTAATATTGTTGTGCCACTATTGTCCCCATATTGTTATTACTGTGCCCCATAGAATCCCTCTATTGTTATTTTTGTGGCTTTATATTACTATTGTTAGGTCGGCTGGGTTATATTGTGACTCCTTAGACTCCTATATATAGAAAGGAGGTTTTGTCATTTGAATCATCCAAGAATTGTTCATTTATGTAATGTAAAGGAGGTTTCCCCCTCGAAGAGGCTGAATTTTAAGGCGTTGATCTATCTTTTCTATCTTTTTCTTGAGTTGGTTTCATAACACACACCCTTGCACACATCTATAAATGGATCCCTCATCTAAGAGATCCAGAGGCTGGAATATTGTGAATTGCAAGGAAGTGCTGATAATTTGTAATTGAGGAAAGAACATTGTATTGTTGGTGTGATCTTGCTGTTTCATGAGGTGAAGAGGGATTGATGCTGGGAGGATGATGCTGCTTCAGACAATTGGGTTGTAATTCTCCCTTCTATTTAATAAAGTTCTTCAAGTTTTCTTCCATATGATTGTGCAATTATGAATTTTATCATTTGTGAATGCTATCATCTGTTCATTATATATCTGATTCTGTAATGTTTATGTTGTAATAGATCAATATGCTTTGACGGTTCTTTGTTACTGTGTTTCTGCAGGTACTCTCCAAGCGGGTTAAGTACAGGGAGGAGTTGCAAGCTCTGTCAAGGGGGAGACAGATCAAGCAAGGGATTAAGAGAAAGTTCCAGGTTGGTCCCACTATATTTCTCTTATCTATTACACATAGAGGAAATCGTTGAATTGCTTTAAACTATTGTTTCTAGGGTAGCTACCAAACCTAGAGGGCTAGTCGTTCGACAAGACACTAGTTTTCCCAGAAATAGTGGGAGACAATGACTAATTTACTGTGATAAATTTACGGCAAAAAGTTACCACACAGAAAAAATGAGAGCAGCCAGGTAAACAGATGAAAAAAGGGCAGCATAGTCAAAGAGTATCAGGTCAAAGACCAAAATTGAAGAAGATTCCATCATGAAAGACCACAACTACAAGCCATCATAAAGGGCAACAAATTCAACCATAAAATCTAATAGTGCCACCTAAAAAGGGACATCATGAAACAGTTCATTAGCTGTCTCTATCTTCTTGCAAGAAGATATTTGTATTTCCTAGAATAAATCTCAAGTTTGTTTTGGGATATTTTGTAATAGTTTTTGTATAAACACTTCACAATTCGAAGTATGTAGGGTGGATTCTTAGACATTTCTATAGACTTCCTTAATCAAAGACTGTAAGCTATTGTATCACTGTTTGGACCAGCAAGCTGGACTATTAAATAAAGCCAAGTCATTTCACAGGATTCATGTGTAGTGCGAAGTACAAAGAAGTATTTTCTCTTTTGTTGTTATCTTTCTTTAAAACATTTGTTCATAATATTTAATGTATCTGAAATATGAATGCTATAATATGGAATGATATCTCAGAATTTGCTTCAATGCACTCTATTTTAACTATTAAACATTTTAATGTTTTTTGATAATTATCTAAGTTAAGGAATTCTTGATTGCTCCTTAGTCTAGGTAGTTTCCCTCTGATCTACAGTAAAGGATTCTTAATTGCCCTTTGCTCATGATTATCCTCTGTTCCTCATTTTAATCTTGGTTTGAGAATTTTTAAATGCTCTCTCACCCTGGTTAAAATCATTTCACCCATTCAGCCCAAAGACCTGCACTTTACTTTGCTAGCTTTCCCTTTGAACACTGCCTTTAATGAATTAATCCCAGTTCTGCTGCCTTTCTTTGACTCCATAGCCCAATGGTCTAGAGACTTCATTCTATCCATTTGTTCTAAGGATTCCACCATCCAAACTTCAATACAAATCAAAACCCCCTGAACTTTAAGAACTAGCCTAAAATTTTAGCAAATAAAGCTAAATCATATAGAGAAAGCCCTCTCTGAGTCATAGGTTGTCTAGAGCCTATACTTAAAAGATTGGTTTGTGGTTACCTCGGCCTTTTCCTTATTTTGATAACTTCTAGGGAAAAATTCTGAGTGATAACAAGAACATACTCATATCATGCAACTAATCAAGAATTCCATCAATACTTTAAGTGTGCATAAAGTTCAAGAATCATAATCAATATTTTTTAGAACACTCATATGGAGAAGACCACTTACTGGTATCAAAACTCATATTAATATACTCACCACATTGTCACAACATGCCTATCAACATGCATACATGTCACCTTTTCTAGGCTCTCATCAACACCTTATTTTCGATATCCTTGGTTCCCCAAGACTACATGCAACACATTCATTGGCTTCCCAATTATGTTATCAACCCACTCTTGGTTACATATTTATCACTAACCAATATTAGTCACTTGAATCATGTTATGACAAAAAACTACTCAAATTACTATGCCTGTAGATCCATTACTATATGCGCCTAACACACCTTCATGCATCTAGCATATCATTATTTAATATCCATTTGATGGACATGCATCTCTAAACTATTTCATCTCTTTCATTGTAATGTGCCTATGCTATTATTCATCAACTTATGACACATTCTCAAAACATCTAGCAAGAAATAAGTTATGAGATTCCCCCTCATAATTTTCACTACATCATTCAGTCATGAACTTTTGGGTTACTCTAGGGAATATAATCAACATTTTGTATGTTTATCTTGTTGCATCAAATCAAATTAATATTTAAGTAGCATCTGTGTATTCATATATACAACAAAATAATTTCACATAAAATCATATGCACGTTGTACACAATGGCCAGCAAAATTCAACAAACAACAAACACTTGCACCCAACAAATAATCATTCTTTTAAAATAACATAGAGTTCCAAATTTTAATCTCCAAAGGTCCAATATAGCACCTTTTCTTTTAATTTCACCTATCCTAGAGCCCATCTAGTCCAATTGTTGAACTTGGAAGCTTTGGTACCACTTTGTAACATACCTAGTTCCCTGAATGTCTTATAGAGGTTACAAGGTACCCGCCATTTTCTTTTTCCTCTTAATAACTTCACAAAAATAATTGGTACTACTTTGTCACATACCCCCATTATATTATCTCAACCACAATTTCAAAAACCTGATTTTCAATTGATCAACCACTTTACATGTAAACCTTTCTTAAAATATTGTTAATTTTAGGTCTAGATTGTTCTTTGCTGTAGATAATTGCATTTATAAACTTTTTTCAACATTTTCACATTACATTCACCCCATAACATCATATTTCATCAACAATGGAGTGGAACATTAAAGAAAATTAGAAGAAAAGCATGCACAATAGAGACACCAAGATTTAGGTAAGAGACTAGGGTAAAACCCCACAAGGGCAATAACCCAACCAAATTCTTCTTCAATTAGATATTCATCAAATGTGTAGCTGAGATGCAAAGTACAATAATTCTGAGACAAAATTCTTTCATCATTAGTTACATTAGAAGACATGTATATTAGAGAGGCAAGCACAAGCCTCCTTATCATATTAAGCACAATATATAGCACTATCATTGTCATAAAGGTTTTTCCATCACTATCATATCATCATCATAAAGACAAGTCATAAATCAAAGTGTCACTTCCATACACCAAAGGTCACAACCAAGTCTTCCATATCAAGATCTCTGCCATGTCTACAATATAGAGGTCTCTATCACACAACAAGGTCACTGTCATACAACTAGGCCACCGCCATACAAAATCACTGTCATGACATTCATCAAGGTCACTGCCATATCATTTGTCAAGTTTACTGTCATGAATTTCATCAAGGTCTCTGTCATATAATTTATAATATCATTAGGTCACTTTCATAGTCACATATCGCTATTACATATTACCATTAAGAATCACATCAACATCCCTGTCCTACTAACCATACATCCCTGCCATACGAAACTTTCATCCAAACCATACATAAATACGTTGTCATAAATGAATTGTAGCTTACATGTCATACATCACTGAATGTGAGGACATAGTTATGCATTATAGGATACTACCATATCAAAGATCATTTCCATACAAGGTTATTGCCATGTCAAAGGCTACTTTGTCTTATGTCATTAACATAACCATACTATCATCCATCATATATTATAACTAAAGGAATTTATGTCAAAAGGTATTGTCATAGTCGTTATCAAATATCACACAAAGATATACAAAATGAGTAACAAATATGAGCCACAGACGATCATATGTGATCTATAGAAACATATTTGCTCCATATATTACTATATGAGTCATAGATGTAGTGCGCATAGATAAAGGGTGCGAGCCACAAAGTTCAACAAATATGAGCCACATGTATATCAGATATGAATACATATGAGCCATGCAGTGATATGTATGCGGGCTACAAAGATCGTGAACTACACAAAAATGAGCTACGTGAATTTAACAATGAGCCACATAGAGTATTGTGCTAGTCACTGTAAAAACAAAGGCTAGCTATTACAAATATGGACCATATGAAATAATGTGATCCACAAAGATATAGCGAACCATAGAAAAATAATGCAATACGTTGATATTTAATATGATCCACTAGAAAGACAGAGATAATGTAGGCCACAGTAAAAAATGAGATACAACGAGATGAGAGCCATATATATATATATATAGCTGCGGAATATGGAAAATTTTGAAGCAAAGTGAAAAAAGAGAGAGGGTGAAATGAATGACATTTTGGAGACCCAACGCTCGCATTATAATATATATATATATATATTATAATGGGAGCGTTGGGTCTCCAAAATGACATGAAATGAATGACATTTTGGAGACCCAACACTCCCATTATAATATCTATCTATATATATATATATATATATATATATATATATATATATATATATATATATAGATATAGATATAGATATAGATATATATATATATATATATATATATATATATATATATATATATATATAATGGGAGCGTTGGGTCTCCAAAATGTCATTCATTTCACCCTCTCTCTTTTTTCACTTTGCTTCAAAATTTTCCATATTCCACAACTCCATAACCATGCACTAAGACCATCTTCATAATTAAATATGGGTTTAGACACATTATTTTCCAATACATTTATTTTTGTATTTTAAGTGAATTTATGGTTAAATATTAGAAAATAACATGTATTCACTTATATATAAAAGTTTGATGATTTTTTTCATGTGTTTTAGACATATTTGAAGATTCAAGGACAATCATATTTGGCCTCTAAGTCTCAAATTCGACTTTCCTCTTCAAACAATGGAAGATTTAAGGAAGATTTGAGATCATTGGTCAAACACATTTCATGGAGAAAGATCATGAATGTTTTCATAAGTGTCTCCTATCAAAGCTAGGAGAGATTTGTGAGAGGATATGATGAGATGCTAATTGTTAGACGTCAATACATGGTTTTAACCACATGATATATTTGTGGATCTAGGAGAGATTTGTGGATCTACATTTATGAATTAGTTATCTTAGTTTTTGTATAAATAGGAGTGCCTTCTCCTCTCAAAAGGTGTGAAAAGTTTGGGAGCTATGCTCATGCTTCAATGTAGAGTTTTGGATGTTAAGGATTGACACTATGCTTATGATTGATGTAATGAATACCATTGTAGTTCACTTTGATATGGTTGGTGTTTGATCAATAGTTTTCTCAACTTTCCACCTCTCATGAACTTTAGAATGGCCACCTAATGAGTATGAGATGCATTTTAATGTTTCATTTTTTATATAGATTAGTTTCTTTTATGATTCATTTTAAGTCTTTTAATTAGATGCATTGTTTACATTCTTTTATGCTCATTCCATTTGTGTTCTTTTACAAGTCAAACATTATTGCTTTCATGTCATAGACTCATTGTTTTTCAATTTTTTTGCTTTTAGATTCATATATAGTCATAAATTATTCTAATTTGATAATTCACTCATTAGTAATTTCAATTGATCTTTAGCTACTTTCAGAATAGGTTTCCTTTAAATTTCATATATTAAGAATTCAATGCTTTCTTAGTATAAGATTTGCTTCTTTCTAGATTAAATTTACTTTCAAGTCTTTACTTTCTAATCATTAGAATATATTTTCTTTCCCGTTGATAAGATAGATTTACTTTCCCATTGATAAAGATAGATTTACTTTCATGTCACTAGAATAAATTTATTTTCATGTCAATAGAGTAAGTTTACTTTCATGTCAATCATCATTTCAATTTGACAGATTAAAAGATTTCTTTCCAAGTTCCAAGTTCATACTCATCTTAGGCATTTTGCATGAATAAGTTTTATGTTGGTCTTACAATTTCTTTCAATGGAGTAGAATTTCCTCTTTGAAATTGAAAGTTGATTCCTAGCATATATTGTGCAAGTCTACTTCGCAAGTTCACAAATTGTGGGTTTGAAAATTAATGACAAGGAATTTAACTAACAATTAAATTAACCAATAACGAGCTACAGTGAGTCAAGCCACTATATAGTATGCGTGCCTTGGAGTATAGATAGATCCACTATGAATAAAATCATTGGGAGAAGAAGCGAGTGAACCTCAGAACTTGATGCGATCCATATAACAACTAATATGAGCCTCAGAAAATTCGATACACAAAAAAAATGTGAGCCTCATATATATTTGAGCTACAGAAGTCCGAGATGATGATCCAAATGAGAGAGTAAACATGCCAATTTATATTTGTTTCCATTTATGAAGGGCCACGAACCTTGGGCAAGCTGACATGACAATTTGGATGGCTTACTTGTAATATTTGGAGGGAAACATAAAATTAAAGTTAACATTAAATATATTTTCACATGATTTTAAGATTGTTTTCCCAAGTGAATTCATGCCATATTAAATAAGAGAGGAACCAAACCAATTAATAATTCCTTTGTTTAATTCGAAATCATATTTGGGGCGAGATGGGATTCTATTGGTTCTTAGGGTTTCTATGGGGAATTTCGTCCCATAGCTGGCCCAATTTTCAAGAAATACTTTGTATACAACCAATCAAGTAGTATTTTTATTGTATACATTTTGTCAAACATTTTTTATGAAACCAAAACATAAACATTGCTCTAGTTCCATGTGTAACATACTAATTGAAACATACCACTCAATCATGCAACTTTTGATTTTTGTTTTTGAGGTATTGTATGAAATAGTTTGTATGAAAATTGTAATAAAACACCTTTAACACATTCCTTCAACCTTTTTTCATGAAAATAGGCATATATAGGCTACAACAATATATATTTTTTTTTTTCAGCACAAAAAAAGCTATATAGATATTTTGTATTAATCAAAATAGCAAAAATTACCTCATTATAGATATGGCTTCTGTTCTGGTTGAAGAAAAATATAACCATAAACCTCATGGTGAAGGATACGTGTCATGATCGAAAAAATGTTACATAGAGAGTATGAGGAGAAAAATAACATCGGACCTATCTTCAAATAGATTTCAAAGAGCCAATGTATTTTATGAAAAACCACATATGTATGAGATATAAGTTGGGGAACATAAATCTTATCTGGTTGTCATCACAAAATAGTGAATTGTGAACCCGTCATGGAGAAATCTTGGATCTGGCAGGTGAAGTTGTCCACAGTAATCTGCAGCCTCCATATGCCCTGCGGCGATGTCAGTCCCTACTTTGACAAAATGTCTGCTCTTCGATTTTTTCCTCTGGCTATGTTGGAGATGGTGTAGTCCTTCCTATTGTGCCACCAATCCTCAATCCTGTTTAACCAGCCAGTAAGGTGTATATTTCTGATTCTATTTTTGGACAAAACATGATCGATGGTGACTTTGGAGTCTCCAAAAATGTGAAGGTTTTTGATGCCAAGTAAGTCAGAGAAAGCAATGAGACCAGCTAGGGCCATAATTTCTGCTTTGCTGTTTGTACCGGGACCTCTGTTCCAATGGATATCATAAGTTTGTACTTCTTTTGGAGCAATGTGAAACCCACAGGCACATATGTTTCGTTGGGCAGCGCCATAAAAAAAGGCATAAGGATATTCATAGCAATCATTGGGCAGTAGGTTCCTTTGCTGATTGACTGTGGGGAGATGTGGCCGAGCAATAGCTTCAAATAGCGAAAGGATGGATTCATAGACTAAATAAAACGGGTCCTTCTTGGAGTCAAATATCATACATTTGCGCCATTTCCAAATGGTCCAAATTGTAATCAAAGGAATTGGCCTCCACTTGTAGCGCATGCTGCTCCATGAATAAAAGGCTTCGCAGGAAGATGTGTTGACAAAATCGATGCCAAAATGTGTAGATAAGAGTTGCTAGATCATTAAGGATTGAGGACATTGAAGGAATATGTGAAAGTTATTTTCAGAATTTATTCTACAGAGGGAACAGATAGCAGGCCCATACCATTGTCACTTCTGAAGATTCTCCCAGGTGAGATTCCTGTCATAAAAAACTAGCCAAGCAAAATTTTTGATTTTTAAAGGGCATCTAGATTTCCAAAAAGCAGGCGGGAAGATATTTTCACAAGATTCACAATCTGTTTGTAAAATCTGATATATGTGCCTAGCGCTGACCATCGAATAGCCACCGAGACCTTTCCAACTAATATTGTCCTTGTCCAGTGAACGATATAGACCAGATGATTGCAGGTACCGAGTGACAGAGTACCATTGAGATTCAAGAGCTCCGGATGATGTAAATCTGATGCAGATTTCCAAATAGGGATGCCACCATCCCAAGTTTTTATAACGTTGGCCCAAAAAAAGATTCCCACGCGGTGAAAATGTCTGAAGAGTGTTGGGGAGATATGGATCGGACCGCCCACACCAGTGAATTCATTAGTGCCTATAATGATCTTGGATCCCGTATGAAAATTTCAAATTAAATTTTTCCGGAAGAACGGTTGCAATCTTTTAAACCCCCTCCAGATGATAGAACCGCTGGCGGATCCAAAGGAGCTTTGTCTGTACCAATACGTGATTTCGTGGCCGTCCAAATACTTAGCTCTGACAGTTTTGCTCTAGAAAGATTCTCCCATAAACTCATTCCACATTGTTTTACAGAGAAGCGCTCTTCTGAAGGAGTGTAAATCCATTATGCTCCAACC
Source organism: Pinus tabuliformis (assembly GCA_031772625.1). NCBI lineage: Eukaryota > Viridiplantae > Streptophyta > Pinopsida > Pinales > Pinaceae > Pinus > Pinus tabuliformis. Next base: position 573,482,939 of record CM062814.1, read on the forward strand.
TCCCATGGATTTTGGCCAAGACAGCTTAGAAAGTCTACATAGATGGTATTTAGTCTTTTCCTTTTGGGCGCCCCAAATGAAATTTGCAATCATTCTATTTAAATTGTTGATAATAGATGACGGGATATAGAATAGAAGAGCCCAGAAAACCATGATTTGAACCAGCACTGATTGGGTAAGAATGGCGCGACCTCCGACTGACAAACATTTGTATTCCCATGTTGATATTTTCTTGTAGAAACGGTTAGTAATCCACGACCAGTCGGCAGCTCTGTAACTCACAGTTTCAAGTTAAATCCAAGATATTTGAAACCCTCCTTGATAGGAATAGCCTTGATGTGGAATAACTCAGCTATATAAGTGATAACATCTCCACCTGTATCAGTGACATGGAAAGATGATTTTGAGTCATTGATATTCAGGCCGATAGCTCTCTGGAATCTCTCCAGAATTTCAAAAAGACATATCCATGTAGATCTGCACAACATGGCAGATAGAAGGATATCGTCAACAAAAAGGGAGTGTGACATGGATATATCCTTGCATATGGGAAGAGGCTGATACATCCCTTGTTGAATCACTATTTTAATATGTAAGCTCAGAGATTCCATGACAAGGATGAAGATAAGTGGAGATAGGGAGCATCCCTGGCATAATCCCCTGGCCGATTTGAAAAAAGGAGTAGGGACACTGTTAATGAGGACTGCAAAGTTTACATCCACTACATAGGCCATGATCCATTGAATGCATCTGACATCAAGACCTATCTTTGCCAAGAGGCATCTTATAAAGCCCCAACTCACACAATCGTATGCCTTCTTTAGGTCGATCTTCATTAGGGCCACATCTATTTTCCTGCAATGCATTGAATGTAAGAATTCCTGGGTGAGAGCCACCGCTTCTAAAATGTTTCTGTCCTTGAGGAACCCGTGTTGTTCTGTGGACAGGTGGAGGGATAGAGTGTCCCTGATACACATAGCAATTATCTCAGATATGATCTTGTACAATACGTTGCATAATGATATGGGCTAGTAATCAGAAAAGGTGGATGAGATCTTTTTCTTAGGAATAATGGTGATATATGTAGAGGAGATCTTCTGACTGATGATGCCCTGCACTCTCGAATCCTCGACCATCTTGAGGATATCATCCTTGAATAAATCAAAAAAATGGATGAAGAAGTCGATGGTCCACCTGTCCGGCCCGGGGCATTTATCTTTCTGGAAAGTTTTCATCATTGCCAATAATTCTTCTTCTGTCACTTCAGCAAAAAGAGCATTCTTTTAACCTTCATCAAACATAATGGGATATGGGTCAATACTCCACAGAACATCCTCAAAATCGCAGACAAAATCCGCGCTGTAAGCATTTTTAAAAAACTTAACAGCCTCTCCGGAGATAGCCTTCTGCGTGGAGTGAGAGCATCCTTGTTCATCCTTGATAGTCCAAATAGCATTAGTTTCCCTCCTCTTATTGGCAAACCTATGGAAAAACATGGTGTTTTTATCTCCTTCTTGGAGCCATAAAGCACAACTCTTGAGCCTCCACGTAGCTTCTTCTTGCTCTAAAATCTGTTGTTTTCTTTTTTCTAAGCCCCAGATACGATTCCTGGTGGAGGTCGTCATGGGGGGATTTTTGTGGAGAGAAGATAAGTGCTCTAATTCCATGTTTATATCCATTAGCTCCTTTTTATTTGAGGCCGCCTTCACTTTTTACCATTTCTTTACCTCCATACGAAGGGATTGTAGGTGGTCAATGAAAAGCCGTGGAGAGTCTTTAACTTGTTTGGGATATTGCTTCCAAGTATCCTTTATAAAAGTATTGAACTTATCATCGGCCAACCAAGTGCGATTAAACTTGAAGGGATATCCAAATCTACGATCATCTTGTTTCCATTGAAGGGTAATGGGCCGAAGATCAGATATGAAGGATGGAATAATATTCATAGATGGAGGCCCATATTTATCAATCAATCGCTCATGGAAAATGAATATGTCGATTCTTTTTGCCAGATAGGAACTGTTGGACCTTCCATTGTCTCAGGTTGGGCCATGATCAACAGGAAATAAGTCAATGAAATTCTTTTGAATAATAGATTTCCGGATATGTCTTCCCATAGGATCAAAATTCCTGCCATTGCCCCATATCTCGTCACTACAAAAAGTACAGTTGAAGTCACCACCAATAATCAATGAGTCAATTTCAAGAAGTTCAGAAGAAAATAGATAATTCCAGAATGGTGACCGATTTTTATAAGGAGCATATATATTTAAAATGTGGATGGGGTCAAGGGATTCCCGGACATGAGCCAGCACAAGGATGCCAGCGAAGCATTGGAAAGCAGCAACAGTAATCCACCTGGGGTCCCATAACACAACCAGACCACTGGACATGCCCACAACATTAGAGGCCACCATATGCCAAGACGGTAACATTCGCCTGAAGTAAGAGATGGTCTGAGTGCAATCATGCATGGTTTCCTGAATGAGAAGCATTTTAGATTTCGAGGAGGCAAAAAGATGTTTAAGGGCCAAGAATTTGTGTTCAGCACCAAGGCCCCAAATATTCATAGATAGAATATCAATCATTTTGGGACCTCCAGGGGCTGGAAAGCTCTAAGAGGCCCAATTTCAGAAAAATCATCAATAGCTATTTCAGTCACAGGAATGTCAATTAAGGATCAACCTCCAATTGTCAGATCTAATTTTCCCTTTCGTCCCTGGAAATGTCTGTTGCCGCGTTTCTCCTTGCGTCTGACAGTTATGTTCCCTGCAGATCTGGGGCTAATGTGGGGCGAGGGAGAGCGGGAAGGTCAATGGATAGTTAACGGCTGAAGTTTAAGGGACACCATTTTGAGAAGCTGATCGATGTCCTGATCAAAGGAATTGTGAGGGGAGGCTCGGGGGGAAACGGGGATATATGGCGCCTTGCCCTTACGATCAGGTATCGAGCCGCATGATGGGGGAATAGGGGGGGAAGGATGAAAGGGAGAATGGTTTATAATAGGGGATACGCCAAGCGAGGGGATAGGGATAGAACGGATGAGGGAAGGGGGAGATTCGGTCGAGGATGAAATTTAAAGGACAGATGATGGGTCGGTGCCGATCGGCTTATTTTGCTCAGGAGGGAGGGGAATTTCAGGGTCCGAATCAGGAACGCGGGGTGGCGACGCGTGGAAGAAACTCAGACGTCTGGTCGACGGGACCTTAGGGGATTGAGAAGGTGATTTAGGAACAGTAGAGGATCTCTGTTGATCAGCGGACAAGACGGAGATACGATGTAAGGGGTCAACAGAGACAGATCTAGATAGAGGTAGGCTAGCAGATCGTTCCAGGGAACAACCCTTAGGAGAGAGATGAGAATCATTGGAATAGATAGGAGCCCGAAAAATCTGCCTGGATGAAGGCCTGTCAAAAGCCAAAGAGTCGCTGTCATGCGCCAAGGGGGGACAATATGCAGTCTTCTTCTTCATTCGGCCACTCGGGTGACGTGGACACTTCGGATAGAGGTGTCCTGTTTTATGATAGCTGGAGCACCTGAAAGGCATGCCCCAGAAGTCTAAGCGTTGATGAAATTTGGAGAGCTCCCAGGAGAGTTCAATAGTCTCAGGAAAACGCCCCTGAAATATTTTTTGATAAGAATCCAAGCTACCCTCTTGTCTTTAGCACCGATACACTTAGGGTTGACATATATGAAACGCCCAACCGCGCTCCCAATTTTCTCCATGGATTCCCTGGTCCACAATTCAAGAGGCAGGCCAGGAAATTTGAGCCAAATGTAGTTATTCTCGGGCGTGCATCGTAGTGGATCAAATCCTGTAAACCACCTGTGCAGAGCTAAGAAACTTCTATCTTTCATCTAGGGTTTCGAATAGATGATTTCCAGGTCAGAGCTGCGGAGGAAGTGGAAACTATACCAGTTGTTCATGAGGCGAACAACGGTAGGGGAGTATTCCAGAAGAGGAGACCACCTGGCATCAATCCATTCTCTGATTTGTTGATCCTCCATTAATGGGAAAAACCATCTACCAATAAGCACCCTCTTCTGTTGGCTAATAATCCTGTCTGCTAATAGAGGACCATCCAGGTTGGTGGCAGAAGGTGGCGGAGAGGTTTTAACAGGTCGATGTTTATTAGAGCGCGGCCTAATAGTTAAGTTAACATCCCGTTGAGGCACATCCGTTAGAGAGGGAAGGATGATATCAGCATCCAGCGAGTCAATCCAACCAGTCTAAGGAGCATATCTGGCACGAGATTTTTCCGCTTCCAAAGTAGCACGGACCATGGCTGACTCAGCAGAGTGGTCAGTGTGAAAATCCATGACGGGGAAAGATCTGACACCTAGAGGTCAGGATGGGGATCCCAATAGTTTTACTGACAAGAGAATGATCTTTTTGTAAGTAAAGAAGGTACAGTTAAGGAGGGAAAAGACCATCGCAACAAAACGAGGGAGAAGGCACAATAACTATAGTGACAGAAAGTGGGCCAATAAGATCTCGAAAGGAGCAATAGATCTGGCCAAGAAGATAGTGGCTACGGGGATTAATGGCTGGAGTAAAGGAAGATCAATATACAGAAATTCAAAACTCCCCTACTCACCCGGAAAATTCAAAAACTTGGGATACAGGCAACGAAAAACCATAGATCGATGGAAACTCAGAAAGATGAACCAGGGAAAGAAACACGGCTACAGAAAATGGAGAATTGCCCCCATGGTCCAACACTGAAACTGGTATCAGAGCACATCATGGATATGGCACCCTTATCCTAAAATTCGAATAGGATATCCATGAACAACACGCAGAAATAGTCCATGACATAAGAGCCATAGATAGGGTGCAAAATAGAAAGCTCCAGCATAGAGATAGAAGTACCCAGATATGTGCTAAAATTACAAAGGATAGCAAATAGCCATTAACATCTGCATAACTGAAAACTATAGCTGAGAGTAAAACTATGGAGCCAAATAAACAATATAAGTGGCTGAAAGAAACACTGACCTGAGGTGCGAGCGTATTCCGAGTGTTAAGCATCGAGCACCATGAACCACTTAGTAAAAAATAAAACAAAGTGAATGATAGTAGATGTGTAAGAAATAAATGACTGTAATAGCAATCCTTACAGTCATAAACTCGCTTTAGAAGAAGACAGGTTGAGAAAAGAAAACCAAAGGCTAGTCAATGTTAGATATATATGGCAAATCTAAGAGAGGGCACGTTGTAGGCAGTAGGAAACACGTCTACCCGATGAGAAGTATCAGAGTCACGCGTTCATGCGAAGGATAGACAGGTGCCTTGGTAGAATTGTGATTTCAGATGAACATGTGTCAGGGCCAGGCTATACCGGAGAGTGTAGAAAAGAAATGGTCTGAAACTACCTGATTGGTCACTACCCAGTGCTCTCCACTCAGCGCTCACTCCTCCTTTGGACCAGGCTACAACAATACTATCCCCATCCATAAAACAACATTTTCATTAGGGAATTTCATCAAACAATTTGTATGCAATGAATCATTAAACCATTTAAGCATTTCTTCAAACACTTTGCATGCAAAATAATATAGAAAATTATTTGCATGAAAATAGGCATATATCAACTACAACAATACTATCATACAACACTATTGTTCTCATCCACAAAACATTATTTTCATTTGGGTGTTTCATTAAATAGTTTGTATACAATGAATCATTAAACCATTTAGGTATTTCTTAAAACACTTTGCATGCAAACTAATATAGAAAATTATTAGGGGTATATCTCATAAATTATAACATCCCATGTTCTAAAAACTGAAATAAATGATCAGTGTGAGTTCCCCTCATTAAGATTCAAATTTCAACCTTTGGAACATCCTAGCATAAATTATAACATGACTAGTTTGATGCATGCTTTTAGGAGCATTCAAGGATTCCTCTGATCATACCTCCTAAAATATCGCGACCTGAGATCTGAAACTTGGACCAGATGATTAGTGGGATTTCCCCTTACTATGGTCCAAGTTTCATTTTCTAAATCCTCCCAAAAGAAATGTTATAATGGAAATTCCAACACGACCTCTTTAAAGCACAATTTTAGGAGCATTCAGGAAGCTTGACTTCCCTTAATCATATCTTCTTAAATTTTAGAACCAAAGATATGAAAGTTGGAACAAATGATTAGTGGGATTTCCCCTCACTATGGTCCAATTTTCAGCTTCTATAACCCACAAAAATAAAAATTTATAGCAAAAATGCCAACATGTCATCTTTAAAGATGCATTTAGGAAGCTCAAATTCCTTTGATCATATTTCCTAAAATTTTGCGAACCAATATCTAAAAACTAGGCCATAGCATCAACATGATTTCCCCTCAACATGGTCCAAGTTTCAGCTTCTGGAATCTCCCAAAAGAAAATTTATAGTAGGAAAGTGAGCAATAGTAATCACAGAGCCTTGCATGTCCACATGCAACATATTAACTTTCACATAAAAATCAAGACATCTTTCTTACAACCTCAAGGTATAATTTCAATATAATCCATAGAATAGTCAAGGCATTTTTCCTATTTATTCCATGCAACAATTTCCTAGAACCATACAAAATTATGATAGAGTTATACATTAATTTCAATAAATAACTAATCATCTTGTTCATAGCTCAAAATTAATAACACTATCAAAGATCTAATAATGGATGAAACTAAAGGTGGGACTTCGATTTTCAAACCAACCATAGACTAGTTGTAGCCTGTATTTCTTGCAACAGTCACCCCTGACCCAAATCGATGATCCAAGGGATTTTTCAAGCAAATTTAGTTGGAAATCATGCTCACGAGTTTGGCTCCTTTCCCAAAAAATCCAATTCTGTCCTTGAACTTCTTTCATTCAACCACAAGCCAACCACTGCTTGTTGTTCAAATGCATTTTTTTATTTTGTCTTGCGTGTCTTTTCATGTTGCTCTTGGAACATTCTTTAAGATATTTCTTATTAGTTGCACATTTGATTAAGCAATGGTGCTAGCTAACACCACTCGTGTTCTTCTTCATTTTCCCCCTCAGATCATGGGTATGTGGTCCCACTTTTCAGGCCATTCAAATCAGTTTATAATCATTTATAATTAGAGTACAATTACATTACAAAAATCAAGGTGAGTATACTAGGGGTGTTACAGTCTCTGCCATTATTTGGTATAAATAACCAAATACATTTTATATTTTTAGGTGAAATTTCGATCATGAACTGGGTCTGAATCTAATAACAGATAAGTTTGCTAATATTCTTGGGTAAGAAATTAAGTCATATGGCACTGGTGCTATAGATGTTGTAGTTTTCATTTCACCGACTAGATCATCCAAAACTAGATCTGTGACTGTAATATATGCTGCTAGTGGTCCAAGATCAAAAAAGTCAATTGTATAATCAATGAAATCAATAAGTAACCTATTTACTGCTGAAATGGAAGTTAAGCATCAATGTAAGCAATGTAAGTTTCTAAATTATGGTGGCTTTTTGGATTTGGTTGTGCTACTAATGTAAGGTATTTATCTAATGCTTTTGTGGGTGATGTACCAAAAGTCAGAACAAACTGGGGCGTGATAAAATCCAAAACAAGCTAAACTAAAAGTCTCCACACAATACTTATGTGCCAAAAGTCAGAACACTAAGCTATGGTGTGAAAAATATCATAACAAGGTGCTGTGTGCATAAAGTGGAAATTGGGCGAAGGAATACTACCCATGGTTATGTTTCATTTCCTTTACTATTGGATATCCTTAAAAATATATATATATATATATAGTTGATATCTATGTTTATTACTCTCCCATTAACTTAAATTTACTCATTAAAAAAAATATATATGTAGTTGATATCTATGTTTATTACTCTCCAATTAACTTAAATTTGCTTATTATGAAAGGTAACAACCTTAGTATGCCAATGAAACTTACAAAACTAAGCCCGATGCATCCATTTCAAGGTGCAATTCAATTTCGAAAGCCAGTACTAGATATATACACAAGGCTAGAGCTATTAGTTCCAAGTTGAGATCCAATCTTCGTTGATAACATCCCGGACAAGAAAGAAGCCCTTAATTGGTACTATAATTACAAGAAATTTATCTATAATTATTTGGACAAACATAAATTCCGTAGCTAGTAATGATTACGTATGTATGCATATTCTTATTACGACAATACAACTTATTTTCTTGTGCATATTTATTTCCGTGTTATATAAGTAGCACTTTATTAAAACAAAATGATCCTCGATTCCATTGGAAATGTAATTGATTCTATACATAAGATGTTTTAGGACTTATTTTCTTGTGCATATTTATTTCCGTGTTATATAAGTAGCATTTTATTAAAACAAAATGATCTTCGATTCCATTGGATATACATAAGATGTTTTAGGAGACATCTTGGGCATATATAAAGATATTAAATATCATGGTTTCAATGAATGATAGATTATTTCGATATTAGAGCAATTGTTTTCATTTGTTATACCCAAATGATGCATCATTCTCCTGAACTAATATCCAACTAACCTTCATGTTGTGCTGTCATATAACACGAGTCTCAACTATGACCTTAGAACAAAAACATAGCTAATAAGGACCAATGCCACATTCAAATAAAATTCATTGCTAGAAAAGAATGAGAACACGAAGGAGATTGGTTTTTTCTAAATTAAAGTTTTTCCAATGTACTTAGTTTCTAGTACTTAGTTTCTAATACCAAGTGTAGGAACCATTCCTTAGTACACAATTTATACATTTAAAAAATAAAAATAAAATAACCCACAATTATTCATACACATGATACCATATACCAAATTTGTTTAAGCAAAATAAGTTATGCATTCCAAGGCACAAAGTTACAAAAAATCATAAGAAATAATAGAATTTATTTTTAAATTAACCTCCATTGAATAATGACAACCTACATAATGTATTAAACATAAATAAATCAATTTACATATACCAACAACCAAGGATGTTTCAACTATACGACATTTCTTTAATCTCTACAATCAATAGTTTATTTCAACCAATAATAATACACATAGGAGAAATTTTCTAAAAGCATTGATACCATGCACCAAGGGGATGGAGATTGAAGTCAGATTCACTAATTCCTTGCACTCCCTTGATGTAATCCTCATGCATATGTGCAAATTCTGCATCCTGACCGAATGTTGTCAACTCATTGGTTGACCTCCCAACCTACTCCTTGAGTACTCTTCTTCACCATGAACCCTCGAGCTGCGATGATAACAAAAGAAGAAAAAAATTAGCAAGTGAAGGAGAGCACTCCAGCTCAAGAGTTTGCTACTCAAAGAGCCTCCACTTCCACCAAACTCACTATAGAACCGCATAGTCACTCTAAATACATAATAGCATTAGGATAGTCATCCATTAGTAAGGAAAAATAACCTCCCTTTCTTTGATCCATATTTATGAAGGAACAAATGAAATACATATATAAATAGAAACACAAAGATACAATGAAAAAACAACTTCAATTCATTAACAACAAAGTATTGAAAACTGTTTACATGCAAAATGGAAATAAACGAGCTCAGGCGATGGTAGCTTATCTCTGAGAAGAGATATGACAACTACATGCCTTCTGAACTATGTTATAATGAGGCTCAAAGGCCTATTTATTATTAAGAAAAAATGTAAAACCATGAAAATCCAAAAAACTAACCCTAGGAGATGAAGTGTCAAGAGTCTGTTGGCCCCGTTGGGATAAATTGGTACATCAACTTCTCGAGGTCGTAACTTTGGCATAAGATCTTTGTTTGATGCGCACGATACCTCATCAGAAATATCTATATGAGTACTACAACTTTCGACTACAAAAATGTACCACATGATATTGGTTTTCCTATTTTCTAGAAAAACAACGTTTAGGGCCTCAAAACGACTTCAAAAGTTCAATACATGAAAAATTGCCAAAAATGTAAAACCATAAACATCCAAAAACCTAACCCTAGGAGATGAAGTGTCAAAAGTTTGTGGGCCCCGTTGGGGTAAATTGGTACATCAACTTCTCGAGGTTGTAACTTTGGCATACGATCTCCGTTTGATGCGTACAATACCTCATCAAAAATATCTGTTGTTAGAAAATTATATATTACGGAGCAATGGAACACATAAAATATTGTAGAAATATAAACACAGAAAATGCACAAAACAAGAGAGACACAGATATACGTGGTTCACCCAGTTTGGGCTACGTCCACCCCGAACAGCCAGTCCTTCCTTTTTATAATCCAGCAAAATGAAGAGACACAACCTACAGCAAATCCGCTGTAATATCCTCTGTTATCTCTCACAGTCTCACCTCTCTGTTTCTCGCTCACAGAATACACATCTATATCTCAGCCTCCAATACAATGTCCTCATACAAAGAGAGGGGTTGCCTTCTAGGGCAAAAAACCCTAAACTAAACATAAGTTCTACCGTCAGATCATCTGCCTAATGAACGACCCAGATTGACTAGAAATTACTATATTTTTACAAGGCAATTTTACATTTGTTTTTAGCTTCGGGGGCGCTGCCCCTGAGCCCCCGCCGGGGGACCGCTGGCCCCCGGACCCCCCAGCCGGGGGGATCGGCCCCCTCGGACCCCCGCAGGGGGGACAAGTCCCCCCCGCACCCCCCCGCGTGGAGGGGTGTACAAACTTCTTGGGGTATACATCTAGCTGAAACAAAGACCTCTGAACAATCATGCTCCACACACAACAATCTCCCACTTGGAGAATGATTGTAGAAACTCCACCGCTGCTTCATTTGCTGGACAATGACTCCTCTTTGGACCTGGCTGTTTCTCATCTTCATCGTCATCCTTGAAGACCAATTGAAACTGAGCATATTCTCAGTTTCTCCTTGGTTACAACTTTTGTTAGCATATCTGCAGGATTCTGGCTAGTGTGTATCTTTTCCAGCTTCAACTCTCCATCTTTCAACACTGATCGTATGAAATGGTACTTGAGCTGTATGTGTTTAGTCCTAGAATGAAAGGTTGAGTTCTTTGCAAGATGAATGGAACTTTGGCTATCACTGTATAACGTGCCCATATCATGCTCCTTACCCAATTCACCCATAAACATTTGTAACCAAATCATTTCTTTACTAGCCTCTGTAGCAGCAACATACTCTGCTTCTGTTGTTGAAAGTGCAACAACACTTTGGATTTTTGAAATCCAACTGACAGCTGTTCCACTCACAGTAAATACATATCCTGTAGTGCTCCTCCTGTTATCCCTGTCACCTGCCATATCTGCATCAACATATCCCTGTAGAGAAATGTTTGCACCACCAAAGCATAATGCTTGATTTGTGGTACCTTTCAAATATCTGAGAATCCATTTCACTGCCATCCAATGTTCCTTTCCTGGATTGTTCATGTACCTGCTTACAACTCCCACTGCATGTGCAATATCAGGCCTTGTGCAGACCATTGCATACATTAAGCTTCCAACTGCTGATGCATATGGAACTTTAGACATATAATCCATGTCTTCTTGGGTCTTTGGGCACATTTCCTTACTAAGTTTGAAATGGCTAGCAAAAGGTGTACTAATTGGTTTTGCATTGTGCATATTAAATCTTTTCAACACCTTTTGTATGTACTCATTCTGAGACAATGTTAATTTGCGATTTTTCCTGTCTCTAGTGATTCTCATACCAAGGATTTGTTTTGCAGCTCCCAAATCCTTCATTGCAAATGAATTTGCTAATTTTCTTTTGAGTACATTTATTTCCTGCATGTTAGATCTTGCAACAAGCATGTCATCCACATACAATAACAATATAATATAGCTACCATCATTTTGCTTTTTCAGATAAACACAATGATCAGAGTGACATCTAGTATAACCTTGTTCAGACATAAACTTGTCAAATTTTAGATACCACTGCCTTGGAGCCTGTTTTAAGCCATACAAGCTCTTCTTCAACCTGCACACTAGTTTCTCCTTCCCTTTTACTTCATATCCTTGTGGCTGCTGCATATATATCTCTTCCTCCAAATCCCCATGGAGAAAGGCTGTCTTTACATCTAACTGCTCAAGATGCAAATCTTCAGCTGCTACAAGACTTAAAATAGTTCTGATTGAAGTCATTTTAACAACAGGAGAAAATATTTCATCAAAATCAATACCTTTCTTCTGTGCAAACCCCTTCACCACAAGTCTAGCTTTGTACCTCTGTTTTCCTCCATCTTCTTCCTTCAACCTGTAAACCCATTTATTCTTCAATGTAGTTTTTCCTGCAGGCAACCTGACTAAATCCCAAGTCTGGTTATGCATTAAGGAGTCCATCTCTTCTTCCATGGCTACCTCCCACTTCTTCCTGCTTTCAACCTACATTGCTTCTTCATAACATTCGGGTTCACCAGAATCAGCCAACAATAAATAATATAATGAAGGAGAGTATCGTTCAGGGGGTCTACTTATCCTGGTAGATCTTCTAACACCACTTTCAGGTGTTTGGGGTGCCTGTTGTTGTTGTGGTGGTTGCTGTTGTTGTGGTTGTTGATTATTATTATTTTCAGGCACCTTTCCTTTTTCAGTGATTTCATCAAGAACTGCGTATTCCTTGTTTTCCTTTTCCTGTTTCTTTTCCTGCAACTGATTCTTATACAAGACCTTTTCATTGAATATTACATCTCTGCTCCTAATGATTTTGTGATTTTCGTAATCATATAAGCGATAACCAAAATCATTAACACCATATCCAATAAAGGTACATTTCTTTGACTTTGCCTCAAGCTTTGTTCTATTTTCTTTATCAATATGGACAAAGGCCTCACAACCAAAAGGCTTTAAAAAGGAGTAGTTTACCTTTTTACCTGTCCATGCTTCCTCCGGAACATCGCCATCCAAGGAACTTGAAGGCCCTCTGTTTATTAGATAAACAACAGTATCTACAGCATCTGCCCAAAACTGTAAAGGCAATCTTGCATGCAATCTCATGCACCTTGCACGCTCCATGATTGTTCTGTTCATCCTTTCTGACACACCATTTTCTTGTGGTGTTCTTGGAACTGTCTTCTCTCTGCGAATTCCATGCTCTGAACAGTACCTATCAAACTCTTTGCTGCAATATTCACCTCCATTGTTTGATCTAAGACACTTCAATTTCTTTCCTGTCTCAATCTCAACCAAAGCTTTCCATTTCTTGAAAGTATCAAATACATCAGATTTATTCTTAATACAATAAATCCAAGTTTTTCTAGTTGCATCATCAATAAAAGTAACATAATAACGAGAGCCACCGAGAGATGATACCTGAGCAGGTCCCCATACATCTATATGCACAAGCTCTAATTTTTCATTCTTCTTTTCTTTCCCAACTTTGAGAAATCTGAGTCTCTTCTGTTTTCCATAAATGCAATTCTCACAGAAGTCCAAATCAACATTCTTCAAACCCGGCAACAAATTCCTTGAGTGAAGAATCTTCATCCCCTTTTCACTCATGTGTCTGAGCCTATGATGCCATAATGCTGCATCTGCTCCTTTGGAAGTTAAAGCATTAACAGAGTTAGAAATACAATTGCATAAATACAATGTACCAACCTTTTCGCCTTTTGCTATTACCAGGGCTCCTTTGGTGACCTTCCAAGCTTTATCTGTGAAAGTTGTCACACAACCTTCACCGCCTAACTGCCCTGTTGAAATTAGATTTTTCTTTAGATCTGGAACATGCCTTACCTCCTTTAATAGCCATTGGTTTCCATTCTGCTGTTTTACAAGAACCTTATCCATTCCAACGATTTTACAGGGTTTATCATCAGCCAGACGAACTTGTCCAAAATCTCCTTGAACATAGTCATGAAAGTATTTCTTATCAGGTGTGGCATGGAATGAAGCCCCTGAATCTACCACCCAGGAATCAGTAATATTTTCCAAAGAAAGAATCAAAGCATCTTGTAACACCTCACCTGTCACATTTGCTTCATGATTGTTTTCTTGCTGTGCATCTCCTTCTTTTCCCTTCCGAGATCTACAGTCTTTCTTTAGGTGTCCTTTATTTCCACATTTCCAGCACACTATACCCGATCTGGACTTGGATCTGCCTTTCCTTGATTTACTGCGATATCCTGAGCTCTTTCCTCTTTCCATTTTTCTTCCTCTAGACTCTGCACTCAAAGCACTTCCCGATGTCTCACTGGAGCTTTTCCGTCGCATTTCCTCGCTAAGGATAGCACCGACAACACCATCAAACTTTAAAGTACTAGATCCGGAAACGGAGTTACTAATGGCCATTACCAAACCATTCCAACTTTCTGGTAATGAGCACAAGAATAACAGATCTCTAACTTCATCGTCAAAGTTTACCCCTACAGAACTTAACTGACTTGTAACTGTATTAAAATCATTTAAATGGTTTTCAATAGATCCACCTTCCGACATATTCATATTAAATAACCGTTTCATAAGAAATACCTTGTTTGAGGCCGAGGGTTTTTCATATAGTTTCGACAACGTTTGCATCAAACCCTCTGTCGTGGTTTCCTTCGAAATGTTGAAGGCAACTGACGCAACAAGGCACAACCGTATTGTTCCGAGTGCCTTTCTATCGAGAAGGTTCCATTCTTTGTCTTTCATACCCGTCGGCATCTTTGTTTTTCCGCCCAATGGTAGGTATAGATCTTTCTGATACAGATAATCTTCCATCTGCATGTTCCACAGCGAGAAGTTTTGGCCGTTAAATTTATCGACCCTAAACTTACCATCTTCCGCCATTGCTCCCACTCAAACCAGGAACCCTTCTTTCCTGCGAGTTTATCAGCCAAATAGACCTTCGGATCTGATACTAGTTGTTAGAAAATTATATAGTATGGAGCAATGGAACACATAAAATATTGCAGAAATATAAACACAGAAAACGCACAAAACAAGAGAGACACAGATATACGTGGTTCACCCAGTTTGGGCTACGTCCACCCCGAACAGCCAGTCCTTCCTTTCTATTATCCAGCAAAATGAAGAGACACAACCTACAACAAATCCGCTGTAATATCCTCTGTTTTCTCTCACAGTCTCACCTCTCTGTTTCTCACTCACAGAATACACATCTATATCTCAGCCTCCAATACAATGCCCTCATACAAAGAGAGGGGTTGCCTTCTAGGGCAAAAAACCCTAAACTAAACATAAGTTCTACCGTCAGATCATCTGCCTAATGAACGGCCCAGATTGACTAGAAATTACTATATTTTTACAAGGCAATTTTACATTTGTTTTTAGCTTCGGGGGCGCTGCCCCCGAGCCCCCGCCGGGGGACCGCTGGCCCCGGACCCCCCAGCTAGGGGGGATCGGCCCCCCCCGGACCCCCGTGGGGGGGACAAGTCCCCCCCGCACCCCCCCGCGTGGAGGGGTGTACAAACTTCCTGGGGTATACATCCGGCTGAAACAAAGACCTCTGAACAATCATGCTCCACACACAACATCTATATGAGTACTACAACTTTCGAATACAAACATGTACCATATGATATTGGTTTTCCTATTTTCTAGAAAAACATCGTTTAGGGCCTCAAAACGACTTCAAAAGTTCAATACATGAAAATTTTCCCAAAATAGTAAATTGTACTACAATTAAGGAAACTGAAAGAATATATAGTGAGGGTTTGTTTACGGTGCTGGACCCGCCAACATGTCAGGGGATCTCCCCGGTAAGAAGTCCCAACTAGACCTCACACTGTTTGGTGTAGGATTCCGAGCAGTGGGTGTTAGGATATTCCGACACATAGGAAATAGTTAAGTTCAACTTGGTCTAGTATAGAGTTAGGTATAGAGTTAGGTAAAGTGTGTTTCTTTACCGTTGTACATTTTGTAACTTATAATCCGACGATCACGATATGTAGTGATCCGACGGTTCACTCTCTCCTCGGTATTACCGACACTTGATCCGTGGCTTGACACCCGATTGGTCCATGAGTTCTATTTAAAGCGCATGGAGGGTCATCGTTCGTGTAATCCGTGCATGAGAGAAGCTTATGTAAATTTTCATTCTTTGATTAATAAATTGCCTGTAGTAGCCACGTTGGCGCAGGCAGTGGACTGTTTCCCTCTTTGAGGGTTTTAACCACGTCAAAAATACTGGTGTATTGATCTGTGATCTGGTTGTGAGCGGTGTCCTTTTGGTGTTCTTTCTGAGGAACTTACCCTGTAAATTCCTACATGGTATCAGAGCTATTTGAGGGCCGCGTCCGTTGGTGATCCAAATCTGAAGCCGGTAGAACTGCATTCGACTGCCGTTTCCTAGATCTGCTGTTTCTGACTGCTTTCGGGCCGAGAGGACTGCTCTGTTGTGTTCGGAGCATATGTTCCAGTGAGGAACCCCTTTCGTTTCATGCGAAAAGGTTTCCGGTAGCCCTAGCTGCGTCATTTTTAAGATCTGGAGGTATACAATCTTTATTTGCAGTTTACTGTTATTTTCTCTCTGCTTATTTTGGTTTCGATTTATTTACCTTTTTTTTTTAACCGAATCTATACATTTCATTTCTGCGTATGCTCTTTGCCCTGCGACTCTGTGCGATCTGGGAAAATCAGAAACAGAAAGGAAGGATTTTTTCTCATGCGTATGCTCTTTTCCCTGCACCTTAGTGTGATCTCGGAAAATCAGAAACATTGAGAAAAATATTTAGTTTTTCGGCTAAAGCTAACTTTGAGCCGCAAGGTTCATTTTTGAAAATATCTAGTTTTTTGGCTAAAACTAACTTCGAGCCATAAGGTTCGTTTTCTTTGCATGTCCGTGTTGGGTTTTGTGTTTTGTGTTTTGTAGGGAAAAAGAGCTTTCTCAAGGCAAGCACGCAAACCAAGCCCCCCCCCCCGCTCCCTCTCTCTCTCTCTCAAATTTTTTGTATAGATCAATTGGTTCAAAGCTATTTTAAGAGAGTAGAGGTCTTGGGTTCAAGTCTCCATTTTGTGGGGGCGGATTATTTCATTCCCGCACATTCGCGCACTTTGCCGGCAACTTCAACAATTGTTTTTCAAAAAGCCATAACTTCTTCATCCGGAAGCCTTTTTCAGAGCCGTTTTTTTTAAAACAGCCTAATTTTTCGAGATCTATCCATTGGAACACTTACTTTCAGCATCTTCAGCTTCAGTTTAAAAAAAAAAAATGGAAAGTCCATGCCAAGTCATTCTTGACAGCACTAACTACTTCCAATGGATATCCTACATGGAAGATTTACTTAGAAGTAAAGGTCTCTACAGAATAGCCACAGGCCAAGAGAAGAAACCAAAAGATGAAGACAAGGCTGCAAAATGGGAAAATAGACAAGATCAAGCACGTGGTTTGATAGGGATGTCTATTTCTCCTGATCTTAGATTCCATATTGCAGAACTTGAAACTCCTCATGAAGCATTGGAACAAATCACTAAAGTTTTTGGGATTAAAAATGAAATTAGTGCCCATCAACTTGAAAATGAGTTGCTTACATTGGATCCTAATAATTTTTCTTGCATTGAAGATTTTTTGTCCAAATTCAAGACCCTTAGATATCTCTTGGAAGGTGTTAAGGTTAAGAAAGAAGATAGTAACCTTATTTATTCCATCCTTACTAAGTTGGGACCAGCCTACTCTGTATTTGTTTCCACCTTCCATTCTACAAGGGAAGCTTTCATTTGTCAAGGAAAAGACTACAAGGCCCCTTCCTTTGATTCTTTTTGTGATTCTTTAATAAGAGAACAAGAAAAACTCTTACACCTTGGTCTTCTTAATCTTGGAAACTCTTCCAAGAAAGCGTTAGCCGCCCAGCAACAACCAAATTCAAAGAATCCTAAGAAGTCATATC
Source organism: Pinus tabuliformis (assembly GCA_031772625.1). Classification (NCBI taxonomy): domain Eukaryota; kingdom Viridiplantae; phylum Streptophyta; class Pinopsida; order Pinales; family Pinaceae; genus Pinus; species Pinus tabuliformis. The sequence continues at coordinate 573,500,742 of CM062814.1, forward strand.
CTAAAAAGAATGGTCCTAAACCAAACAAGGGTCCTAAGCAAACTCAGCCTCAAAATGAAAGATCATTCCAGCGAAATGATAAGACCAATAAAAACAAATGGAAGAAGACTGATAAACATCGTAACTTTTGTAATCGAGATGGCCACTTAGAATCTTAATGCTTTAAGAAGATGGAAGCCTTGGAAGCCGCAATGAAGAAACATAACATCCATGTGGAGCATACTTCAACTTCAACTTCAGGAATGTCACTTTCTGCATGTCGTTGTCAATCATCTCAGTCTAGTTATGCATTAAATGTATCTTCTTCTTCTCATTCTCATGAGTGGCTCATTGATTCTGGAGCCTCTTATCACATGGCCAAAAACCAAGCCATGTTTTCTTCTTTAAATGATTGTAACACCAAAAATATATATGTTGGTGATGATAGATCTCTTAATGTTGTAGGGACTGGAACTGTTCATCTAGACAATGGTCAGTTTAATGATGTATTATGTGTTCCAACCTTATCCTGCAACCTTCTATCTGTATATCAGATAAATCATTCAGGTGAAGGTAAAATTGTTGAATTTTCACCTCATGATGTTGTAATCAAGGATCTGAGAGATCCTAAACAGATTCTAGCCACTGGTATTGCTGATGATTCCACAAGGTTGTATAAGTTTCACAACTTTGGGTCATCAAATCTTCCCTCAGTATTTGTTGCTCATAATGATGAAGTGAGCAAACTTTGGCATGAGCGATTTGGTCACTTAAACTATCGCTCCCTTCAGCATCTATGTAAAGAAAATATGGTGACAGGTCTTCCTATGGTATCTTGCAGAGATGGTGTTTGTTCCGGATGTGTACTCGGAAAACATCATCGGGACAGTTTTGAAAAACGTGCCTCTTGGCACGCCTCAGCCCCTTTACAGCTTGTGCACAGTGATTTATGTGGTCCACTTCCTGTTGCTTCATTCTCTGGCTGCAAGTATTTCTTAACTTTCATTGATGATTTCTCCAGACGCACTTGGGTATACTTCTTAAAACTCAAGAGCGAAGTATTTAACACATTTTTGGCCTTCAAAGCCTTTGTTGAAAAGCAATCTGGACATCAAATTCTTAAGCTAAGAACTGATAATGGTGGAGAATATGTTAAAAACACATTCATCAACTTTTGCACCGAAAATGGAATTCAAATGCAACATACTGTTCCATACACTCTACAACAAAATGGTGTAGCTGAAAGGAAAAATCGCACCTTAAAGGAAATGGCTAATTGTATGCTGCAATCTGAAGGACTCAGTCTTAGTTTTTGGGCTGAAGCAATTAATTGTGCAAATTATATAATAAATCGCACTCCTACTAAGGTTCTAAAGAATCTCACTCCAGAAGAAGCTTGGAGTTCCATTAAACCAGATGTAAGTCACTTTCGTGTTTTTGGAAGTGAAGCATGGGCCCATATTCCAGATGAAAAGCATAAAGCTTTAGAACCTAAGAGTGAGAAATGTACTTTTGTTGGATATTCTGAAGATGTAAAAGGTTATAGACTTATTCCATTTAAGTCCAAAAATGTTATCATTAGAAGAGATGTAAAATTTGATGAAAATAAATCGGCCTGTGAGCCTAGTCCGGCGGATGTGCCACCTCTTCCTATCTCTTCTACTTTTGAAAACATTTCTTCTTCAGATGATGAAAGTGAGGATGAAAATCCTCCCCCACCTTCTCAGGATCCTCAACTTCCAAGATGGGTCCGTGCTACTCGGGATGCAGCAGGTGATCTTGCCGGTGATCCTACAGATCAGCGACGTACACGTTCTCAGTTTGAAAGAGCCTCTTCTTTACTGGCTCAAGCTCCAGTAAATCATGATCCTGACACTTTTGCAGAAGCTTCAGGCCATCCACATTGGGAAGCAGCTATGAATGAATAATATCATTCATTGTTGGCAAATGATACATGGGATCTTGTTCCTCTACCAAAGGGACGCAAACTTGTTAGATGTAAATGGGTTTACAGAACCAAGTATGGACCAGATGGGAAAGTAGATAAACATAAAGCTCGTCTTGTTGCTAAGGGCTTTTCACAGGTTGAAGGCATTGACTACACTGAAACCTTCTCCCCTGTTGCCAAAATGAACTCTATCCGCCTTGTTCTTTCCCTTGCTGCCTCTTTAAAATGGGAAGTCCATCAGATGGATGTTAAATCTGCTTTCTTGCATGGGGACTTGCATGAAGAAATCTATATGGAACAACCCATTGGCTTCATCCAAACAGACTCTAGCCTTGTATGTCGACTTAAGAAATCCCTTTATGGTCTCAAGCAAGCTCCTCGGGCTTGGTATGCCAAAATGGATAGCTTTCTTTTAGAATCTGGCTTTTCTAGGTGTTATTCTGACAATACTGTCTACACCAAGAAAGTGGGCAACTCTCTTATCATCCTTGTTCTTTATGTTGATGATCTTATTCTTACTGGTAGTGATCCCAACCTTATAAACCATGTGAAGTCCAGCCTTAAAAAGAAATTTGAAATGACAGACTTAGGACACTTACACTATTTTCTCGGTCTTCAAGTCTTGCAATCCAAGGAGGGTATTTCCCTTTCCCAGTCCAAGTATGCTTGTGATATTCTTCGTCATTTTCACATGGAAGACTGTAAGCCAGCCCCTTCTCCCTTTCAGTCTGGAGTCAAACTTTCAGTCTCTTGTACTTCTCCTGAAGTTGATGCTACCTTATACCGTCACCTTGTAGGAAAACTCTTGTATTTAACCCATACTCGTCCTGACCTTTCCTTTGCTGTTGGCCTTGTTGCTCGTTTTATGCAAAACCCCCGTGAAAGTCATTGGAAAGCAGCTAAAAGAATACTTCGTTATGTTCGAGGTACAATACAGTTTGGGATTCATTACAGTGCCAAAGCAGCTCCTCTATTAGTTGGTTTCACTGATTCTGATTGGGCTGGTGACCCTGATGATCAGAAGTCTACTGCTGGTTATGTCTTCACTCTTGGTTCAGGACCTATTACATGGGCTTGTAAGAAACAGGCTGCCATTTCTCTTTCATCAGCAGAAGTAGAGTATCGTGGTGCCGTGGAAGCCAGTAAGGAAGCCTTGTGGCTTCGTCAGATCCTATCAGAGTTTGGCTTTGAGCAGCAGCATCCAACCACACTTTGGTGTGATAATCAAAGTGCCATTCAGCTATGCAAAAATCCAGTCGAACATCAGCACATCAAACACATTGAACTACACATGCACTTCATTAGAAAGCTCATTCATGACCATGTTCTTGAAGTGCAATATTGTTCAACAGATGATCAGGTTGCAGACATCTTCAAAAAGGCTCTCACAGAGGCGAAGTTCACTAAACTTCAATATATGCTTGGAGTTCAGGAAGTTGTCACTAAGGGGGGATAGGCTCTAGTGCCTCCTTACTTCTCCTATTGTGTCATATTTGTAAATCCTTCTATCCTATCCCAAGTTGTTCTTAAGGGGGGATGTTAGGATATTCCGACACATAGGAAATAGTTAAGTTCAACTTGGTCTAGTCTAGAGTTAGGTATAGAGTTAGGTAAAGTGTGTTTCTTTACCGTTGTACATTTTGTAACTTACAATCCGACGGTCACGATATGTAGTGATCCGACGGTTCACTCTCTCCTCGGCATTACCGACACTTGATCCGTGGCTTGACACCCGATTGGTCCATGAGTTCTATTTAAAGCGCATGGAGGGTCATTGTTCGTGTAATCCGTGCATGAGAGAAGCTTATGTAAATTTTCATTCTTTGATTAATAAATTGCCTGTAGTAGCCACGTTGGCGCAGGCTGTGGACTATTTCCCTCTTTGAGGGTTTTAACCACGTCAAAAATACTGGTGTATTGATCTGTGATCTGGTTGTGAGCGGTGTCCTTTTGGTGTTCTTTCTGAGGAACTTACCCTGTAAATTCCTACAGTGGGTCGTAAGGTATCGCCTTGACCGTGGTTTCGCACAGAGGCAAGTAAGATGTCCTTTTTGGTAGTAAGGGTGTGACAACAACAAGTCGAGGAAGGTGCATGAGTAGTTCTAACACACAAAGGGTGAGGTGAGTGTGCCGCTAGGAAATCTGTGAAAGCACGGAGATAAGAAGGGAACACACGAGAAAAGATGCATCACAATCTCGATGGAAAGTAAGATGGCAATTCAAAGTGATGGTTAAACCAACATCACATTTCAGTAAGATTCATACATACATATACAAAAAATAGCTACACATGCATGCGTAAGAAAACATATACATATATCATTTAGAGTAAACAATATAGTTGAAATATAGTATGACATATGCATGAAATGTGTTGGCTCTGTTATATTAAGAAGTGAAAGTTCCAATCATACAATACAACCAAAACCAACCACTAGTTCTGATAGCGGAATGTTACATTCACTGCTGCCTGCTCCTCCAAAGAGATATACTAGTTATGCACAGTGGAGAAGCTAAGGCTCGTTACAATACTCTCCAAGCTTTCTCTAAGATACTCCTATCAGAAGCTTAGCTGACCAAAAGCCTCTACAATGAGTTATGAGGGAGTATATATAGAAAAGGGTGGGGTGGCCATCGACATTACCCTTCATCTATCCTCATGACTCTTAATATACTCTATGATTGTTACATCCAACTATCGAAACTTGAACTTCCACTTGACAAGACGTTACATACAATCTGCACATGTACCCATGTGAGACGAAATAGGCTTGAGCAAGCCATGCAAGAAATCAATATGATTCATACAACTGTGGGAAGACCAACTCTTGGACATCCGCATGATGGTCGACGATGGCGAACTAATGCCAAGCTTGGTAGTCCGCGATGGTGTCCGTGTACTATGTGATGACATCTTTCTGGAAATGAACTCTTGCCTCCATTGCATCTGGGTACATTTCTTTGGCTTCTCTGTCCAAATCGTCTGATAACATGTGCATCATTGTCTTGAGTGCGGCTGGACCAACGACATACTGATGCATGGTGTCTACATTAATCACCAAGTCTGCGTTGGTGGCTATGCGCATCAACTTGTCAAAGTACGAGTCAACAACATCCATACTCCTTGAATACCTATGCATGGGAAGCCTGCAAACTAGTGATGAGTTGCGAGAGATCTTCATAGTTTTGGATCTGACTCCAGATGCGTTCCTTCAGCTGAACCGCTATGGGCTTCATCATCTTAGGCAAGTGTAACGAGGCTCCCTTGTATCTCATTGTCCATGTTTGCATGTAATCAACAACAACATGCACATCTGACAAGATATGTACTCTCCTAGCACATCGCTATTGCCAACTGTTGAGATGGACAACTGCATTATTAACGGTACCAAACTTGGAATACAACACTTGCATGACTGTCTCAAGGGACAATAATTCATCCAGTATTTCCTTCTTCAACTCTGGTCAGGCGAATGCTGTAACTAGTTCTCCTCCCTTCTTGGCCATCTGTAACTCCTTAGCCATTCACTCTTTCTCTACTATTAGGAAGTGAGCACTCAAGATAGTGGCTTCGACATATGCTCTGGTAGCATCAACCAATGCTGATGGATGTTTGCGCAGACAATATCACTTGTTCCTCAAACTGTGTAGGAGATGTGTTGTCATATGGAGTAGACACTCTGCGAGATTGCACAACTCTATGCTACAACTCGTCGAATGATATGTTGTGCATGTATCCTTCCAGATTGTCTCCAAGGATCTCAATGTCTCCTTGGCTGCTTGGAACCTACTCTTCTTCCGAATCCATGTAGAAATTCTGCAAATTCTCTACAATTATACCTCTGAGATCTATGTAGAAAATCTGATAATGCAATATACCAAAGCAAAATACTATAATCTACTTCTATTATCAAACTTGCGGAAGCTTAAAGATCGAGCTGAATCAGACCTGAACACATACAACCAAAAGAAGAATCAATGCACATGAAACACAAAAGAATACTCTGGGGAAAGCCTCAGCTAAAAACCCCGCTATCTGTATTATCATACAAGGTGGAAATATATCAGGATTACACAAAACCTTAGCTCTCACAGCTAACCAACTCTTAGTACAATCCTCCTGGATGCTCATAGGCAATCAAAGCTTCTCAAAAGCCTTCTCCTCTTCCCTCCAAGATCCTATTCCTTGTGCAGTTACCTCTGGGATGATCTCCTTCACCTAGTGTAACACCGCTCTTGCACACTGCTCTAACACACTGTCAGAACTGTGCAATCCTCAAGGAACCTTACCTTGACTGCATGTATGAGTTTCCTTTATAGGAAAACACATGCAACTGATAGTACACTGTCCTTGACATCTAGCTCAACTGGGTCTTTCTCAGAATATACATGCATGAGTTTCTGATGAGGGAATCTTCAGTTACATGGAGTACATTAGTTGAGTGCATGTGTGCATCAATTGACTTATAACTCACAATTAGTTCCTCAAACAGTTTGGAACTAATTTAACTGGACTTAACTCAGTAAACTGAGCTAACTAATTACAACTCAAATATAACTCAACCTTATATCCTTAATTAAGGGATAATCTTCTTAATTTAAGGGATAACTATTGCATGACTTCAGAAAGATTTCTAACTTGAATTTCTCCAACTAATTAACTCAAGATGAATTAATTAATTATTTTTCAAGCAGCTGGTGAGACTAAATTCGAATTTAATTCACAATTTTAATTCAAGGACAATTAAAATTGGAATATTCTGGATTATGTTTTTATCATTTCTTGTTGCTGTTTTCAACACTCCCTCTCAACAAGAAAGGAATTCAACTCGATCCCAATCTTGAACCTTTGGAATGTTCTGCATGCAACACTTCTCTCTAGTGTTGTTGCTCCAACAACTTCAGAAACAAAAAAAAGCATCCAACCTGAATCAATATAATGCATCTGTCATCAAAGTCTCTGACTGCTATTGCCTCTATCGACTGAAAACTTTGCGCTTCTGCTGACTCTGCCTTTCTGCACTGTTGTCAATCCTTCTCTGCACTCTTCACTATCTGACTGCTATAGCCTCTGTCACTTTGATCTTTGACTGCATCAATCCCACTGATTCCTCCCGCTACTATGTACTTTGGGCTCCCGTAGCAAGGTACGATCCATGAGATAAAACCTCTCAATGGACCCTGTCCAATTTCAGACTTCTTGAGACTATCACTTCACTTCGCCCCACCTCACACCTGGAGGTATGTATGTATGTGATCCCTTTGCCCACTTGGCTCGAAATTTCCCCCTATTGGAGGTCTTTGCATGAGTGGATGCCTCCACTCGGTCTCCTCTTAGCATCTTCAATTGTGGCTCCTCCACAATTGTCTGAGACTTCTTCTGCGGCTGTATGTTGAGATCTTTCTCCTTGAGGTCTTTCTCCTCCAAGGTACTGAATAAACTTTTATCGCCGGTCATGTGGAATGAGGCTCCACTATCAAGAAACCAACCACAACCCATCATTGATGACACCATGCATTCGATGAGGGTGAAGTCCATCTCGAACTGAGAGGCTAATGCCTCACCTTCAGATCCTTCCGAGGATCCCTTCTTGGACTTCTTCGACGGGAAATTTATTGCATAATGACCCATCGCATGACAATTAAAGCATCTCACTTTAGACTTGTCAACCTTCTTCCCTCCATGAGAATAATTCGATTTGGAGTGAGAATCATTCTCCTTCCCTTTCCTTGCCTTGCTAAGGTCAGATTTACTTCATCATCCTTGGATGAAGAACCATCTCGTGTGCTCCTCCTGGTCTCCTCTTGCATGAGATCCGACCACAGTCGTTCCCAATCTGACAGTTTCTCCCTTCCATTCATAGAGTCCTGGTAGCTATTCCAGCTCTTTGGAAGGCCAAGGAGAGAGAGGCTCACCATATCATCATCAGAAGTAGTTATTCCCACATTGCTAAGCTCATCTCTGCAAGTGGTAAGCTTGTTTAGATATGTGGAAATAGTATCACAGTTCTCCATCTTGATTCTTCGAAGCTTGTCCTTGAGCGCCATTTTCCTCTGGTCGCTACTGTTTTGGTAGAGGTCCTTCAATGTCTTCCACATTGAATATGGAGTATCCTTCCCATGGATACTCGAGACAATATGGTCTCGAACTCCCTCAAGGATGACCTGTCTCGTCCTCGCCACACACTTCTTCCACTCAGCCAACTCTTGTGCATTAGTTGAAGCTAGCTTTTGGATTTCTTGATCAATGAAATCCTTCAAGCTATTGTCTTCTAATACAGCTTCCATTCTATCTTTCCATGCTATGTAATTCGAGCCGCCTTCCAAGGCATACTTGAGTCTCAAGCCATAGAACACCATTGACCAACCTAAAGTATGATATGAATTCGATTTGCACCTGCAACCCTGAACTTCAAACTTCGAATTCTCTTCTCAGTAGACTGTTCACTGCTCCGATAAACTTGGCTCTGATACCATGTAGAAATTTCTCTATAGATCAACTAGTTTCGATACCATGTCGAAATTCTGCAAATTCTCTACAATTCTACCTCTAAGATCTAATATGTAGAAAATCCGACTATAGATTAACTCGATAATGCAATATACCAAAGCAAAATACTATAATCTACTTCTACTATCAAACTTGTGGAAGCTTAAAGATCGAGCTAAATCAGAGCTGAACACATATAACCAGAAGAAGAATCAATGCACATGAAACATAAAAGACTACTCTGGGAAAGCCTCAGCTAAAAACTTCGCTATCTATATTATAATACAAGGTGGAAATATATCAGGATTACACAAAACCTTAGCTCTCACAGCTAACCAGCTCTCAGTACACTCCTGGATGCTCACAAGCATCAAAGCTTCTTGCAAGGCTTCTCCTCTACCCTCCAAGCTCCTATTTCCTTGCGCAGTTACGTCTGGGATGATCTCCTTCACCCAGTGTAACACTACTCTCACACATTGCTCTAACACATTGTTAGAACTGCACAATCCTCAAGGAACCTTACCTTCAATGCATGCATGAGTTTCCTTTATAGGCAAACACATGCTACTGATAGTACACTGTCCTTAACATTTAGCTCAACTGGGTCTTTCTCAAAATAGACATGCATGAGTTTCTAATGAGGGAATCTTCTGTTATCTGGAGTACACTAGTTGAGTGCATGCATGCATCAACTTACTAATAACTCACAATTAGTTCCTCAAATATTTTGGAACTAATTTAACCAGACTTAACTCAGTAAACTGAGCTAACTTATTACAACTCAAATATAACTCAACCTTATCTCCTTAATTTAAGGGATAACTATTACATGACTTCAGAAATACTTCTAACTTGAATTTCTCCAACAAATTAACTCAAGATGAATTAATTAATTATTTTTCAAGCAGCTGGTGACTAAATTCGAATTTAATTCACAATTTTAATTCAAGGACAAATTAAAATTGGAATATTATGGATTCTATTTTTATCATTTCTTGTTGCTATTTTCAACATTTACCTCTGCTGCTGCTACTGCTAGTGCTCTCCTGGATGTTGCTTCGATAACGATTCCACAATGATGCCGATTGGTTCATTGGGCCTGGAGAAGCTATAAAAATATCTCCATGGGTCTTCCTCCACCCAATGACATGCCCTGTGGATCCACTAAAACAATACTCTTGTGCAGTGATCTTTTAGAAAACAATGTGGGTCATACGGATTGAAGCTTTGGGCATCAAAAGGATATTTCTTGATCTCCTCTGCTTCTACATGCACGTGCTTGAAGTTCTGTATCTCGTATAACCCGATCCACAATGGAAGAGTGGACCAAGGTGCCTTCTTCTTCCAGTGCAGCTTAGCTGATAGTCCTGTCGAGATGTGGTATGATACTTCTTGCATGATGAGCTTGTCCATGGAAAACTTTGACAAAACATGTAGAGGATTCTTCGCATTGTACATCCGTGTGAAGGTGCTAGACAATAAGGCATACCAATCCGCTATGTTGATCAGTGCCTCCATTGCTTCCTTCGACATGCAAGGTGGATCTTGCTCAAATATCATCTTGTACACTGGGATGACAAAATGATTTGACAACTGTGTGATAACTCCTTTGAAGATGCATTCAGACAACATTTTACAATAAGTATTGACAGAGGTTTCCGCCATTTTCCATGCCCACTTCAAACCCAGGAACTCCTGACGGGCACGTATTGCATCCAAAATGTAAGTGGACATGTAGATTTCTTCTTGCTGACCTTTGGGTGGCTTCCAAGCTCTTGATACTTATTCCTTCAGCCTATGAGTCAGCATGTCAGACCAGTTGCATGCTTCGCCTTCACAGGTCAGTTGGTCCAACACAATCACCCAACTCTACGGAAAGGTTTCCGTGCTCTCTTGGCCATACAAGTGACATGCAAAGATGACCAAGTATTGATACACCTTCCGTAGTATCTTTGTCTTGTAAACCTGGTTGGGTGTCATCTTGAATTTGGTAGGCTCCTTCACCAAGTTCTTCTAGATATCCCTGGAGTTGGAATTGTTGCTGGGTATGCTGAAGGGTGTCTCCATGGTGATCATTAGCTTCGACATATGATACATCTGTTGATAATATTGTGCCTAGAAGGTAGCAATCTCCACCCCGCTAACACTGCTCAATGTCATCATCTCGGGATCAGTGTGCGAGACGATCCAATGTATAATGTCCACACACGGGAACGTGGGATACCTGCATGCAATCTGGTACAAGCCGGACTTGTGAATGTTCACATAGACTTCACGGTCTTTGAGATCTTCCCTAAATGTGCCTGCGAATGCATCATTGACCTCTTTCAATTTCAGCTTGATGTCCTTGTCTACCATCAACTTGGTGTCTTCATAGATCGGAAAACTTGTAGACACTTGCTCAACTACTGCTCCAATTGTGCTTCTGTCAGTGTCCTTTGATCCTGCTCTCTTAGAGGCCATTGATCCTGAACTGCTGAGAGGTGGATGAATACCTAGTAGATTTGGAGACATGGTGACATGGATGGCAAGAAATATGTCAGTTAAAACAAAAGGAAACTTGAGGGATGACATGCAACATACCTGGGGATTAACTGGTAATAATTAAACAACTTTTCCTGGGAGGCTGGGAGACTGAATTCCGGAACTGCGCAAAAGGCAGTTTGGACTACTAGGAGGCTGGTTGACTGCTGGAATTATGTAATGCACAATCCAAACTGACCTGCTTGGTGCTGGGATTGCACAATTCACAATTTCAGCTGGCAAGTGATGTAGGTCTAGGGACTGCTTTGCGCAATCTTCTAGGCCAACAGTCACTGCCTCTCAAAATTGCGTAAGGAAATACTGGAGGACAATCACTAGCCAGAAATGTGCATTTTCTGGGAGGAAGGAATAGCCTTCACTCTCAGGATTACACAATTCTCTCTCGGTGAGGTAAGGTCCGGGCCAAGGTTGCCCAAACCCGCCGATGGGAAACTGAAAGAAAATGAAGATGTGAATGCATGGTGATACTATGTGTAAGAAGGAGTGCACAATTGTGCATGCAAACAATGAATGAAAGATTCAGAAAACAAAACAACATGCATGTGTGTGAAGCAAGTCACCGAATCGACGACGTTTGTGCAAAACAATGTCATGCATGCAAAAACAGTGAGATGTTAACAAAAACTAAAATGGCGCTAGTACAAGCTAATATGAATGTGAATGATAGCAAGCATTCACAGAAATCAAGCAGACCACACTCACACAAGCCAAAACACAAAAAGTGACATAAATGTTGCAAAAGACAAGTTAAGTGAACTTACCCAGAAATAGCTGAGTTGGATGTGTCAAAGACTCCTCGATGTGTTGTGGGATGTGAGAGCTCTATGATTGATGTGAATAAGTGAGCCCTGAAGCGTCGAATAAATAACTTTGAAGCTCATGTCGTGCATGCCATAAATCTAGGAAAAAACGACACTTGGAGGAAGGTTTCTAAAACGATCTTTGCATGTAACCTCCAGCTGCTAAAAATAGATCCCTAAAATATAGGGATTCTTGTTGCATGTTGATTTTTTCCATTTCGGGAAAGAGTAGCCTATGCATGAAAATCAATTTTTCTCAGTCACGGGTGGAATTGGTCAATGTGAGGGCACATGCAATAACCTACCTATTTGGGGGGAATTTTTGCGCAGTTTCTGGGAGGAAGCTGGGCTGGTTGCCTAGAGGGATTGCACAATTTCTGGGAGGAGTAGCTGATTGCTGCCCAAAATTGTGAAATTTCTAGGTTGAACAGTCCTGCTGGGCCATATTGTGCAGTTTTCATTGTGAAGATTGAATGACATGATTACGCAGTTTCTGAGCCCAACAAGTTGCTAGTTAGATTTGCACAATTTTCTAGAGGGAAGACTGGTTCCCCTCTAGAATTGCCCTATTTCTTGAGGGAGATGCTCAGCTAGTAGCTGGTCCAAGTCCGGGGAAGCAACCTATGAGGGGAGTGGAACAAGCCATCATGCATAGGTTGTGATGCTGCTAGAAAACCAATGAAGCTTGTGTACTTGATAGTGCAAGACATGCTACTGAGGATGGTTGGTAGGGAGGCTCCAAAACGAAACTAAGGAAAAATTTTGGAGGGTGGTTGTGGCCGCTACAACAGGGTCTAAGTAGAATAGGAAGGTGACCACCAATATCCACTTGGATCAGTCCTCCCTCCTTTGGAAGCAATGGTCCCCATTGTGTTGAGTGCCTCCATGAGATGGAGAAAATTCCGTTGAACTTGGTCCCTATTGATCCACTTGCCTTGGTGTAGTATACCTAGGGGGATAATATGGGGTACAAAGGGAGGTACCCAGGGTAATAATGTGATGTAAGGATGATAAATAAATGGTCCATAGTTAATAAATAAAGTGGTTAACCTGAATAATGCAAGGGACCACATGTAGTTAGGAAATAGTTTGATAATCCCATTGTATTGGATGTATGGTATTGAGAGACCCATGGTAATTACCCACGGTATTGTATGTATGAAGCCTATATAGAGGTTAGACATTATCCATTGAGAGATATCAAGTATTTTTATATTGACAAGCGTTAGCTTGTGGAGTGATCCCCTTCCTTAAGGAGTACTTGTATGCTATTACCCGACCTCAAGTGTTTGATATTAATAAATATCTGAAGATTCTATATTTTGTTCTTTTATTTCTCTTAGGATTATTTGCAATTATTGGTCATATTTTCAATTTTAGTATATTTGTAGGTCTGATCTATTACAAGTGGTATCAAAGCTCTTTCTTGGGCAAAGCAGGGATAACTTTTTTTTCCTTTTTACAATTTTTTTTTTGGGAAGAGTTAGGATGGCAAGTTCGCAGATCAAATCTAGAAATTTTGGTGCAAAATTTCCTGAAACAAATTACAGATATGATTTTATCACGAAAAAATACCCCAATTAAAAAAACTATCATCCAAATTAGAGCCGAGATAGAGGAGATATCGTTGGTTTAAAATTAAATATTTTTCATAAATGTTTCTGAAGGAAATTCATGGACGAAGGATCTTCAGTAACTTTTTGCAGTTTTTTGTGTATAATTTCACAAAAATAATTGCACATTTGAGGTATTCTTGAAAAATGCCCAATTAAAAACAATCGGTTGAATTAGAGTCCGTATGAGGAAGATATCGTTGAATTAAAATCAACTCCTTTTTTTTTTTTAGAATTTTTTGTGTTGGTTGGACAGTTGCAATGCGGATCTGAATTTTCCAAGTGCATAGATCATGATTTCAATCACATGGGAAGATGCAGAATGGTCATTCCATTTTTGAAAATAGGCTATAATAAGGATTCTGAGCCATATTGACTGAGTTGTGGCCATTTTAAATTCGCTGCACATAGTAGCAATTTTTTTTTCAAAACTCTCAATCTACTTCATGAGTTCTACTGCACTATTTTTTATAGGAAAAGATGATGGCCCTACTATTGAAGAATTATTAAAAATGAAAAATTCAAAATATCCGAAATTATAGAAACCTTTATTATAGCTTCATTTTAGAGATGAGGCTACCATATGGTGGAACTCACTTGACATAAAGAAGTTGGTAAGTCTTCTCGATGAAGAATTTGAAAAAGTCCTTTTGGACAAATGGTCTAATGCTAAAAGACAAGATAATGAGACACATAAGGGGTTATTTTCTGTTGGTATATCCTTATTATAGGTTCATGTATGTATTCAGAAATAGAAGATCATTATCTCTATCAATCCTAGTTGCAAGCGTAATTTTATCAATGCTAATTTGACAAAAAAATTACAAGTTCCACCAAAACATATTGCAAACACACTGTTGATAATGAGAATGCTCAAATTTATAAAGATTTGAATATTTCTATGGATAAGTATGTGTTACATTCTAATTTTTATACTTCAGATATGGATAATGTGGATGTTTTTTTTGGATACCCTTGTGTTAGGTTCCTATAGCAATAGGAGTCATAATTTTGAATGGATGAGATTAAACCTATAAGATGTACATACCTTTGCTTTTTTGCAAATGTTTTCCATATTCAAAAAATTAAAAAAAGTAAAGAGGGTATGTCCTAAAAGAACAATCAAAGGACCACAAGAATAAAAAGTTCAAAAAAGATAAAAAATATGAGCCCCAAGAAAAAAAAAGACCATGAAAGTGTGCAAGTCAAAATGCCACTCCTAGTTACTTTTGATGTAGAATAAATGATTGTGTGCAGCTTGTTACCTTTTCCATAATCCATGATAGTCAAAATCTTTAAACTTGGCTATTTCATGCTTTCAATTTTATGCTTATAGATAGAGAATAAAATCTGACCATACTGTTTAATCTTGGCAGATAATTAGATCAAGTAGAGTAAATAAAAGGAGCTCAACTGTTTAATCCGAGCCCTTGGATGTAATAAGGTTAGACTTAGTTATAATATTATTGTAAAAGAAAAGAAAATGTTTTGATAAGGGTTTGCCAACTTAAGTGCACCCTAATAAAGAGAAGTAAAAATGGTAGGATAAGTAGGAGGGTAAGTAGAAGAAAGGTTGCAGAATTGTGATGATTGTTAGATAAAAGCATAATGATCACCTTTATCATGGTATGGATGAAAATTGGGCATGCATCAAATCCACAAATTCAAATTGATTGACTTCCCTCATTCATTACACCTTTCACTTAACTAATTTCCAATAAAAAGTCTTAAGTACCCAAATCTTAAGTCAAAGGGGCTCAGAGCATTTCTCTGACTTCTGGAGGGACCGAACCCTTGGCCCAATGACTTATAGGTCTTAAGTACTAAAAATCCCCTCATGAAAATTTACCCCCTACAATTCATTCATTTTCCCAAACAAATCCCTTTCCTAAGAAAAAAACATCATTTTCCTAAGGAAAACTCATTTTCCCCTAATAAACCCCTTTTCCTAAGGATAAAACTCTATTTTCCTTGGAAAAGTGATCACCCCCATGAAAAAGACCCATTTTCTCAAAAAACCCAAAAAAAAACTTTTAGCCTAAGTTATAATGTGTTTATGTGAAAAGCAAATGAATTAGATACATTACACTTAGCGCTAAACCCATTCTCTGCCATTTTCATATTAATTTCTAACGTTATGTATATATTAATTCCCAAAAAGAAATACAACCCTTCCCATATAGTTATAAATAAATCCCTATGTATTAATACCCCACCCCTGAAGAGTTTGAAACATAAACTTTATAAAAGACCACCTTGTCAAAGGAATTAATCAACCGATCTGTGGTTAATTAATAATCTAACCCTCCGCCAATAAAAATGCCCCCGATGCCCTAACCCCACCATAAACCATTCATTTAATCTAATCCACCTCACTTAATCATGGTCCGGGCCCATCTGTTACCCTTCGCACGAACTCCCCACCTCGATCACCGTGCGATCGGCTCCCCGTTAATCCAACGATAGTCACGCATATTGGGCGGCCTCCAACATCCACCCTTTACCTGCTCAATACGGGCTGTATTCCTTTGGGTCCCGATGCTACATGGCTTCCAATGAATGGCATCGGGCGGCCTCCCCCCGAAACCACTCTAGCCTCAAAATTGGTGCGATCAAACCCGCTTACCGCCTCCCGTTAGATGACAAAGCGTCACATCCCCTGCTAAAAGCCAAAAGTGCTTTTCCCATGTGCTCACCAAATCATTGACTTTGTGGATAAAACCAAAAAATCTCGTTATGTAGTTTTATCGTGAAAAAGATGCTCAGACCTGCATGTAAGGGACAGATTACGTGCAACTGCCAACCCACATCCAAACGCCGACCTGCATAAGCCATTGAACTTCCAGTCGAACCTCCAGTTCATACAAACCACCTGCAAACGTGCACAGTCACTTGTTGACCTATCAGAGCCAAAAATTCCAGGTATTTATCCAAATACACCGAGAAACCCTATCTCATTCCTAAACCTGTTACTCAATTGCTTGAAATTATTAAGTAATTTAGTAAAAGGACTCGACAACAACCCCAAAATACTCTGTAATTGAACTAAATTGCCCCAATTTGGCTGAAAACCATTTTTCCCATTCTTAAATTTACAAGAACTAAGAATGGCCGCTCTAGTTGCAAGGATGTCAGGAAAATTACCACTCCTCACCTAGACCTTGACCACCTTCCCCTCGCAGATAAAGATTTCCAAATCAAGGACACTACTGTCCATGAATCCCCTATCAAATTGTACTGCAGATAAAGGAACCCATACCTAAATCAAGCTGACCAAATTGGGCTTTGGGAATCCAATTTGCCTAAGCACCAGTTCCTAGAGGTGCATATCTTCCCTGAAATTGTTCATTGTTGCCATACCAATTACAACCCCAGTCAAAGGGCAGTGATGTCTCCAAACTAGGATGTACTCTTTACCATCACTGTTGAATCCATCATTGAAATGCTACAATTGCAACCAAGACAAAATCTGACCCCCATTTCCATTGGAGACTTGCTAGACCAATTTCCCAAGATTACCCCTGCCAGACTTGTCGAAATGTTCCAAACCTTTATTATGGAAGAGAAACATATTCCAAAGGATCCTCCCCCATACATGTGGACCGTATTTTCTAAACTTGGCTAGGACATTGTGTCAATAATATCTAGTGTCTTAGGCCATACTACCAGTGAGTATGTAGATGAAATCATTTTAGCCTTCATGTCCATTTTTACCATAGGAAAACCCCCTGCTGTCATGTATGATTATGCCAAGTACAAAGCAGATAAAATGCATGATCAATTCTTGAGAATGAACAATGAAATAGTATTCAAATATTCCTCAGTTCTGTACCACCTTTTCTTATATTATCAAGCTGATAAATTCCCATTTACTCTTTAGAAGCTTGATACCAGAGGTAACCCTAGGTCAGTAATCTTTTGGACTCCTTTGATCCACAAATATGAATCACCTTATCCATACACAGACTTCATAGATATTTTTGTATATCCTGTAGTGACCATGCTGCTAGGAAGTCCTCCTCCAAGGATCAGTTTAGATATCAGGAGGATCCTACAACTGTCAAAGCAACACAAAGTGGGAGATTGGTACTTGTACCAAAATCACACTGAAATTAGGATCTATGGTTGTGAGTTAGCACCATACAAGTTAGCTAGATACCTCCCAATGAGGTTATTTTCTCTGGAGTACTACAGACAAATAATCAACTTAGTTGAGGTACATTTTGTGAAAGCCAAAAAGAAGGCACAACTCAGAATCAAAGATCAACTAGGCCCCTTTGTGTGAAATAGTCGAGAAGCTGGAAGGGAAGCAAAAGAAATCCTTCAAAGGCTCAAACTGAAAAAAAGCTTCATATGGAGATATGACCCCTTTGATTTCATCTACAATAGAAGACAGAAAAACAAATTGTCTCCCTATATCCACCACAGAACCCATGAGATAGAAAAATATGCAAATCAGCTGGAATGGGTGGAGAATACTCTAGTAGACAGAGATATCACTGAATTTGCTGTTTAAAATGAATTAATTGATCTAGAGAGGAGGCTTGATGAAGTTTCTTTTATACAGGTACTAGAAGAATCCCAAGCCCAAAGGGAATCAAAGGCACACAATGAACAACAAGCAGAAGAAAGACCCCAGGTGCAGGAAGAATCAGAACAACCAGATTTATCAGAAGAATTGACTCAAACAAGACTACCAGAGCCTATCATGAGTACTCCCCCTATTGTGCAGACTCCTCTGAATGAGGAGAGAAACCTTAAAAGAGACAAGGATGAGGCTACTCCTTTAGGCAAAGCCATTTCACAAACATATGTCAAAAGGCAAAGGTTAAATCCTTTCTCCGAACAAGAATTCATAGAAGAAACGGTTGGAGCCAAAAGCACAGAAAGAGAAGGGAGAAGGCATGCTACTCCCTCTAGAGGAACACAAGAACCTTCCACATCACATGCTCAGATGTTGGAAAAATAGCCAAGTGTGGAAGTTTCCTCATTAAGGATTCCAGCTGACCAAGACCAGGATATCAGAGAAAAGTACAAGGAAATGAAGGCCGGAAATGAAAGGTTAAAATCCCAAAGCTATGCACAGTACCTCAAAATGGCTCCCACCAACCAAACAAGGCTTATGTCAGCCTTTGATGTGAAAGAAGGCAAAATGCAGATAACTTTCCTGAAGCCCACCACTCAGTAGCCCAGATCAACAGTTGACTACTAGAAGACAGATTTTGAAGTGCTGGCAAAGGACATACATCTTATTGACCAAATTGAATTGCATAAACAAATAGGAGAGATGGTATATTCCACTTTAACAAGCAAAGCCATTGCAACCCACCAATTACAGAATTCGTTGAATAATATATCAACATACTTTCAACTAGAAAAGGCCTCCTCACAGGCCAAGGATACAAGAATCAAGTCCTTAGAGGACTTAATTATAGAGTTGGGGCATGATCCCAAAGATGTAAAAGCTGCAGAAAGGTTAATTAAGAAGAAGAATGATGACATAGCTTCTTTGAAAAAGTAGCTCAAAATTCCACATCTTCATCATCCACAAACAACAGAAGTCCTAGAAACTCAGAAGGAACAAAAAGAGCTTATGGATTTGGTCCTTAAGCTAAATAATCAGCTGAAATAAATTGAGATAAAGTTGGACAAGTTGATTCAATCTAAATAGAGTGAGTTGGCCACAACTCCATAGACTATTATTCCCACAATCTCTACTGCAGTTCCCTCAACATTGGCAGTCTCTTTAGCACCAACAACTCCACTTGCTACAGAACTTCCAGTCACAACAGAGTTTGCAACTACAAGTACTTCAACAGAGAAGACAAAAGAGTTAGTGAAATCCATGGAGGAAATTTCCATCCAGGCAATAGAGCTTAAGAGACTTAAGGAGAAAGTGAGAAGCTTAGAAACTGACTGTCAGCTTGCCCAAATACAGTAGAAAGAAGAAGCACAAAAAGTATGAGAAGATAAAGTTCCTTGAAAAAGATTTAACATTGCAAAAGCCACTAGGACAAATTAAGGAGATGCTCTGGACCAATATCATTGACTCTGTCAAGGATATTTGGCCATCAATTCAAGTAATATTCGAGCAAGCAGAACTGGTGAAAGTGGCCACCGAAGCAATACAATAGGTAAAGAAAGACCTAGGAGACCAGCCTGAGGAAGCCAATCAACTCATCCATTTCTTGAATAGCAAGAACAGGAATGAACTAGATGAGCTTGGTGTGGAGGACAGAATAGAAACCATCCTTAAAATAAAAAAGGTTCTCTCTAAAAGAAACCTTATGCTTAACTTAGAGAAAAAGTGCCATGACTTGCAAGTTGGTATTGACAGATTCATGGCAAAGCTTCAAATTTTGATAAGTAAAGGCCTTCCCAATCCCATGGTAATCAATGAAAAACTTATGACCCAAGTGGATTATATTTACATACTATAGAAATTGTTCAGAGAACATGCAAGCACTTCAGGAATCAAAGCATTGCTAACAGGGAAAGTATTATATGATACTTTAGAAAATGTATTCTTCCTAGAGCACGAAGTGAAGCATCTATTTTTCATCAAGCTAAATTTTGCCAAATACATTGAGGCAGAAGAGATATATAGAAGAATGATCAAGGTAAAATTGCCTAAAAATGAATGGTGGGTAACAATGATAGATTTACTATAAGTTACCACAGTAAATCCGAAGGCAGGTGAAAGGATAGATAAACAGGGTCAAAGAGTAATAGGTTAAAGAGTATTAGTCAAAGGTTAAAGACAAAGATGATTCCAGCGTACACATATCAGCCAGCTTAAAAGGGCTCAAGTTCAACTGCAACAACCAACACAACCACAATAAAAGGGACAACATGATGTAGTTTTCCATCTGTCTCTATCTTCATGCTTGAAGATATTTTTATTTCCTAAATTAATTCTCATGTTGTTTTAAGATATTTTGTAAATACTTTTTGTATAAGTACTTCACCATTCGAAGTATGAGGGTGGATTCAAAGACATTTCTATAAACATTTTCTTCTCAAGTTAAGGAGCCATTATACTCAAGGCTGGATTGGCTTGCTGAATTAAGGAATAAAGTAAAGACATTTCATAGGGTTCTTATGTAAAGAGGAAATTAAATAAGTATTCTATATCTCATGTTTATTATTGTTTCTATTCATGTTTATAAATAATCATATGTGATCCAAAATGGATACTAAAACCCTCTAAGTCTTCACATACTTAAGAAATATCGCCAAGGATAAATTTTCAAGAATGGCAGAAAACACTATCGGGCAAGAAAAACATGCAGAAATGGTGAAAACAGAGCCTATCAAAGGCTAAAACAACAATGCACAGGAGCTGTCAGATTTGGCCGATCAACGGTCTAGATCTAATCAGCATATCACAATCAGAGGTGACAATTGGAGTCTAGCAGAGGTAGCCATATGAAAATCACGACAGCGATCAGCGTGAGTCAACGAGGATCGTCGATCAAGTGCGCAGATCAACGGTCCAGATTCACTCATAATATCGCATCGCTAAAACACAAGGGAGGACTTACCAACAGCCTGAAGACCATGCGATATGCGATTGCGATATATTGCATTGTAGTGATACCAAGGAGTAGGGATGATACAACATGCGACAGGCTAGCGACCATGCGATACGCCGATGCGTTGAAAGCCGATAAGGCTGATCGGAGCAATCAACGATTGGAAGCCAAAAGGGATATTCGATAGCGATATATAGCCAGACCCGAAAGGGTTATGAATGTGATATTATAATATTTGAAGTCCGATATGGAGCATTTTGTCAGGTTTTCCTTTGTATTTGGGGTTTTCACTATAAACCCAAATACGAAGGAAACCACAACTAAGCGGTTTGTGATAGCGATTTAAAGGCAGACCCAATGGAGTTTAGGGCGGATTCCATAACATTTCAAGTTTGATAAAAGGCATTTTTGCGGATTTTACAGCGTTTTATGTGTATTTCTCTATGTAAACAGAGGAACGATATTTTTGGGATTTTAACGCGTCGATGGTCCCTTTCGTTACAAAACAGGTGGCCACCATCCTTGAAGATGTTTAACAATGATTGTTTAACGCTCAGAGGGGATTTCGGTGGATAGAGGCCGGGAGCCAGAGAGCCTGAAAGGGAAAATGAATAGACAAGTGCTGATTGGCTTAAAAGCCATTAAATGACAGAGACAGAGGCAAGCAGTGCTGAGATAGAGAGAAAACAGAGACAAAGAGTGAGAGGGAGAGTTTGTGTACTCAGAAAGACTTGGGGGATCCAAGTAAAGCCCTGTTGTTTTGTTCCTGTTGTGTTGAGACTCAATTTAAGCTCACATTTGTAAAAACTCTACTCTTGAAGACATAATAGAGAGGTAACCCCTGAAATCTGGACCAGGAGATGTAGCCCAAGAGTTTTGGGTGAACTCCTTGATTATTTGCTGTGTTATGTGTGTTTGTCTATTATTTTTCTCTAACTGTTCATTGTCTATATTATTCGCAATATTTTTGATCTGTTGCACTAAGTAATATAGGCAAATCTTGCACATGAGTTTGTAATACCTTAAAAATAATCTAAGATCTTCATTTACAGATCAAGTGGTATTAGAGCTTTAGGTTTGTTAAGGTTAGACAAGTTGTGCTGGATATTTCTTGAATGCTAACTAGGTCAAAGATCAAATTGGGAAAAGGATAACTTGTTGAGGTCAATCCAGAAATTGGAAGAGTCTATCCTTAGTGTTATCAGGAAATCTAGTGTCTATGCAGAGCTGCTAGTCCCACTAAGACGGGTAGCTATCTTAGAAACAAACAGATTAAAGTCACTTGTTTTTCCTTTACGAGAGAGAGATGAGAAAGAAGCAAAGAGTACCAACCTCAGTCTTCTGCTTGGCTCCTTGCTTGTTTCCTTTATCCTTTGACAGAATCTCGCCACTACTTCCTTACTTGTCCCGCTTCAAAGAACACCTGTAGATTCACAACAGCATAATACCATCAAAGCATAGAGATCTATCACTGTAAACAATATAGGATCAGATATATATTGACCATACAAATGCATATATCAACACAATATTCAGAGATACACAAGAATATGGAGGAAAACTCAAATAGCTTTATTAGTAAAAGTAGTAGAAGAGAGAATTACAACCACTCAGTCTGACCCAGTGCCATCCTCCCGGCATGAAAGCACTTTTCACCTCATACAAAGCAAGATCACCCAACAATGTCTTCAAAGAGAAACCAACAACACTTCCTTGCAAATTACAAAATTCCAGCCTCTGGATCTCTTGGATGAGGGATCCATATATAGATGTTTACAGGAGAGTGAGTCAGCTTCTAGGATTTTGATTAGTGTCATTTCACTGATAGTTCTTGGTTCCACATGGAGATTTCAAATCTCTTACTCATCCCTAGGCGAACTCAGAGAGGCAAGTGTCAAATGAGTAGTTTCTATAAGATTCTCTGGGTCCACCTAGCAAACTGCTTGTGCCATTTGTCTGCTCTCGTTCATCGAACCCTATAGAAGGGCTTTCCAGTATGCATCGCACTTTTTGCATGTGGCAGGTGAGATGCATCACACCTTTAGCACTGGGCAGTCTGTATGGTCCTGCTTTGACCAGTTCTGAGTAGTTTTTCATGGAGAACTTCTGGGAGATGATGTAATCAGCTAAGGGGACTTAGAAGCCCTTGGTTTATGGACATGTATGATTGGGGCTGCAGTGCCCAAATATGTCTATAACAGTTTCTCCCTAAAGCATGAGGTCGTAAATCCTTTTGATGTCGGGTGAAATGCTTTATAACGAGGATCCGAGGTTTTTCGAACTGGAAGGTGACCTGTAATAAGATACAATACAATACATTATCTTCATAATATTTTTCATGATCTAGCTGAGGCAGGCATTCCCATGCTCAGCTTTGATAAATTCATTTTCATGTACATAGGACAGACAACCATCTGTGTGCAGACTGATGATTCTGGTAGAGCCATCATCCCTTAGTTTGGATGATTATTTGTGCAGCAATGATGTACATTTGATGTCTTTATTCTCCTGAATATATCGTAGCCCGGATGGATGAAACTAGATCCGGGGTCTTCAAAACTCGTTCAATCTTCGCCCAAAGTACAAGTCGATCCATGTGAATAGATGTTCTGATGTTGAACATGGAAAGACATCGCTTGATTACCAGCCAATGATGTAAGCTGTTAACAGGCGCGAGAGGAATCACCGATGATGATGATGACCCTCAAGGTACTGCAGTACAATTCACGTGGTGTGAATACATGAGTTGATGTTGAACACCACGCAAAGCCTTTCAGTCGAAGGTTATTAATGTAAACCTGTCGTTGGAAGTGAGAAACTTGCCATTGAGGCATGCAAGCTTCAAAGTACTGAAAGGGTTGTTCCTAGGTCGGCTTCTTGGATAATGAGCTAATGTCGACAAGAAGTGACCCGTCATAGGAGGGCATTGATGGATCCCGCATCTATGACATGGAACGGAGCAAATGATTTCGTAGAGGTGAAAACAATCTGATGATACAAGGTTCAGGGTGGCGGTCATGAAAGAATGAAGCGTGAAGGTATTGCAGTGGATGAGACACAAGCTAGGTAGGTGAATTCTCTGAACGACTTCTCTTGAACATATCGGCGACACTGAAATGGATTGGTAGCGTTAACCCCAAAAGTGGATGGTACGGTGGACCAATGGTGGTATGACCGGTGAACGGAATAACCCAACCCAACTCAATCATGGTGATGGAGTGAAAGTGTCATGTTCAAGAGCGACCTGCTACCAATAAAGTTTCTTCAAGTTTTCTTCCCAATTTTCCCCAGTCATTTCTGACCAATACCTATTTATTTCTGTCAATCTTGAGGAGGATAACATATGCTTGTTCTATAATTTTCCATTCGGGCAAACCCGTCGCTATGTTTTAACGAGCCCAGCGACAGTGAAACTCGCTCTTGTCTGAATGGACAAGTTTGTCGCTATTGTTTTAATGAGTTTAATGACAAGGATAACTCGGTTATTTTCAATTTTAGAGAGTCTGAAAAGAGACGGAAAGAAGACTCCAATATTCCTTTTTCGTAATATAATCCCTTAAGTCCGAAAAAGTATAAAACAATGCGAAAGGGATGACTTTTCGATAGTTTTAATGAGTCGAACAAGACAACGCTCGATCTTTTTGTGTAATAATCCCTTGGGTTCAAAAAGATTAAAATCTAGAATAGGGATAGCACTTCCAATCACTTTAACGAGCTGGAGAGGCCAATTGCTCGGCAATCTTTTCATATTTTACGAGTCAGATGAAAAGAGCTTAAAGGAGACTCGTTTTTTGAGGAACGAGTGATGTTTTCAGATAGCAGCTGGTTCCAGGTAATGTTTGGAAATTTTCAATCATGGTAGTGTAAAGATCATTCATCGCAGTTGTTCCTCAAAAGGGGTAAACATTCAAATGGAGGCATATGATCGGCTAAAATAGAGTGGAGGTGATGGTAAGAACATGACCAAGGCTCAAAAGATGATAATAATTCGATCTCAATGGTTATTTACCAGTGGTGGGTTCATTTTTTAATGAGCTTAAACTCTGGTGGAACATATGCTCATTGCTAGGTTTAATTTTTAACGAGCTTGAACTTCGCGTAAAATTGCTCGTGATAATGGTCATTGATATTTGATTCACCGTTGACACTAGGTTCTTTTGATGGTCGTACTACCTGTTCAATTGCTCCATCAAACTGATTAGAAATGAGGACATATGCTTGAAAAATGAGTTAAAAAACCAATTCCCTACTTAAATTACATGAAAGGTAACTTAAAAATAGTTTTTTACCCCTCATTTTACCATTTCATTTGGAGTTGTGACTGTTGGAGCTCTGGAGGTGTTTTCCCCTTTGATTTTCACCAGCTGATTCTAGGAGATTCTATGGACGATTTTTGGCGCCGTCTGGACCAAGTAGGAGCTAAACCTGAGCTCTTCAATTTCATTCTTTCCTTTTTGAATTCTGAGCATGTTTTCCTGCTTTTCTGGGCCCCTGGGGTTTGAACATTTTGTTCTGCCCCCATCACACTTAGTGTATATCGAAAGGTGTGATGCATCTTAAGCTAGCCACTGGCCAAAATGTATGCATCACACTTATTACACAGCTAGGGTGTGATGGGCGCAAGGAGAAAAAATTTTGCATTGTTTTTTCATGGAAATTTTGCCTGTTTTTTGCCAAATCAGGACCTTGATTCTTCTCTTGTTTGTTTTTAAGAGATTCATCAGAGCAAAATGGTTGTTACATGGTGTGAATGTGAGCATGAAGAAGAGAACATGGTTGCCCTACATGATCTGGGTACAGTAACTGCATTACAGAACTGTGGCTTGCTCAAGTTCTTCCACATTTATAGCATGAGGCAACAAATCAACTTGTTGCAATATTTCCTCGATGCATGGGATCCTACCAACCAAGTGTTCCAGATAAGAGGCAAATCCATCCCCATGACTGTTGAGGACATCTACTTTTTGGCCTGTTTATCGAGGCGTGGTGCCCCTCTCTCATTTTTAGGTTCTGCCCGTGGGGGTGAATCCATGAGGGATTATATTCGCCGATATTGTAGGGAAGGATCTCAGTCGAGCAGGGACGGTAAGATCAGTATCCGAGATGTCACTGACCGGCCTTTGAGGACTATTTTATTCACCTTTGCTAGATTGGCTGGTAGCACAACCCTTCACTTGGCCAACATATCCTATATGCAGTATGCCTTGGAATGTCTCGAACCTAAGGTATTCAATTGGTGTGATGCAGTACTTCTAGTTATCAAAGAACAGCTCACCAAGGTGAAAAAAATAAGATCCAAGAACTTTGGCTATGGTTCTATTCTAACTGCTTTCACCTTGGAGAAGATCCCACTGATGTAGCCACAATACAGTTCACTTGGCCTACCACCATCGACTGAGCCACGGATGCAGAGATGGGTTGACCTTATGGCCAGGCATGCTAGTCAACCGCAGGTTTCATTCTCTGATGCTTTCTTTGAGTGGTTCAACCATCAGCAGATGGTTTATGCCGAGTATCCATATGCTAGGATGGATTTCCGAGGTGACCCAGATTTGGTGCTGCTGGCTGGCAAGCAGTGGGGTGTCATAGGTAAAAATCTCTGACCATATCTCTGTTTATTGTTTTCATAATGTTCTTGTGTTTTTTAAATGTTTATCAAGACTAATCAAAACTCATGTGATTATGCAGATATTGGGCCAGTGTGACCAACAACGCGTCTGAGAGGAGCAGCTGCCGTTCCAGCAGGAGAGGCTGTAGGGAGGGCCATTCTTCGCGACCTGGATGTATCCGAGACCCTTGCAGTGTTGCAGGATCAGATCGAGGGCCTCACCCTTGGTATTCTAGATGTGAGGACCGATGAGCTACCTCTGAGATTATAGCGCCATACCACTGGCGTGCCGAGCCGATGGACCAGGCTCTTACGCATGATTGCATAGGCAGTGACTAGTTATCACGAGCACCATTAGATTAGGGTGCCCCCTTGCATTTTGAGTTTTTGGGTCATATGACCGATTTTGTCCTGGACACAGAACACTATGTATAAACTATAAACAGTTATATATATATTTTTGATTTTCAGAGCTTTATTTTGGTTAAGTTATATTATCCTGATGCAGTTTATTGATAAAATGCTTTCCTTTTACAAATGTTGCAAATGTCTATCTAACACATAATTTGCTAATGAATCGGTTAACGTGTTTAAGTTTATGGAAATATGTTGATATTGAATAGAATTGAACTGTCTTTCCAAAATCTTGACCCTTAGGAACATGCGATATATAGCTGGATTCTGAACGGAATAGATGCCTGTAAGCTGTAGAATGACGAGCTGTGAGTCTAGCCTGACGACAAGTCGGCGTATGCCATGCGCGATGGCATCAGAGAGGAGTTCTATCAACGCACTATATTCAGCGATGTTGTTCGTTGATTGACCAATACACACCCCTCTGAAACTTACTAACTCGCCGCTTGGATCAAAGATGGCCCAAGCTGCAGAAGATAGGTTTCGCGTACTACCACTCGCCCCGTCGGCATATCCAACAAATGATCCCAATGGTTTCGACATCTGTAAAAAATGCAAAAGTGGATTACCTAATGAAAACGATCACTCTTAATGAAAAAAAAATGTAATAAAAGCATATGAAGAGGTTACCATGCCGAGTCAAGCATAGTAACGCTTAAGGTACAACCCGTTTCGGGGTTGCGACAGTGGAATTTCGTCATAATCTACTAGCTCGTAGGCTCCTTTTGCTAATACACACTTAACAATATAGGGACCCATCCACAAAGACTGGAACTTACCTGCTCCCAATTGATCAGGTTCTTGATCATAGAGCAAGACCAGGTCACCTTATGAGAAAACGCGGGGTTTGACATTCTTGTCAAATTGTGCTTTGACTCGTTTCTTATGCACCTCATTAGCCAAGGCAGCGTCATGACGAGTTTCATCCAGTTGGATTAATTCTAAGAAATGAGCTTCTTCCTCTGAAGTTCTGGGGAGGAGGTCAACTGCGAGCTTGAGAGATGAAATCTCACATTGGACTGGTAAGATTGCTTCCAAGCCATACACCAACTAAAAGGGTGTAAACTCGGTCACATTTCTCATCGATGTCCGGTATGCCCACAAAGCTGAGTACATGATTAGGTGCCAACTCTGTTTATGGACTCCAATCATCCTTTGCAGCATGCGTTTCAGGACTTTGTTGATCGCTTCAACTTGCCCGTTAGCTTGCGGATAATACGGAGTAGAGCTGTCATGGGACAGTCCTAATTTGGCGGCCAATTCAACCATCATGTGATTGCAGAAATGCGATCCATGATTTGTGACTATAGCTTGCGGAACACTGAACCTGGTGACTACATGATTGAAAAAGAAAAGAGCGGCCGTTTCACCGCTGTTTTTTAATGTAGGCAGCGCCTCGGCCCATTTCGTAAAATAGTCAACTGCGACTATGATATACCCATGCCCCCCGGCCAAGGTGGGGTTACATTGCATGAAATCTATGCCCCATTTAGCAAATGGCCCAACAACAACTAATGGCTACAAAGGTGCGGGTGGTATTCTAGTTATGCGGTCGAAGATTTGACAAGCATGGCAACTTCTGACTGCGGTTATGCAATCTTTGAACATTGTTGGCCAAAAGTATCCTGCTCGTAAAATATTTTGTGCTGTAGCATAACTAGATTGGTGCCCCCCACATGCGCCTGAATGACAATCATTCAAGACTTTTTCGGCCTCCTCATGGGTGAGGCACCTTCACAGAATAGTATTGACACCCCGACGGTATAGTGTATCACCGACGATCATGTAGTCTTTTGCTTGGTATTGAGTACGTTGCTGTTCTGAGTGAGAGGTATTAGACCTATATGTTTGGGTTTGGAGATAAATGATTATATCTCCATACCATGGATCGCTTGAAGATATCAGAAACAAAGATTCATCCACGATTGTTGCTTTGGATGTTGAATCGTTGGATGATGATGGGAAATCACATAGTAACTCTGCAAATACTAGAGCTTTCTTTGATTTGGATTTTACAAATTCCAGATCAAACTCTTGAAAAATTGATATCCACTTTGAATATTTGCCCCCAAGAAACTGTCGCGACAAGATGTAAGTCATGGGGTTGCAATCTGACAAAACGGTAGTTTTTCGAAAGAGAACATAGTGTCGAAATCTCTGTATTGCTTGAACAGCAACGAGAGCTAGCTTTTCAACATATGAGTACTTTCTTTCTGTATCATTTAAGTTTCGACTTAAATAATAAACAGGATGTTTGATTCCATTGTCTTCTTGAACTAAAACCATTGTGATGGTCGTATATACTGCAGCCAGATACAGGTTAAAGTATCTTTGATAATTAGGAGCGTACATTAATGATGCTTTTATTAGGGATTCCTTTAGAGCATAAAATGAAGCTTGCACCACCTGATCCCAGTTGAAGGGTACTTCTTTTTTCAAAAGACATGTATAACCTTTAGCAAGTTCGGCGTAATTTGGAATGAACCTCCTCAGAAAGTTTGCTTTCCCTTGGAGTTTTTGAATCTGAAGCAAATTTGAAGGTGGAGGCAAATCAATGATTGCCTGAACCTTGCATGGGTCGAGACGGATTCCGTCCTTTGAAACTACAAAGCCAAGTAAACGACCAGAACCGACGCAAAACACACATTTGTGTGGATTGAGTCTTATTTTGTAGTGTCGGCAACGTAGAAATATTGCTCTCAAATGCTGCGGATGATCGGTCCGTTTTCGCGAGTGAGCTGGAAGATCGTTGAGGTATGGTTGAATGATGTTCTTGATGTCATGGAAGGCATAATTCATTGCCCTCTGAAAATTTGTCCCTGCGTTCTTTAAACCGAAAGGTAGCTTACGGTATGTGAATGTGCCCCATGGACAAATAAATGCAGTCTTTGATTGGTACTGTGGGCGGATATTTATTTGATTATACTCAGAAAATCTATCCATAAACGAAAAGATTTCGCATCCGGCGTATTCATCAATTATCTGGTCGATGAAGGGTGTAGGGTAGTTATCCTTTGGACAAGCTTGATTTACATCCTTGTAATCGATGCACACTCTAATTGTTCCTTGCTTTTTCATCACATGAACAATGTTCGATACCCAATCAGTTAAAGGAACTGGGTAAATGAAACTAGCATGGAGAAGTTTTTCAACTTCCGCCTTGATGGCAGCGACTTTCTTTGGGTGCACTTGGCAAAGCCGTTGTCTTACTGGTTTGACATCTGGATACATCTTAATTTCGTGTTCAACTATGCTCGAGTCAATGCCTGGCATTTCTTCATATGACCATGCAAAGACATCTCTGAACTCGCGAAAGAGAGCGTAATATATTTCAAGTTCTGAAGAAGAACAAGATTTTCCAACATGAATATTTTCTACAACATCTCGTTTAGGTGAGATATTTATGGTGATAATTTCTTCTATATTGGATAGATTTTGCTCGGACTCCACCGTGTTTATAGTATTTGATAGAAAATCAAAAACTGATGGATGATTAAGGTCGCTGGAGTAATATTCGTTGTAATCCGGAAGATGGGAACGATGGTGGTAATCTTCCCATGGTGCCCCCTGTATGTTCATTGACTAAACAATTCCTTCGTCTGTAGAATGTACATGCGACCAAGGATCTGAAGAGGTACCATACTCCTTAGACCTATCTACCCAAACGCTTGATGAGCGTTCATTGGGGTTTGCCTCCCATGCCGAGAACATTGATTGCTACAATATTTCTATTGGGCTTGGAGGCAACACCTGGTGACGATCCATGCTAATATCATGTTCGGACATCTTCTAAATGGAAGATACCATATTGCAGGTTCCCACCGTTGCCACTTCCGCCAAGTTGTTTGGAGGCGGTAGGGAAAAAGTACCCATCAATGTAGGGTCTTTTAGTAGGCCTACTCCAATATTTTGAAGCGATTGAGAGCTTCCGTGGATCATCAGAATGCTTCCCGTAACTTGCGAACTGTTGGGGAGGAATGTCTGTTGGTCGACGATTGTAATTCCCCCTTGGAAGGGAAATGCAATCTTTCTGAAGTATGTCGACACAACGGTAGCCATAGCATAAATCCAGGGCCTTCCCAGTAGGATGTTGTAATCGAGGTTTCCATCGATAACTTCCACATCAATTTATACTGTTTTGTCCCCCAGTTCGACTTGCAAGTTACTTAAAATCCCATATGGAGTATATGTTCATCCATCGAATGCTTTCAACGTTGTCGACGATTGCGACAAGGGTGGTGAGCCTAGAGTTTTCCAGCAACTCATTGAGATAATACATGTAGATGCCCCCTCATCAATAATTGTTCGATGAACAGTTTTGTTGAGGGCTTTCACTTCAATGAGGAAAGCGAGTTGAGCTGGTAACTGAGGTTCATATCCTTTATGATTAAAGGCCACACAATTGGAATCCGCTGGGTCAATCCCACCTATTGCTGATAATAGAGCCTGCTTTTGGGAGGGGCAATTTTGCAGTACTTCAAGTGTCGACATAGCAGACGACGATTGGGCCAGGTCCTCTACTATATTATAATTTTGTTCCGCTCTGGCACGAGGATTAAATGTTGATTTGTGTACTACTCCCTTTGGCGGCTTTATCATTAGCTCAGGAATGATGGGTGGCACAACTTCGGTCGAAGTTGTTTTCGAACTACTAGGTTGATCAGTAGCTTTTTTGTTCGACAACTGTGGATTCCTGTAATCTTTATTCCTTGTCGATATCAAAGCATCATTTTGCTGTTTTAAAATGGAAAGCATAAGGACTTGAGATGGGGAAGCATTGTCACTAGCAACCATATTGGTTCCTGGGTTTGGAAACGGATTAGTCAATATTGCTGAGGTTTTTGAATTCTTAAAGAATTTCTTAACTTCAGCTTTATATGGACAATCTCTTGTCCAATGATCCTCATCGCATATGAGGCATGGCTGAGTAGGTTTCTTTTGCCCAGAAGGGTTTGTAGAAGATTTTTCAGGAGACGAATCATCCTGTTTCTTCCTTTTGCTCTTCCCTTTCTTCTTGCCTCCTGGTTGCTTTGGTTCTTTGCCTTTGTCAGTTGACACGACATTAACCTCCGAGGCTAGAATTTCTTCATTTGCATTTTGATCAGAAATCTTACGGGCTTTCTTAGATGTAGCCTTTTTCAATTTCATGCTCGTCATACCTATCACACCATCGCCGACATGAGAGTCTTTGTTTGATTTATGAGGAGGAGGAACGAAAAATTCTAGTCTCGGAGCATCAGGGATTTTGTCATAGAGCGTGCTAGACTGAGTATAGATCAAGTCTAGATATTGCGCACGAGCAATCACCTGCTCTTCAGTGACAACCCCTCCCTTTGCCACATCTTCTGTTATAGAAGGTAACAAAGACTTAATAAACCATTTAGCTAGTAGCTGATCAGGGACATATGTTTTTACCATTCTACGATGATGTCGCCATTCATGAATATGATCGGATATGTGAGTGGCCGTCGTTTGCTTGAAATTGGTAAGAAGCTCTGTTCCTATTTCATACCTTATTGGTAATTGAAAATGGGTTAAAAAGGTTGTGGCAAGGGCGCTGAAGTTATCAAATGAAGCTCTAGGCAATTCGATGTACCATTTTGCTGCCGGACCAGTTAACGTTCGCTGAAAAAGGTGAAGCCGAATCGAATCATCATTGAGAGTGTTGGATGAACACCATAGATGAAAGGTCATCACATGATTCGACGGGTCTTCACCCGGATTTCCATTAAATTTAGGAATATCTTACGGAAGTTTATGAGGAATCGCCGACCACCAAGGGGCATAAGCGATTGGATCGTTTGTTAGCCGATTTAGATCTGGTAACTCTAGAGTTGCCACGAAGGGCAACTGTTGATTCAGGTTCGGCGAAGCGTACCCAGGATAAGATGGGATCGCCTGAGCAGTGGGTCTTTGCATACTAGCATAATGTATTTGATGCTAATAACTTTGATAAGGTGGTTGGGCATAACCAATTTGAGACGATTGGTGATAACCGTTTTGAATATACGGCTGCCCATTACCTGCAAAGTTTTGCTGCTCAGGTCCTTGGTAAGCTTGTTGGAATTGCAGTTGTTGATGTTGCACTAACCATGGTTGTGAAACCATTTTCTGTTGCCCAATACTGGACATTTGACCAAGATGAGGGGTAATAGTACCGTTTGAGCCTGATTCGCTCCAGTTAAGGAGCCACTAATTGGCGATTGCGGTTGTGTCGCGGAGACAAGAGGCTGTTGTACAACGACCTGAGAAACTTGAGGTTGGCATACAACAGGAAATGCTTGTACTTGCGACACTGTCACAATAGCTGGTGTAGTGGGGATATTCGACACAGGTAGACTTGGTTGCATTGAGTATACAACTCTTGGTTGTTGAGGCAGTATTGGCACCCAACCGCTGGATGTGATTCCAATTTGACCTAAATTCGGTTGTGAACTCTCATATGGTTGTTCTCTTGGAGGGAACAATGAAAGGGTGTAGTGCCCTCCATATGGCGGCAATCCAGTGCTCAAGGGAATGATTGGCCTTTGGAGACCAGACTGCCCAAATTGATATTGTATCGAAGGAGCAATTTGTTGAGATTCAACATAAGAGATTCCAGATACTATGCTGGATGAACAAACGGGAATAGACCATACTGTCGAAATAGTCCCTGGGTGGACTCCTTCTAGCGGTTGAGAGCTAGTTGGGACAGATGGTATACCAGCGAACATCGTCAGAGTGGTGGTAGGAGGTTCTGCTACCGTTGTATCGGACGAGACAATCCTAGATGTCGATGGTTGTCCAGACATATTGAGTCCATCCAAAAGAATTCCCAGCGCTTCGACATGAACTTGCGATGAAGGGGTATTAACTTCTGAAGTAGAAGGATATAGGCGGATCCCAGTCCCAAAATGTGATGGAATAATGGATGGGAGATCCTTCGTAATCTCTTATATAGCAATCAATCTTGGTGGAAGAGGCAGACCGTTAGGTCTGTAAAATATTTCTGGTGCCGAAGAGGGTATAGATTTTGCAGCGAAAGATGCCGAAGGGGTAACACCTTCTGAATCAACTCTAAATGGAGCTGGTTCAGGAGTCGAAGTGTTACTGTTGCACTAGGATTAGTTCCAATGTCCTCTTGTAACTGCGGAACTTCTTCTGTAGAGGCAGGGATACCAGAAATGGCTGGAGTAACTGGAGTCTCAGAGGATGTTGAAACACAAGTTTCAAACAATCTAGGAGACTTTGACCCAGTTAAACGAGTTTTCTTGGCCCGAAATGGTTTTGTTTCCGGAGTCAAAGACAGTTGACTCGCTAGTCTCCGCGAACGACGAGGTTTTGATTGAATTTCTTCCACGATTGCAGATTATTTGATCAACTCAAAATAAGAGGGGAAAAAGTTATTCCGTATTAAATGAATTTTAGATGCTTTGACACAACCTACTTTTTCACTTTTTAAGAGTCGAGAAAAAGCTAAAGATGACTCTAGTCGCCTTCGATTTTTAATGAGCCTGAAGTGACAAGTGCTTAGATGGACCTTTTCCTTTAAGGAGTTTGAAAAGGAATGAAAGAGACTACTCTGGAAATCTAGATAGAGGGATTACCAAACCAATCGCAAAACTGCAGAATAATTTTTACAGTACGACAGTCAATCTTCCCGAATGCTGTGTTTAGTGCATTGCGATCGATAGGGCGGTAGACATGGCTTCCTAAGGATAAAGTATATAGCCTATTGTGGTCTCCCAATATATACTCGACGGTACGTGGGAGAACAAGTCCGTATTGGCACTTGTCATCTCAAAGAGGAGGAATCACCCAACCTACGATGAGAGCGACAGTTACTAGGCTTTACGACGCCGGAATACGTCTCTAGCCTAGACTTCTAGATGTTGTGCGTTAGGTTCCAAAGCATTTTTATGTTCATTGAATTTATTTTTCAATTGATATTTCTTAAGAAGTTTTCCTTTCAGGTTCACCGCGTGATGTAGATATACAATTCCTAAAATGCACTCTAAGATGATAATCAGTGGTTTAATATTCTTTTTGCAATGAAAATACTAGCTACTAAGGAAAGAGAAATGAAATCCTTTCAACACAGAGCAGAGAGCACACACTATATGCACTGTCCTAAATCAAAATCAACAAGTAGTCTAAATGCAAATGCACATGCATGTATTTGTTTTCCGCTTTCTTAATGTGTGAATGACAAAAAGAATGCTAAATACAAATATGAATTATATCTTCTTTCAAAGCAATAATACTAACGATTTTCTTTTCAAAAAACGACAGGAAGGCAAGATGACACTTTGTGATTTTGAATTGAAAACTACTTTCGACACTTGAAATACTTATAAATTCAGATCAAATACAAGAGTAACAGTGTAATCGACTATCAAAAAGAGAATTATTCTTTTCTTTGACTGAAAATGACACTTGCGACACTTTCAAATCAAAAGACAACAGTTCGATTAAGCTACTATTTTGTAAATGAGAACTGTGAAAGGCGAAAAATACATAAAAACATTCACAAATATTTGTACAATGGAGGATAAATGATGCAAAGGAAGGGGGTTTCTACAATGGTCTACTGATCATAGATAATAAAACTCCTAAATAAAACTGAAGACAGTGAAGAAAAAACCAAAATCTGGAGGCAGAAATAGTCTTACCTGATCATCGCACCTGTAACACAGGGAAACAGGGATGCATCTCACCTACTGCACACGGGAGGTGCGATGCATCCAGTCTGCCTAAAGGAGAGGGTGCGATGGTCCAGGAACAAGACTTTAACTTGGTTTTTGGTCACAGTTTGCAGTTTAGTTCAGGGATTTAGGCCGAGCAAATGATATTCAGTAACTACAAAGTATAGGGCTGATCTAATGAGGTTACTTAAGCTACCTCTCTGGCACTTAAAATGTTTGCAAGTCAATTGTTCAGTTCATGAACAAACCCAGAGATTGAATGAAGCAACATTGATCTACTTTGCACTTGCATAGAAAATGCAGTTCGAAGGCTAGCTGGTTTGACTTCAGGCTCCATCTGTGGTTTATGAATCAAACAAATAGAGACAAGCAATCAAACTAATTGCTCCCCACCGGAGTCGCCATTTTGTTATCGGGAAATCTAGTGTCTATGCAGAGCTGCTAGTCCCAATAAGACGGGTAGCTATCTTAGAAACAAACAGATTAAAGTCACTTGTTTTTCCTTTACGAGAGAGAGATGAGAAAGAAGCAGTGAGTACCAACCTCAGTCTTTCACTTGGCTCCTTGCTTGTTTCCTTTCTCCTTTGACAGAATCTCACCACTGCTTCCTTACTTCTGCCACTTCAAAGAACACCTGTAGATTCACAGTAGCATAATACCATCAAAGCATAGAGATCTATCACTGTAAACAATATAGGATCAGATATATATTGACCATAAAAATGCATATATCAACACAATATTCAGAGATACACAAGAATATGGAGGAAAACTCAAATAGCTTTATTAGTAAAGTAGTAGAAGAGAGAATTACAACCACTCGGTCTGACCCAGCGCCATCCTCCCAACATGAAAGCCCTTTTCACCTCATACAAAGCAAGATCACCCAACAATGTCTTCAAAGAGAAACCAACAACACTTCCTTGAAAATTACAAAATTCCAGCCTCTAAATCTCTTGAATGAGGGATCCATATATAGATGTTTATAGGAGAGTGAGTCAGCTTCTGGGATTTTGATTAGTTTCATTTCACTGATAGTTCTTGGTTCCACATGAAGATTTCAGATCTCTTACTCATCCCTAGGCGAACTCAGAGAGGCAAGTGTCAAATGAGCAGTTTCTAGAAGATTCTCTGGGTCCACCTAGAAAACTGTTTGTGCCATTTGTTTGCTCTCACTCATCGCACCCCATAGAAGGGCTTTCCAGTATGCATCGGACTTTTTGCATGTGGCAGGTGAGATGCATCGCACCTTTAGCACTGGGAAGTTTGTATGGTCCTGTTTTGACCAGTTCTAAGTAGTTTTTCATGGAGAACTTCTGGGAGATGATGTAATCAGTTGACCTTGTTCCTTTAGGGTATGAAACAACACTTTTGGGGACTTAGAAGCCCTTGGTTTATGGACATGTATGATTGGGGCTACAGTGACCAAATATGTCTATAACACTTAGAGGAAAATTGTAGAAGAAACTCCCTTGGGAGCAGAATCTCAATTTATGGAAGGTTTTAAGTCACTTCAGGCCATCGTGGAAGAGATGTATCGGGAATTTAAGAAAGGCCAAGGTGAAAGCACTTCAACATCTCAACCAGATAAAGGAGCAGAGGGACCTCTTTTAGTTGCCCATCTAGAAGGCAAAGGAAAAGAAGAGAGGCCTTCTCCACCATCTACTCCATCATCACCTTCATCATCCTCATCATCTTCTTCACATAAAACTAGCCCTGAAAAGAAAAAGAAGAAAACTTCTTTGATTAAATTAGATGTGAAGTTTGATTTGCCAATTTATGATGGAGAATTAAATGCAAAAAAGCTAGATAACTGGATTAGACAGATTGATGTATATTGTAGGGTGCAGAACATTGATTCATAAAGGAGAAAGTTTCAGCTAGCTAGCCTTTGCCTTGGAGGAACTGCACCAGTGTGGTGGGAAGGCAAGACACAAGCTGATTTGTAGAGACATGGTAAAATTCTTTCTACCTGGAATGAATTTGTTTCTGCCATCAAAAAATAATTCTATCCTCTAGCTTATATGCAGCAAGCAATGACGAGTTGGCAAACTCTTTGCCAATTAAAGGGCCAAAGTGTAAAAAGTTATACCCAGGAATTTAGAAAAAGAGCTTTAACTATAGGCATATCTCTAGACTCACTCTGCATATCTATTTGAAGCACACCATTCTCATGTTTAATCCTACTAGCCTAGATGATGTATCAGTTCAGGCTACACATATAGAATCTAGAGGCAAGAATGTGAACCCAGAGGTTGGAGGATCATCAAAACCCTCTGCAAGCAAGAACAAGGAAAAGAAGAAGCTGAAATGGAAGGAGAGGAAGACAAACGCTGTATAGAAGGACAAACCTTCATGCACTCACTTCAAGAAGGATGGACATGATGATGAACACTACTGGTCTTTGCATCCAGAGCTGAAACCTAAGAAGTTTAGTGGTAAGAAGAAGAAGGCCACTGCTGCTATTCAGAAAGACTTGGGGTCAAACTCAGGGGATGAAACAATAGCCACAACCACAGGTATAAAAGGTAAAAATTATGAAGCATCTACAAGTAATTCTACACAATCTATTGATAATGAAGATAATGAGAGGAAAAGACATGAGCTTTTTAATATTAGAGTTATTTCCAAGCACCAAAATATTGATACTTTATTTGATAGTGGATCACAAGTAAACTTGATTTTTGAAACAATTGTAAAGAGGTTGGGATTACTAACGACACCTCACAAGAAGCCATATCCATTAGGTTGGGTATGTGATAAAGCAAAGCTATAAGTGACTAGACAATATAAACTTAGGTTTGCTATCGGGTCAACATTTGTAGATGAGGTTGAGTTAGATATCGTTCCCTTGGATATATGTGGTATTGTTTTAGGAAGTCCTTACTTGTATGATAGAAAAGCCATTTTCTATAGAGCTGAAAATAAGTATCAACTCACTAAAGATGGAATGGAATATATTGTAAGAGCTCATAAACTCAAAAATAACTATTCTCTCATAAAATCAGGGCAGATGAAAAGAATTGTAAATTCATGCAAGCAATTTTTACTAATGGTTGTAAAGGAAAAGAACCTTAATAAAACCAATGTATTTGAAGGCTGTGATGCTAAATAGAAAGCTGATTTAGTTAAATTTGTTTCAGAATATGATATCCTATTTCAAGAACCTAAAGGTTTGCCACCCAAAAGGGAAATAGTACATGATATTCATTTGCAGCAAGATGCTCCATTACCTAACATCAGAATGTATAGGTTATCCCCTTTAGAGAATCTAGAGATCAAGAAGCAGGTAAAAGAACTGCTTGATAAAGGGTTCATAAGACCAAGCACATCACCATGTGGATCTCCAATCGCACTAGTGACAAATAAAGATGGTTCATGGAGGATGTGCATTGATTATAGAGCACTGAATAAAATAACGATCAAGAATCATTATCTTCTTCCCCACATTGATGATATATTAGATCAGTTGAAAGAAGCAGTTTACTTTTCCAAGTTAGACTTGTGTAGTGGCTATCATCAGGTCAGAGTAGCAGAACAAGATGCATGGAAGACTGCTTTAAAAACAAAGCAAGGGATGTATGACTGGCTGGTTATGACTTTTGACTTAACTAATGCTCCTGCCACTTTCATGAGAGTTATGAATGATGTACTCAAACCTTTTATTGATGATTTTTTAATTGTATATTTAGATGACATTCTTGTTTTCAGTAAAACATGTGAAGAAAATTTGAAGCATGTAAAGCAGACTTTAGATGTTTTGAAAGGAGAAAATCTCTATGTGAAGTTATCAAAATGTGAATTTGGCAAAACATCTTTAAATTGTTTGGGTCATATTGTAGGGGGTGGTGAATTGAAGATAGATCCCTCTAAGGTTGAAGTCATTTTGAACTAGCCTAAACCCAAATCTGCTACATAAGTTAGGAGTTTCCTAGGAGCAACACAATATTGGAGAAAGTTTATTGCTAACTTTTCCTTGATTGAGCTCCATTACATGCTTTAGCAGGATTGAACAAGGTGTTTCAGTGGGGAGGCAAACAGCAGAAAGCCTTCGACACCTTAAAGAAAAAATTAGTACAACACTAGTACTAGCACTGCCAGATCTTCAATGTCCATTTGAGATTGAAATAGATGCCAGTGACTATTCCATGGGAGCAGTGTTGATGCAACACGGTAAACCCATATGCTATCATTCTGAGACATTTAATTCTGCAGTAGTTAATTATCCCACATATGATAAAGAATTGTATGCATTAGTGTAGAGTGTGAAAAAGTGGAAACATTACCTAATGGGAAAAGAAACAATTATACATATAGATCATCAACCACTTCAATATTTGCACTCACAAACTAAATTGCAGCAATCAAGACATTATAGGTGGATGGGTTTCCTACAACAATTTCATCTTGTCATCAGATATAAGAAGGGCATACACAATAAGGTTGCAGATATGTTATCAAGACCAATCATAAATGCATCTACTATACTTAAGCATAACTTAGTAATGCATGAAAGCTACATTGAACAATATGCTCAAGATGTAGATTTTAAAGATGTATATGCAACTTTAAGTCATGGCAAACAAGTAGAAGAATTAGATTATTATGTTAAGGACCAACTCTTATATCATTTGGAAAAGTTATGCATTCCACAAGCTGAAAGAGTTAACATAATTCGAGAAGCACATACTTCTCTCATATCAGGTCATTTTGGTGTGAGTAAAACAGTTGCACAATTGAAAAGGTTCTGTTATTGGCCAAGAATGCATGAAACAGGTTCTAGATATATTAAAGAGTGTACCATGTGTGCTAAAAGCAAGCCAAGCAATAGAAAAATAGGCTTGTATACTCCACTTCCAGTTCCTTCTCGTCCTTGGGAAAGTGTTTCCATGGACTTTGTTCGGGGATTGCCAAAATCTAGAAAAAGTCATGATTATTTATATGTTATTGTGGATAGGTTCAACAAAATGTGTTTTGATACCTTGTAACAAGCAGGTTACAGCTGAACAAACAACGAAGTTGTTCTTTTAGCATGTATGGGTTCATTTTGGGTTACCCACTTCCATTGTATCTGATCGAGATTTTCGATTTGTTGGGAAGTTTTGGTCAAGTCTATGGGAGTTGATGGACACCAGATTGAAGAAGAGCACAACATTTCATCCACAAATAGATGGTCAAATAGAGGTGGTCAACAAGACAGTGATCCAGTTGCTCAGAGGCTATTGCAGCAAGCACCCCAAGCTCTGGGATGAACATTTGTGTTATGTGCAACATGCTTACAACCGTGCCAAGCAATCTTCCACTCGGAGATCTCCTTTTGAGACTTGTTTTGGTTTTATACCAAAGTCTTACTTGGATTTTGTCTTTGGTAAAGACATAACAGTTGATGGACATAGTGACGTGGACAAAGCAACCAAGTTCATTGAACAAATCCAAGAAATTCACCAGGCAGTGCAATAACAACTGGAAAGAAGCCAGGCCAAGTACAAGGCAAGGCATGACAAGCATCGAATTGAGCATAGCTTCGAAGTTGGTGATCAAGTCTGGCTGTACATCAGCGAAGACAGAATGCAAGGTGAAGGTAAGAAGCTGAAACCAATAAGGTATGGGCCTTTCAAGATACTTGAGAAAATTGGTGAAAACACTTTTCGCCTTGATTTGCCAGATTATATGCATATCTATTCAGTCGTTAATGCAGAGAACTTGAGACTGTATCAACCTTCATTGATTGAAGATCCCGAAGAGCAAAATCAATTGCCTTCTAATGATGATCTGTTGCCTGAATATCTCAATCGGTTGTAGGAAGACACAATTCTGGACAGGAAGATGAGAACTACGTGCAGAGGGGATGTTGAGTACCTGAGAATCAGAATCAAAGGTTCAAAACCAAGCAGTGCATGATGGATAGAGATTGGACAAGTGAGGAAGCTATATACTCACTTGATCGATGCCTAAAAACCAACTTTTGGTGGTCCAAAAGCTTTTTCAGTGGGAAGGTGTGATCCAAAATGGATCCTAAAACCCTATAAGTCTTTACATACTTAAGAACTATCGTCGAGGATAAACCTTCAAGAATGGCGGAAAACACTATCGGGCAGGAAAAACACACATAAATGGTGAAAAAATAGCGTATCGGAGGCTAAAACAACAATGCACAGGAGCTGTCGAATCTGGCTTCAACAGTCCAGATCTAATCGACATATTGCAATCGGAGGTGGCAAGCAGAGTCTATCAGAGGCAGCCATATGAAAATCATGACAACGATCAACACGAGTCAATGAGGACCGTCGATGAAGCACGCAGATCAATGGTCCAAATTCACTCGCAATATCACATCGCTAAAACACAAGGGAGGACTTACCAACGGCCCGAAGACCATGCGATACGTGATTGTGATATATTGCATCACAACGATACCAAGGAGCAGGGCCGATACAACACGCCACAGGCCAGTGACCATGTGATACGTCGATGCGTCGATAGCCGATAAGGACAATTAGAGCAATCGACGATCGGAAGCCAAAAGGGACATGCGATAGCGATATATAGCCGGACCCAAAAGGGTTATGAATGCGATATTATAATATTTGAAGTCCGATATGGAGCATTTTGTCAGGTTTTCCTTTGTAGTTGGGGTTTTTCGCTATAAACCCAAATACAAAGGAAACCATGACTAAGCAATTTGTGATAGAGATTTAAAGGTGGACCCGATGGAGTTTAGGGTGGATTCCATAACATTTCAAGTCTGATAAAAGGCATTTTTGTATGTTTTACAACGTTTTATGTGTATTTCTCTATGTAAACAGAGGAACGATATTTTTGGGATTTTAACGAGCCGATGGTCCCTTTCGTTACGGAACAGGTGGCCACCATCCCTGAAGACGTTAAACAATGATTGTTTAATGCTCAGAGGGGATTTGAGCGGACAAAGGTTGGGAGCCAGAGAGCCCGAAAGGGAAAATGAACATACAAGCGCCGATTGGCTTAAAAGCCACTAAATGACAGAGACAGAGGCAGGTAGTGCTAGGATAGAGAGAAAATAGAGACAGAGAGTGAGAGGGAGAGTCTGTGTACTCATAAAGACTTGGGGGATCCAAGTAATTCCCTGTTGTTTTGATCATGTTGTGTTGAGACTCAATTTGAGCTCACATTTGTAAAAACTCTGCTCTTGAAGACATAATAGAGAGGTCACTCCTGAAAGCTAGACCAGGAGACGTAGCCCAAGAGTTTTGGGTGAACTCCTTGATTATTTGATGTGTTATGTGTGTTTGTCTATTATGTTTCTCTAACTGCTCATTGTCTATATTATTCGTAATATTTTCGATCCATTGCACTAAGTAATATAGGCAAATCCTGCACATGAGTCTATAATACCTTAAAAATAATCTAAGATCTTCATTTACAAATCAATATGTGTCTCTATGAAATCTAAATGTTAAACTAGGAATGATATTTCAAAACTTGCTTTAATGCTCTTTGTCTTGACTGTTTACATTCTTAATGTTTTCTGCTAAGCTATCTTAATCTGGGAATTCTTAATTTCTCCCTTACTTCCGTAGTTTCCCCCCAGGTCTATAGTAAAGGATTCTTAGTTACCCTTTTCTCATGATCACTTCCTTCTCTTCATCTTGATCCTGGTTTAAGGATTCTTCATTGCCCTTTCACCCTAGTTAGGACTACCTCATCCATTGGAACTTGAAGATTTTCCTTTTGGTTTGCTAGCCTGCCCTGTGAACTCTACCTTTAGTGATTGACTTGATCCAGTTAAGCCATCCTTTTATTGAATCCATAGCCTAATGTCTTGAAAGCCTTGCTCTGTCCATTTGTTCCTAGAATTCCACCACCCAACCCAAATCAAAACCTTATGAGCACTAAAGACTAGCCTAAAATCCAACCAAAACAAAGTTAAATTATAAAGAGAGAGCCCTCTCAGGACTTAGGTTGGCTAGAACCTGAGTCTAAAAGATTAGGTTTGTGGTTACCTCATATTATTCCTTCTTTTTATAACTTCTAGAGAAGACTTCTGAGTGCTAACATAGTGGCAACCACACTGGGGACTCAAATCCTCAGTCTTAATAAACCTTTGAGGAATTTCAATTTTTTATTTCAAGCCTCTTGAAGGGTTTGTTAGAAGTTATTTACAAAATCTCACAAAAAGAAATAATTAGAAAAAGCTTGAAATCTGGCTTCAAGGAGAACTCACTATACTAGGGCCAACCCTGATCCAAACCCTCCCCAAGTATTTGATAATTCTAATCTGATTTCAAGAATATCTAGAGGACAAGAAAGTTCAATCAATCCTATGCCTTCAATTAAAGCAGATTCCTGCCTGAATGAGTGGTTTCTTTTAAAAAGACTTCTCATTTGACGAGTATTTTGACCTTTCCCTATTTATAACTAGGTCTGAGAGTGCACTTGATGATATAATTCTAGATCCAGAATTTACAGCAGAACTTGAAGTCCAAAGGAAAAACTTGTCAATTGATTAATACATTCTAAATTCCCCTTAGTCATCCCTTACTACTATTAGGATCCCTGAGCTTTCTGAAACATATTCAACTTCCTTTAGTTCACCATTATTCCCTTCCATCTCTAAAGTTCATTCCTCACCTCCATTTATACCTTCACTTCCCCACCAACCTATCATTACCCATCAAACACCTATTACTCCTAGTTCCTCACTACCCCTTGTATAATCTTCTAGTACCCAAACTCCCCTTATTAGTCCTGCCCAACTTAGAGCCATGGCAAACATATATGCTCCTCCTGTGTTGCCTGATCCACTAGGTGCCATGCCACAAGATTACCAAAACAAAATCATCCAATTTGATGGCATAGGACCCTATACAACACAACAACACACAAAAAATATGACAGATCATTTTGAATTACATGAAATCGATATTGAAGATGTCCAAATGAGACTGTTTGCCCAGA
Organism: Pinus tabuliformis; assembly: GCA_031772625.1. NCBI lineage: Eukaryota > Viridiplantae > Streptophyta > Pinopsida > Pinales > Pinaceae > Pinus > Pinus tabuliformis. The sequence goes on from CM062814.1 coordinate 573,545,294, forward strand.
CTTTAGCTGGCGATGTAAGAACATGGTTTAGATCTTTACCTGCTAACAACATAAACACTTTAGAAGTATTTTACCAACAATTTTTAAATAGATGGGAAAAGAAGAAGAACCCTCTGCAAATCCTTTCAGAATATGAAAACATCAAGAGAGGACCAAATGAAACGGTCCAGGATTACTGTACTAGATTCAACAATATATACAATGCAATACTAGTCGACCTTAGACCCCCACCTGGCTTAGCTCTGATAAAGTTTCCTGATGGGTTTGACACTGATATGGCATTCCAACTTAGAGAGAGAAATCCTCTAACTCTAGAAGATATGCAGAGTGTAGCAGTTAGTGTAGAAGCTAATTTGCTAGCAAAAAGAGCTAGGGTTAGGAACGAAAGAAGAACACCCTTGAAAGAAGAAGCCTCACCTTTCGATCTTAAAATGGATGCCCTAGCCAAAGGAATGGAAAAACTGATGGATAGGATGGAGAACATTGAAAGAAAGCCTCACTAGGATAATCAACAGGCACCTCCAGTGAGAAATCCTAACTTTAGAAAGAATCAAAATCAAAACACTGGAAAAAATGGACCTGATCAAAATATTAGGCCACATTTTCAAGAGAACTACGCTGAAAGTTCCCATTCAGAAGAACCTGAACAAGACACACAAATTAACTTAATGGGATTAGATGAAGAGAAAATTGTCTTTTTGACTCAAGATGATCAGGAATAACACATGCTTCAGTAGTTGCAGATCCAATCACGAGGATCATTTGATTACAAACAAGGGTATGATTCTACTATATTCGAAGTGCACAAATAGTACAATTTGAGGAGAGAAAAGAATACTGATACTCCTGACCAAAACAAGAAAGCAAAACCAAATCAACCTAAGAAAGTTAAAGCAGTTCCAGTGACAAAAACTCTCCAAATCCTTTCTAGACCAAATCAGAACCCTCCTAGTCCCACTATTGTAGATGTGACCAATGACCAACCCACTGATAATCAACCGTCCACCTCAATCCCCTCCAAGGAGACAGTGGAAGAAAATCCAAATATCACTTTGGAAAATTCACCAAAAAAGACTTCAAATACATAAAAAGAAACTGTTAAAATTCGAAACACTCAAGCAGAGAAATCCCCTTTACCTTTCAATTTGGGGGCAGAGGTAGCCAAATTGAAAATCTTGGTTCCTTTAACAGAACTGATTAAACATGAAACTTACAAATCTCAAATAAGAAAGTCTTTGAACTTCGTTGAGAATGAAGGCTCTATTAAATTATTTGATGATCAGGCTGAGTTAATTTTTGGTCCTGATGTTAATGGAAAAGTATTGGAAGGAGGGATACCACCCTTCTACATTAGCCTTAACATTCACGATAAAATCCTACACAATGTTATGCTTGACTCTGGGGCTTCACACAATCTAATGCCTAAATTTGTTATGGAGAACTTGAACTTGAATATAACTAGGCCTTACAAGGACCTGTTTTCATTTGATTCAAGCAAAGTTACGTGCCTAGGACTTATAAGAGACCTGTGTGTTTCCTTAGTGCAATAAACTGCTAAGACCATTCTTATGGACATAGTTGTTGTTGATATACCACCTAAATATGGCATGCTGTTCTCTAGATCATGGGGTGCTAAACTCCAAGGATCTCTGCAACTTGACATGTCATATGCAACAATTTCAGTCTTTGGACATCCTAAAAAACTGTACAGAGAGACCCTGATGAAGTATGTAGTGAGTAGCCAGGAGAGGCCTCAAAACTTTCCTATATATTCCGTGCATTCTGACATCGATTCTTTCATTCTGTACAATGCTGAACCAAACCAAGAAAATACTTCAAACAACATTACTTTAGAAACAAAAGAAATTACAGTTGTAGCAGAAAATCAAACTGTCCAAATTCAAGAGCTTTCAGATAATAAAGATGATCAAGATACCTTAGTCAAAGAAGATTTTGTTCCCCCAGATAGTAAGAATTATGAACATGAAATACTTTGGCATCTTGAATTTGATGGGTCAGTGAACAAACTAGGTGCAGGAGCAGGAGTGTGGATTTACAATTTAGAGAATGATCACTCAGAGGGTCATGCCTACAAGTTAAACTTCAAATGCACTAACAACATGGCTGAGTATGAAGCACTTCTTTTAGGCCTAAAATTGGTTAAAAGGTTAGGAGCCATAAGAGTTTCTGTTATGGGAGATTATGAGTTGGTTATTAAACAAACCAATGATGTATATATGACTAGAGATCCTAGGTTAGGCTTTTATAGAGGAACAGTTGTATAAATATTAAATACTCTTTTAGAAACTAAGCTTGTAGTCATCTCAAGAAAACACAATATGCAAGCTCATAGTTTTGCTATGTTTGCCAGAACTTGTAAGTTACCATTTCAACCTAACCATCAGTACACTGCTGAGGTTAGGCACAAACCTGCTATCCATGACAACTTTAAAAACTGGCAAGTATTCACTAATGACCAACAAATAAACAATTTTATAACTTTAGATGAAGAATAAATAGCAACATATATACTGACATAACATTATATCTTGATTTTATAGATAAAATAGAAATTAATAGGTTAGAAGATGTAGAGATAGATAGATTCCATCCCAAAAAGTTTACAAAATCAGATATTCAAAACCTAAAGCAAATTGAAATTGATGAGATAATTGAAGAAGAATCTGAAATCATCAATTTCAAAGACAATTTTTTGTACAAAGGATTAACTCCTTTGGAGGACTTGTTTGATTCAAACGATGTCCCTAGAAAGCTGAAAATGGAACACTTAAAATCAGACATAGAGGAGTGTAACATAGGCTCTAAGGAAGATCCTAAATTGATAAAACTTTCAAAGTCTTTACCTCCTAATGAAAAGGTGAAATACATAGAACTGCTAAAGGAATTCCAAGATGTTTTTGCTTGGAGTTATGAGGACCTCAAGTCCTATGACACCAGCATAATACAACACACTATCCCCCTAAAAGAAAACCAAAAATCTTTTAGGCAGAAGCTTAGAAGGATTAATCCTATTCTATTGCCTTCTATTGAAAAGGAAATCAAAAGAATGTCTGAAGCCAAGATCATAGCACCAATTAGATTCTCTGATTAGGTTTCTAATTTGGTACCCACAAGAAAGAAAACTGGTGAAATTAGACTGTGTGTTGACCTTAAGAATATAAATAAAGTTTCACTCAAGAATAACTACCCCCTTCCCAAAATGGATCACATATTACAGAGGGTAGTAGGTTCAACCAGAATCTCATTGTTAGATGGGTTTTCTGGTTATAACTAGATTTTAGTCCACCCAGACGATCAGGCAAAAACTGCATTCACCACTCCTTGGGGCACTTTCATGTATGTGAAGATGACTTTTGGGTTAAATAATGCAGGGGCCACCTTTCAAAGAGCTATGGATATAACTTTTGCTAAGGAAATCCATGACTTCCTTGTAATATAATTAGACGATATCACTGTATTCTCTAAATCTGATGAACACCACCTAGATCATCTGAGGCAGGTCTTTATCAAGTGTAGGAAGTATGGAATTTATTTGAATCCTAATTTTTTTTTTTTATTTGGGTTGGAAGAGGGAAAACCGTTAGGCCACATAATCGCTAAAGATGGTATCCAGATAGATCCAGGAAGAATTGAAGTCATCTTACAAATACCACATCCTAGGAGTATCAGAGAACTACAAGCCTTTTTAAGTAAAATAAACTTTCTTAGAAGATTTATTTCCAACTTAGCAGAACTAATTAGGTTATGAAATAACATACTGAAGAAAGATTCGACTATTAAATGGACACTTGAGGCTAAAAGGTCTTTTGAAGATATTAAGCTAGCCTTAACACAAACACCAGTTCTAATCAGTCCAATGTTTGATAGGGATTTCATTATATTTTCTTTTGCCTCAAAACACACAATTGCTGCAGTCCTACTGCAGAAGAATGATGAGGGTTTTGAACAACCTATTGCCTTCTTTAGCAAAGCCCTGAGGGATGCACCTTTAAAGTACAATATAATGGAAAAGCAAGCTTTTTCTCTAGTCAAAGCCATCAAAGATTTCAGAGTTTACATCTTATATTCTCATGTAATAGCTTACGTTCCCAATACTGTAGTCAAAGACATCCTAACACAGGATGGTCCAAATGGAAAGAGAGGGAAGTGGATAGCCACTATATTAGAATACAAATTAGAAATTAAACCTACAAAATTGATCAAAGGCCAAGGTTTAGCCAAGCTCATGGTTGAATCGAACTGTCAGGCCCTAGACATAAATTTTATTGCAGAATTGGATAATGAAGAGGAGATGGCGACTCCACCAATTAGCCAGGCCTTTACTGACTCACCATGGTATGCTGACATTATATATGTTCTACAAAATTTACAAGCTCCTCCAGAACTATCCAGGACTAAAAGTAGGTTCTTAAAAATGAAATCTTTGAAGTTTTTCATATTTGACAATGCTTTATTTTGGAAAAATCACGAAGGCATCCTTCTTAACTGTTTATTAAAAGAAGAATCTGACAAAATATTATAGGAGTTTCATGCAGGTCACTATGGGGGACATCTTTACTAGAAAACCACAGCTGACAAGATCCTAAGAGCTAGTTTTTATTGGCCCTCTCTATTTTCTGATGTAAAGAAATTTGTAACCTCATGTCATAAATGTCAGATTTTTGAAGGAAAAAGAAAACTTTTGCCCTTACCTTTGAAGCCAATATCTACTGAAGCACCATTTCAACAGTGGGGTCTTGACTTCATTGGTGAAATCCATCCACCTTCCTCTACCCAGCATAAATGGATTTTCACTGCTATAGATTACTTTACCAAATGGATAGAAGCCCTCAAGACAAGCCACTGATACTGTCATAATAAACTTCCTTGAGGTCAACATTCTATCCAGATATGGATGCCCCACCAAAATCATCACTGACAACGCAACAACTTCAAATCCAAGAAAATGATTGATTTTTGTAACAAATATCATATAACCTTGGGTCAATCCACAACCTACTATCCCAAAGGACATGGACTGGCAGAGTCTTCCAACAAGAGCTTAGTGAATATCATCAAAAAATTGTTGGAGGATAACAAGAAAACCTTGAACAAGAAGCTAGTAAATGCCTTGTAGGTAGATAGGCTGACCACAAAGAAATCCATTGGCACTAGTCCTTATCAATTAGTCTATGGAATGGAGGTTGTTTTCCAATCTTCCTTGGGAACACTAGTGATGAAATTACTCCAAGAGGTGCAATTTGAGCCAAATGACATTCAAAGGAGAATCAACCAGACAATTCACTTGCAACAGACCAAGGAAGAAGTATACATCAGATCACAAATTGTGCAGGAAAGGATCAAGAAATATTTTGACAAAAGGACTAAGGCAGAAGATTTCTACCTAGGAGATAAAGTTTTGAAATGGGACTCAAGAAGGGAGGATAAAGGTAAACATGGGAAGTTTGACTTCCTATGGAAAGGTCCATATATCATATATGCTTTTAGGGGTAATAATGCCTTTTTCCTCAGAGAATTGGATGGAACAGAAGTAGAAGGAGGACTAGTTAAAGGTTGAATGCTTAAGCACTACATAGATCATAGTTACTGATTTCACTAATCACTTGTACATATTCTATTTTTCATAAAGTTTAGTGTGGATTGGATGGTAATTTTTGGAGTTGAAGCCTAAAGAGAAGGCCCTAAACTTCAAGAGTTTCACTATCATAAATAGCAATAATGCAGAAAATAGTTGCAGAGTAAGATCACAACAATTTAGAAGGCCATTGATCTACAAGTTCTTGACATTTCACAAGGAAATGCCATCCCCAAGTGAAGCCACTATTAGGTTCCTATACCAATTGGAGTCATAATTTTTGAATGGCTGAGATTAAACCTATAATATGTACATACCTTTGCTTTTTTGCAAATGTTTTCCATATTCAAAAAATTAAAAAATGTAAAGAGGGTATGTACTAAAAGAAATATCAAAGGACAGAAAGAATAAAAAGGTCAAAAAAGATTAAAAAATATGAACCCCAAGAAAAGAAAAGACCATGAAAGTGTGCAAGTCAAAATTCCACTCCTAGTTACTTTTGATGCAGAATAAATGATTGTGTGCAGCTTGTTATCTTTGCCACAATCCATGAAAGTCAAAATGTTTAAACTTGGCTATTTCATGCTTATAGACAGAGAATAAAATCTGACCAAACTATTTAATCTTGGCAGATAATTAGATTAGGTAGAGTAAATAAAAGGAGATCAACTGTTTAATCTGAGCCCTTGGATGTAATAAGGTTAGACTTAGTTAGATTATTATTGTAAAAGAAAAGAAAATGTTTTGATAAGGGTTTGCCAGCTTAAGTGCACCCTAATAAAGAGAAGTAAAAATGGTAATATGAGTAGGTGGGTAAGTAGAAGAAAGGTTGCAGAATTGTGATGATTGTTAGATAAAAGCATAATGATCACCTTCATCATGAAATTTGAAAGTATGGATGAAAATTGGGCATGCATCAAGTCCACAAAGTCAAATTGATTAACTTCCCTCACTCATTACACCTTTCACTTAACTAATTTCTAATAAAAAGTCTTAAGTACCCAAAATATTAAGTCAAAGGGGCTCAGAGCATTTCTCTAACTTCTAGAGGGACCGGACCCTTGGCCCAATGACTTATAGGTCTTAAGTACTAAAAGTCCCCTCATGAACATTTACCCCCTGCAATTCACTCATATTCCCAAACAAATCCCTTTCCTAAGAAAAAACATCATTTTCCTAAGGAAAACTCACTTTCCCCTAATAAACCCTTTTTCCTAAGGATAAAACTCTATTTTCCTTGGAAAAGTGATCACCCGCATGAAAAAGACCCCTTTTCTCAAAAAAACCCAAAAGATACTTTTAGCCTAAGTTATAATGTGTTTAAGTGGAAAGCAAATGAATTAGATACATTACACTTAACACTAAAACCATTCTCCGCCATTTTCATATTAATTTCTAACATTATGTATATATTAATTCCCAAAAATAAATACAACCCTTCCCATATAGTTATAAATAAATCCCTATGTATTAATACCTCGCTCTCGAAGAGTTTGAAACATAAACTTTATAAAAGACCGCTCCGTCAAAACAATTAATCAACCGATCTTGGGTTAATTAATAATCTAAAACTGCGCCAATAAAAATGCCCCCGACGCCATAACCCCATCATAAACCATTCATTTAATCTAATCTACCTCACTTAATCATGGGTCGAGCCCATCTGTTACCCTTCGCACGAACTCCCCACCCCGATCACCATGCGATCGGCTCCTTGTTAATCCAATGGCAGTCACGCATATCGGGCGGCCTCCAACACCCGACCTTTATCCGCCCGATATGGGCTATATTCCTTTGGGCCCCGATGCTACGTGGCACCCAATGAATGGCATTGGGCGGCCTCCCACCTAACCCACTTTAGCCTCAAAAGCGGTGCGATCAAACCCGCTTACCGCCTCCCACTAGACGGCAAAGTGTCGCATCCCTCGCTAAAAGCCAAAAGTTCTTTTCCCATGTGCACACTAAATAATTGACTTTGTGGATAAAACCGAAAAATATCGTTATTTAGTTTTATTATGAAAAAGATGCTCAGACCTCCATGTAAGTGATAAATTACATGCAACTGCCAACCCACGTCCAACTGTCGACTTGTAGAAGCCACTGAACTTCCAGTCAACCCTCCATTTCATACAAACCACCTGCAATCGTGCACAGTCACCTGTCGACCCGTTAGAGCCAAAAATTCCAAGTATTTATCCAAATACACCGAGAAACCCTATCTCATTCCTAAACCTGTTACTCAATTGCTTGAAATTATTAAGTAGTTTAGTAAAAGGACTCCACAACAACCCCAAACTACTTTGTAATTGAACTAAATTGCCCAAATTTGAATGAAAACTATTTTTCTCATTCTTAAATTTACAATAACTAAGAATGTCTGCTCCAGTTGTAATGGATGTCAGGCCAATTACCACTCCTCACCTGGACCTTGACCACCTTCCCCTCACAGATACATATTTCCAAATCAAGGACACTGTTGTCCGTGAATCCCCTATCAAACTGTACTATGGATACAGGGACCAATACCTAAACCAAGCTGACCAAATTGGGCTTTGGGAATCCAATTTTCCCAAGTACCAGTTCCCAGAGGTGCATATCTTCCCTGAAATTGTTCATTATTGCCATACCAATTACAGCCCCAGTCAAAGAGCAGTGATGTCTCCAAACCAGGATGTACTCTTTACCATCACTGCTGAATCCATCAATGAAATGCTACAGTTGCAACCAGGACAAAATCTGACCCCCATTTCCATTGGAGACCTGCTAGACCAATTTCCCAAGATTACCCCTGCCAGACTTGCTGAAATGTTCCAAACCTTTATTGTGGAAGAGAAACATATTCCAAAGGATCCTCCCCCATACATGTGGACCATATTTTCTAAACTTGGCTAGGACATTGTGTCAATGATATCTAGTGTCTTAGGCCATACTACCAGTGAGTATGTAGATGAAATAATTTTATCCTTCATGTCCATTTTTACCACAGTAAAACCCCTTGTTGTCATGCATGATTATGCCAAGTACATAGTAGATAAAATGCATGATCAATTCTTGAGAATGAACAATGAAAGAGTATTCAAGTATTCCTCAGTTATGTACCACCTTTTCTTATACTGTCAAGTTGATAAATTTCCATTTACTCTTCAGAAGCTTGATATTAGAGGCAACCCTAGGTCAGTGATCTTTTGGACTCCTTTGATCCATAAATATGAATCACCATATCCATACACAGACTTCATAGGTATTTTTGTATATCCTATAGTGACCATGCTGCTAGGAAGTCCTCCTCCAAGGATTAGTTTAGATATCAGGAGGATCCTACAACTGTCAAAGCAACACAAAGTGGGAGATTGGTACTTGTACCAAAATCACACTGAAATTAGGATCTATGGCTGTGATTTAGCACCATACAAGTTACCTAGATACCTCCTAATGAGGTTATTTTCTCTGGAGTACTACAAATAGATAATCAACTCAGATGAGGTACATTTTGAGAAAGCCAAAAAGAAGGCTCAACTCAAAATCAAAGATCAACTAGGCCCCTTTGTGTGCAATAGTCGTGAAGCAGAAGAAATCCTTCAAAGGACCAAACTGAAACAAAGCTTCATATGGAGATATGACCCCTTTCATTTCATCTACAATAGAAGACAGAAAAACAATTTGTCTCCTTATATCCACCACAGAATCCCTGAGATAGAAAAATATGCAAATTAGATGGAATGGGAGGAGAATACTCTAGTAGATAGAGACAGCACTGAAGTTGCTGTTGAAAATGCATTAGTTTATCTAGAGAGGAGGCTTGATGAAGGTTCTTTCATACAGGTACCAAAAGAATCCCAAGCCCAAAGGGAATCACAGGCACACAGTGAATAACAAGCAGAAGAAAGACCCCAGGTGCAGGAAGAATCAGATCAACCAGATTTATCAGAAGAATTGACTCAAACAAGATTGCCAGAGCCTATCATGAGTACTCCCCCTATCATGCAGACTCCTCTCAATGAGGAGAGAAACCTCAAAAGAGAAAGGGAGGAGACTACTCCTTCAGGCAGAGCCATTTCACAAACATATGTCAAAAGGCAAACGTTAAATCCTTTCTCCGAACAAGAATTCACAGAAGAAATAGTTGGATCAAAAAGCACAGAAAGAGAAGAGAGCAGGCATGCTACTCCCTCTGAAGGAACACAAGAACCTTCCACATCACATGCTCATATGTTGGAAAAACATCCAAGTGTGGAAGTGTCCTCATTAAGGATTCCAACTGACCAAGACTAGGATATAAGAGAAAAATACAAGGAAATAAAGGCCAGCAATGAAAGGTTAAAAGCCCAAAGCTATGCACAGTACCTCAAAATGGCTCCCACTAACTAAACAAGGCTTATGTCAGCCTTTGATGTGAAAGAAGGCAAAATGCAGATGACTTTCCTGAAGCCCACCACTCAGCAGCCCAGATTAGCAACTGACTACCAAAAGATAGATTTTGAAGTGCTGGTAAAGGACATACATCCTATTAACCAGATTGAATTGCATAAACAGACAGGAGAGATGGCATATTCCACTTTAACAAGCAAATCCATTGCAGCCCACCAATTATAGAATTTGCTGAATAATATATCAGCACAATTTCAACTAGAAAAGGCCTCCTCACAGGCCAAGGATACAAGAATCAAGTCCTTAGAGGACTTAATTATAGAGTTGGGGCATGATCCCAAAGATGTGAAAGCTTCAGAAAGGTTAATTAAGAAGAAGAATGATGACAAAATTTCTTTGAAAAAGGAGCTGAAAATTCTACATCTTCGTCATCCACAAACAACAGAAGTCTTAGAAACTCAGAAGGAACAAGAAGAGCTTATGGACTTGGTCCTTAAGCTAAATGATCAACTGAAAGAAACTGAGATAGAGTTGGATGAATTGATTCAGTCTAAACAGAGTGAGTTGGCCACCACTCCACAAACTGTTATTCCCACAGTCTCTACTGCAGTTCCCTCAACATTGGCAGCCTCTTTAGCACCAACAACTCCACCTGCTACAACACTTCTAGTCACAACAGAGTTTACAACTACAAGTACTTCAACAGAGAAAACAACAGAGTTAGTGAAATCCATGGAGGAAATGTCCATCCAGGCAACAGAGCTTAAGAGACTTAAGGAGAAAGTGACAAGCTTAGAAACTGACTATCAGCTTGCCCAAATATAGTAGAAAGAAGAAGCACAAAAAGCCCTAAGGATGGGTGAGAAGATAAAGTTCCTTGAAAAAGATTTAACATTGCAAAAGCCACTAGGAAAAATTAAGGAGATGCTCTGGACCAATATCATTGACTCTGTCAAGGATATTTGGCCATCAATTCAAGTAATATTCGAGCAAGAAGAACTGGTGAAAGTGGCCACCGAAGCAATACAACAGGTAAAGAAAGACCTAGGAGACCAGCCTGAGGAAGCTAATCAACTCATCCATTTCTTGAACAACAAGAATAGGAATGAACTAGATGAGCTTGGTGTGGAGGACAGAATAGAAACCATCCTTAAAATAAAAAAGGTTCTCTCTAAAAGAAACCTTATGCTTAACTTAGAGAAAAAATGCCATGACTTGCAAGTTGGTATTGACAGATTCATGGCAAAGCTTCAAATTTTGATAAGTAAAGGCCTTCCCAATCCCATGGTAATCAATGAAAAACTTATGACCCAAGTGGATTATATTGACAGACTAGAGAAATTGTTCAGAGAATAGGCAAGCACTTCAGGAGTCAAAGCATTGCCAACAGGGAAAGTATTATATGATACTTTAGAAAATCTATTCTTCCTAGAGCATGAAGTGAAGCATCTATTTGTCATCAAGCCAAATTTTTCCAAATACACTGAGGCAGACGAGATATATAGAAGAATTCTCAAGGTAAAATTGCCTGAAAATGAATGGTGGGTAACAATGACAGATTTACTATAAGTTACCACAGTAAATCTGAAGGCAGGTGAAAGGACAGATAAACAGGGTCAAAGAGTAACAGGTTAAAGAGTATCAGTCAAAGGTTAAAGACAAAGATGATTCCAGCGTACACATATCAGCCAGCTTAAAAGGGCTCAAGTTCAACTGCAACAACCAGCACAACCACAATAAAAGGGACAACATGATGCAGTTTTCCATATATCTCTATCTTCATGCTTGAAGATATTTTGATTTCCTAGATTAATTCTCATATTGTTTTAAGATATTTTGTAAATAATTTTTGTATAAATACTTCACCTTTCGAAGTATTGAGGGTGGATTCAAAGACATTTCTATAGACATTTTCTTCTCAAGTTAAGGAGCTATTGTAATCAAGACTGGATTGGCTTGCTGGATCAAGGAATAAAGTAAAGACATTTCACAGGATTCTTGTGTAAAGCGGAAATCAAATAAGTATTCTCTATCTCATGTTTATTACTGTTTCTCTTCATGTTTATAAATAATCATATGTGTCTCTATGAAATCTGAATGTTAAACTAGGAATGATATTTCAGAACTGGCTTTAATGCTCTCTGTCTTGACTGTTTACATTCTTAATGTTTTCTGCTAAACTATCTTAGTCTGGGAATTCTTAATTTCTCCCTTACTTCCGTAGTTTCCCCCTAGGTCTATAGTAAAGGATTCTTAGTTGCCCTTTGCTCATGATCACTTCCTGCTCTTCATCTTGATCCCGGTCTAAGGATTCTTCATTACCCTTTCACCCTGGTTAGGACTACCTCATCCATTGGAACCTGAAGATTTGCCTTTTGCTTTGGTAGCCTGCCCTGTGAACTTTACCTTTAGTGATTGATATGATCCAGTTAAGCCATCCTTTGATTGACTTCGTAGCCCAATGGCTTGAAAGCCTTGCTCTGTCCATCTGTTCCCAGAATTCCACCACCCAACCCAAATCAAAACCTTATGAGCACTAAAAAATAGCCTAAAATGCAACCAAAACAAAGTTAAATTATAAAGAGAGAGCCCTCTCTGGACTTAGGTTGGATAGAACCTGAGTCTAAAAGATTAGGTTTGTGGTTACCTCAGATTATCCTTATTTTCATAACTTCTAGGGAAGACTTCTGAGTGATAACACCTTGGATGGAATCAATTGGTACTGTCAATATTAATGTGCAGAAGAAATTCTCGAAGCTCTAGTATAAAAATAAGAAAATTACATTGCAGATATTTCCATAAGTAAATAGGTGGAGTCCAAGGAGACCCAAGTAGAAACAAAATCATGTATGAAAAAAGGAACCTGATACCACTTAGGATCCATCAGGTTGGGAATTGAAGATAATAACATCATTAATTAAGGTGTTAGCATATCACCACCCGCACCATTAAGCAAGACAACAACCAACAATATTGCATGAGAGTAACAACCGGGATGACAATAACTAGAAGACACATAAAGAGGCAAGGCGAACTACCTACAACACATCTCCACATGGGCACCACAAGAACCAATTTCAAACTCAAGAAAGTGAGGCAACTGATAGACAGAGTGTTCACCTTTCTCTTGGATGGATTGATGCATGTGAATGGTACCAATGGAATACTCTTTTAAATATATTTTTTGTTTGTGTTCTTCTCATGTTTCCGGGACGAAACATACTTAAGGGGGGGTGGAATGTAGTATACCTAGGGGGGATAATCTAGGGTACAAAGGGAGGTGCCCAAGGTAATAATGTGATTTAAGGATGATAAATAAATGTTTCATAGTTAATAAATAAAGTGGTTAAACCACATAATGAAAGGGACCACAAGTAGTTAGGAAATAATGTGATAAGCACATTGCATTGGATGTATGGTATTGAGAAACCCATGGTAATTACCTGTGGTATTGTATGTATGAAGTATTGTTGTATTGACAAGCATTAGCTTGTGGAGTGATCTCCTTCCTTAAAGAGTAGTTGTATGGTGTTACCCTACCTCAAGGGTTTGATATTAATAAAGATATGAAGCTTCTATATTTTGTTCTTATTTTTCTCTTGGGATTATTTGTAGGTATTGGACATATTTGCAAGCCAAATTTATTACACTTGGTGTAGGAGTTGGCCAATTTTGACAACCCAATACAGTTGGATCTTCTATTGGCGAGTGTTCTTTATTTGCATGTCCATGATATGATAATTTGTGGCATGTTCCATGCAGTCTGGGTTTAGCTCTATTGGTGTTAGCTATTTTTCAATGTGATGTGTTTAGTAATGGTGGAAAGTATGGCTGAAGGCGGTCCATATTCAACACTGGGTGCAGGCCAAGGAATGGGGGAATGTTGAGCTCAAAAGAATTATCTCCCATAGCCTTGGTGATGGTGTAAGGCCCATATCAGAGTGTTCTAAGCTTCTGACAGGATTCCATAATATGTTCTTTATGCAAATGTAACCAAACATTTTTTCCCACCTGAATCTTATGTGGCACCCAATGTTGATCATGCCGTTGCTTGTACTTGGCATTGGACTTATCCAAGATTCATGCACCTACTAAAGGATGTGTTCAATAAACTAGGTTGCTTTATCAACCTCAAACTGTGCATGTGTGTATTTTTTGTGTAGTTACACGAGGCATAACAAAATCAATTAGACATAATGGATGAAAACCCAGACCCACTTAAAAAGGACTACGACCGGTCGAGCTATGGAGAGATCTGTTATAACTTTGTTGCATGTAAGGAAGGCTCTCATCCTAGGTTTGCGGATTCTTGGAATCAAAACATGCATCAAAATCTGAATCTTTCAACTCGGCCACCAATATTGAATACTTGGCGTGACACTCATTTGTGTTGTGAGTGGGGCTCTTGTGGAACTCACACCACAACCTTGTGTCGTTCTTTGTCTTCGTGGTGACATTATTTTCTTGTGGCTTTGATGGGTTGTCCTGGGTCACTCCACCTTGGATCTATCCTTTGTTATGCAGTTTGGGGGTACGCTTTCCTTGCTTATGATTCATAGATCCAAAGTCGCACTTCTTTTGTTTAAATTTTTATTCAATCGTGGCAGCATATCAGTATGCTGAACCAAGCGATGAGATGTCTAGGAACTCCTTTTCTTTCTAAATGTATTTGTGCATACAAACATGGTACTTAAGCACCATATGTTTCTCAGAGTCTTTGATACCCAAGTTTGTGCGTAGAGTATGAAAAATATTTGTGAAAGCATGCACATCTTGGTCCCTTTGTTGTCGTACTGTGGTCCACTATATGTACTTGTCCTCATAGCTGCCTACGAGGTAACAATATTGCTTGAAAACATATTGGAAAGAGTTCCAAGAGGGGGCGATTGTAAAAAGAGAGGGTTTCCCACCAATCCTTGATGTATTTCATTTTGTTCCTTGGCCCTTCTCTCACAGTAAGTTTCCCACTAGTCCTTGACATGGGGAGCAACCTTAAGCAATGCAAAAGTAATCTTCTTCCTATCAGAGAACCTATGGACCGAAAAATAACCTTCCAAAAAATTCAACCATTTATCTACAACATCTACATCTATTTGACCTTTGAATATAGGGATATCGAATTTCACTTGTACCTTGAAGGGGGCGAAGCCTCCAAAGTGACTTCTAGATGAAGATGTGTTTTTGGTGGGCATCCACAAAAGGATTTGGGTAAAGTTGTCCATCGTCTCGTTCCTTTACCGCTCGAGGGCTTCTTTGAGCAATATTTTGATAAGATTCCTTCTCCCTTGTATTTATTTTCTTCTGCCATGGGATGCCATTAGTCTTAGTGGGGGTGGTCTTGCAAAGGCTCAACCAGTTCAAGTCCCAACTCCTTATACCCCAACCTTGTTTGGAACATGCACAAAAAAAAATGGAAAGAGTAGAACACTCTGATACCACTAATCTAGATTTATGAAGGAAGAAAATGAAATACATATATAATTAGAAACATAGAGATACAATGAAAACATAACTTCGATTCATTAATAACAAAGTACTGAAAATTGTTTACATGCATAATGCAAAATAAACTAGCTTAGACAATGGTATCTTATCTCCGAGAAGAGATGTGGTGATTGCATGCCTTCTGAGCTATGTTACAATGAGACTCGAAGGCCTATTTATTATTGAGAAATAATGAAAAACTCTGAACATCCAAAAACTTGACCCTAGGAGATGAAGCACCAAACGTTCATCAACTTCCTCGGGCCATAAATTTGGCATACGATCTCTGTTTCATGCTTATGATACTTCGTTAGAAATATCTCTCTCAAGACTACAAATTTCGATGACAAACCCCCATTGTAGGGTACAAGTTTTCCCATTTTCCCAAAAAACGTCGTTTAGGGCCTCAAAATGGCTCTGAAAGTTCACGACACGAAAAACTGCCAAAAATAGTAAACTGTGCTACAATTAAGGAAACTAAAACAAATAATTGTGGGGGTCCAAGTGGAATAGGAAAGTGGCCACCAATATCCACGTAGATCATTCTCATAACTTCTTTTTTTATAAAATATTTCAATGAAGACACTTATCATTTCATGTAAAAATAATTGTTTTGATTAATCCAATAATTTGATTATTAATTTATTCATGTGTCAACCTCTAACCAAATCTCTCCTAAAATTATTTACTTAATTTCTTATTAAAAATATTACTTACCCTCACCCACACATGCTTCCCTATTTCTTCTCCTAGATTTCCCTTGAACCCAATTTCTACTCCCTCTTTTGACTCATTAGCTTAAGTCAATAGGCAGGTCTCTGATTTTGTTCCCCAACTACTCAATTTTCTCAAGTTGAATTCTTTAGTTAGAGATCTTTGTGTTATTCTCTTCCCACATGGAAGTCCTCTCATGAAATTTAGTTTCTCTAATTTTATATTATTATTATTTAATTTCATGCACAAATTGTTTTTCTTAATGAGAGAAAATTATCATTAGATTAGTGTTTCTAATTTAAATATATGTCCCCTTTCCCCTTTGTTATTAGAACAACTTATATATATCTATCTATCTATCTATCTATATATATATATATATATATATATATATATATATATATTTTTTTTTTTTTTTAAGGTTTTTCAAAAATTAGGAGGGAATTTACTTATTTAGTTCAACTTTTATAATTATACCCATTCTCCCTTTTCCCAAGGTTTGCTTTTGATTTAATTCATTTGATTCCAAAAGCCCACTTACTAAATTATGTGAATTAGTGCTCATCATTACATGATAATCAACCCTTAGTTATCTTTCATCTTTTTCTTCCTTGTGCCAAGGGTACCAAGTCGGTTATTCCATTCAAGAACTTCCCTTTGAAGTTCCAAGAATGCCACACCACTTGACCTTCAGGGATCTTGTGACTACAAGGGTAAAAACTAGGTGTGACGATGGAGACTACTATCATCTCTTGTGTCATCATCTATGGTGAGACTAGTGGTGTTGGGGATCAAGGATCCATCTTGATGTGCATCCCCTAGTAAATCCTCTTGAGTGACCCAATCTGGGGTCTACCCTCATGACATTGTGAGCTTCAAGGTGAAGGCATGTCAATACCTTCGAGCGCAAGTCATGATGAGAGTGCTAGTGGGTGGAATGAGGAACGTTGTCCGACCGCTCCCATGAAGTTTTATCTATCCTATACAACCCCATCAACCATGTGTGAGTCGTTCGGCCAAGCACCTACCTTGTTCCTACAACCATTAATATGTCATCAATGATTATAATACCATATTATTTACAAATAAAATTCTAATATTACTGTACTCAAATGACCAAACCATAAATTTTTTGACTCATCATGCACATGCGTGCCAAGTTTATCTCATGTCACACTCAAACAACTATCAAAAATATGTGGTCCCAAAGATAGTCATCCAAGTATATAAACTTAATAGAACATCATCAAATTCATCAATAACTGTATGTAACATAAGAATCAACATAATGCAAATTTAAATTGAATAGATGCATCATTAATAATCATCACATGGGATTATAATAGTAAAAATAATCATTAGATCATCAACCTTGAAGTCCAAAAAAATAAAGTAGAAGTCATAAATTTTGTGTCAAAAGTCCAAGTAAGACAGAAGTGTTGGTCTCATAGTCAAGGTAAAATAGGGCATTACATATAGTTTGGTTGTTTCCATATCTAGCATTTCAATTACTTGAAGTTTTGGTGACATATTATCATCCTTCTTATCGAAGGAGATGATATAGAAAAGCATGGGAATTGAAAACACATATTCCTTGTTTGTAAGAGGACTCTCTCAAAATAGAAATAAAAATAAGTCCTAAAGTGGAAGATCTAAATCTAGAGGAAGATGTAAATCTCCAAGAAAATTCATAAAGGTATGTTGGAGATGTGGAAAAGAAGGGCATTACAATAAATATTGTAAATAAAAAATTGCCAAGGAAGGGAAGGGATCTGATGATGCTCCTTCTTCAAAATTATACAAAAGAAAAACCATCCTCAAATGAAGGAGGGGATGTGTATTTGGCTTCATCAAGTACACGTGTAGATCATGAGGCATGGTTGATTGACTTAGGGGCATCATTTCATATGACTCCTCACATAGATTGGTTTTATCAGTGTGAAAGCTATGATGGTGGTGATATTTTTGTAGGAGTTTATTTGAAAACCAAAATCATAGGATGAGGAAAAGTTTAGTTGAAGATCATGGGTGGAAGGATTAAACCACTCCTTAGGGTTCTTCACACTCCAAGATTTTCTAGAAACATGATTTATGTAATCAAGATCAATGATGCAAGTGTAAAAATAGTTTAAAAGAAGGATATTTATAGGATGGTTCAAGGATCAATGGTATTGCTGAAGGGAGTTTGGTGTAATTGTTTTGTTGTTCTTGAGAATGGAGCAAAAGGAGGAGAAAATCATGCATCCTTTAGAGATATCACTATGCCATGGCATCAAAGACTGGGGCATACTCGAGATCAGAATGGCCTTCAAGTACTACAGGGTAGTGGTATGGTAGAAGGTATGTCTAAATTCTCTATGGATTTTAATTTATATGAACATTGTTTATATGAGAAGCATAATTGGGTAATATTCTCTCCTCATTCTATGAGGTCATAGGGTATATTAGATTTGGTGCACAATAATGTGTTTAAACCTGTGTTAGTTATGTCATTGGGTAAATCTATGTATTGTTAAAATTATTGAGAGAAATTAACCAAGAGAGATAAATTTACTAGCAACAAAAACACACAACATTTAACCTAGAAAAACTCCAGTATATAAAAAAAAACCAGCAAACAAAATTCTATTAGTCCCTTGGCCAAAACCTAGTCAAGCCAACCAACTGAGCCTTCACCCCTCACCTCCCTGGAACATTATGATGAAGTATTCCCAATCCTCTTAGATTCTTCATTAGATGTAATCATAGGCACAAAACTCATGGCGAAGGGGAAAACATCATATGGAGTTGGAAGAGTGGACTAAGACTATTGAGTTTAAGAGGGGTTGATATGGGTGTGTATCATGCATGTATTATGGGTAAAATCAATAATACCATGGAAGGTAATGTCAATGAAGTTGGTGGGGACAAAACCATGTCCAAAAACTATCATTGTTTGACCAAGAAACCGTCTCTTTCACCAAGTCAAGTTTCACCTAACATGTACTATGTTTCATTTATAGATGACTCCTAGAGGAATACATGGATTTATTTTTTCAAGACTAACTCTGGAGTCTTTGACAAATTCAAAGAGTTTAAGGCACTTGTGAAAAACACATACATAGAAGAAAAATAAGGTGTTAAGAACATAAAATGGTGGAGAATTATTTGGGAAAGCATTCAATGAATTATGTAAGAAGTGTAGCATAGAAAAGAAGAATAATACTACATACACACCTCAACAAAATGGAATTGTAGAAAGGATGAATAAGATGATAATGGAGAAAGAAAGGAACTTTCTCAGTGGTGTTAGGTTAGGACAAGAATTTTGGGTAGGGGTAGTGGGTATCGTGTGTTACCTTATAAATGGATCAACCTCATAAGCCTTGGATGATAAGACTCCACATGAGGTATGGGTTGGTAAGAAACCTTAAAAATCTTAGGGTATTTTGTTGTGATGCTCATCTACATGTTCCAAAGGAGAATATGAAAAAGCAATATATGAAATTTGAAGAGTGTATGTTATTTGGATATAAAGATCGTATAAAAGGTTACAAGCTTTGGAATCTAGAAAGTAAGAAGGAATTGTATATTTTAGATGTGGTATTTAGAGAAGTCAAAGGTGTTTTCAAATAGGAATTACCACTAAGGGAGAAATGACTAGAAATGATAGAGTTTGAATGGAAAGATGATGAAGTATACTCTATAGAAGTATATGAGTAAGCATAAGAAGAGCCACAACTCTATTGTTAAGGAGGTCGATTTGGGAAAGAGGGCAGCTAGAAAGGTATACTCCACCTAATTTTTGTTCAAATATTCTTGTATTTATTACTAATGATAACCCTAGAACTGTTAGGGAGGTGGTGGATTCAAAGGATTGAAAACTATGGAAAAAAGGCCATGGTTGAAGAAATGACATCCTTAAAAGAACATGAAGCTTGGGATATAGTGGAGTTACTGATTGGAAGAAATACAATTGGCATAAAATGTGTATTTAAGAAGAAGCTAAATGCAAAAGGTAGAGTGGATAAATACAAAGCTTATTTACTAGCAAAATTTAATGTAGGTAAAGGGAATTGAATTTAGTGGGACTTTTTCACCTATTACCATTTTAACTTCTATTATATTTCTCTTATTTTTGTTATTTATTTTTATTTTGAAGTAGAACATATGGATGTGAAGACAAAACACCCACATGGGGATTTAGAATAAGAAATCTACATGAAGTAGGAAGAACATTTTTTTGTTAAAGGAAAGAAAGAGATGATATGTAGGTTGAAACAATACCTGTGTGGGTTAAAGCAATCACCAAGGATGTGGTATAGAAAATTTGATAGTCATATATTGTGACATGGCTTCACAAGAAGCAACATGGATCACTATGTGTATTTAAAATTAGTTGGAAATCATATTATATATTAGGTGTGGTATGTGGATGATATGTTGCTGATAGGAATTGATAGGGAAATAATCAAGGAAGTGAAAAATAAGTTGTTCTCAAAATTTGGGATAAAGAATCTTGGTGATGCAAATTTCATTTTGAGAATGGAAATTAAAAGAGATCAAGAAAAGAAGAAACTTTAGCTAAATCAGAGTAAATATGTTGAGAAAATTTTGAAGAGCTTTAATATGTAGGAACACAAACTTGCAAAGTTTATTATTCCTCTAGGTGTAAAGTTAAATGTAGAACAGTCTCCCAAGACACAAGAAGAGGAAGAGGACATATCTCTTGTTCTCCCACTACGCTTGTTGTAACATACAATGCATGGGGATAGTCGTGCAAATAATATAACACACACCCAACATTCTCCCACTAGTTGTTTTCTTTATGAATAGGGGCTTGCAAGAGTACATGATAAATAATATGGGCAAATAATTCCCATTATTTATCTACACCAAGATAAATTTTCAGTGCTCAAAAAATTTGTTAATAAATTTACAACATTCTTCAAAGTTTCCACCTTCACTAGAAATGCATTCTTTTCTTCAATTATATCTCTCACAAAGTGATGTTGAACATAAATATTCTTTGCATTAGAATGATATGATATGTCCTTTGCTAAGAAGATTGTGCTCTGACTATTACAATCTATCGTCACAACTTGTTGTACCAACCCAATACTTGAATATAATCTTGACAATCATACTATTTCCTTTCTTACATGAGTGACTACCATGTATTTAAATTTTATAGTTAAACATGTCACTACAAACTGTCTCTTTCTCATCCAATTGGTTTCTTCTCCAAATAGGTTAAGCACATACCCAATTGTATAGTTTCTACAATCTAGATCTATATTCCATTCTACATCAACCAAGCCATGTATGTCCAAAATTGTGTCCAACCCTGGTCTTCCTTGGTAGCACAATCCATAACCACTAGTTCTATGCAAATACACGAAAACCCTCTTTATTATTGTCCAATTCTCCTTGCCTAGTTTTGACATATACCTACTCAACACACTCACTACATGTTTAATGTTCATTTAAGTAAAGACCATTGCATACATCAACTTCCAGTTGCACTAGCATACAAAACACATCCTCTTCCTCTTCATATGTCTTGGAACAATTTTTTGTAGACAAATTTACACCTACAAGAGTAGGGACCTTTACTCGTTTACATTCCTGCATATTAAACCTCTACAAAATTGCCTCGACATATTTCCTATGATTTATGTAGAGTCTCTTATTTTCATGATATTTTTTTATGTACCATTCCCAAAATGAAATTTGCA
This sequence comes from Pinus tabuliformis, assembly GCA_031772625.1. Classification (NCBI taxonomy): domain Eukaryota; kingdom Viridiplantae; phylum Streptophyta; class Pinopsida; order Pinales; family Pinaceae; genus Pinus; species Pinus tabuliformis. The sequence continues at coordinate 573,567,173 of CM062814.1, forward strand.
ACACCAAGATCCTTCATAACAAATTTTGAGGATAACTGAGTTTTCACTTCTTGGATTATTTCCTTATCATTTCCTATCAACAACATATCATCCACATACAACACCAAATAAATAAGATGATCACCAACTAATTTGAAATACACACAATGATCCACTTTTCTCCTTGTGAATCTAAGTCCCAATATATAAGTATAATTTTTTTTATACCACATCCTTGATAATTGCTTTAACCCATATAAGGACATTTTCAGATTGCATACTAGTTCTTTCTTTCCTTTAACAACAAAAACTTTTGGATACTTCATGTGGATTTCTTCTTCTAGATCATCATGTATGAATGTTGTCTTCACATCCATCTAGTATATTTCAAAATCAAAAGAAACAAGAACATATAAAATAAATATAATAGCAGTTAACTTGGCAACATGAGAAAAACTATCATCAAAGTTTATTCCCTCTACTTGGAAATAACCTTTTGCTACTAACTGATCTTTTTGTTTCTCCACTCTTCCTTTCACATTCAAATTTTTCTTAAATACCCATTTACTACTAATGGTATTACTTCCAGTCGGAAAAACCACTAGATTCCATGTCTCATTTTTGTCTAAGTTTACCATCTCTTATGACCATGGCCTTTTTTGAAAATTTTCCATCCTCTGAATCCTCTACCTCCCTAATAGTTCTAGAGTCACCATTTGTAACAAAGAAAGTAAAATTTGAATGGAAATCAAGTGGAGTATACCTTTTTGGATTACTTCTTCCCTAAATCAATCTCCTCAATACCAGAGTATGCAATTTTTCTTCTTTTGATTCATGTTCTTATATATATTTTGATTCATCATCTTTTAATTCAAACTCTATGTTTATATTTATTTCTCCCTTAATAGGACTTCCTATTTGCAACATCTTTGACTTCACTAAATATAACATCTCAACTATATAATACCTTCTCACTTTCTAGGTTACAAGCTTATAATATTTTATACTATCTTTATTCCAAATAAACATACACTTTTTGACTTTCTTATCTATCTCACTCCTATTCTCCTTTGTAACATGTACACAAACATCACAACCAAATACCCTGAGATTTTTAAGAGAAGGTTTCTTACCAGTCCATACCTCATGTGGAGGCTTATTATCCAATGTTGATGAAGGTGATCTATTTACCAGGTAACATGCTGTGTCCAATGGCCTTTCGCATAATTCTTTTCCTAACCCAACGCCATTGAGAATTCACCTTTCTTTCTCCATAAATGTCCTATTCATACTTCTACAAGTCCATTCTAGTGAGCTGTCTATGGAGTAGTATTTTTCCTTACTATACCACACTTCTTATAGAATATTTCAAATCCATTCCTACACAATTCTCCACCATTATTTATTTTTAACACCTTAATTTTATTCTCTGTATGGTTTTCCAAAATAATATTAAACTCTTTGAATTTTTCAAAGACTTTAGATTTCTTTCTCAAGAAATAAATCCATGTATTCCTTGAGAAGTAATCTTAAATGAGACATAGTACACATGTTTACCCAATTATGGAATCAACATATGTCTAAACACATCAATGTTCACCAATTTTAATATTCCCTCTGACCTCACAGAACTAGAGGAGAATATTACCTTTTTTTTGCTTCTCATATAAAAATATTTCATAGAAATCAAAATCTTGGGATAAATTAGAAATACCTTCTAACATACCATTAGCATATAGTACTCAATCCCTTCTATTTAATATGTATTAGTCTCTAATGCCACAACATAGTCTTTTCTTCAGAGGCTACAATAATTTTTCCTTCTTCTTCTCTACTCCTAGGAATAATGAAACTATTGCACCCATCACTAATAGTGCTTCCCAACAGCCTATACAAAGTTCCAATTCAAAACCCCCTCAATGATACCATTTCTCCTTGAATCATCATGTAGGTATCCTTTTCAAACATTATTATTATACCTAAATCTCTCATCTTTCTTACACAAATCGAATTTTTGGCCAATCCTAGAATGTGCAGAACACTAGGGACTGTTCCAACCCTTCCACCCATGAGCTTCAACTTGAATTTTCATCATCCTATGATTCTAGATATCAATTCATATCCTAAGAAAACAACACCACCACCATATCTTTTGTACTCTTAGAACCACTCCCTATGAGGGGTTATATGAAAGGATGATGCATATAATTCGACCAACCACGCCTCATGATCTACATCTGTACTTGAAGAAGCCAATACACATTCCCTCCTTCATCTAAGGAGGTTCTTACTTTTGTAGAAGGAGTATCATCATATCTCTTCCCTTTCTAACAATTTTGGACTTACACTTTTTCTTGTAATTCTCATATTTTTTACATATACAACAAACCTTTATGAATTTTCCTCGAGATTTAGATCTTCCTATAGATTCATATCTTCGACTTGAGAACTTATTTTTATTTCTATTTTGGGAGCGTCATCTTATAGACATGGCATCTATGTTCTGAATTTACATGTTTTTCCATCTCATCTCCTTCAATAATAAGGATGAGACTATGTCATCAATATTTAAAGTATTTGAATTAATACCTATGGAAACAACCAAACTATCCCATGAGCCTAGTGAAGAACACAACAAACTAATATGCATATCTTGATTTGAAATATTAATATCATATGTAATAGCTAACTTTGTCACTGATTCTCCATCCTTCATCCTTAGGTTAGACATTTTTTACATAGGAACAATTTGTTCAACGGGGACTTATACCAATAGAAATTCTCTAACAATGCCTTAATTGTAGCTTCCCTTGAAAAATCTATTTATACTAAATCCGAGGAACACAATCATATTCTACTCTTTTCCTTTCGATCCAAACTAGTTTAGTCTTACGTTGACATCCTTGTTGGTGAATTACCCACATCCACAATGATCGAATGATCTTTGTCCACCAACAAATATTCCATTTTGATCTACCACAGCTCAAAAATCTTCCCATTGAATTTATTGATCTCTATCTTTGAACTTCTCACCATTTCTTATCACCACAAGAATTGATTCCACATATCTTCCACTATAGTAAGGTCTTCCATAGGCTCAAGAAACTCCCCTTAGCCAAAAAAAACATCCCCTTGAAGCCAAAAATGCTCTAATACCAAATGTAGGTTTTAAACTTATATAATTAATTATTGCAAATAGATTCTTAATAAAAAAGAAAATATGCAATGGAAAACACACACATTAACACAAATATTTTACCCAAAAAATAAATAAATAAATAAATATATATATATCTATATCTATATATATATATATATATATATATATATATATCTATATATATATATATATATATATATATATATATATATATATATAGATATATATATATATATATATAAACAACCTTTGGAATAGATTAGAAGAGCTAAAGGTTCCTTTTGAGTTGAGAGTTGCCACTATAAGGTTATATGAGAATGTAATTGGCAAATTAAAGAGAAATGAGGGGTGGTCGAAAGATGTTAAGTGTAATATCGGAGTTAAACAAGGTTTCCCCCTCTCCCCTACCCTATTTGGCATGTACACAAGCTCGAAGGCTATTTAGAGGAAGCAGGATGTGCTGGCACGATCTTAGCTGGGATAGTCGTCATCCTTCTTCTCTATGCTGACGATATTGTTCTCCTCGCAAGGTGTCCATTTGATATTGATAAGAAACTTAGGATTCTTAAGGATTTCTGCTCTACCATGGGTATGTCTGTTAACACTGACAAAAAAAAAGTTATGATTATCAAATCCAAGGACACCTACACTAATTTTATGTATGACAATAATAACTTGGAGGAAGTGTATTCTTACAAGTACCTAGGAATTGATAGTCATCACAAACTCAGTTGGAACTATAGCATTGAGAATCGGATTAATGGGGGGTGGAAAGATTACTTTGGTCTTGAAAATAATTGTAAAACAACAAACCTCGTAATGTGGGATAAAAAGAAGTTCCTCTTTGAAACTTTAGTCACCCCTGTTATCTTATATGGATGTGAGGTTTGGGGTTGCAACATCTCTAGAGAATCCTTGAGAAAGATTGAGCAAATCCAGAAGCACTTTATAACGTATAACCTGAAAATTAAAAGCAATACACCCTATCCTATTCTCCTTATAGAAGTAGGTATTTCCCCTATCGAGAGCCTAGCTATGACTAAGCTTCTGTTGTACAAGCACAAACTCAATAACATAGGAGATCACAGACTTCCTAAGCTAGCTTTAAATTCTAGCCAAAACCACCTAAGGCTGAAACGGGGGTGGTATAAAGACACGAGGGCCTG